>OZ004601.1:27362852-28562852 GCA_963924605.1 Malthinus seriepunctatus | reverse complement strand
GGAAGCAAAGCGTCGTTCTGCTTAAAAAAAGAGAGACGCCAAAATATGACGCCAATGTCGCAAACACACGCCCCCCATTATGTTAATTTGCATAAAACACGTATTCTGCTGATGACGTTCGTGTGGGGTAACAAAAATTGTACGGGGTAAATTGAGGTAGAGATAGATAGAAAGAGGGTTGTGTTATATCAAAATAATGAATTGTATTGAGAGTGGCGTTTGGAATTATTTTGTTACCCTTATGGATGATTATAGCTTTTGACAGTTCGATTGAAATTGTTTTTTACCACAATTGTGCTCCGAGGGTTAAAATTTCTACAAAATTATCTTTTAGCACCTCCGAGAATAATTTTAAAAACTTCGACTTCTTTCAAGTAATTGATTCCATCGATTGATTTTATTTGAAATAAACATTTTGAGAGTTGAGAGTAAATTTTCGGGGGCGTTACAATTACACTTTCGTTCTATGATTCTGTTAAACTTGACCTCTTATCGTACTTTAATAAGGATAGAATGGTGTAGGAGGTGATGAGGTTTTTATACGACAAAATCGATATTTACAACGTGCAGTCTGATTTACTAATGTTATATCCCCTTTAAGGGTCTCCCCACGTTTCAATAAAGAGTGAAAATCTCCATTCTATCGATCCCCCTTTCGTTTAGGTTATTTCACTGTACTAAATACTATTCTTTATTTTTAACTAATTTGAAGGATTAATTCCAAAAAAAATCTTTACTGTATTATTAATGTCTATTAATACTCTATTGTTAATGTTTGTTATTTTTTTTATCGATTGATAATAATATTGAGTACTTATTGTGAACTGTTGATAAAATAAACACGTTTTTAAGTGGCGCAACTATACCAATTAATATCCTAATTGCAGTAATAAGATTTTATAATTTAATAAGTTTACCCCCACAGCCTACGCCGTACGCCAATGTTATGAATAAAATATTATTTTAAATTACCCATTTGTAATTTCTCTCTAATAAAGCAATTGAAATGACATTTTGTTGTATTCAAAAGTTTATTAACTAGAAATGTCTAGACATTGTTAATGCTTGAGCTGTTTGGTTTATATAAAATGCGTTCTTTTTTGATTTTAATGATTATACATAATTAGTCGATACTTACGTTATCTTCAAGGTAAATGGATAAATAGCATTTATAAGAATTATTATGGAAAACAGATGAATTTTCAATAAGTCGTCGAGGTAATTATTAGTTGTTGTGGTCAGAAAATTATATTCGAAGAAAACTAAAATAATTATTGCAAAGGAAGAGGGTGGTGCTCAATAAAATAACACATTCAGTGTAAAAATGTTATACAAGGTGGGACAATTTAATCGACAATAGTTTAAAGTACTTGTTGAAATTATTGAAAAAATTATACAGATTAATGGGATTTGAACCAACGATCATCAGATCATACAAATCGTAGGCACAGTGCCGCACTCAACTTATAAAGGAACATACGAATTAGCATTGATTACTATGTAATTAAAAACTCGAATGTAGTCTTAAAAGAGCTGTTTTAAACGTACTTTAGTTAATCTTCGTAGCCAAAAATCCACACAATAAAAAACACATGGATCATCGGAAATGCGCAGTAAGGTCCGAAAGAGACAGAGATATAAAAAGAGCAGATAAAGAGAGAGAGAGTGGAAGAAGTAGGACAGGGATTGGTTTAGAGAAATAGGGAGTGGGGGAAGTAGGATAGGGGTTGGTTTAGAGAAATAAGGAGTGGCCTCTCACCATAGTTACCAAGTGACAAATGTCATTTTGTCACCACATAATTTCCATGTGTCAAATGACAATCTGTCACTATAGTTACCATGACCATATGTCAATCTCGTCATCTGGCACCCAACATACGTTATTGTCAAGTTCATCTGTCACCATATGTCAATTTTATCTGCCATTTCATGTGTTAGGTGTAGTTATTATTCTATCTGTCATTCTATATGTGTTTTCATCTGTCATTCCATCTGTGATCGAACCTGTCATTTGATATGTCATCTCATCTCACAGATGAGTTTGACAGATATTCATAGAGATTACTACGTCAACTGACAGTTTTCAAATTTTTATTATCATTCCAAAGGGTTGGTTGAAAAGATTTAAATCCTTCGATTTAAATCACGATTTAAATGATTTAAATCACGATTTAAATCAAGTGATTTTTTTTTAAATATCGTTGATTTAAATCAAAAGTTTTTTTTTGATTTATTAATACAATCTTTAATAATTGTTTCAAAACAACAGATGTGGCCATACCAGGAATTTTTCCCAGAGGTGTAACAGACACACGGCCTCTTTGAAAATTTTTTTTTGCCATTTTGGAATTGGGGACTCAAAACGTCGAGAAATAAAATAAAATTTTTTATTTAAAAAAAGAGTTTTTGTTAAATTAAAATCCCGATAATAGAAAGTTGACTTAATTCAAAAAATCTGATTGATTTGTTTTATTTAAAAAAAAAGAACAGGATTTTTATCAACTCTGATCCAAAAAGATGATCGATTTTTGATATTCCGTATTTCTAAAAATTATAACTCCGGTCCTGTTTCATAGAAATAAATTAAACAGGCGTCGTTTGATAGAGAACTGCGATGTCTATAAGATATCCAAAAATGAATTTATCTGCTAAAGCCGATTTTGAAATATTCCTTTTCAAAATTTGAACTAGATTTGGTGCGTTTAGCAACGAAAGCAATTTTTAAAAAAAGTTGTTCCTGTTGTATTTTTTTGTGCATTTCTTTGAAAGTTTATAGTATAAAATTTTCGTTAATGTATTTCATTTATTTTAAGTTCTTTTTTACAGTTTCAGACTCAGGGGGATGAAAAATTAATACTAGAACAAAAAGATTAAAAATTAAGTACAAGTAGAATTTGCCTTCATGTAAGTTCTTGGACACCCTCCCAAATTTTATAACGAGTTCAGAAACCGTTCAAATAATAATATGTGATGTAGTAAATTTTTAGTTTCACCATTAATATTTACCCCCAATACTAATTAAATGAATTGAAAATTATAACCTCTAAAGTACATAAATTTGAACCCCCATAACTTTTGACGTAGGTTCAGATTGTCATCGAATGATACATCCGCCAAGTAAGGGTAAAACAAGAAACCTAATAAAAAATGTAGGCGTTGAATACCCAGTAGGCGTTGGAAATTTCTAATAAAGTTATTGCTAAAAGAAAATCTTTTTGTTTTTAATATTCCATTGTTTTTTTCAACTGTTTGAAATTATTATTTTCGAGCATCGTATTTGGAAATTTGCTCGTAATTTGTTCCAAAATTAATGTTTTCGTTGATTGTAAGATTATTTTGTTTACCAATTGCTATGGCAGGTACTAAATAAGTATGTATGTACAATCGTACATAAAAACAAAACAATAACAATAATAACCATGCGAGTTTACTTGATTAAAATTGTATGGAAAAGATCAGGTTAATAACATCGATAACCTCCAATCTTCACTCGTTTTTATCCTTTTATAATTTGTCCGTCCATCAACTCGAAATTAATTTAAATTTTATCCGTGCTTAATTGATTTAAAAAAAACATAATTTAAGGGTTTTTCACCCCTTAAATAATTTGCAACTTTGTATAATAGTATACAAAGCGGTATTAAGAAGAAAAGCGAAATTTGATAAACTAATTTGCACGAGGCGTTGTAGTCGTTGTACACCCAAAATGTGTAACAAAGATGAAATCTAAAATTATTTCAAGTTCAACAACATACGCTCTTTGACTCTTTTTGGTAATTTAAACTTTTCTTTGTTTAACAAATTTGTTACTAAAATATTGAACTACGCATTATGTTTTAACCTTATTTAAAAGCCATTAAGACGTTGCTCTTTTAATGTCGTAATTATTGAAGATCAAATATTATAATACTATACATGGTTTATAAATCATTAGAACAAGGATTCAAGTTGGCGTGATAAGAGAGTGATATGATGGTACAGAGTTCAATATTAATTATGGAGGTGCGTAGTTCGAATTTGTTGTATTAGCAGAATGTCGAGTCGAGTTTGGATTATTATTAGGAAAAATCGGGAAAAGTATTTCATAAGTTTTTCATTTTATTTATTTGTAGGTCATTCGGAAAATGTTAATCCTGCAGAAAAACAAATGTTTTTTTATTAGAACGCAAAACGCGTGCGTTTCCTCCTATTCTTTTTAAAATTTTCAATCGTCCTCGATATTTGGCCTTTGTAAAACAGCTGATTTGATCTTCGCAATTATATTTAAGTTACTAATTTTGACTATACGACACGTGCGGTACATTGCGATACCTCCGTTCTCCAAGGCCTTTGAATTTGAATTGATTATTAATTTCAATTAAAGAATTTATATAACCGAAGCTCTATTTCCAAGCTTGTTTTTTGTGGGCGAATTATTTTTTTTTTAATAATCAAAAATACATTTTCAATTTTCCGCTTTCCTTGTCCCATTGTGTTTGAGCTATTGCGACGATTGAAAATACTTCCTTTTTGGCTTGCGTTCAAAGACCTTCCTCACTATATTTAGATCCCTCTTAAATTTGCAAACATCGGTTTTACAGTAGGCTTTGTTGTCGCTTTTAAAATGTTTTTTAAACAAAAACACAAAAAAGGTGGAAGCTATTGAACTTTTTCAATTATTGTTAACCTCTCGGTGTGCCAAAAGGTGACGTTTGGATCTTTGTATAGAAAAAGTAATGGAATGATTTATCATAATCCCAATTTCTTTTCAGTGCGTATGTTAAAGCTATTTTTAAAGAGTAGGTAAACATTTAAAATAAGAAAGTTATTCTTATTTCCGGTTAAACCGGAAGTCACTATATGAAATGTTTGGTATAGTCGAATAAATAATTTAAAGAGCTTTAAAAATTTTGAAAAATATACAGGCCGTTCCTAAAAAACTTTGATATTTTTCTAGTTTCCGGTTCCACCGGAAGCGTTTTGTTAGTCGAAAATAGTGTCAAATAATAGATACTTATGAGAAAAGTGTATGTACCAATTTTCAAATTTTCATCTTTATTACAACAGAAATGACGCGATTTTTGAAATTATGACAGGAACTCCGGTCCTGGAAATTTCTAACTAATGAAAAGCATGGCAATCGACAGAAAACGGCAATGTCTATAACATATCCAAAAATAAAAAAAACGGTCGAAGAATACATATATCAATTTAAAAGTTCATGTTCAAGATGGACATCGTTATTTACATTTTTATTTGTCCCCTACATTTTTTGTTATGGTAAACATCAGCTTCGAAACGAAGTAATACGAACTATCACGTTCGTACTATTACAACTGCATCCGAAGATCGGATATTTCGCGTTCATAGTCATTCTTTATTTGCGTTTTGTAAATAAGATTTCCAAACAAAGTAGAGGTTACATCTTTTGTTGTTGAAATCAGTGGCGTTGCGTTTAAACATTTCAAAACTAATATTTCAGATTTCCAAACGATAATATACCGCACGTCTATGCCTATGACGGAATGTTTATGTTTTCCGTCTTCTACTCTCTTACCCTAACTTGTGTATATTGGCGACAGTTTTGTACGACGCTATTCATATGTGTGCGGTGTTCATCTTGATTATTGGTCTGAGAACACACAGGCTTACCTTCTGAGCCTGAGCGATCTAAACCGGAGCCTGAACGATGTGCAGACGCTCCGGTTTGGCCTGTACATGCCGTCTGAACGATGCCTAGACACTCCGTATTGTGGCCTGCACAGGCCAAACCGGAAGGCAAGCCTGTGAGTATGGCCGCAGGCTTTAAGTAGGCAATTTTGAAACAATTTAAAAAATACTTTAAGATTAGGACGAGAGCCTCATATTTTGGCTATACAAAATGTCGTTTTCATATTTTTATAATAATAATTACCGGATAAGTTATAAGGAAAAAACCACGAAATAGGACAATCTGTATATTAGCCGCCATTTTGAATTAAAAAAAATTATTTTGGTAGTAAAATATATGTCCGTGTGTAAGCAACTCTCTGCTGAACTAAGGGTAGAGTTATGTTGGAGCTGCGATAAGCGCTAAGAGGGACGATTTAAGAGAAACAGATAATATAAAGGCATTCTTGTAATGTTTTACTTTATCTGTCTCTCTCTAATCGTCACTCTTAGCGCTTATCGCAGCTCCAACATAAACGTAGTCTTTAGCCTTAAAACCTGGCTGTTTGTCCGACTGTGTGTATGTCTGTCTAGTCTAGTGTATGGTTGGTTAATTATTTATACAGTTATCTGTATATTCATCTGTCTTTGTGTCTGTCTGTCTGTAATTTGTATGAATGCTTTTTTTTGCGCCACACACACAGGCTTACCTTCCGGTTTGGCCTGTGTAGTGTGTAGGCCGGCCTGCACAGGCCGATGCGGAGCCTGAACGATAACCAGACTTTGGCCTATAAAAGCCGCTTCCACATGCACAGGCCAAACTGGAAGGCAGGAAGGCAAACCTGTGTGTGTGGCGCATGCTTAAATCTCGATAAATTAAAAATGATAAAGCAATTCGTAGCAACGTAAAATAAATGACTAGGTGTATTTTAAATGGATCATGTCAGAAAGAAAACAAAAAATATTTGTAACACGTTTGAAAAACAAGGAAAGAAATTTAAAAAATGAAAAACAAACTAATTTGTTGAAAAATGTAAACAAAAACAGTAACAAATGAAAAACAATTTCAAAAACAATTGATAAACACTTCAACAAAACATCAAAGAGACATAACCGCACTTTATATTTGTAAATGAAAATTTGTTAAAATACAAAAGGAAATTCTCTTATAGCCGTTTGCACTAACGCTAATTTGATTTATTAACAAATTAACAATTTAGGCAACTTTTAAGTCGTTGCTTAGCGTTAGTGCAAACGGTCATTAGTTTCGCTATTTCTAAAATTATTTATCAATGTCGATGCTATTTTGTTTCAATTCTCTTCCTCGTCGTCGTTTTGATTAATAGTGACGTCAAAAATTTATTGTTTACGTTAACTTAACCTAAACAACATCTTCTTAGAAAAGCTTTAATTAAGTATTATCATTCAATTTTCTCGATTTAATTTTTTTTCGATATTTATAATTACCATTTCTTTGTACTTATTTTATTTTTGCATTTTATCCTGTATAATTTTCTTCGAACATATTCTTTGTGAATGTTTGAATTTGTTTAAAAAGTTTAATCAACAGCTTCGATTCATGATTCATATTTTTCATACCTGGAAATGTCTCGAAATTTTCAAATAACAGCATGTGTAGTCCGCCATATTTACGTCATGTTTTAAAATTGTATTCTTCTTTCATTTTCTCACGTTGTGTCGAGTATAAGTTTGTCTTCGTTGGTGGGGCAGGCGCACACATTTAGCCTAGTCACTATTGCACTTTTGTGGGGGACTCGTGGTGCCGCTATCGTAGAGAAGCGTTTCTCGACGATTCAGTTTACGAGAAGCTAGAGTTAGGGTCGGAACGAGAGCCGTAAGGCTATTCGTACACCTTTGTTTTATTATAATTGAACGTTTTTAATAGTTTAATTTTTTTTATTTTGAAACAAGTATAATTTTTTAGGCAATTCAAATCGCAGTACCGTTCAGCACACAGCTGTTCGATGATTTATAAATTAGTTTTATACGTCAGTGTCAAAAGTAGTAGTGTGTTGTGTTGTGATTAGTGATAATTAAACACGTGAACAGTGCCTGAGTTAAATGAGAGAAAGGAATACATAATTGAGTGATTTATGGAGAAAAAACGTTGATACGCGTCGGATTAAGGTCCTTGTAAGTTGTAATTTTTTTAAACAATTTTTTCGGAAAGGTTATGCACGATTTTGACTTGAAAATTTTGAAAACGCACGACGACTTGATGTTTTTACCTTTGGTGCTCTCGTTTGTTCGATCTTACATTTACCTTTTTTTTCCAAATACAAATTATGTTCTGGGTTGTGGGGTAGTGCCCCAAAAGTGTTATAAAAAGTGACGTGGGACTAATTAACATCATTAACTTCAATGGCGTGTTTTAAGTATAGAGACAGGAAATGCCTTTATTTCTTGCTTAGTCATAGATTTTGCTTTCTACCTTATCTCATTTTTTGACTCAATTTGATAAGCGAGTAGTAGTAAATTCCACTTGACGCACTTGGTAGAATAGGTTTACGAAAGTGCGCTTTAAAATCTTATTTACTCGTGATCCAAAACGTGATTCATGTTTACTTCTGGCTATTTTATTTTAGTGCTTGTTCCTGAAAAAATACATGTTTTTTTTTCTAAATCCTGATAGATTCGATTAATTTCATGGGTAAAATTTAAAAATAATTTCAAGCTCAAAATTTGAAGAAAATCCGTTTGGGGGATGTCGATCCGCTTTTCTTGACTTTTGTTTGTTTTTTAATACTAAGAAAGGGTTGACGGAAGAAGGAATCCTCGCAAGGTCATCAAGCCCTAGACTTGTGACGTCATGACCTCGTTTATCCCGCCTACTGTTAGTGCAGACATACGTCACGACTCTGAGGTCACGATCTTACTAGGAATTCCGGGTATTTTTCACATTAACGCATTTCCTATGTATTTTAAATAAATAGTTGTTGTTATGGCCAAAAAGTTGAAAACATTCCGAGAATTTGGTCGTTTACTTTGAGCCTCGTAGAAAGTCGTGTTTTATTAACATTTTAATGCATTTCTTCGGAAATTTTGACTTTTTTAACTGGAGAAAAGCTTCGAAGCAATTAATTACAATTTAACTGTAAAGAAATGTGTAACATTTTACATGTGGATGTTTTCTTTTTACAAAATTAAGAGAAAGTATTGATTATATTAGGTGTGTCCACTTTCTAAACTTAGGAAAACAATGATAAAATACAAATCTGTATCTAATTTGCATTATAATTAATTAATCCATAACGCAAGTGCAATTGCTTTTATTAAATTGAAACGTAGAACTTGTTAAACCGCCTATACACAAACTATAGGCAATATAAACGAAACATTCGGTTTATCGTTTATTCGTTAATAAAGCAAATATTGGTTGTTGTATCATTAACGACATTAACAAAATTTTTGAAAGAAAGTTTTCTCATCAGTTGGAGCAGGGCTATGGCTTTTTTAAATAACTTAATTAATGATCACTACATTCATTCGAGTTCGAAAATTAATTATCTACGGAGCGGGGGTTGTATATTCCCTAACCTACCCTCTATTTGAAGGCGTTTCTAATTATCTCTGAAAGTTTTTTTAATTGACATTCCACCCCGATGCCCGATTTGGAACATTGAAATGCTGACTGAAACTGTGTTTCAAATATTAATAAAATAAATAAATCTGTCTGTCTGTGGGAATGCTTAAAATGGTGAGTTGCAGAGAGCATCATTTGCATCAGAATATTTTTTGTCGGAATATGTCAAATCGAATAATTCCAAATGAAAGGTAAAAAGTTGTGGGGACATAATCTGTTATTGTAGCTGTAATAGTATTTAACATTACAAGCCAGGTAAAACTGTTTTTACTGGCGCAAAGAGGATTATGACTGGCGAGCCACTCGAGTAGTCAAGAAGATCAATTAATCATACAACAATTGATTAAGTAATCAAATAGTCGATTAATTTATCGAACATCGATTTTTTTCTCAGCCCTTAGACAGGAGAACTCTAGTTCTATAAAATTCATCGAAGTATACCGGGTGACACAGGGGTTTGGAACACTTTTATAACTTTGTTATTTATTAACATATCAAAATGAAATTTGGTGTGGATTATATTCACATAAATTGCAATTGTTTTAACTTAACTACTTGTGAAAATTCTGTCACTTCCGATTACGCCGGAAATGAAGTAAACTTTTGATTTTTAAATTGGAAAAAAATTTCTTTTTGCTTATAAAATTAATTTTTTTGATGCTACTGTATTCAAAATTTAATGTAGGTTTCAAAAAAGTTAGAATATTTATGGTGTTCCATTTAAAAATCAAAAGTTGACTTCATTTCCGGTGTAATCAGAAGTGACAGAATTTTCACAAGTAGTTAAAATAATTGCTATTTATGTGAGTATAATCCACACCAAATTTCATTTTGATATTTTGATAAATAACGGAGTTATAAGAGTGTTCCAAACCCCTGTGTCACCCGGTATATAACTCGCCCCATATGTTTCAGTATTCTCATTATTATTAGTTTTAGTTGTCATTCAACTGCATTCTTTTATTCGATTTTTCGTCCCCATAATCTTCCTAGGCTAATCGTTTTCCTCTAGTGATAATTGAAAGACTTTGGTGTGGCAATTAGTAGCGTTTAATACCATTATAGTAGTTCAGTTTACAGTATACAAATAATATAAGGCAGTAGAGGAGGGAAATATGGTGGACATAACTGCAAGTAGACTGGTTTGGTTTATTTACCGTCTGTATATTAAATAATCCGTAATTACTGTAGTTATGTTAAACACTGTTGTGCTTAGGTCTGTTAATGTGGTAAAAATCGCTAATGTCTTCTTCGTTATTGTTATAATACGTAACATCATATAAAATGCACGAAGGACGTTTAAAAGTAGGCTATATTGAGGTTAAGGAATAGAGGTGAAAAACCGTTTAGTTTAAACTAATTTAATATGGGAAAGCGGCATTTGTGCGAGAATGAAAGTAAACATTGGTTAAAGTACGTCATTATTATTTAAAAAGTTGTATGTATGTTTAGTTTAGGTATACGGTAATAATAAATACGTAAACGGCGCTCTAGTTTACAAGTGTATTTTTTACCACGACGAATTTTTAGTTGGATTTAAAAAATCTATACAGGGTATTTCAAAGAGAATATTAAGAACAAAAGTTCTTCACATAGACTGCAATTATATCAACAGGGTGTCTCAATTTTGATGGGTAATACCTAATCATATTTCTTTACACCAATAGATTCTCTATCTCTGTATCAAATAAAAAATTGCAACGTTGCCAAGTCATTTGATTTTCTTAATACATGCAACGCTTTACAGAATTATAACAACGATGTTTTTGGAAATTAAGAAAGCAAATTTGGGGCGCTATTAGCCAAAACCGTAACCTACGCCACTCTATTATTATTATTTCAAAGGTCCAGCATACAGGATGTTCGTTAGAGCGTGCCAACTTCGCAATTTTCAAAAAACGTTAATTTAATTTTCCTAAATAACAACCTCTATTTATTGTGAGCTTGTGTAATGCAGATTTTTTTATATGCACATTCCATGTACCTTTTCTATATTTTCGTTATCAAAACCCAAACAAAAGAGCGAGAATTTTGAAGTACCCTGTATTGTTTGCATAAATTTGTCCTACAGGTGTTGCATTAATTCAAAATCTATAATAGAGGAGGAGGATTCAATAAGTTATTTTTTTATAACTTTGTATCGTTTTGAATGGATTTGCATTTAATAATGGAGTGCTCGTTTATTTAATGAAGTTTTAAATCAATATGCGTTAGTTTGTTTTTCATTACCAAATGAAAATTTACTGTGGGTAAATTAATTACTTTTTTTTATTTTTAAATTGTTTTGATATCACCGAGTTTGTTACTCTTTTTTAAAGCAGATCCGTAGTAAGCCAGTTTCATATTTAAAGCGGGAAAATGAAGTTGGAGTGGGGAAATATTGAGAAGGGGAAAACACGTTCTAATTGGACAATTCTAATTTCATTGTTTGAATTTTCGGAAGTCGCTACTTGCACTTAATTTTAAACCACGTGATGTTGCAATTTTTGAACAATAGACAAACTGCCTTTATTGTTTATTATAGAGGGGGCAATGTCCTTGTAGCCTCCCTCAACTATACGTGCATGCTTTAACATGTGTGTATTTACCTGATTGGAATGTTCTCACAATAGTTTTGCAGTTGACACATTGATTAGCTATATCAAACCAAAGCCCACCTTGTTTGTATTGGGTTAAATTCGACTTTGTTAGCTTTTAATTTAACGTTAATTTAAATTCAAGATCACCTATTGTATTTGTTTTGTAATTATTCTTTCGACAAAAATTTGCGTACTATTGTTTTTTTTCTAGTGAAAGCCAAACATTTTTTTTTTAATTTGTTTGTTTTTATTCAAGATCGCTATAATAATTTCTTATAAATTATCATTGACCTTCCAAAATTGTAGTGAAAGCTAAACTTCTAATTTCCTTTTGGTTTTACCATTTAAAAAAAGTAGGTTGTTGCTTTAGTTTTATGTAATTTTAAATTGGTTCATGGTATGCTTGTTACACAATTCTCGCATCAGAAAAAGGATTCTTGCGAATTTGCACTAGTTTAATGATTTTTCTCAATATTTTGCTAGCCAATTTGAGGTGAAAGTTGGGCTTTCTAAAGAAAAACTTTTTGTGCGTCACTTACTTATAATGATGTTGACTGATTTTCCCAATTACCACTAGTTGAGCAATTTGTAGTAATTTAACATGTCTGGGCGTTCTTCTATAGGGTATCTCATTAGCATCCTCTTTGTGTAGAATATCTTTGGATTCTAGAAACAGCTCGAAATAGCCGAATCACGGTGTCACAAAGTTTGTCTACGTTATCATCTTAGGCTTACAGTCGGCACTGTCAGACTTTTATGTCGACTTTAATGTTTCACAAATCACAACTGAGCATTAATTGACGGTTAGTCAAAGGCCAAATCAAAAGCTTCATGTTAAATTAAATGCAGACATTAGTTAATCGAGAGCTTTATAGTAGTATAGTAGTATATGAGGTGAGCGACGTCCAATCAGGAGATCTTGGTGGAGACGCAATCGATTCACGTTTTTCGACCCACCTGTCATATAACTTATTATGAAAAGAATAAGGCGAAGCCAATATCTTGCGTAGTACAAATGAAGGGAGAGACTGCCATCTCTCTCTATACAGTGTGATTGAAAAAACGTGATAATGCAGATTTCTTGGTTATTATTAAAGATAGAAAAAAAACTTATTTAGGTAACTTATAGTACTCAAGAAGCTTGTTATTTTGGTCAATTCAAAAGTACCAGTGGAATTAAAACAAAAGAGTAACGTTAGTTAGATTGTTTTTTTTAAATGGAACGTGTAGATTTTTTCTAGATATTCTTCAAGAGTATCAAATTCTCTTTACAGTGATACTAACCCTTAACTACTACCGACGGGTCTGCCTGACCCAACGACAATTTCTTTTTAACGAAAAGTAGGTTTATACGTAAGTAAGAGTATAGAGCACCTCAGTATTCTTTAATTATGTGCTAAGGGTGCAATCAGATAAATTAAAAAAAATTTTTTTTTACGCCAAAAAAATTTTGTTAATTAAAAATTTTTGGGAAAAGTTTGCCCAAATTGTGTTTTTAATTTGTAATATAGAAATGTATTTTTTACTTTATATTTTTTCAAAGAAATTTACCATTTTATTTTAGTTATTAGTATTTTTCATTAAATGTGGGTCTAGCTGACCCGTCTGTAGTACTTATGTTACTACTTTTTGTCTGTAGTAGTCAAGGGCTAAATAACAATACAATATTTGAAAAAATAAAGTCGTAATAAGGTTTTAAAAAATGAATCTAGCAACCCTTATAACCATAGCACAACAATCGATAACAATCAAAAATACAAAAACATCTAGGTACTATCAAGTTGCATAAGTATATTAAAACAAATAAATAACGACTGTTTCGATTGTTATCGATTGTTGTGATATGGTTATAACTAGGGCTGAGAATTATATGCGCTAAAAATGTTCAAAATATGCTGCATATATGCTGTTAAATATAGCGGAAATATGCTGTATATTTTCCAATATAATGCTCTAAAAAACTGCATAACAACACAAATATTTTACAAATTATCATTTTTAAGAAAATGACACTGAAATACTGAAACTTTATTGTTTATTCCTACTTATTCATGTTTATATTGTTTATTCCTACTTATTCATGTTTATTTTGTATACTCTGAAGACGTAAAACTACAATTTTTTGGTACGAAAATTTGTTATTTTAAAAAATTTGATAATTTGTTATTTAATTATTATCTACCGAAAATTAAAAATTATATATTTTTTTGGCAAAATATGCCGATATATGCACCATTTTTTGTCAAAATATGCCGATATATGCACTAAAAAGGAAAATATGCGAATATGTATAAAAATGGAAAAATATGCAAATATATGCACTATAAAATTTGGTGAAGTTATCATAATTAGCTTAATTTGTCAAGATCTTTTTATTTCAATATGCTGCATATCAGCAAACAATATATGCAATTCCATATAATTCTCAGCCCTAGTTATAACGTTATAAGGGTTACTAGATTCATTTTTTAAAACCTTATTAGCTTATTACGACTGTATTTTTTCAAATATTGTATTGTTATTTTGTATCACTGTAAAGAGAATTTGATACTCTTGAAGAATATCTAGAAAAAATCTGCACGTTCCATTTAAAAAAATGAACCCAACTAACGTTACTCTTTTGTTTTAATTCCACTGGTACTTTTGAATTGACGAAAATAACAAGCTTCTTGAGTACTATAAGTTACCTGAACGAGTTTTTTTTCTATCTTTAATAATAACCAAGAAATCTGCATTATCACGTTTTTTCAATCACACTGTTATATCTCTAAAATTGATGCGACCAGATGTTACCAGAAACATTTTCGTTATAGCGCAGTTTGGTTCCGCCCTATTCTTCTCATAAGTTTCTGACTTAAACAACTTTCTGTGAAGAGAATATTGGTTCCAACTCTTGCTGGTGCGCTATACTTCATTCTGCGCGTATGGGTGGACGCACTGTCACAATTATCCCATTTCTTAAAATAACAAATCCCAAATCTCTCCAAAAAGAGTCGGCTTTTGTTTTGCTAATAATTATGTAACTCTCTTTATGAGTCTTTTCTTCTTACTCATTAAATCCAGCCAACTGGCTTTCTAAAATAATTAGGTAAATAATCAGCACTTAAATATAATTTTTAATTGAATAATTAGTTTGTACGTGTTAATTTACTGTCTTTATGTTTAATTATTAATTTGTTGTTTTTAATAATTAACATTTGGATCTAGGACGTGGTGTCCTTCCAAAACGTGTTTTGTGTAATAACAAAAGAGTATCGTTTAGTTGCATTTTTCTTTACCTTTTCGTTTTTAACCGAAGCCGAATTACTTTAAGCTTGCACCAGAAAAAAATGTGCTTTTGCACATTTTTGGGCTTTTTTTGGGAGTGGTTTAGCTGCATCTTGCTGGTGAATGGTGTATAGGAAAGTTCTATAATGTAATATACACGTGTTTGCGAAAAACAATGAGTATTGAGCACTATTGGATAATTAAAAAATTTGCTAATTCAAATAATAGTGGAGAGGTGGAACTCTGAAGATTCTTAGAGCTACGTTGGAAACTTCTGGAAAGACTGAGCACCAATAGATCCAAAGGATCGACATACATATCTAAGCCTTTTTCTCTGTTCAGTTGCATGCGCCTTTAACTAAATATATGTGTAAATCGAAGGAACCGAAATATAACAGAGAATCACCGTCCTGCTCGAGCTTGACTTTTTAATCAACTTCTAGTTTTGATGCTTAGCAGTTTCCCAAAGGTCCTAGGTTCCGAGTCAGCACAACGAGTAGCTCACGTGTAGTGATGGAAGAGACGAGAATTTTTCGATTTCTAGTCTCGTCTCGTATTTCAAAACTTAAAACTCGTCTCGACTTTCGTCTCGAATTGAAAATGTCGCTCTCGAAAGCTTAATCTCGTCTCGTAAACTATTTTAGTGCTCTAGTTTCGATTCTAACTCGTATCACAAAAAAAATCGATTTCTCTGTCATCATCACTACTCACACCACTTCAAACAGTCGCTTTTGTATAACTTGCACCTTCCACTGGTCCTAGCCAGGAGATTTCGTGAGAAAAAGTGAAACAGCGTCCAACTTAAGAGTATGCCAAATACGAATTTTATCAATTTTTGAGTGGAGTGAAAGTGAAAGATACTCGATATTTTTAGCAATGTCTGTTGACTGTTGATAGGCTTCATGAGCTAGCTATTGACCGCATTCAGAACACATCAGAACAGTTTCCAATATAGCTGCCTGATCGCTCATTCCCTCTCTATCTGTGTTTATTTAATGACGATCCGAAAAGTATAGTATCCAATGCCATTTAGCCTATGATTACTGCAATGATCACTCAACTGTTCTCTCGTCCGAACGGACCCATTATGAGTATTCTTGGCTTATATTGAGCAACAGTCCCATGAGCGTCCATGCGAGAGGTCCACCTTCCTACACCTAAAACTATATCATTTTGGCATTTTTCACGTTACTTTATCGTGACGAATTTTATTTTAAATAATTTATGAGCTCGGGGAAATTACAAGTGGAATTATATTTTGCCTTGTAATTTCAATCGAAACAATGTATGTAGTTGGAGGTTTTTTTTAACACTGTGTAGTTTCAAAATAACCTGTTGTTAGTAGTAGTACCTCATTATATATTTTTTCCCTACTCTTTTTTTTTCAATGATAACTAAATATTATTTATATTGAGATTAATATTTATTTGTCTTGGTGGTTGGAATTCGCGATAAAAGTATAACTGTGTAAAAATAACTACAAAAAAAATTATTACGTGAGTAATTTTGTATGATGATGATACGTGCTTGATTTTAGTTCAATTATTAAATATTGACAGGGTGATGGTGTTGGATATAATAGATATAACAATGTAGATCGATTTGTTTTAATTGACGTATTAATTGTTTTCTTTTACATGTTCGGTGGTTTTTTGTTTGGCAAAATTGGTAAATACATACATCTATTAGTTTGTTTGCCAAAAAGTTTAATGGTTTAACGCCATTTAATTGAAATGTTTCGTCTGCTTTTATTTAATGGTGTATGAATAGTCGATATTTACGTTTTTTATCTTTTTTAATCGACTTCCTATTTTTTTCAACGGTCTCCGTCCAAAATATGGGCGTTTATGAACCTTTCAACTTATTTTTGACTATTAAAGGGATGAAAATAGAATAAAAACGATTGCAAATCACGTAAATCTTTTAAGAGTTTTGTACATCAAGCAAGCGGCTTCCAAAGCGCTCAAATCGGAAAATCTGCATTTAGAATACTTTTGTTTGATGTTTCTGTCTGTTTTAGCGTGTTTTTGGAATGCACTAGCTTCTATCATAATTCCTGAATCCTGAATCAGTCGTTGATATTTTATGCATGCCCAATAAATTCCTTAAGGTGCCCAAGAGCACGAAATACTTCTGAAATGATTTTTTACTGATAACACAGCTCCATATTTTAGAAGAGTTTTTTGCTTCGAAAGTTCATCAGGAAATTCCCAACGGTTCTTTTGAAGTTTTCCTTGAAACATTTCGTGCGTTGTTCCTCTTCTATAGAAAGGACACCCGGTATTTCAAATTTCGTTACTTTTACTTAAAAAAAATATCTTCTTTTAATTTGAATTAATATCGTTTTTTATTTAATTCAGTCGACTTAATTAAAATTATACGGAAGTGTGTTGAGAAATTCTCATTACTGTAGTTTATTTCAAAAAACGCTAATCTCTCGTCCTCGTGTATTCCATAAAACGGTTTTGAAGGTCGTCCGATATATAACGTCACGTTTTAATTTCTTTTGTTTCTTGAACTTATCTTCGTTTTGTACACAATCGCTCAATTTAATGAATAGGGAAGCCAATTGTTTACGACGATATTAAACGAGCTTTTGATACCATTTAAAATATGGACATATAATAATTATTGAGTTGGAATTTCATGGGAAAGATTTTCAAATGTTTCCCTAAAATGGTGGTAAATAAATTTCGCTTTTTAAAGAAAATTGTTGCAATGCGCGCGGTGCCCATTTTTGATTTATTAAAACTTTGGAATTTTTTCAAGATTGCTTATCTCTCTACAAAGGCAACTAACGTTAAACAGTCCGTCGCTTTAAATGGAGTGGAAACTATTAAAATGTGTGTTTTAATAGCGAGAGAAAATGTATTTTGTAACAGTTTATGCACTGTTGATTCCTCCATTTTGTTTGAAATTATTGTGAGAAATATTATTAAATCGTTTAAGGGCTTTATCGATTGGTGTGGTAAGTTAAAAGTAGGATTTTGAGGGATGTTTGGAACTTTCACAAAGTAACTAGCGTTACTCGAGTTACGGGTTCGATTCTGCTGAAGTATTCTAGAATCGTAAAATTTAAAAATAGCCAGCATTTGTCTTCAAAGGGTACTTAAATTCGTAGGTTGAGGTAGTCAATGACCTTCCGGATTATTCGCTCTCTCGAGAACTATGATGGTGTAAAGCGGGCTTTAAACTCCTTAATTAAGATGAGAAAGAAGCTTACGTTCGCCACAGGTACGACATTGTTACAATTTTGAATAATTTAAAAATGGACCGTATTTCTCTCACATATAGGTGGTTGCAAAATCTTTATCTATGCCACCTGTTGTAAGCAAAGTGTTTGTAAAAGTAATGGTAGAAACATGATTAATAAATTCAGTTATTACATTCTACTTAATTATTATCATTAATTAGTAATTTCTGTGCTATCCACATTGTAATGAGTTAAATCTTTTGTTTGGCTAATAATTAAGAAATTTATTTATTTTTTTAGGTGCTATTTAAGTTTCTAAAGTTTTGCAACATATTATCACGCTATGATGATGGTATGCCAAGTGTACATGTATTCGTAATAGGTAATTCAGTAATAACCATCAATCCTTTTCGCCAAATTAATGATTGATTCTACAATTTTTAGTTTTTCGTAGACTATGTCTACCGGAAATTGGAATAATATCGTGGGTTTTTAGGAACACCCTGTATACTTTTAAACATTGAGTTTGTAAGTTTGTAATTGGCCCTTGGGTGATAGTAAAAATTTCATATTTTGACTTCCGGTTTAGCCGGAAATGGGAACAACTTCATTATTTTATATGGAACACCCTGTATATTTTTGAATATTTTGAAAGTTTGTAAACGTAGCTATCTGATGATACCAAACACTTTATATTTTTACTTCCGGTTTAGCCGGAAATGGGACAAACTTCACTATTTTAAATGAAACACCCTGTATATTTTTGAATATTTTGAAAGCTCTTTAAATTAGCTATCTGATAATACTTTATACTTTGAATTCAAGTTTAGTCTGAGAATTGAAATAATAATTCACTTATAAGATCTGATGATCTTCGGTTCAAACCTGACTAACCTCCACGGTTTTTATTATTAATTTATTAATTTTAAGTATTTTATTCTATTTTTAGTTAAATTTGAAATTAAAATAATTTGGAAAGCCCCTCGATTTATTTGTAAAAAAATTGAAATCTCGTAAAATGTACCTACGAAAAAGGTCTGTTAAAGTCATGTCAAGGTTTTTTAAATACCAACTCGAGGAAATAAAATAGGAAATGGCAAAAAGAACTAATTATTATTGTTAGCAAGTATACTCCTCGAGTGACCTAGTTGTGTGCCAACAACAGCTGTTGTGGTGGCTTCGGTGCAAAAAGTCACCCACACGTTCGTTAATTACAAGATGGGGAGAATGGGGGACCGCGAGACACTTTTGTCTTTAAATCTGGATCGGGGTGATCTGGTTCGTTTAAATTTATTGTAGTATCATTTTTCGTGCATCGTTTAAACTACAGTGTGTCTAGTATAACTGTATAACATGCATAGCATTGGGATTTCGGAAACTAAAGCACCTATCTAACTAACAATATTTTCATAAATATTTTTATAAAAATATGTCATCATGTGGGTATACCGCACTGTCATAATTTGTAAATTATTTTCATTACTTTTACGGATTGTAGAATGTGTTGCATAAGCTGCAAAACTTCGTAGGTGCAAGAAATACATTTAAATACGAAACATGTGCCACTACAAAACAAAGCAAGGCGCACGCTCGCATCAAAAACCAATAGAACTCGTCCTTTCATCAACAAAAATAGAACCGTTTGTATTTATGTGATGTCACGTCAAAATATTTACGCGAAGTCGCATTGCATTGTCGCATAAATAAAGTTTTTATAAAAACTTAAAAAATTATACATATTTATGAAAATATTGGTCGGATACTGCTTTAAGAGATCGAGCTTCTGTTAAATGGGGAAAATTGTGCATAATTTTACAGCCAACTGTTACTTTTTTCATTTTTTATCTAAGTGTTAAGTCGAGTGTTAAGTGCTAAGAATATTTTTCATAAAACAAAAGCAACATGGAGTTGACTATAAAAGTGTGCTCAATTTTCACCAGTTAACGAACTTCGTTTCTCTTACGGTATCCAAAATCCCGACTTCCCTATGTTATATTGTTCAAGTGGACACACGGTATATTAAAGCTTATTTGTAAGAACTACGAATTAGTTGTAACACTATAAACGCTCACCCCTTAATTTGCATTGATTAAACGCCAAATCGGTCAATTGATTAAACTTCTTAAGACTCGTTTTGTATTTAGGGTCCGATGAATTTGATCGAGGTGAGGGTTTTGAACTTTGGGGTGTATCGAAACAAAGGCCAACTCAAAATTATTGTTGGAAGTATTAAGTAGTTATGTTCAAGTTGTATTATAGCGGAGGGTCTTTAAAATTGAGTCGAAACAAATATTTGAGGAAAAACAGCAAAAGTTTGCAAACTCGAAAGTTCGTCCCTTTTGATGACTAAATTGTTTGTTAAATTTTGGATTTTCCCAATAATTTTCCCCCGAAATATATAAGAAAAATCCAAAATGACGTATTTGTGTTTAATCAAAAGTTGTTGTAGAGGTAGTATTGACGTAGGTGTTAATTTGTTAGTTTACCGAATTAACTAATCGTTGTGAGGCCAATTATGTTGCGCCTTTACCAATTTGTTTAGTAAGCTTCACAACCTGCCAAATTAAATTACTAACAACTGAAGGCAGCGAAATGAAATATCTCGGTTTGGCTTTCACCTACAATGTAATCGTTGAAAGTGGGACACCCGCTATTTTATATCCCAACTATTAAACAAGACACGTGTAACTAGGTGCATGTTGTTTTGTAGTCTCCTCGACTACAGTAACGTAAGAAGAAGAAGAAGCAAAAGGATATTGCATCGTCGTCTCTGCGTTGGGAATTCACGCGACCGTTATATAATTCTCCAAATGTAGGACACCGAGTGCATTTGCGTTCTACTTATTCAAACGGGAAACTATTTCTTGAATGTCGAATTTTATTTTCAATTTTTATTGTAAATACACATTTTAATTTGTGTTTTACATGATGTTTGGATTGGAAAGTACCTACGTAAATCGCTTAATAACTTTGAAATTATGCACATTTCATTGATTTTATTCGCACAACTTAATCACGTAATTTTAAATCCTTGATAACATATACAAGGTGTTTAAATAGTTTCTTTGATGTTTTTGACGCCTTGAAATTAATATTACTGTCGTGTGAGGTTTTTTAAACTAAATAAAAGCCATTAGATGTAAATTGATGAAGACATTTTAGCGGAATTACTCGAGAAAGGTCTTTTTTCTCTAACCGGCAATCCGTACTTTCACGCTCTGTTTCTAATAGAAACCAAGAGCTGCAATCGTTTCGTGTAACTTTTCAACAAATTTATTTAAACTTGTGTTGGCACGTAGCCAAATAAAAATAAATAAAACACATTTTACAACAAATTCATCAAGTGTCTTTAAAGGCCCCATCTCGGGCGCCAATTTGTAACTGATGATTATAACACTTATTTAGGATCTTCAGTGGTTTTGACGTAGTGGTGGATACTAGTACACATAGTTGGTAAAAAAGGTTCTCATGAGGAGCTTGTACTGATTGAATTCGAGAGATAGTTTTTGGTCATAACCCTTTTTGTTCGTTTTACTAAAAGTGAATTTATTAACGTTTATATAGCATTTCTGGCGTTAATTTGAAGCCATATAATGTATTAAGTATCCAGGAATGTACTAACATTAGTTGTCTGCAACGGAAAAATTTAAAAAAAAATTCTTAAAGCCCCACGTTGGGCGCCAATTTGTAACTTTTAACAACACTTAATTACGATTTTCAGTGGTTGAAGTAGTGGTGGACACTAAAACCAAGGTATCCAAGAACGTACTAAACTCCATTCAACTTGAGCAACTAGCTGATGTAAATAAACATAGCTGCGTGATGTGCACATGAACACTTCTGTTTAGCGCTGTGATTGGCTCCAACGTATAATCTTAGCGATAGCTTGTCGCGGCTTTTTCTAAGCCCTTTGATGCTGGTAACGTTGTTCACGTGCACATCACATGCATTTGTTTTGACTTGTCTCTTTAGGTAAAATTATTAAAGTATAGCATTCATTTTCTGAAACGGACAAATCTTTAAAATAAAATATAGTTGGGCGCCAATTTGTAACTGGTTATAACGCTTTTATAATTACAAATTTCCGTGGTTGATGTAGTGGAAATGGCTCTTATGAGGAGCTTGTAGCTTGTACTGAAGTAAGTTCGGGAGATTAAACGTTTGATTAACTCTTGAAGAAGCCAACGTCTTCAAACAAATTTAATCGAACCAGTTCATTTTTTCATAAAAATGAATTTACTAATGTAGCATTTCCGGCGCTATAATAATTTGATTTGAATCCATATTATTAGGTCCAAGAAGGTACTTTTAATAATTTTGTAAAACCGAACTTTTAACCGATGACTGATAAAAATTGAATGCGCAGTAGATCTTACCCGGTCTAATTATAGATATGTCTGTGACTGCCTGCAGTTGACTGCCCATGACTGCATATGCTGTGGCTGGTATTACTGCAGATGACTGCAGATGACTACCGTTGACAGCTCAATTTTTGTACATTAACTGCGGAAAGTGTATAACCCCTCGGGGCTAACCTAAGTCCCTTCCTGAGAAACATCGGATTATCGTCTTATGACTTAACTAAGGTTAATGTAGTTTTTTCGTACACACAGTACAATGAATGGTTCAGTTTCTATAGCGAACCGCGACCATCCTTTACTGCTAGGCGATTTGCAATTTTCTACCCTTCAATGCCTTATAATAATAGTGCTGAGTCGCATCAAAGTGACTTCAGTGTTAGTAGCCAGTTGTTTGATAGAATTTAAACAATTTTCAATAAGTTTGGCCTCAAAATAAGAGCTTTGAGAGGTTTCAGTGCTCTTTGGCTGTCAAGATTATGTCAGTGAGGCTTTTTAGAATCCTCTAGAGAGGATCTATAGCTATATGAAAACGCTTTTAACAATTTATCAATTTAAAGCAACATTGTAAACCACAATAATGATTTATTGAGAAATTGCAATTCGTTGGTGTGCTCTTGCCTTGCAAGAACGAGGAATCAGAAAAAAATATTAAATTAAACCACGTCAAAGTCACTTCCTTAGCTTACTTTACCATGCTACTTCCACAGCGGCGTAAAAAAATCCATATATCTATAGAGCAATATTAACGTAAAAAGGACAAGCGAGGACAAGTTTGCCGAATACTAGTGATAAAAGCTCACAAGTGCCTTGCGTGCCATAGATGTATCGAAACAGAACGTGTATCGACTTTTGCATTACTGTAAAACGTATATCCGACTCATTAATCACTCTGTTAGGTTGACTTTAATGCCGCATTGTAGTCTTGCAAAGTACTCATTTAAAATATCCCAGGGAATATTATTTTCATTTTATTTGATTCCGAAGGCGCCCCTTGGAGAATAATTAATAAATATTCATAACCACATACACACAAACTTTTATTTACTCACTTTGCGTATCTTATCTGCGTGTGTATATGCTTTAGAGGCGCCATGTTAAACAGTTCTATCATAGGTAATACTTTTTCAAGGTATAAATTCGTTTGTATCGTAAATTGTGTCGATAACAATCGTATAGTTAAATGTTAAACAGTTAATAGATTATGGAAGTCGATTTGGAAATTAATTGAAATTATTTTAATTTTAAAAATTTCGTGATCTCGAAGATTTTATGCTTGATATTATTAGAATGGCATGGATGGTACGTACTAATAGAAAAATGCTAATTTTGTTTTTTGCGAAATGTTTGCACGTCAAGCAAAAGCGCAATTGTTTTTCGCATTTGGAATTTTACGAGAGCCTTTATGGCGACATCGAGTAAACGAAAACGAGTTCTTGAGAGAACAGGAACTAAAGTCGAATAGTTTATTCTTCTTTCTCGTTGGCCTTTCGGTTGATTTTCCATTTTGAAATGTCACAACTTTTTGTTAAAACAAACAACTTTTTTTCATTAATTAATTTTTCACATTTCTTAACTCGCAGTTGTCGGAATAATACATACAAAACAACCAACCAGCATATGCTAAATTCCCGTATTTACCAACTGTTACTAAATTTTTAATGTAATCCCCATTTCATTTATTTTAGTTTTCTTTTGGAAAAAAAAAAAAAGTTTCCGACATTTTCCCACGCTATTCGACATACATTAAAACATTTTTCTCCGACGAATTGCATCGAATTTTGCGCTCGCGACACATGCAATTCGAGAGATTGAGTTCGATTTTAGTTTGGCGAAACTATACCGTTAGTTAACAAAACGTTAACGAAATCGATTTTATTTGTGCTACATTTTCAGCCCAACAAGTGTTACACTGACCAACTTTTCATTTCAATTGTATTTAATATCCTGTCGCTTACCTAACCTTGCGTAGTTCGTAATGTATTGAAATGTTCTAATATTATACTGATACGATAGTCACTTTATGAATTTATTTCTTTAATTGAAAGTTTTGTTTTATAACGTAACATAAACGTTTTTAAGACTTCTCTAAAGCAAATAAGTTTTTCTGTCATCATGAAATTGTATAATTCGGCATTTAAATTATGTTTTCGTTTATGTACAAAGCGATATTTTATTCAATAAATAATGCACGTGTAACACGTGTAATCGAATTTTACTTTTAACTGCTCGTTATGTTATGAAGATTGTTACGTATTTATTAAAGATACGTAATTATAAGCGCTTAAGCTTAATTAATTAAAGGTTATAAGTCTTCGCGGTTTTAATTATGCTGCTTTAATAATTGCTTTAGTTTATTGTTTAGTTCGAGGATTTAAGGGTGCATTTTTAGGGTAGTTAGTGCAGAACATTTTAATTGGATATTTCTTGATGTTCACATATACCAGGTGACAACAGGATTATAGAACATGGGGACATAACATAGGAAAAAACTAAAAAGGTTTTTAAAATTCTTGGTCAAAATGGTAACGTAAGCACAGGGATGATAATACAATACATAAAATGTGCAATGAGCACATAAAATTATTTATATTTAAAATGGTATAGTTATAATTAAATTGGAATAAGTAAAACTAAAAGTTAATTCTTTGATATTGAATTGAAAATAGTGTATTCTTAATTTATTTAAAAAAATAAGTAGGTATTCCGACGATTTGGACGGGATAAGTTAGGAATCTACTTTACCGACAATTACAGGTTTCATGTCGTGTTTCATACATGTTGGTTTGAAACTTTGCTAAATTGATCCCGCCATTTTGGTTTGAAACTTTGCTAATATGACCGCCATTACAGAGTAGATCCGGCCATTTTCTGGGGGTTTCCCGCCATTTTGGTGTGTAACTGCTAATGGCGGATCTAATCCGTAATGGTTGTCAAATTAGCAAAGTTCCACACCAAAATGGCGGGATCAACTTAGCAAAGTTTCAAACCAACATGGCGGGAATCTGTAATGTCGGTAACAGAAACCTGTAATTGTCAGTAACATGTCGGTAAAGTAGATTCCTAACCTACCCCGTCCAAATCGTCGGAATACCTACTAAAATATATATTAATTAATGGACATGGGTATCCTACCCTTTTAATTCCACGATTTGAATATATAATCGCTCTTGCCATGGAAAACAAACAAAAAAAATCTAAAACGTCAAAAATAATAATTTTTGTCAAAATGAGTAATTATTCCGTGACAGAAAAAGTTTTTGTGATAAAAGCCTATTACGCTTGTAATAGTACACGAATAGATTTATTTTCAGTAAAAGTTAATAATTATTCTAACATTCTCCCAATATCCCACAATCACGCTTTAGGTAAACAAATTTCAGAAAAGTAAAAAAGCTAACTCAAGTAGGTGTGAAGGAAAACCAGCATGAGCTAAAAAAAATTGCACAGATTGTATCGATTGTTATCGTATACACTCGTTAATTACGACGTTAAAGCTTAGATTCTCGTGGTTTTGCCAGTTGCGTCGATTCAGTACTAACAATTTAGTACGACATTTGGTCCATGTAAAACGACCCTTAAGCTGACTTTAAGAGCGTATTACACTTGCTAATTTTTATAATGAATTTTTAGTGCTGAATAGGCACAAAAACACTTTAAAATTTTTAAAATCGTGCGTACGACTTTCAAGCTTTTATATTCATGTTAAAAATGCTTTTGTGCCGAAGAAGTATGAAAATTAGCGAGTCTTTAGACTCTAAAAAATTGGTTATTTTCATCGTTATTTGCAGAGCATGTAGAGCTCTTGTATTCAATTCGCCGATATTTCTAATGCAATTACCCGTTTTTCTAATTTCTGACTTACCCTAGTGTAATTAACTAGAATATCAGACGGTCAAGTATTTTTCTTCATTGTCTCTCGAGCATCCTTAGGCAGGCTAAAGATGCAAATACAATCAATATTAGAGAAAAATTATTCCAAGTTTCTTCGAGAAAGTTGTACTTATGTGTTTAATTTTTCTTTATTAAAAGGTCCCTTTCTGAATAGGGTATTTTCCAATTTTTTAAATATCGATTATTGCTGCGTTATTGCATAGCAAAGTTGATTATCAATGACTTGGGCACACTAAAAATATTTCAATCAAAAAAGTTTTATTAAAAAGTGCTTTAGTAAAAGCATTAAATGCTGCAGGTTCAAAGTGAAAATTAAAACGGAAGTGACGTCACGAGTCATACCTATCACGCTTGTTGCTTAGTTACATGTGTTAAATGTCAGTAAATGTGTAATGAAGGTTATAATAAGTTGGAGCTCATTAGTTGAATATTGACAGCTACGACTCGTGACGTCATGCCGCTTTTATGCGGGAAACTTTATAGTTTGAATTTCAAGTAATTTTTTTGACAAAACCTACAGTCGCAATTTTTTTTTAATGTGGTTTTGAGATTACGTTATCAATAAGGTAACTTTCTAGATACATTTTAAAATATTGGAAAATACCCTATTGCTTGAGCGTGGCAATTCATCGACCTCTAGATCGATTTAGAGTGTAGTACCCTCTAATAGCTATTTCGTTACTACGTATCTGCTAAATAGGTTTTCCGAATTTGAATTAGCAAGTTGTATATAGTTTCTGATGTAAATGTGTCATTTTTCTATAACTTCTCGTGTCTGTGTAAATTACACTTGCTGCTAGATGGCGCTAATTACTCATAGCTATTTGAGGAGGTCCCGATTTAAACATCAGTCATTGGAGTAAATTCCATATCTTATATTTTTATCAGATTGTAAATTCGTTGTTGCTTCGGTTGTTGCTATTTCAAAAGAATGATGCAAGTTGGTTGATAGCGATCTGCTGAAGTAAATAATTTCTAAAGTACTGAAATAATCTGTGTTTGAAATGCCTGGGGGGGGGATTGATTTCATTTGTCAGCGATTTTAGAAACCTTTAGATGTTGTTTCCGAAATTTTTGTAATCAAACTTTTTAGGAATCACGGTGAGGAAGCCGTTCTTTCGGGAATAGAACAGCTGGGCCAAATTTTACCTGAGGCTCATGAGGGCCCTTAGGGTTTACTTCGGGTTTACTTAATCCTATCGAACAGTTGGGCCAAAGCATCGCTCTGAAAAAATCCACTTTGATTTCTCTATTTATTATCTTTTCTATACTTTTCTTTCTATACTAAATCTTTTTAGATTTAGCTTCTTGTTACAATAATGTGGGCGTTTACATATTGCGGGCTTACATATTAACTGACAGATGGTACGTTACAACGGGGTTCCACTGTATATCTATTATTTATAAGGCCTAGTATTTTAATAAATTTTTAATGTTGTCATAAAACCCCAATATTATTAAAGGCCACAGGTAGTTAGTTCTTAATCCTCTCGAGTTTCAAACTTGGCCCAACTGTACCGTCGGATTATAAAAGAAATTGGTTCAACTAGAAGTTCTTTCTGCTCCAAACTCCCTGTGGTCGAAAAATATTATTTGCAGTTCTATCTCTATAGAAGTCACAAAACAATTCAACCATTCAATAGCTTTGGTATGTGGACGAAATCTGTGAAAAAACTCGTGGTTGTCTAAATTTAAAATAAACTATTGTGCGTTTATTCTGCTTTTTTAGTACTAAAAAGTAGAATAAGAAATTACTAGTGCATTCACATCTCATGATGCCAATACGCCACTCTTCGTTATTTTAAGTTTCTCGTTAGATAAATATTATAAATGAGTCAATTCTTATTTTCAGAGCCAAACTTCGATCCCAATATAATTAATTTGCTTTTGATAGACTTTCAACTACGATTATATAATATTTCGTTATTAAAATTAATGGTAAAGGCACGTAAGTATACCTACTTTTGATTTTTATAATGATCAAATTAGCCTACTTCGAGTTTTTCATTCAATAATTTGGATGGAGATATTGAACATTTTTGTTTCCTTTAACTCGACATTTGAAACATTCAAAAACTTCTTGTGACTGACAGAATTGAAAATGAACTTTTGTTAAAACATTGACTTACATTATTTGTAACGTAAACCTCCAAATATTCCGACCGAATGTTAATTTTGACTTTTATCCATTATCTAAAAACCGTTAATTACACTTAATCCTTATACTTACTTTAAAAGTTTATAATTGAGAAAAATCAGTTGTCAATTAGACGTACTTAAATCGTTTTATCTAATGACGTCTACTCTCCTGTGTAAATGGCACCAGTCGCTTTTCCCTATAGCATCCGCTTAATTTAAAAACTTCTTTCGATTAAGTTGGCGTCGCAAATTTATTATTTAATCAAATTTTTACCTTGATAATATTACGTAAAGTCGTATTGATACGGTTCGAGTGAGTACTATAAATAACGTTACTTTTTAATATGCAAACTGGCCCTGATAAAATGACGTGCCCTGCCAAGCTTAAAACGGAACCCATGTCGCTCATAAACACACATTACTTCGATAATGCTCTTCGAAATTA
Organism: Malthinus seriepunctatus; assembly: GCA_963924605.1. Taxonomy (NCBI): domain Eukaryota; kingdom Metazoa; phylum Arthropoda; class Insecta; order Coleoptera; family Cantharidae; genus Malthinus; species Malthinus seriepunctatus. The sequence goes on along the minus strand of OZ004601.1, from coordinate 28,533,745 downwards.
AATTGAATAAATCGGTCGTATTTTGTAGGAGCAAGGTTGTCGGAGGTTTTTGAGAAAAAAACTTAATCAACAAACAAAACGATAGCCGTCAGCTTACTCTGCGTTTCTTTCTAAAAATAGATTTTGTTTGGTTAATTTGTAGCGCCAAGGGAAGTCAAATGTAGTGCATTAAATATGACGTAAATGTAAACATAAATGACATCAATTGTCGGTGAGCGTATGGAATTTCGTCAGTGGGCGAAGCTGGGGAACTCCTAGAAATAGCAAAAACATACAGACACGTGAGTTTTCATTTACTCAAACACATGGTTCACTTACACGAAGAAAAAAAGTTTCAATTTTTTTCCACAGCCTCGTGATGTTGCTCTAGCACGCGTTGTTTAATTATGACGAAATGTGTATAACGAGCAAATGGATGTGAATGACTGATAAGATCAAAAGAAGGGCATCAACTCGCTTGGAATTAACCATCCAATTATTTACCATTTAATTGCAACCTCTCGATATTATCACATCCGTGCACTTTTTTGCATTCGTTGCACGTACTTTCTTTTATTTTGTTGGGCGGAAGATGCGATATGGAATAACGGTAAATACAAAATGCCTGCGTGAGAACTCGAGCTTAACGACCTTCGGAATCGCAGTTTCATTGAAAAATAAATTTGTATACCTAGTCGTCGTAATCTCATATAACCACCAAAACCAGTCTGCTCGCTTAATTATTTATTCCTATATTATGAATCTCGAGTTTCGAGAGAGGGTATAAGCAACAGAATCTAATGTACTGTTCGAATATTTAGATAACTATTTGATTGGTTGGTGTTATCTAATTTGACATGTTGAGAGGTCGGATGCTCTACGATAAAACTCAAACTCGATCGAACCTTGAACCGCCCCCAATTATTAGTAACCACAAATTAGATTAGATAATTTGAGGTGAACGATTGTTTACGTTAGTGTCGTTGATGTACGAAGAATGCGCCTTCAAATTTTCTTTTATAAAAGAAGGAAAAAATGCCATGCGACATTACCGTTATACCGTTGTGTTGCAGAATTTTGCAACTTGCATTGCATTCTAAGTTTATTTGAAAATATTTTACGGTAAAAATTGAGGATTGGCTTAGTATCTCACTAAAGGCGACTGTGTGGCCCATTGCGTTTGATGCTAGACCATCGCTATCCAAAATACAACGGCGTAGTTTTCAACGCAAAATTAATTAGTCGTTATTTCTATTTGAGGTCGTTGGACCAGCCAATCAATAAAATTCTGGCGAAAGTCGATAAATAAAATAAAAATGATTAAATTGAAGAAACAATCTTCCTTATGCTCAGTAGGCTGTGGAGAAAAAATAGTGTATTCGATCTTTCACTTTATTTTTAAATTATTCGATTCTTTAAGTAATCAATTTTTCTATTAATCAACGATTTGAGTAATCGATTGTTCAATTAATCAATTGATGAATTAATTGATTTTATAAGAATCGATTGTGAGATTAACGCTTTTTATTAATCGATGGTTGTTTAATCGGTTGTTGTTCAACCTATTGTTTGATTAACGATTAATAGTTGTCTATTTGATTAATCTATTGTATGATTAACTATTTTTGATTAATCACCTAGTAAATTAATTGATTTTATAAGAATCGATTGTGCGATTAACGCTTTTTATTAATCGATAGTTGTTTAATCGGTTGTTTGTTTAACTGATTGTTTGATTAAACGGTTATTAATTGCCTATCTGATTAATCTATTGTACGATTAACGATTTTTGATTAATCAATTGATGAAGAATTGTAAGAATCGATTGTTTACTTAATCTATTGTGCGATTAACTCTTTTTATTAAGCGATAGTTGTTTAATCTGTTGTTTGTGTAACTGATTTCTTGTTTGAACGATTATTAATTGTCTTTTTGATAATCTATTGTACGATTAACGTTTTTTGATTAATCAATTGATTTTATATGAATCGATTGTTTGGTTAATCGATTGTGCGATTAACTCTTTTTTTAATGTTTAATCGGTTGTTTGTTTAATTGATCGTTTGATTAAACGATTATTAATTGCCTATTCGATTAATCTATTATTTGATTAACGATTTTTGATTAATCAACTGATAAATTAATTGATTTTATAAAAATTGATTGTTTGATTAATCGATTGTGCGATTAACGATTTTTATTCATCGGTGGTTGTTTAATCGGTTGTTTGTTTAACTGAATGTTTGATTAAACGATTATTAATTGCCTACTTGATTAATCTATTGTACGATTAACAAATTTTGATCATTCACTTAATGAAGTGATTGATTTTATAAGAATCGATTGTTTAACTAATCGACTGTGCGATTAACGCTTTTTATTAATCGATGGTTGTATATCCGTTGTTTGCTTAACTAATTGATTAAACGATTATTAATTGCCTATTTGATTAATCTATTGTACGATTAACGATTTTTGATTAATCAACTAATAAATTAATTGATTTTATAAGAACCGATTGTTTAATTAATCGATTGTGCGATTAACGCTTTTTATTAATCGATTATTGTTTAACTGATTAATTGATTAAACGATTATTAATTGCCTATTTGATCAATCGATTGTACGATTAACGATTTTTGATTAATCGACTATTCATGAATTAATTGATTTTATAAGAACCGATTGTTTAATTAATCGATTGTGCGAATAACGCTTTTTATTAATCGATTGTTGTTTAATCGGTTATTTGTTTAACTAATTGTTTAAACGATTATTAATTGCCTATTTGATTAATCGATTAATGATTTTTGATTATTCAATTGTGATTTCGATTGATTATTTTTTTAAGATTCAATTCTTTAATCGATTTTTTATTTAATCGTTTGTTGACATAATCTGTTGCCTGATTAATCTGTTATTGTTTGAGTAATCTGTAATAGGATTATTACTTGTTTCCTCAATACATTGTTTGATTAATCGAATGCTGAATGAAGGGAGGATTCGATTTTTTAATACATTTATTGCTTAATCGTTCAATCGATTGCTGAATTAAGCAGTTGATGGCTTAATCAAGTGTGTAATGATTGGAACTGGGTAAAAAATCGATGAATTGATGTTTTAAACGATAAATCTATGTTCGATTCAGTTCTTAAAATGGCCGATTGACCGATTAATCGATTGTACAATTAATCAATTGTTCCATTAATCGGTTTGATTAATCGATTGTTAAATTAATCGATTGCTGGATTAGCGATTTGATTATTTTCGAGATTATTTTTGTAACGATTGTCAGATTGCTTGATTATTCGATTGTTTGTTTAATCAACCGATTAAATTGATGTGTGATGTATAGTTTTTAAAGGATTATTCGAAAGATAAAATGCTTTTTTAAATAACTGATTGTCAGTTGGTAAAAACAATCGTTCAACTTCACTCTCTAGATTATAGGAAATTTATGTTTCCTCAGTATAGTTGTACTCTTCGATGTTTTAGCAATGGTTGTGTTGTTGTGTACCTGTACTACTCTTCATTAATCTTTATAATCAAGTTTCTGCGTCAGTTATTAATTATTTTATCAATTTCCAACGTAGTTTACTGATCTTAAACCTGAGAAATATCTACAGTGCAACACATTCAACTCACGTGACCAATTGACTAGACAACCATGGTGCACCATCTATTGCATTACGTTTGGTTGGTGGTTGCCTAGCAAATTGCTCACGTGGGTTGAGTGTTTTTCCGAAGGCACTGTATATGATTTGAATTAGGGAAAGGCAAACGAGTGATTGTCCCTCGATTATAATTTTACGTTCAATAACCGCTCTCATTGCCTCCCCTAAAATTTCGTTTGTTTTGTATGCTCTTTATATGTGTATGAGCAAGACATTTGAATCGTTCATGAAACGCATACAGAGGCTCAAGTTCAAATATGATTTGTGTCTTGAAATACATTTAATTAGCTTTTGACTAAAAATACATATAACGTTACACAAAGTTTGCATGCAGATATGTAATTTTACTACACGGTGTGGGTTTGATGAGAGCAATATTCAAGAAACTCCCGATTGCGGCGCCATGTGTAATTTGCGAAGTCGCGTCTCGTGTATAACAAGCAGAATTCACGCACATCTAATTTGACTTTTTGTTTTTTGTTACTAACTGCATAATTTCCTACGGAAAGGCAAAACTAATCAACGTAATCTTGTTTAACACTTAACATCGTTTGCCAATTAAGGTGATTTTAATAAAACTCCCGTGACGTTTATTAGAATGTGTTAATTTGATTAGCACGCAATGATGCACAAACTCCTTTAACTTGATGAAATATTGGCTACTTCGGCTCTACTCTCTTTGACTGTCGAAAAACATTTGTTTTAAATTATCGCTCGCTTCGACGAGCGAAGAAAGATATACTATTGAAAACAAAATTAATTTTCGATCCTAAACGATTAATGTTTCACGTTTCACGCGATCGGCTTGTATTTGAAAATGAAATTGATTGTTCAATGTTCAGTTTAGCCTCGGGTGTCTGTGTAAGTTAGCCGTTAGCCCGGATCTCTGTTGATTCGGTTAATTATAATAATTTCTAAATAAATTACTATCGGGAGGATTTAATATTATTACAAAGCCATTAAAATCGACTTAACATAACAACTAAGGAGTGAAGTCGGTGTAATCGGTATAGCATTTAAATTTTAAAGTTGTTTGTACCGGAAATTCCTATCCACCTGATGGAACATTTTCGTAACACCACGTGGTATAGGGGGAACTTGGGCAAACATTAGTTAGTTGTGGGTATGTTTTTTTATAAACTGTTGGTCGTTGGACATTCTTGAGTCATTACCCTTTTCAAGTGCAATGTCCGCGTTTGTTGAGTGGCCTAGCCGTTTCTTTTTTACAACCGACACTACATGTGTCTATGATTAATCTTCCCTTGGAGCTCATTGTCACACATTTAATATTCTCCTATTGTTGGTGTTGTTACGTATAATCTTAGATTAATTTTAGCGCTCTTTTTTTTAAAAATAAGTCAGAAAGTGTATTCAAGCAATGGTTTAAAAAATGTAAGCGAATAGGTGTGGTTGAAGAAATAATAACAATACCTCAATTGGCAAGAATTTATTATTTAAATGCATGGTAGAACAAGATTAATATGCTCGATTTAACAATTATTTATGTAGCAATTTAAACCAAGAGTGTTTTATGATCTGAGTCCATCGTACGCATAGTATCTTGCTCAAGGATTGCCTATTGGGGAAACCTACATCAGCTGCAGGCAGCAACTGCAGTATAAAATTAATTAAAGGTGCCCGTATGCTTTTAATAAATTAATTTACCTTTACCAATTTGGTTGATAATTTCTTTAGTAGTCTTGATCTTGGTATCTTGAAGGGTCCAAAAGAAGGATTAAACGTGTGATTTTCTTCGAAAATGACATTTGACATTAGCTGTCAAAACTTAGCACGCGATTTAATGAATGTTTGTGTGCGTTCAATAATTCAATTAGTGATTTTATATATGTTCTACTATCTACTTCGTTGATAATTTCTTTAATAGTCTTGATCTTAACACCTTGAAGAGTCCTAAAGAACGGTTAACGTGTCGATTTTCTTCGAAAAAAACATTTGACATTAGCTGTCAAAACTTCGCACGCCATTTAATTAATATTTTTTCTACTTCGATTTTCTTCGAAAATGACAATTGACATTAACTGTCAAAACTTTGCACGCGATTTAATTAATTTGTTTGTTCAATTAGTAATTTTTATGTATTTGCCTTCAAAACTTCATTTATTGTATGTATATTAAAGCTTAATAATAATTGTAACTCTTATCTGTCCTTGTCATGTTTCGAATTAATAGTGAGGTTATGCTACGTCAATAATCACTGCCATGCGTTAATTTCGACTATTTTTCTATGTTAGCCTATTCAACTACGTAGGCTCATTGATTAATTCATAAAAACGTATATTTATTTAATTTTATTTTACTAAACGCTAAATTGACATGGACGTCAATCGAGTTGTTGAATTTTCTCCATCTTTAACCTTTTCAGAGCTAGTGATTTTAAATAATGTTCATTAACTTCGCTTCCTATTGTTGAGGCTCTAAAACTAACTTTCATATCTGATAATTTGGGCAAAGATCGTTAGAGAACAGTTAGTTTTTGTAATCTACATTTGAATTATTTTTTATCAATGGATGATTATGTGAAAGTGGAAGCAATTTACCGACAATTTTTGGCTTAGTCAATATTTACTTTAGTCATTCAAATTCGAGACATAAATGAGGTTTTAAATAGGTTGGTGGCTACACTTTCCCCTTCCTGTTGTATAGGAAATTTGAACTCGGTTTTATTTACCATAATCTGTCTAGAATACTTGTAGATGAGGTAGACACGTTGAAGGGGAGAAGGGACTTCCCCTCCGCAGAAAACGTACATTTTTGATGTAATGAGGAAAATTAACTCAACGCAACTGTTGAGCGAAGCGAAAAGACTGTGATTTTAAAATTTTTAGGGAAAAATATAGTTGTTGATTAACTTCAAAGTACTGGGGTCAAAGTTGACCCTGATACAGTAGAGGGATGAACAAAAAAGAGGTAATTTAAGCCATAAAATTTATTATTCATATTTTTTGGAAGGAGAAATTATGACTAAAGCACGAATTTGAATTTGTATATAATTATTTTGTGTATGAGTCATCCATTCATATAATAATTTCGCTTATTTAACGTATCTCTTTTGTTTTTTTTACAGGTGAATCAATCTTGGCGCGGGCAGTCGTGACAGAAACTCATCGGATATTTGTTGGGATCGTGCAATATTCCAATAACTCTTTTCTTTTTTGGTTTAAAGAAGTTATTAAAATAAATAGCAAAATGGAACGTGAATCAAACCCCATGCAAGCACTTTGCAGATCGGGCTGTGGATTTTATGGTAATCCAGCAACCGATGGTTTATGTTCGTTATGTTATAAGGTAAGTTTTCTTATATTTTTTTACGTTAGTTATTTTGTATGATGTGCCGATTTCCCCTGGGATAAATTTGCAAGTTGCAACCCCTTAATACCATAAGAAGTTCGAAGACTTTTTTTGTAGACAATTTTAACTCTTGTAAAACTTGAACGTTTCTCTGGAGGGTTCTCTAAAATAATGTCATTTTTCAAATATCTATGGAATGCTTATTATTTATTGAATAGCTCTACGGTGTATAACGAGTTTTCAATAACTTAATTATTTAAAAAATTGGAATTTTTTATGTAATTTTTCAAAATTTTATTTTAACTATGTATCTTAAACGCGCGCTACTTTATCTCTATCTGTTTATGCTTCTTCTATCTATGAATATCATCTGTCAGTCTAATAATAGGTCTATCGTCTCATCTGTTATTTCATCTCATCTGTCAATCGGTTCTGTCATCCCATTTCATCTGTCATCTCATCCTATCTGTCAAACTGAGAGATGAGATGACAAAAATGAAATGACAAATTTGATGACTGGTTTGATACCAGATGGTGAAAGATGATATGACAAATGGGTTGAAAGGTGGATTAAAAGATGACTCTCCTGACATGAAATAACAGATAAAATGACATATGACATGACAGATGACCCCCCTTCAAATGGTGACATATTGGATGAGAGATGTGTTAACAAATGGAATGATAGATAACTCCACCTGATATATGAAATGACAGATAAAATGACATATGACATGACAGATGACCCCCCCTCTCTATGGTGATATATTAACATCTCTAAACCAATCTCTGAAATGACATATTGTATTAGAGATGTGTTAACAAATGGAATGATAGATAACTCCACCTTAAAGATGAAATGACAGATAAAATGGCATATGACATGACAGATGACCCCCCCCCCTCTATGGTGACATATTAACATCTCTAAACCAATCTCTGAAATTACTTATTGGATGAGAGATGTGTTAACAAATGGAATGATAGATAACTCCACCTGATAGATAAAATGACATGACATGACAGATGACCCTCCCTCTCTATGTTGATTTATTAACATCTCTAAACCATTCTCTGAAATGACATATTGGATGAGAGCTGTGTTAACAAATGGAATGATAGATAACTTCACCTTAAAGATGAAATGACAGATAAAATGGCATATGACATGACAGATGACCCCCCCCCTCTATGGTGACATATTAACATCTCTAAACCAATCTCTGAAATTACTTATTGGATGAGAGATGTGTTAACAAATGGAATGATAGATAACTCCATCTGATATATGAAATGACAGATAAAATGACATATGACATGACAGATCCCCCCCTCTCTATGGTGATATATTAACATCTCTAAACCAATCTCTGAAATGACATATTGTATTAGAGATGTGTTAACAAATGGAATGATAGATAACTCCACCTGATAGATAAAATGACATGACATGACAGATGACCCTCCCTCTCTATGTTGATTTATTAACATCTCTAAACCATTCTCTGAAATGACATATTGGATGAGAGCTGTGTTAACAAATGGAATGATAGATAACTTCACCTGACATATGAAATGACTAATAAAATTGACATATTATGGTAACAGATAACATTGACATGACTGATGAACGCCCCTCTAACATTGACATATGGTGCCAGATGACAACATTGACATATGGTAACATGGTGACAGATTGACATTTGACACATGGTAACTAACTGTGATGACGCTCTAAACCAATCTATACTATCTCTTCAACTCCGTCTATATCTCCTTTTTTAGCTCTCTCTCTCTTTCAAACCTAACTGCGCATTTCTGGTGATCCATGTGTTTTTATTGTGTGGATTTCCGGTTTAACTGAAGATTATATCCACTTTTAATATCAAGCACTCTGTATTAGATATTATCGAGGGTATTCTGTTGTAATGCAGGGTGTCAGGGTTAAAAAGCGAAAATAGTCATAGCTATTCTATAGTATTTTTCAGATATCTTGACATGTACGTCATCATATCGCTAGATTCAAGTAATGCGCAACATACAGTAGTTCTCAATAGTTAGGTACTCACGTCATTCACGATTATTTTATAGGTTAGCTTGTCAAGTTCCAAAATAGATATGTTTTTAAAGCAATAAAATATTTGAAAATTGAAACGTCAAATTGTGTCAAAACATTTTATTGACTACTCGTTCTCAAAAATTAATGTTAGACATACGTTTTTATTTAAATGACATAAAATAATGGATGGAACAAGTTTAATCTATAGATACGGAAGTCGTAAATTGCATCAACATACGTCCAGTGTTTATTCTGTTGGCATGTGAGCACAAACAACTAAAACGTAATGCGTAGATTGAAGCATACACATGTCAAGTTATTTGAAATGGACTTTATGTAGTTTTTAATAGTATTGAAACCATCGCTAAACTTCTGATACACACTGTAATTATAATACGAATCTTAACAATTGTTATTGTTATTTGATAGCGACTTTAAATCAAATAGACCGATTTTTTGTGTTGAAAATCGAAAGCGTTGTTAACTATACTGTGGCGTTATTTAAAATTTAAGCGTAGGCTTGGAAACCACCTTTAAATCCATACAAATGCGTAGTATAGGTTGATACGGTTTGTTATTTCATCTGCCGGAATTTTAGAATCAATTTACTTTTTTGATGACAATGGATGCCCCTCACTTTACCTGTGAGGAAAGTCTTTGTGACGAATGTACTTTTGTGTTCATTATAATCGGTGTGAACATTCCTTTATTTGTAATAAAACATGTGGAGTAGTGGTAAAATACCTGTTAGGTAAAGTGTTTCAATTTATTTATGTAATTAAAGTTGATCGCCGCATCTGCCTTTTTTTATTATAGTTTGTATTATCTTTTAAGTTTTTATTTTTGTTCGATCTAATGAATGTAATTTTTGCAGGAGGCATTAAAAAAGAAACAACAACCACCTGTTTCGGCTCCAAGTCCATCTGCCCCTGTCAGTAATGCACAATCCCTCGCTAATTTAATGGACGTCACAAATACAGCACAACCTACGATACCTCCATGCCTGCCTACATTACCTGCTTCACCAGATGCTGATGTAAGTGTTATAATTTTTTTTCTCTAACAAAAAACCTAATTACATACAAAAGAACGTATGGTGCCGTAGATGTATTATACCTATCGATTGTAATTGGTATGACTAAGTGGAAGTAGGACTTTTTTTAGGACAAAGTCTCGTTCAGCTTTCAACATGATGCCACTTTCATTTTATGTGAGATAATCCAGACCAAAGGGCTAGGTTCTTTACATTACTAACACCTTGTTATCTCCTTGTTGAGTCATTTTAAGCTTTTTGCCTCCCGTTCTAGAGGTTTTTAATTATCTTTCCTAATAATTAATAGTGGCAACCGTGTAGTGTCACAAATAGCCTCAATTTTAGGGATCTACATAATGGGGAATTAGACTGTATCTGAATTTTTAATTTTTGACAATACCAATGTATAGAGCAAGTAAAACAGATTAATTCTGTTTTTTTAATTTTTCTATAACTCGTAAATTAAGCTCAAAAATAAATTTTAAAAGTGCTTGTATGGAAAATCGTCGTTTTTATTCATGTTGCAACTGCGCCTACAAAGCGAGTGAGATATAATACAATCGAAAGTAGTTAGACAAAGATAGGCAATATGGTAGTTTTTTTCAAAAATGTAATTAAAAGAGATGTGTAAAATCGAATTTTGTTATTTTCTTATTGAAGTTGTCAGAAAACTGACGGTAGTGTTACATAGGTTATGATTTTTCTGACACTTTTAATAAAAAATACGGTTTTACATGTCTCTTTATAATCAAATTCATAAAAACAGTGGAAAACTGCATTTTTTCTGAAAACTGTCAGAAAAATCAGAACCTATGTTATGACTTTCGTCAGTTTTCTGACAACTTGAAAAGGAAAATAACAAAATTCGATTTTACACATCTCTTTTAATTACATTTTTGAAAAAACTACCATATTGCCTATCTCTGTCTAACTACTTTCGATTGTATTATATCTCACTCGCTTTGTAGGCGCAGTTGCAACATGAATAAAAACGACGATTTTCCATACAAGCACTTTTAAGAATTATTTTTGGGCTTAATATTGAAGAACGAGAAAAATTAAAATAGCCAAAAGTATTCTTTTTATCTCTATTTTCATAAAATAAAATAAAAAAAATACAGTCTAATTCCCCATTATGTAATAAAATAATTAATTAAAATCTTATCTGCAGCGTCACCTTCCGGAAGGATATGGCAAACCTCCGACCGTAAAATTGGGCTCATTCGGGGAACGTCAGCGGCTGAGTTATTTACTGTGTTGTAATTGGTTGGTATCGGTCAGCATCTCTTCCGCTGACTTTTCCTGAATAGGCTAATTGCCTACAAACCAAATTAGTGGTTAGGATTCTGTAGGTCCTATGTGGTGTCATACCGTCATATGCGTTCAGACGCCAAAGTATGAGTGGAAGCGTCCCCTGAACGTTCTATGAGAGTGACTAAGCTTTATATAGAGTTAGAGGTATGGCGTACGTTTTGTACCGAGATCATTATTATACTGATAAATGAGATCCCTGAGATCAGGGTTTTCTCTCTTCTGGGTTTGTATAAATCTCTTCTAAGGATGGAAGTTTTTTGCCCAAAGTTTTGCAAAAATTTGACTTTCTCTAAATCAATGTTTTCTTCTTCGGTACCTACCAATTAAGAACTTCCGTTTTATTACTATTGCGAAATCCTTAGCAAGTTCTGGCACTGGCACGAACAAGATTAAAATTGTCCAGGGCTGAGCCTGCCCTGGAGTACCCTTGACTACGGCCCTGGAGTACCCTTGACTACGGCCCTGGATTTGATTTGAAGACTTTAAAGATTTGTGAAATGAAACTCTTTGTTATGTTGGCGATTATGAATGCACGATGGTACGTGCAGCGAGTTCAACAACACCACTGCTTTTTATTACCCTTATGCATTTATTGCTTCCTTAATAATTTTCTAGACGGTTTTCAACGAGTTTGCTATTTGCGAATAATAAAATTTGATAGCACCAAATGCCACCTAAGCTAACAGTAACGTTTATGTCTTCATTTTATGTCAATAAATATGAAAACTAGAACAAGGAATATTCTTATCTCACCTAATTTATAAAGATATATGCGTTATTTTAAGGCTTATTTCTGTCCTTGGTAGAGGCGTAACTACCGGGGCGGGGTGTGATGGGTGCAAGACACACGGGCCCCCGGCCGTTGTCACCTTCTCACAAACTTAGTTTTTTTATCAATTTTGGCGTCCGTTTTACCCTATGGGCTAAACTGACTAAAGATCAAGGCGCCAAAATTTAAGGGGTGCTTGAAATTTACAACGTCAAAACGCGTTGACCTTCAGATGACAAAAATTTTCGTCTGCGGCGCTTTGAGGGTAAGCCCCTGAGACTTCTCCACACGCGTACTTTCAGAGACCCCGATTAACTTTTAGCCCAAGGTAGCATGAAGCCTATAAAGACATCTCTAGAGCCACTGTTTTTAAAAATCGTAAAGAATCAAAATATGTATATCAGAACGCCATTTATTTCTAATGGGCAACTTCCTGACCTTAATTTTAGAATTTACTGCTTTCCAAAAACTATGTATTAATAAATAGAGGCCCCCACCATTAACTTTGCACACGGGTCCCTAGAGTGCTTGTTACGCCACTCCTTGGGCGTGGGTTCTCTCTTGCTCTCTCCTAAATCCAGCTCTGGTCAAAAATACCACCTTACTAAGGATTGGCATAGAAAACAATTATTGAGTAAATGGCCGATTTCAGTAGCAACTTTTTGAAAAAGTTTTTCATTATTTTAAGGTTTTTACTGCCTGAGAAATTTTTATTTAAGAAAAGAACGTCCGGAACGTCAAATCTTTATCCGTGGTAACATAATTATCAAATATGACACTTTATGTCAAATCGGGCAACTTTTTATCAAAAAAATATTTGAAGTTATGTCAAATAGTTCATTAAACAATAAAGAATGTAGTCCTAGCAAAAACAATGTTCGTGCGAGCGAATCAACACTATCAAACATTGAAATTAATCGCGAACCATCACCCATCGATAGAAATCCTTCTTTAGAAAACACCTCCAAATTACCGATTTCACCGACCGAATTATGCGACGGTTCATTTACAGTAAATTTCCAACAAACCCAAAGTGCTTTTTAATTCAAAAAAACGATTAACCAAATTTTGTTTCTTTCCAAATAGGCATTAGAAGCCGCAGGCGCTATACTCAGTAGTGCCATTGACCCTATCGGTGCAGCGGCGGCCGATCTTGATAATAGCAACGACAAAGATGGTGATAAAGATGCCAAAAAGAAAAAGAATCGATGTGCAATTTGCCGCAAGAAAGTTGGACTAACAGGTACTCGAATTTTTTTAATTATCATTGAAACTGTAATATTTTTCTAATTAGTACCATTGATGGGTTCCTGATGATCCGTCACTACAACCGTTCATCACCAAACCCTAAATTCGAATTTTTCATTTGATTGGATATCAAAAGTTTCTTAGGGCTTTATAGTTGGTCCTCATTTGAACGTGAGGATTACAATAAGAAACGAAATGGATTTCCATTGTAAGTTCCGTCTTTCTTCTGAAGATTCTTACATAAAAAAAATTCGAGTCAATCAGAACCTATCGGTGGTACTTAATTGATAATTATTTTCAGTTATTAATAAAAAATACTAATTTTTTTTATTTTTTTGTTAGGATTTGAGTGTCGCTGTGGTGGTTTATTCTGTGGTGTTCATCGATACAGTGATAAACACAATTGCACGTTCGATTATCGGGAAATGGGAGCACAAGAAATTCGAAGAAATAATCCTGTAGTAGTAGGTGAAAAAATTAAGAAAATATGAACCGTGTCGAAGCAGGTGCCATCGTAATTATGTGCAGCGAACATAGACGCTGCCAAAAAGGGCTTAGTGTAAAAAATAAACAATTGTTCCCTAGTTATCGCGTCGTAAAAAAAAGTGATAGCTACAGTACTTTATTAAATAAATAATTGCCACTCAAATTTTCTGTAATTTAGTTTAAATATAAATTTCTAGACATATTTAAATAATGAATAATCTTTCTTTGCTGTGTACATATTTATATATTTTTGAGTCGCTTTAAATATGTTTCGTCTATTTTTATTTTGTCGATGAAGTGATAGAAATCGAATGTTTTTATTATTATTATTAATTTTATTTCATTGACAAAAGAGTAAATTGAAATTTCGTTTCTTCTTTCACGAAAAAAATAGAAATGTCGCTTCGGGTACATAATAGCCTTAGTATAAATTCAACTTGATGAATATCGTATACTGCAGTTAAAAAGTAGATTAATTGTTTTAACTCGATTTTTGCAATATTAATAAATGTTACGTCCATTTTAACTGCTGTATTTTTAAAAAAACTAAAAAATTTAGATATTTTTTCCACCACACATTATAATTTAGCGTGCAAAACAAAAAAATTATTAGTGATATATTAAAACGAACTTTGTCGAAGTGATTAATTGATGTTTTTGTTTTAAATGTTGCCTAAAATATATGAGTGGAGAACACTTAGTGTCTTTAATTGTCCGGTCAAGTAGCGTTTGGGAGTGTTCATATTATTATCGATAGTTAAAATAGCGGGTCTAAATTTGAACAAAATTCGTCTGAGGCTTACGCAAACGGTACTATTTTTAGTGTAATTTTAGTTGTTAATTTTTGTTTCGTTTGCATATTTGACACCAAAAATTTATATTTCATTATTTAGAGACAAAAACACAAATCTTTGATCTTTGGTTTTTTAATTGACATATAACTCGAGTTATCTAAGGCTTATCAGTGTATCTAGAATTTGAGATTGCTTTTCTGTCCGTACGTTTGTATGTATGCTCTATTCACTTTTACAGCAGGTTGTTTACAAATTTATTCACAACTACCACCGATATAGTATTGTTAGGAAGAGCGCTTTGAAGAGGACAAAAATTTATTTTTAATATGACGTTAGTGTTACCAGTTACCATGAAGGCTTTTCATACATATCTGTTTTATTTATTATATTTTAGTATACTCTCAACGAGAAGTTCTTTCGAAAGAACTATAAATATCCTACTCTTAATAACTATTCAAGTGACGCTTATTACACCTATTGTAAACCTTACGAAGTATAAAACTACTCATTTTTTTGAAAAATTTGAGTTAAATCATTAAGAATGTTTACGAGGTGTTGAAAACACCCTTATACAAATTATACAAAGAGAATTGAAGTAATAAATATTTAAAGCGCTTTAAATGAAAGAGGTAATATTGACTTAAATTTTGTAAACATCCTGTATAAAGGACGTTTATCTGAATTCATCAAAATGTTATTTCGTTTTAACATAATGTACATTAGTTAGAGTTGTTTGCTGTGCCAATTCAGAATGTTACAATATTGTTATTAAATTTATAACCGAGTGTTGTTAGTTATAATAAAAATGCAATATAAAAGTTATGTACAGGGTGTCTAATAATATTTTAACCAGATTAGTTTTTTGTAAAACAAAAACCACAAATTTAAAACACCCTGTATTGATGTGTTATTTATATATTATGTATTGTTTTTATTATTTACAAAATGTGAAGAATTCAGATGTTCGTCTTGTGTATAATCTAACAATTTTCTATTAAAAACAGTAATTGTTAGAGTGTAAGGTTTGTATTACCCTGATCACGTGGTTATTTTTTATCGTACGTATCTTTTAAGAAAAATTAGTAAAGGGGACTGTAAATTAATAATAAAGTATATATAGATGCACTTTTTTTTTGAGAAGATACGTACGAAATTAAGTTGAAACGTTGCTACGAATATTGCACAAAAAATTTTTATTGTTATTTTTCGTTTATGATATTAGACCAATAATCAGTTGATCAGATACAAACTTATTTACATATTATATTTACTTCTAAGTACGCCTTGTGGCAATATTCAATAAATCTTATTATATTTATTTTCATTTTTTCGTACTTCCTTTATCCTTCATCGTTACACTGTGCTTTGTGATTCATTTCCTTAAAAATTTAAACATTTTTCACTGTATTGTACTAATGACTGCAAAATAGCATGATTGTGCCATTTATATCAGTTAAAGAGTTTACGTGTATCATCGCCTGGAAAAGACGAGAAGGTAATCGACAGTGCACCAATTTGATCAAAAGTTCCAAATGTTTCATTTCATTGTTAATAAGTAATGTGTATTTTAAAGCGAATTTTTATGTAGTTATTAATATTACCTAAATATCCTTTTTAATATTAATCAAAAGGAAATTTATATTTATTTAATTTGAAAGGAAAATTTAAAAAAATTACATTTAGTTAGACAAGTAGCGACATCTGTTATGTACATGTATCAATGATACATGTACAGGTCAACACAGCAAATAAAGTCTCTGAGGAGGCGTAACTGAGGTCGCTTTAATTCCTGACATACAATCAGAGTAAAAAGTAAAATTTTCTTTAAACGTCAAAAAAACCTCAAAATGTGTGGTTAGATTGTCATATTATTTTGACTTTAAAAATCTAAACAAATTTTTCTTGTAGTACATAATTCAAATTCAAACACAAAATTATTTCAGATAAAATGGAATTTATTTCATGTTTATTGTCAGAAATCCATACAATAATTATTATAAATTTCTAAACATACGTACTAACGGTCTTGGATCTCATAACAGAAAAATCGCGGTGATCGTATTCAGGCCCGTCTTTTGGGAATAAGCTATTTGAGTGCCAGCGAATACGAAAATCTGGTTGGCTTTCACGAGCAGTGACTTAAGGCCTCAGGGCTGTTAATAATAAACTTCTAATTGATGAGGAGGGCGGGAAACCCACCCGAGAGAGATGCCAAAGTAAAATCATAGTTACAACCCAACTACTTTCTAATTTCAGTCTAGCTGCCACGCTTCTTAAGGCCTTAAGCCAGTGCTTTGGGCAGCCAACCAGATTTTTCTGTTATCGGGCCAAGATCTATAAATGTTATTAAAAATTCCTTAGAAATTGAAAGTGGCAAAATAAACAAACAAACATCGAGTCAAGTTAAATTAAAAACTAAAGTTATAACATGGCGATACATGACAAATATTTCGTTACCATATGACAGAAGGGCGTATGTAACAATACTACATAAATTGAGTTTTAATTTTTTAGAAAGAGCATATTCTTATGTTCATTCAAACTACTGTTCGACGTACTCGTCGTAAGTGAAAAACTAATATTAACCTGTTTAAAATAAAAATTTGTTTTTATAAAATGTATCATTTGTATAGAGAAGTTAAAACTAAATCGTGTTTTTCTTAAAACCACCACATACGATTTTCTGTTATTATGGTAGCGATATTTCACTTTAATATATTAAATTTCTTCATCCTCTTCACTACTTTCCTCTTCTTCGTCTGAAGACCCCGTGTTAATCATGAAGGACAATGTCATATCCTCAACCACATCTTCTATTGCCCCATCTCGTTCCCACATTTCATCTTCTAGCCGATTAACCTGGTCGCAATGTTTTTGCCAGTCTGGTGCACTGATCTCGGCAAATGCATCACGCACTAAATTTACAATTTCCGCACCACTTTGACCTACATTTCTCATGGCCACTTTGTGTTTTGCCAAACTCCAAATACATTCGATAGGGTTTAGGTCGCAGTGATACGGAGGCAAGCGCACTACTGTGTGCCCATGCTGTTTAAGCAGCTCATCCACATAGTATGTTTTTGAGTGTTTAAATTGTTTCACTAACAAAAGTAATTCTGCTTTTCGCATATCACCTGTTGTCGATATACCATTGTTGCTTAGCCATTCTCTAATAACATCTTTACGTGCAGCTTGTGTTGGGGCCTTATTAATTTGCACACTATGGTATGGTGCATTATCCATGACGACAATACCATTGGGTGGTAAATTTGGAATTAGTTGTGTTTTCATCCAGTGCATAAAGTTTGTATGGTTCATATCATCATGGTAATCGCCCGATTTGCTCTTGGACTTAAATATTAGTAACCCATCCTTAACAAATCCATAGGACCCTCCGGCATGTACAATGATGTATCTTTGACCAGCCCGATCTGTTTTGTACACGCCAGGTTCTTCTTCGGATTGCCAGCATTTTGATACTCCATACGATGGGTGAATATAAGTTTCATCTAAATACGTCACTGGCTTTTTATTTTGTCCAAGAGCATTATTTTCTCTCATTTTCCGTAGATAACGAGAACGCCAAGCAACAATATCGTTACGCTCCATCAAAAGTTTCCTTTTGTTATGGCACTTTTTATACTTGAAACCAATTTCTGCTAAACGCTTACGTAATGTTTCATGTGAACCAGAGTAATCGGTTTTTTGTTTCATTTTATGAGTTAATAATTGTAATGTTGGTACCACTTTGTCGACTGTATAGGTTTCGTGAACTGTTCTTTTTAAGATGTCTAAATCGCAATCATCTAAATCAATTTTGTTAGTACCGCCACTTCTTTTTTTCTTTGATGGACTTTTTAATAATTCATTGGTAGCCACAACAGCTTCACTCCTAAAAACAAATACATAATAATTGTAATTTTATTAAAAATGTAATGTAGGTAGTAAATTTAAAAAAATTTGAAGTAACTTTAGCTTCATTTTGATCAATTAGTTTAAAAAAATGTACAATAAATTTAACTTAAGATTACCTGACTTTCTTTATGAAGGAGGCCGATTTACCAGTCGCAGCAGCAGCTAATTCTGTTGCCTTCTCTAAGGGAAACGTCCATACACCAGCAGCTTTTTGTTTATCGAAGAACTCCACAACACTTCTAATAATGTTTCTGGCTTCCGAATGAACACTTTTCTTCGATGTACCAGCCATGTTGTTGATACAAACAAACCTAAAAAGTACAAATACGAAATTATCAACTCCTAAAATCAATGTAAATTTCTATAATAATTGATATTGTTTGAAAATTAGGTTTTACTTTTTAAAAGTAATTTTTATACACATTGCTCAAGGCACTAATAAAAATAAAATCTACGAAAAGTAATTAATGTACCTCATTGTTATTAAGAAAAATATGTTATAAAATAGGTAACTTAATTCAAGTTAAACAAAAATAAAATCATCTGTTAAATTGTGAGGTTATGTGGTAACACTTAAACAAATAATTAATTATTTAAAAAATCTATAATATACATACCTTATACTCTCAAATAACACTAGAGGAAGTAGTCTTAATAAAGACTGATTTTTATAAAGGTCAATTAAAACAGAAAAAAGCAATAAGAACCACAAGAACGACGAAAAAATGACCTCGAACGCAATATAAACACAACACACGACAACTGACAAGTTGACGCGCACGCACTTTTGTCTAGGACTGTAGAAGTTAGAAATGCTTCATCGTGATTGGATGAATGATTTCCTACCACAAATTTTTAATTTTAGTTGACATATTTTCCGGGGACTTTGTTTGCTTTGAGGAGCGTATCTTTGATACTTTTGTATCTTGTATCTATGATACTCGAAGTGAAAGTATCTTGTATCAAAAATACTGAAATTGAATTATCATGTATCTTGTATCAAAGATACTTTTTAGCCTCAATGTGCCCAGATACTTTTTTAACACTATTTCAAAAATTAATAAATTTCAGAAAAAAAATTGCAGGCAATAACGGTAATAACAGCTCACTGTAAAATGCTGTGAATCCGACCCCCCCCCAGGCTAATCTTTTAAAAAAGCACATTAGATTTTATAAGAACTTCCGTTCTTGGAAAAATTACAATGGATACTTACAAAAATGTTAGTTGATGATTCTGTTCGCGTCGGAATGTTTTAAAAAATGTACTTTCAAGATATGGCAAAATTATTTCGGTTATCACTGCCCTAGGGTAATTACAGTTGAAAATATTATTCATTTTTATAAAGAACTAGGTACTCCAGTAAAATATTCATGGAAAATAGAATGATGAAAAAAGTATCAGTATCTTGTATGTTTCGAACAAAAATTAAAAGTATAGTCAACTCCAAAGTAGGTTTGAGTTGAGAGGGGATAAGCAACGTCTGAATTAAATTTTGAAGAACGTATGTCGCTGTGTTCTACTTTTTAGTGTTTTTACGTGGTACCAATAATTGACCCAAATGTTTCTAGATATTTGAAATATCTGCCGCCTAATTTGAAGAATGAGCTAAATAAATTTACAAAATTATAATTTTCAATACACGTTCAAATTTTGCGTTTATTAATCAGTTTTTATAAGTTGATTAATAGTTAGTGACGTGTTTGTTATTGGTAGAGTTGTTCAAACCCAAGATGTTTTCATACAAATAGTATTTTTATTTAAAATCATGTGAGGTTATGCGTTATTCTGTTTTATTAGTTAGCAGGATAATAATTAATAAGTAATAATCACATTACTAGGTGTGTATATTTTTTATAATATACATTACAATATGGCCGGTGTGGTAATTTTAATTTGCATAATTTATCCGTAGCAGTGACTGGCAAAATTATAAAATATCAATCAAGAAGATCTACAAACTTCACAGAAAACGAATGTCGAATCACAAGACAAGAAGTCAGCTGATGGCTAAGAACTAAGCTATACACACAAAATAGTAATTTGCTTCGCAATATGTTAGGTACACACACAGTTCGAAGAGATAAAAAGCACAATTAAAAAGAAATTTCGAAGCTTGTAATACAGAAACGATGAGACCTAAATGAGTCGGTACTGCTTAATAAAATCAACATTATTACATTTATTAGAATAATTATCTTTATAAAAAGAGGTCTTGCTCTTGCATGAATTTATAAAATTATGTATTTATTTTGCTTCGCGTTTAAAGCTTTTTCGAGTGTTTAATGCGATTTAATGTGTCGACTTCCTAAAAAGTAAAAACAGTTTTTGTGACGACTAATGCTTTCAGTTGATTAGTTATTTAAACATATGTACCATGCTTACCGATGGCTTATTTTACCCTATGTTGATAAGGACATTGTAAAACACCAGAAACCGGTACACAAATTAAATAAAGGAACTAGGAGAAATTATGACTTATCTTTTAACTTATATTTAATAAAATAACAGTCACTTTAATTAAACAACAAAATCGTATAACACAATCAAATTATTGCCAAAATATTACCATATTTTTAGACAAACTCTTTTAAAAGATCTGTTTTGATTTAACGCATCCAAACAAAAAAAGTTTCGTATTACAGCAAATTTTACATTAATTACTTTACTGTTATGTACTGTTTACATTAATTTTTATGTCATCCAATTGGCTTACAACAAAATACTTTGAATACGTTTTTAACTTGGAATTATAGAAATATCTTTCTTCGATGCTAGTTTTTTCTAATAAGTTCATTTGCTTTACCAGTTACATTATGCTCAAAGTAGAAAAGTAAATGCCATTCATTTCTATCGAGAAAGTAGAATGAACATTTCACCTGCAACAAAAGTTGATACCAATATTACTGATTTATATTATTAAACTATTTTACCTTAACAGATTTTCGAACTTATTTTTTAAAAGTTTCATCTTCTTGGAACACGGATAACTTACATGGTTACAATAATAATTCAAATCGATAGATAATTAAGTACTTTACATGTTTTAAATAGGCTTTTTACAAAAACCAGCTTGAATTTGTGAGGTTATGTTTCTTTTTACCAAGTTAATTTTATGATATCTACAAATAATTAGCATTTAAAAACAATTTTTCTGCATATTTGTAAAGGTTGTAATGTATACTTGCTGTTTACTTACCTTAATCTCCCTATTTTAATCCATTTAATTTATAAATTATATAAATTTGTAAAATCTGACGTTTAAGTTTGAAATAATGTAGAAATAGCTACGACCTACGTTTCTGACAGGTACATTTAATTGTATGGTCGACGTTTGTTAAAGCTGCTATCTCCTTTCATATGCCGATAGTAAGTGAAACAGATATATTTAACTATTTCAATTTTGTAATCAGACGAATATTGCCCACCCCAAAGCTACTTTGGAGTTGAGTATATCTTGTATCTATGATACTTGAGGTGAAAGTATCTTGTATCAAAGATACTTAAAGTGAATTATCATGTATCTTGTATCAAAGATACATTTTGTAAGTATCTTGCCCAACTCTGATTAGGAGTAAAAATGTCACTTTTTTTAGGCTAGTCGGCTAGTCAGTAGGGCTTGTCAGACTCAACTTACTGACGAGCCAAAAAAAGTATTTTTACTCCGTATGAAACATTTAATTTTTTCTTCAAACGTAAAACTTAGAAAAACCAAAAATAAAAATTTTTGAAGTGTCGCCATCTCTTGAAAATTATTTGTAGTTCAATTGTCATATATTAAAAAAAATTAACTTTTACCTCCTAGAATGTAAAAGTAGAACTTTAACCTTATTTGTTCAGTAACAAAATGTCAACTTTTTTTGACGTTTGAAGAAAAACAAAATTAATCTTGCGTGTGCTTGCTTCCTAACTACAGAAATTAGATAATGAAACTATCGAAAATTGCATCAAAATAGTAACAGCCATGGGTTTTTTGAAAATAAATTTGACACTGACAAAAAAAACTGCATCTAAATACATCCAAACGTCGGTAGTGGGGGAACGTGCCACACTGTAGTTGGAAATCAAATATGTTCACAATTGACCTCCAAGTTGAAATATCGGGATATTTATTTGTTTAAATCCAAGGTTTTTAAAAGATCTATCAAGTTCAAATAATGCATTTTCTATTTAACAATTATTGACAAAATTCTTAGCGATTTAAAAAAGTACGTTTCGGAAAAAGAGTCAAAAGTGGAATACGACTAGCAAAAATTTAAAAACAATTTCTTTCAGCAAATAGTACGTTCAAAGACGAATGTTTAAAAAAAAAAGAATTTCGTTTTTATACCGATCGCATTAAATGGGAACCCTTACAAATTCTGACTTCCTGTGCACTTTTTGACTATTTGGTTGCACTTGAGGATCTCAAATTTGGCAGGTCGATTCTACTCATGAAGTAGTATCTTTTCTGTGATCAATACATTTTTTTATTACTTCTTCGCAATGCACTGAATAAAACAATTTATGGTCGGTATTTGGTGCTTAAGAATTTTTTTCGCGGCAACTACAAAACCAAACTACACGTTTTTGGTCTAGAATTGGTCGTCAGTCTATTTCGCATAATCCTATATTTTTTTTTATTAGGATCTGATGTTTACAAGTTGAGAAATTAAATATAACTTCAAGGAAAACGCGTCAATGTACTACAAAAGGCACTTTTCCGAAGAAAGCACCAGGTGTTGGAAGTCCGAAATTTACTAGATTATTCCTGGCACTGTCCTGACCATTATTCAATCATAATATTTCTATTAGCCCAACTTTTCATTCGCAACCGTATTTCGACCCCACTAAAAATGTTTATGAAAGTCCATAATGGTGGGGCGCATTCGGACATTGGCATGTATGGTCGGACGGGTAAGGGAGGTATATATGCTTATGAATGTAGAGTGAAAAACTTTATTCTCTTACCACAAAAACAATGTTTTTAGTACTATAAGAAAACAATTGAACATAAAAGTACGAAATAAGTACTATTTATAGGCTAATGGCCCTATTTACAACATTCTTGCTTAATTTGAGTACTTAAATCGCTTTCTAATGAAAATTAGAATTTTGTGAAATTGAACTGTCTGAAAGTGCCCCATGTCCGAATGAGCCCCGCTTTCCCCTAATTAAAAAAAACTTAAATAAATATAATTTTATTAATTGTACATTGTTATACCTATTAAAAATCTATTCTTACGTCCTAAATATAAAATTTAATTAAACTTAACTTATTTTAAATTATTATGGCTATCGATAAGAAATTTTTTCATCTGGTGGAAATGCGACGTAATAGGGTTGTACATTATTTTGATAATAAGGCGTTCTGCCCATTGTGGAATAAGCAGGTCTCGTTGGAGTTTGTCCCGACATGTTAATTTTATGAGGTAAAGTTGACGAAAAACCAGTCATATATGGAGGAACTGCATATATAGGTGTACCTCCTTTAACGCTACACGTACAACTATTACTTTGCATCAAACCGTTAGGACCCATCATCGAAGCACCCGTAGCCATAGGGCCACCTCGATATTGATTTTGCGTCATTCTTAAACGTATTATACAAATAATAATAATTAAAATTATAATAAAAGCTACAACTCCGCCAACAATTCCAATTATTAAAGTATCATCGTTTCCCATTGTCGAAGGACCGATGTTTGGCATTTTAGGAGGAGTTTTAGGTTTAGCTTTTTCCGTCGATGCGATCGACCAAATAATTTCAGGCTCCGTAGTTTTAGGAATTAAACGGGTAGAGCGTGGTTGAAGTGTTGTCGAAGCTGTAGTAGTCTTTTTACGCGGATCACAAGTTAATTCGTCATCGCCAATTTCAACTAAAAGTTGATCTTGAAGTAATTCGGGTCCAGAACATCTAATCGAAGTCATGTGAGAGGGCAACCAACGCCTTAAAGCTCTAGCGTTGCAATCGCAAATTATTGGATTACTTTCGAGTCCGACTATTTTCAAATCGCCACGTCTGTCATCTAGAGTTGTTAACATTTGGGGGCCTATTGTTGTTAATCTGCTTCCGGTGACGTCTAATGTGATATGGGAAGATCTTGGTGCTGGGAAAAACAGTGTTGGTGGTAACGATGTTAAGGAGGTGTTTTGTAAGCGGATTAGAACGTTAGCGCCTTTAACTCCTGATAGCAAGCCCGATGAAATGCTGTGAAGACGTGAACCTCTGATACCAAGTTCTAATAAGCGTGGATGTAAGACGCTTTGAAGTTGATCAGTACCAACAGCTGCGTCTTTTGTTTCAATGTTTACTCTTTCCAAGGATGGTAAATTTTGCAAAAGACCTTGAATATCCAGGTAGCCTAATTTTGGATAATTATAAGCGTCGAGAATTGCAAGATTTGGAATTGATTTGAAAGCATTTTTTTCTATTCTGGTGCATTCGTTTAAATCGTGAAGATGTAATGCTTTTAAAGTGTCTAAACCTTCAAAATCGTTTCTAGAGATCATATTTATGGGATTTGCAGAAAGATCGAGTTCTTGAATTTCTTTAAGTACGGACCAAACTTTAGGGAATGAAGTTGTGGCGTCTGAAAGTTTGTTGTAAGATAAATCTAAAGATTCGAGTAAAGTTGTTCTTTCGAATACTGTTTCGGATAATTCGGTTATATTGTTGTGAGATAAGTTGAGGTGGTGCAAGAATGGAGTTTCCAAACGTGTTACTTTAGTCATTCCAGTTCCTGCCAAATTAAGCGAGCGTACTGTTTTTGGCTCTGATAAAACGTTGACAATTGCTTGTTCTGATAGCGGGTTAAAGGATAAGTCTAATTTTTTTATGTTTACCATTGTGCTGTCATCAGCTTCTATCTCTTTTATGCGGTTGTGCGATAAGTCGACTGATGAAACGAAAAAGTATTGTCTTTGTAATGCCTTTAAAGGAGCAATTTCAAACAAATTTTTAGCCAAATTAATATTTTGAAGCATTTGTAATCGGGAGCGATCAAAAATAGTTTCTGGAAGATCATTTAGAAGATTTCCTTCCAACTTGAGATTTTCTAGACGAATTAAACCTTCAAACATTCTATCTCCGAGTCGTTCCAATCTGTTGTTGCTCAAGTCTAAAACTTGTAACTGAGTCGAATTGTGGAATGACATTTCGCTAACTGAGTCTAAACTGTTGTCGGCCAATATTAAAGAACGTAAGCGAGGTAAACGAGCAAAATCGAGTTCGTCTACAGTTTTAAGAGAGTTGCCAGATAAATCGATGTGTTCTAAAAATTGGAGAGTCGCTATAAGCTCGGCTGGGAAAAAGTTAAATTTGTTGCGTGCAGCGTACACTTCGCGTAAACGTGGGTGGATTCGAAATGATGATGGAAATAGATAACTAAGTTGGTTATGTGATATGTCCAAAATTTCTAATCCTGTTCCGGTGTTGAAGAATTCGCCTTTGAACGAACTGAGGAGATTGCCTTTAAGTAAAAGTGTGTGCAAGTTCATCGTATTTACAAAAGCTCCTGGTTTTATATTGTTGATTTTGTTGTACGATAAATCGACAACTGTTAGGTTGTGCATGTTAACAAAAACACTATCAGGTACTTCAGGTATGTCGTTGTTACTTAAATAAATATTGCGCAAAGTTGTGGATTTGACAAAAAAGTTGCCCGAAATAAACTTGAGATTTGTGTAACTCAAATCGATCGTTTCCAATTGAAGACACTTGTAAAGGAGCGAAATTGGAATCGTCGATAAGTGCTCATTGTTGCTTAAATTAAGATGTTTTAAACTAGGAACTAAAGTGAAGGCATTTCTAGACAATTCCGTCAACTGATTGTCGCTCAAATCCAACAGCTCCAACTTCAATAACTTGAATGGTGCACCAGTTAAGCTGCTTATTTTATTTTGTGACAAATACAAGCGTTTAAGCGTATTATCGAGCCCCGTAAAGGCGTCCGAATTCAAAACTGTGATTAAATTACGCGTCAAATCCAAATGTTGGAGTTGAACAAAATATTGAAACGTTGCTGGAGGTAGTTCGCGAACTACATTTTTGGATATAACCAACGTGGTCACTTGTTCTGCAATCGATCGTAAAATATCACCAGAGAGTGCTGCAACTCGATTGTAATCCAATTGCAAAGAGATCAAACGTGGTAATCTTCCGATCGCCGAAGCAGGAATTAAAAGGATATTGTTATCTTTGAGTATGAGCTCTTCCAAGCTATCCAAACCTTCAAACGCATCGTCTTCAACAGTGCGTAATGAGTTGACACTAATATCGAGTTTTCGCAATTGTTTTAAACCCAAAAAGGTTCCAGGTACGATATTTGCGATGTTGTTGCGACTCAAATCAAGCACGTGAAGGTTTACAAACGAAACTAAGTTGTTATTGTCCAAACTCTGTAAAATAATAGCTAAGTGAATTTATCAAAAAGAAGATTTTTTGCTCACCTGAAGTAAATTTGACGAGAGGTTCAAATATCTCAGTTCTGAAAACGTTTTTAAGGCAATTACAGGAAATTCTGTGATGAAATTTTCTGATAAGTCCATAACTTGTAAGTTCTGTGCTCCTTGGAAAACATCGCTGTTGAATTTAGAAAGTCTGTTGTGAGTAATTCTAATGGATTTCAATTGTTCCAAACCATCAAATGAACCTGCTTCGATGTTTGCTATAAAATTGTTACTAAAATCGATGTGTTGAAGAGATTTTTGTGATAAAAATGCCCCTCTTTTTAGCACTTCAATTCTATTATTTTGCATCGATAAAACTTTCAACTCTTTCGGACCGTTTAGAGAAAAACTTGGAATTGTATTAAAACTATTATTATCCAAGTAGAGTTCCTAAAATTAAACTTTTATTATGCCAAATTCGTTTCACGCTGTTTAAGTGATTACCAAAAGGTTTTCACATCCTTCAAAAATTCCTTCTTCAATTGCTCTGATTTTGTTACCACTTAGATCCAATAATTCCAATTTTCTAAGACCGTGAAACTCGTTACTTGAAAAAATTGGATTTAAGTTATCTCCTAGTAAGTTATCTGAGACTCGCAATTCCATAAGGGTCGATTGAAGTCCATGTAAAAGCCTCTCTGTAAGTCTTCTCAAAGAATTTCCAGACAAGTCGACTTTACGTAAAGGTAATCCTAAAGTTCCGAATAACTGCAAACATTTGAATTCGTTTTTGGAAAAATAATTGAAGAAAAATACTTACTTGTGGTGGTAAAGCTTGATGTCCGGCCCATCGTTGTCTGTAGGAAACAATTGGAGCACCATAAGGAATTGTAGGAAAATCACCAGAAAATACGATTCTATCACAATCTA
Organism: Malthinus seriepunctatus; assembly: GCA_963924605.1. Lineage (NCBI taxonomy): Eukaryota > Metazoa > Arthropoda > Insecta > Coleoptera > Cantharidae > Malthinus > Malthinus seriepunctatus. The sequence continues at coordinate 28,505,867 of OZ004601.1, read as the reverse complement.
TACTAACAGCTGGATCTCCATCTAAATTTTTTTCTATTGGTCCTACCGCACATCGGCACGGAAATTTCAAATCTCTCGATAATTCAACGCATGGCACATAATTTTCTTCTAACGATAATACCGAACGAAAAATTTGTAAAGTTACGATCAAACACAGCCAAGTAAACATCTGAAAAAATAATTTAATTAATTAATCAATTAAAATTTAATTATTTTTTTAAAAATTCACGCGTCAGTTGAAAATTTTAATAAGCAAATTTGCATTGTATTAATTACTATTACGTGGCAAAATTTTAACTAAAAATTTAAGGGGAGTCTTAATAAAACAATATTCTCTTTAGCGCAATAATTTTATGAAATTTAAATCTCAAGTACCTACTGCTCATTTAATTGAAATTAATAATACATGCTTAGGTGTACTTATACAAATGGAAACAAAATGTCAAGGTACTTGACTCTTAAACAAACCCACTTTTCAAATGCCATGCATCTCCTGTGTAATTATTGCAATTAAAAGTAACTAATACATGTTAATTTTATTTGTGAATTTTAGTGTATAAATAAATAGCGTAATCGGCTTTAACAAGCTCCACTAATAGAGGTAGAAAGAGGTATTCCGTGCATCGTGTTCCTATACAGTCACAAATCAGTGAGTAATTATTGATAATAGCTCTTAAAGAATATGTTCGTCCTGATCTTTTATTATAGACTCTAGAGATCTTATAGCTAATTTTCGAAAATATTGGAAAATCTATAAATAAATAATGCATGGAACGATGGTACTAAGAGTTTTTAAATGAAATTGATGGGTAATTCCAAGTCAGATCGGCCACGTTTGACCCTTAAGTCTTCGGAGTTTGACGAAACTTGGTGTGTCGGTTGGAAATATGTTCAAACTCAAGTGTACAAAGTGGTTCAAAATACACTAAGGACAGAAAAGGACTAAATACGACCAAAAAAGGACTAATAACGACCATAAAAGACAGAAAAGGATAAAAAAACATTTTTTGTCAATCAAAAAGGACCAAAAAAGACATAAAAAGGGCCTAAAAGGAGAAAATAGGACAGAAATAGATCAAAAAGGACCAAAAAAGGACTAAAAACGACCAAAAAATGACAGAAAAGGACAAAAACAAAAGAACCAAGAAAGGACCGTAGTTACGATTTTTTAATGTCAAAAGTTAAAAAATATTTTTTATTATACTTGCATTATAATCTGCCAATTTCACACTAAAAAGAGTTCATAAAATCGTCTTTATAGCACAAGTGCTCTATAAAGTCGTCTAGGTAACAACAATAATATTAACTGTTGTGTGACTGTTGTTCTCCTATGTAAACACAAAGCATCTCTGTGGCAACAAATATATCCAAAATCGGCACGCTTAATTTTCAAATTTTAAATACAGATTTTTTCTCTTTTATAGAGGTTTTAGTTGCAATTATAATAAAAAATAGCGTATAATACTCGTGTATAAGTAGACTTTATCGCATACGCGCCGTTACAAGCACTCGCAAGCTCGTGCTTGTAATTCTCGTCGCTAATGCGATAAAGTCTTTCTTATACACATGTATTATAATATACTATTATTACTTATTAGTTATTACGGAATATTTATTTTATTTTATTTTATTTTCAATAAAATTTTTTTTATTCAATTCAATTTTTTTTAAATGTTTATTTTTTAAAAATAATTCCAATTCAATTTTTTGAAAATTCAAGTTTTTCTAAAAATCAAATTAAATGGTTATCTTTTCAGTCCTTATGTCCAGACAGGGACGTAGCTAGGGGTGGGCACGGGTGGGCGGTGCCCACCTAAAAATTCGCTCTGCCCACCCGTCTGCCCACCTCAAAAAATTTGGAAAATAATAAAAATTATAATTCAAATGATTATACAAAATTGAACTTAAACCAGGTTATAGTTGACTTTGACTCGAGCCACCAAAATAGGAAAATTATTTTACACTAGTAGTGTAGTCAACGAACCAAAATTTATCCTGATTTTCGGACTTTTTTTGTAACAGCGAGTTTTTTTTCTTAATCGGTCGAAACCATTCCTTTGAGTTTGTGTATAAAATGTCTCAACTCAATTTTGACCGGAAGGCCCTTATTTTTCGACTTCAGTGTAAAATTTTGACTTTCAAGTTTCCGTTTCACTATTTTTGAATAACTTCGCTTGTATTGGTCGGATCGGGACCAAAACATTTTCCGTTTGTTTGTAATGAATGTCTCTTTAAAACTGCCTGGGTTAAAATAATCTATATTAATTTCCTAACCCAAAAAAAAATTCAAAACTGCCGTGATTGGTGAGTCTTAGTTTTTTTATAGAGAACTCGAGTAATAATTAATATTGCGGAATGAAACGTTAAGAAGTTGTAGCTGATATAATAACAAATCCATATTCCAAATTGGGTCCAAAAATATTGAGAACAAAGACTAAAATTTGCATTTTGGTTCAAATTTTCTAATTCATATTTGTAGTGAGCAATTGGTGGTATTGTAATAATTCTTCCCTTGAAATGTTAGAAATTTAATGCTCTTTCAGATGAAACCAAAGACAATCACATTAGACCACGTTTTCATCCGATTTCGTTGAAAAGAAAAATAAAATTTCTTAACTATTTACCCACAAAACCAATTTTAGTGGTCGAAATGGTTGACTTTAAAACCAGTTCTAATGTTCAAAAATAGTTTATAGGAATTCTTTATGATTAATTTTCAAAAATACATAAAAGAAGAATTAAATTTCGACCACTAAAATTGGTTTTGTAGACAAACAGTTAAAAGATTTTCTTTTTATCTTCAAAGAAATCGGAAGAAAAAATGGTCCAGATGTGATTGTTTTTGTTGTCATCTGAAAGAGCATTAAATTTCCTACAATTCAAGAGAAGAATTATTGGGATACCACCAATTGCTCACAACAAATATGAAAAAGAAAATTTGAACCAAAATGCAAATTTTAGCCGTTGTTCTTAATATTTTTGGACTTATTTTGGTAATATGGATTTGTTACTATATCAGCTGCAACTTCCTAAAGTTTCATACCATAACATTAATTAAAACTCAAGTTCTCTAGAAAAAACTACAACCGACCAATGACGACAGTTTTGAATTTTTTTTGGGTTAGGAAATTAATATAAATAATTTTAACCCATGCAGTTTTAAAGAGAGATTCATTACAAACAAAAGGAAAATTTTTTGATCCAGATCCGACCAATACAAGCGACGTTATTCAAAAAATAGTAAAACGGAAACTTGAAAAAGTCCAACTTTTACACTAAACTTGAAGAATAAGGGCCTTCCGGTCAAAATTGAGTTGAGACATTTTATACACAAACTCACAGGAATGGTTTCGACCGATTAAGGAAAAAAAACTCGCTGTACCAAAAAAAGTCTGAAAATCAAGATAAATTTTGGTTCGTTGACTACACTATTATAGGGTAAGTGCATTTTTTAGTCATAATTTTGTAGCCCTCCCCAGAAATGAAGCTGCCCAAACTTTGCCCACCCAATGTTTTAAGTCTAGCTACGTCCCTGTGTCCAGAGGTTATATTTTTCATCTATCTACAATCAGAAGATGTATTTATATTATGTTTTAAGCCTAAAATACGAAACGAATTTAAATTAATTGCAATGCCTTAAATAAAAATGCTATAAACATTAATAAAAACAAATCACAAAGCTGCCAATATAAAAAATTTATCATCTCCAAATTGCCCAATTTAATTTAAAAAAAATTATATTTAATAACTGTTTTACACTAACTGTAAATAATTAATAAATTTACACATCTCTGTGTGCGTATATCGTGAAATATTTTTTAAATGAAGATCAATGAAAATGTTCCGCATTGTAAACAATTTAATAACGCAACGATTCAAAAATGTTTTAATTTTTTTTTTAAATTCTTCTTCTGTAAAGGAATAGGTCGAGGTTATTTCGCGCATATTTTTAATGCGTTTATGCTAATATCTAGAAGGCGTTGATCTATCTAGAACAAAAGCACCAACAAATACAACGCAAGAATGAAAGCAACGTTATTATAAAGAATTATTGTTTTAATTTTTTTTAAAATTAAGAAAAATAAAAATAAAAATAATTGATCTAATTAATAGTAGTTTGTTTTACTTTTACTCCGTATGAAACATTTCAGTTTTTCTTCAATCCTAAAACTAAAAATTTTGAATTTTGAAAAAGCGCCATCTCTTGTCAATTACTTGTAGTTGAATTGTCAAATATTTTTTAAAAATTTAACTTGTAAAAAGAAGCTAATTATTAAACGCAACGAACAAATTATAAGAGAAAATTTAAAAAACATTAACTTTTTACAATACAAATGTTTACGTTACAATTTGTTGTAAATATTTAAGGTTAGAATTTACTTTTACCTCCTAGGAGGTAAAAGTAGAACTTTAACCTTTTTCAGTAACAAATGTCAACTGTTTTTGACGTTCGAAGAAAAACATATTTTTTTTTATAAATTATTATTATAATATGTAAGATTGGATTTGGATTTATATAAAAAGTAATCTCAACAATTAATTACATTGTGTGTAATTTAGATTTAATTGTATGGTATTAACATCAACCCAGTCCTAATTTCAGACTCGATGTTCCATGGCTAGTTAAGGCGGCTTTTATAAAGTCTTAAATTATGAACATTGTGATACATAATTTTCTCATGCCTAATATTGGTCAAATAGTCTTTTTCAAGCCTAATTTGGCTTATCCAAAACGTATGCCTTTCTTCTTGTGATGATTTCAGTCTGTGGAAAGTTCATCAAGACAAGAGGTTCTTCTAATCATTTAATTTTACCAAAAACGCCTGGAATTGAAATTGGTATGTATATTTATGCTTATGCTTAAGGCTTCAAGGCTTATCTTGCATATAACTTGACCATCTTGATTCTTTTATTTTTCAAATTACATCAGAATTCAATTCTGCAAATATAGGCAAAGCAAATTGCGCTCTACGAGGAATTTCGCAATAGTTTTATTTTATTCTTTATATTAGGAAAAAATGATAGGACAACTTTTTATCTAGTGGAGGGCGTCTTTGAACTGAAGATTATGCGGAAGGACATAGTGAACTGGTTTGTAAAATGTAAAATCAACGATCTAAACATCGATAAGCTTTTAAACGGTATTTTTATTCCCGAGGGCAAACATAATTGCCAATAATTCACATGTACAAAACAAATTATATTATTACGACGTCTTAACAATAAGACAATTTTATTGTATGGTATTGTGTTTATATAAAGAGAAGACGCATCCCTTGCAATTATAAGAACCGTCGGTCTTATTTATGAAAATTAAATAATATTAAGTGGGTCATTTTGATATGTGGGACCTAAGACTTGAAACTGTAAAATTGGAATGTTGTAATCAATCAACATGTTATTGCAAAAATGAATAATGAAATTACTCGACGAGATATAAACGATTTTGAATAATGAAAAATGTACTCGGAATTTTATTAGGACAAACTCCATGTAACGATCGTTATCTGATCTGATTGTAATGAACACTTATTTAAAAAAAAGTCTTTTTTTCGCAATAGGGCTTAAAAAACTTTAATGTGGCCATCACAGGACTTTTTCGTCCAAACGAACCCCAATTAATTTTTGCTCTGGGCTTATTAATATTCGGTAATATTATGCTCGATTCTTGTTCTCTGGAGCTTAAGAAAGACTTTAAGCCCAAATGAGTTTTTGTAAGTTAATTAAAACCACCCCGCATTAAACTTCAACTGATTTTAACCTTAATTAAGCATTTTTATTTTCTAAAGAGGTTGTTTTATAACCAGACCCGGGCTGGCCCGGCCGGCTAACCGGCGATCGCCTGTGGAGTCAAGTGAAATTGGTCCCAAATGAAAATACATAAATGTAAAAATCGAAATGAAGAAAAAAGTTCATAATTATCATACAGTATGTTTCACTTTAGATGAGGACACATGCATAACTTTTTTGTTTTGCCTAATGAATTGCTTAATTTTACAGTACAAAAATATGTTTAAAAAAGCTCGTTGACCTTGAAAATTCCAAAATTTTTGCCTGGGGCGCTGTAGGCCTGTAAAAAATCTTTGGAGCCCAGGCCCGTGATAGGGTCGCTACTCGTTGCACCACTGCATTTGGAGTCAAGCACTACCCAGTCCGGCCCTGTTTATAACTAAATGTTATCAAACAACTGTCAATCGATTTGTTTTGGTGTCAGCAACAATATCCAAGCCTAATAATACCCCTAACAATGTGGCCATACGAGGAACTTTTTCCTGTTGTATTTTTTTGTGCATTTCTTTAAAAGCTTACATAGTTTAAAATTTTACGAGCTTATATTATTTTCAAAATCTTTATTTTTCAATCATTCGAATCGTTTGTTCGATGTTTGATTTTGAGTCCATTATTTGCTGTTGATGGGTTGGTGCGCTGAATTGTGAATTAGACATTCTATCAGTGAATCAGCGGGGTTCCTTTACGCAACTCCTTATTGGTATTGATCAAATTAATAAACACAATAGCATAATTGCAAATTTCTATGAGCTTAATGGTCCAAATTAATTTTTCCCATGAAACTTGTCGAACCAAAATTGTAAAACTAGGGAGGAGTCGGAGACTTTTTTAAACTCTTTTCTTTTTGAATCCTTGACACATCACGCGTATTACCTAGATATTTAAAATTTTAATTAGTAAGCACTTATATCATTTTGTAAAGCTTTATTTGCAAAGATTTGTTAATACTTTTACATTATAATTACTCGAAAACTTTCATGCCATTTCCTGATGTTTATTAAACATGCATTTGAATTAACATAAATACTTTTAAATAAAAAATATGTCTTAAAGATATAAAAATGCTTTTTTTTGTTGCATTTTAATTGCTTCTAGAACATCTTCATGCTTATATAATTATTAAAAGAAGTGTTAAATTATAGGTGTCTTTTCGTTGTTTAATATTGATGATTATATGCACGTTCAGGTGTTCATTTAAATTATTATAATTTGTACTTATACAGGATGTTTCAAAAGGAACAGGAAATGATCACTGAAAATAATTTTAGATAACATTTGGATCCTTTGATAGAGCTTAAGCCCCACTCACACTACGCTACTGGAGTGTTGATATTACAGTTTGCAATCGTTTGTTCTTGTCTCAAAATAGCACTAACCATGCGTTTTTATTTTATTGATAGCATTTATTTGTCAGTGTATTTGGCATGGCAACGTACTTATTAAAAAAGGAATCCAGGGCTATCACTATTTTGAGATAATTTTCGACATTTAAGAGAGCGGGTTTCTAACTAATCGGCGAGAAAGTTGATATTTATAGACATTCCGCTCGTAGCTGTTAGTGACTTTAATATCCAGTTGATATCACAAATAGTCATAATTACTGATAGGTCAAGGTTCAAAGAAGGCAATGACATATTTGTATATAGAAAATAAGAGCCTAATTAGTGAGAAAAGTTAATTGAACTTGGTGTAATTAAAAAACATTCTCTGCTAATTTAAATTACACCAACTTCAATTGGACTTTTCTCACTAATTAGCCTCTTCTTTCCTATATACAAATATGTCATTGCCTTCTTTGAAACTCACCCTATCAGGAATTATGACTATTAGGTATATCAACCAAATATTAAAGTCACTAACAGCTACGAGCGGAATGTCTAAATATTAACTTCCCGCCCATTCGTTAGAGATCGCTTTTTTAATATCTAATTCTGCCGTTACAAAGGATGTCAAATTAATTTTTTTTATTGATTTAGATGTATAATTTTATGCCCTATAACTTTCATTTGAAGATTTTTGACCTAAAATTATTAAGGAAGTATGATTTTACATGTTAAACAGCTATAATTGCTATCATGACCGAGAGCTGGGTGGTTACCACCCTGGAAAGAATTTGAAAATAAAAATGTATTTTTTAGATATTTATAATGAATATTCATTCCAATTCACTAGTTTTGTGCTATTTGAATTTTCTAATCGCATACTTTACATTCAAAATCAATTAATTTAATTTTAATCATTTAAATGTAAAAATCAAACTATTAATGGAAAGTTAGATATGAACATTTTTACTTGATAATTCAGTTTTTTTATAAATTGTTTAAAAAATTACATATAATTTACGTAAGCACAAGCACCCAAAATGCCTTAAAGGCAATTAAAACCGCTATAAACCAAGCCTTTAAAACTTTAATATTATTTAAGTGTTGCAAGTTCATCATTAGGACTAAACCTTCGTTAAAAAATTTATTTGTAAAATGAGAATTATAATTTATCAAATTTTTAATGAACTTAACAAACTTGAATAAAAATCGCAATATTTTTTTTTCTCACAATAAGACACGAGACAGTTATTGTTATTATACCAGGTGTTTCAACTAACGCAACGGTGTGTGCACGCCTGAGTTGCACGTCTGATGGAAAAATCGGTCCTAAAGCACCTATCTGACTATCAATATTTTTATAAATATTTTTATAAAAATATGTCATTATGTGGGTATTCTACACTGTTATAATTTGTTATCATCAGTTTTAGGAATTGTAGAATATGTTGCATAAGCTGCAAAACTACCAAAGCCCAAGAAATACATTTAAATAGGAAACAAGTGCCACCACAAAACAAAGCAAGGCGCACGCTCGCATCAAAAACCAATAGAACTCGTCCTTTCATCAACAAAAATAGAACCTTTTGTATTAATGTGACGTGACGTCAAAACATTTACGTAAAGTTGCATAAATACAGTTTTTATAAAAACTAAAAACAAAACCAGTTTTATCAAAGTTTTTATAAAAATATTTATGAAAATTATGATAGTCAGATACCCGCATTAGAAATATTTTTACATAAATAGGGCGATTGTTTACTATACTATAGTAGAAGGGATTGCTCCTTAACTATTAGAGATATCAAAATTAATTTTGGCACGATAATACATGATCATTCGGCCTACATTTAAAAAATATTTAGGTACGTACAGGGTGATTCACTAAAAATGATATTAGGTTTCATAACCATAAAACGAACTATTCTTGATGTATTTAGTATTTAGCCACATTCTTCCGCACACACATAGTTAGGACACCCGGTAGGTAAAGAAAACGAGTTGCTAAATATTCCATCAATTTCTATTTAATCAAATTAGAGCTTCTATAATTTAATTTGAGCACTTAATCACTTGATTTTTAAACCATTTATAATACCCACATATAAGTCGAGAATAAAAAGTAAACAGTTAGGTATTGCTATTGAAATTTTATAATTGAAAATTCTATTTGATTGTTTTTATATTAGTTTGTAATTGCGAGCAATTAAAATGTTTTATTGTGCATAAACGATTTTTTTAAATTCAAAAGTTGGTGACCAATTGTTGAAATTTCTATTCCTTATAAGTCCGCTTAATTTTGTGTGTTTATGATAATTAATTACATTAATTGTTTTAACTTCAATAAATATGAGTTTGACAGTAAATAATAAACTACTTTTGTTAATTATTTTCAATCAAACGAATATTGTTAATTAGCAATTAAATAGCTATACCGTTATAATGATAAACATTAAACTTCTTTAACAGGTATTGTTTAATACGAGAGTATTTACCTTGTCGCTTGTCCATCATCCTACCAACAAGATGAACAAGAATTGCATCTTTTACTTTGCTTTTACTTCTAAATTCTTACGTGAAATTAACTCTATATCTGCGTATGTGTGTGTACACAACTACACATACAATTCATTAAAAGCCATGTATGGAAATCAAGAAGTTTATGGTTTGAAGTGAATGTTAGCGGTACTTTTCATTCTTGATTTTATAATTTTTTTTAACTTATCCTTTAGCGAGTACTTACGAAATGAATTATTTTTGCTAAATAGACTTTTGTTAAATTTAAATTACGAGAGACACCATCGGTCTCTTCTTTTTTAAAACGCTATTTATCAAATAGACGACGAGGAGCACGATGTGAAGAACATTAATAAGAAATTCTTTAAAAACGTGGGCTGTAATTACTCAAGTGTTATCTTAAATTATTTAATGTCTTGGAACTATGAAAAGAGTTAAAAGTGTTTTGACTATAAAAATTAAAACGTGTGATCCAAATTTGATTCATCTTGAATAGTTTGCAACGTCTATGTCAAGTGCGACCTAGTACGGCCCACGATTTAACCTCTATCGTTAGCGCGTTTCAATATTTTGTCTAATTATTCTTTACGATTTGCCAAAGCAACTCGTGAAGATTTTAATTGTTATTTTTTTCACACTTCAACGCCTTCCGTTGCTTGCTGTAACTTATTGCTTCAGCTTTGCGTGCGTACATTTATTTTCACGCTCTTTTAATTTTTCATACATAATACTGTGATTAGTGTTTGTTTTTACAAAGAGACAGTTAAGAAGACAGGCTAATATAGAGATGGGGACGGACCAGTAGATAAATGAGCAGGTTTTCGGACGAACGAGCGAACCGCGTACGGAGCGAAATACTGGCAAACGAATAGATAAGTATTGGTTTCTTTTTTCTTCACAAAGGCAGGAAAATAGAAAGACAAATGAACAGAGAAGCAGATAGGGGACATGTCAACGTACCAGTAGATAGATAAAGAGGTTCACGGAAGACTGAGAGGGTGGAACGACATACCGACAAATCGATAGATGAGTATTTGTTTCTTCAGATAAACAGGTAAAAGTACACACTACCTTTAGTTTATTCTTCCAATCATAACAATTGCATATACAGGGTGAGCCACGAAACTTGTAGCCTCTGACGATTTTGGACTGCAACCCAAATAACAAATATCGCTACAGTCTAGATCAGTCTACATATTGAATATTTCGAACTGGTAAATAGCACAATAATAAGTAAAAATGTGTAAGAAATACTTTTAACTATAAGTACGAAAGAGAAGGAGCGATTTTTAGATAGAAGATAGGCGTGAATTAATTCATAATTTGAATATTTTCGTTAAAATTAAGAACCATTTTTAAAATTTACTCTTTAAAATACCAATAATAAAGTTAAAATAAATTGTAAAAGTAAGTAGTACAGTAACTATCAGTTATTAACAATCGCAGGCGTGTAATTCAAATTTACCTTCTATCTAAAAATAACTCGTTCTCTCTCGTAATCATTTAAAAATATTTCTTATTTATTTCCACTCATTATATTCCTATCTGCCAGTTGAACATATTCAATTTTGCAATATTAGGGTTACAGTAAAAATTCGTCAGGAGCTATAAGTTTCGTGGTCCACCCTGTTTAAATGACTGAAGATGTTCAATATGGTTTCTAGAAAAAAAAATCAAAGAACGCAAGACAGAATCGGTATAGTATAAAGCGTAAAGGGTTTATTATGCCCTAGAATGCCTACGAAGGAATTTAGAGGCCAAAAAGTCTACATAATGTCTGACAGTCAAGCTGCGATAAAGGCACTCAAAGCCACTTGAGAACGCAGACAATCCTTGAAAACTCTGTCAAGGGACAACAAAGTTGCTCTTCATTGGTCACGAGGGAATTAAAAGAAACGAAATAGCCGATTTATTTGCTGGAACAGGTTCAAAAGCCCTCCCGATATGGACCCGAACCATTCTGTGGACTATCTAAAACACATAGAAGGGTGGAGATCCAAAAATGGGAAACTGAAAACAAAAATTCTCATTGGAACAACGCACCAGGACAAAGACAGTCGAAGAAATTCATTGAGTATTCGACCACGAATGCTAAAAAGCTTCTTCTATTATCAACGAAATCAGACTCATCATGCACGGGTCTGTTTACTGGACACTGCCCACAGTGACGTACCACTTCAAGAAACTGGGACTGGAGGATAGTGACATATGCAGACTCTGTGAATCGAAGTTTGGAGATTCGCCGAACGCATTCTCTGCCATTGCAATGCATTGGCTCGGCTTAGGCTGAAACACTTAGGGCGGACTCAATTGTCGCCTGAAGAAGTGAAAAGCAAACTTCTCAAATACATTCTATGCTTTGCTATTGAATTCCTGAGAACATAAATACGAGTAGGGTTATGAACAAAAGATAAACACTGGTCGCAGTTCTGTAACGCTTAGAAGCCAATCGACCCAATGCCAATGACGACAATACAAAAGGTTCATTATTGGATCGCCTTCCCGAATGCTCGTTGCTCGATTACCACTATAGGAGGATAACTCCACTTTTAAGGAGTACTGAAAGCTTTAGCACAGACGTACTTGCAGACAGACGGGCAAGAGGAGGCAGCCAGGCACAGATTTTATGACATCTTAAAGGACTTTTAGTAGGAAGGACTGATAGAATGAACGTTGACTAGCGAGCATATGAATTACCAATCGTCCGAGATAGTGGGGTCATCTGGACGGGATAGAGGTGGATGAACGGACGGACAGTTAGATACGGATTTGAAGACATCTGGATCTGAGAGGACTGTTAGTGATAACAGACACAGAGAGAGCATATGAATGCTGTCCATTAGGTGAGTGACAAGTAGGAAATAGGTGAACGGACAGATGGACAGACAGACACGCATTTCAAGACAGACCTCGGAGAGGACTTTTAGTTGAACCTCTTTGTATTTTACTAGAATACTATACATTTAACTAAACCCGTTTTACAAAAAGTTTAATTCACATTTTAGAGCAATAAATAAAAGATAACCCATCTTAACAAAATATTTTTGAATTTTTTAAAAACATTCTCATTCTTTTAAATAAATGTTGTTGAGTACTTTTTTGTCCAAAAGCCACACACAAACATTTTATTTCGTACGAGGAAACTTATTAAGTTTAAACGGTCAATATGGAGTACCTACAGGTTACTTACTCCACATTAAAAGAATTACCCACTCCTCTTTTTTTAAACAAAAATAACTTAAAATTGGCGTAATTATTGCGTCAAGAACAGTATACCTTAAATTGGAATAAAATTAAATCCATTCATTAACTTATTAAGTTTTCTTTTTAAATAAAATAGATTTAAAAGTAAAAAGTCCCGTAAGTTTAATAAAATTAGAAAAAGAAATGTAGACGTACGAAATGTCTATTGTTTAAATTTAATTATGAGAATTTTATTCAACTTGATAGGTACACATAAAATTGATTAACTTTTACGTTAACTGTATTTGGGCGGCTAAAACATTTTTAATTTTAATGAATCTTAAGATGATGATAATCCCGACCTGCCACAATTAAAATCAACATTAAAATATTATACCACAGGTAAATTCTCGTTCGATTACAGTTTTTTAAAACAGTTACATGTAATAAATTGTGTAATTGTATTTAACTTTAAAGATTTATTGATTGTCATAGCAAATGCGCTCCTATTTGATCTGAATTTTTGTGCAAGTTCGGAGACCGAAAAGTGGGTGCATAACCAGGGTCTTTGAGGCTCGTCGTCAAAATTTAAATTTTACCGTACACATTCTTAAAATTTTTGATTTAAACGGAGAGCAGTAGCAAGAAAGAAGGCAAACCCAAAATGTTTAGGAAACAACGGATGTGGCGAGAAACTTTTTCCTGCCCGTCAAATCTTGTAATTTTGTATTTTTATTAATTAAAATTTAATTTAATATTTTCAGAAAGCTAATTTTACGAGCTTTGAGAATATTGAAAAATATACAGGGTGTTCCCTTTAAATTTAGAAATTTGATCCAATTTCCGGTTAAACCAGAAGTCAAAATATAAAATGTTTGGTATCTTGTAATAGCTAATTGTGCGAGCTTTCAAAATATTTAAAATATGCAGGGTGTTCTTAAAAATTTTTATAACTTGTAATTTCCGGTTTAACCGGAAGCGTTTCGTTAACCGAAAATAGTGTCAACTAATAAATATTAATGGCATTAATACATGATCAATCATCATTTGGATAGATCAATTTTAAAGTTTTCATTTTTGTTACAAAAGAAATTAGAGATTTTTGAGCTTTGATATACAAAAAATCATAACTCCGAATCCGCTCGGACGGTTTTGATCAAAATTGAGTTTGATAGAGAATTACGTTGTCTATAGCATATTCATAAAAGAAAAATATAGCAGAGGAACTTTTGGGAAAATCCATTTCAAAATATTGACCTACTTTGGTTCCTTAAAGGTAGGCAATTTTTAAAACCGACTGCATTAAGGTACGATTAGACTGGCGAGAAACTTCCGCGAGTTGCTATCGGATACTGCTGTCGTAAAATGTAAACACCACTGCAAAGTCACTTAATCAGCACTTTCGATAGACTTGCGGAAGTTCTGTCTGGCGATTGCAACTTCTTAATCTAAACACTAAAATTGCACTGTCGCAAAAACTTGCGATAAATCCAACCCGTTTCGATATTTCGCAAGTTCCCTGCGAGTTTAGTTGAAGGTTGAGAAGCGCGGTAATTATGTCTGCCGACTAGGGGTGGGCGATATTGAGAATTTCATATCGATATATCGATATTTATAAAATATCGATATTTACCGATATATCGATATATCGATAAATATCGATATATCGGAATATCGATATATCAATATATCGAAATATCGATATATCGATATATCCAAAGATCGATATATCGATATATCGGAATATTTTGAAATATCGATATATCGATATTTTTCGATATCGACTATCCTTGCTGGGATTATTGAAGTAATTGTACATTTTTTTATTGGTAATTTTTAAATTGAAATTGATACGCTTAAATTTTACAAAAAAACATTAAATAATTTATTTTAATTGGTGCCCTGTGCAGGAACTCCTGCCTAAGGCGTGCCCCCCTGCATGATCCTGAATGTATGAATTGCGCTTCTTGATGAAAGTGCCTTAAGCCAAAAGTATCGAAAATATCGTTATATCGCAATATCAAAATAATAATATATCAAAATATCGATATTTCAAAATATCGATATATCAAAATATCGATATGTCAAAATATCGATATATTAAAATATCGATATATCGCAATATCGCTATATCGATATTTCAAAATATCGATATATAGATATATCGTAATATCGATATATCGAAATATCGATATATCGGAATATCGATATATCGATATTTTTTTAAAAACATATCGACTAGTCGATATATCGATTAAAATTTCGATATTTTTCCCAGCCCTACTGCCGACAAAAAGAAATGGTCGGACAACGACGTAAAAGCATTAATCGCGATGTACGAAGAAAATCCAATTTTAAGGGATGTCAAAATAATCGATTATAGAAATCGATCAAAAAAGCAGGACATTCTTGAAACAGTTGCGAAGTAATTTGAAACAACGCACGTTGAGGTTACAAGAAAACTCCATAATTTAAGAAGCCAGTTTATGCAGGAGTTAAAAAAAATAAAAACTAAAAAAAAATAAAAATTAGCCAGGATTATGAGAGCCGCAGCTCTTTGCACTTGTCTTGTCGAAGGCATTCTGTAACTATCGCAAGTCAAGTTTACGCAATTCCATATTTAGGTGTAAACACGTCTAAAATTTCTCGCAGAAGTAGATAACACGAGAACTTGCCCGACAGAAACTTGCGACAATTCCTGCCTATAATGTAAACGAACATGCAAGTATCTCGCGCGAGAACTGTCGCGATAAACTCGCCAGTCTAATCGCACCTTTAGGACGAAAGCGCTATATTTTGGCTGTACTTTGTATTTTTTGAATATTTATAATAATAATTACCGGTCAAGTTATAAGCGAAAAACCACAAAATGGGATAATCGTTCTATTGGTCGCCATTTTGAATAAAAAAATTTGAAATTTTTATTTTCAATGGAGAATTAGACTTTTTTTTTTAATTCTTTTTATGAAAATAGAGCTTAAAAGAATAATTTTGGCTCTTAATTTCTTTCGATCTTCAATTAATATTAAACCCAAAAATAATTTATATAATACTCATCGAATCCAAAGTCGTTAGACAGAGATAGGCATTGTGGTTGTTTTTTTCAAAAATGTTTTTATGGCTACGTTCGTCATTGAGCTCCGAGCGCTCGGAGTGATTAAATTACAATCTACGCGTTCGCGATTAACATTTGGAGCAGCTCGATTGCGTTTTTCATTGGGTCCATTCACCGGACGTAGCGCAAACGTATACCGATCCAACTGCTACATTAGTAGCGCTACATCGTCCGGTAATTTTGAATTTTATTTAAGTGTCAATTTTATAGTGACAATTTGTGCAATTTTGATTCAACAAATTGAATTTGGGTTCCAACTTTATATTTTGTTATATTATTATTATATTAACGTTGGATATCATAAAAATTTAAAATAAATTTGTCAAATTTAAATACGAACAAGTAGCGCAAACGAAATGCGCTCGATAAAATGGCGACCGCTCCGCACACGTTCCCAAAGTAGCGGGTACGTCACCGGACGATTTGGTAACTGTTGCACAACTGTTACGTCCGGTGAATTCGCCCATTGCAATCGCGGAGCGCTCGATATGCTCGGACTGTTTAGGATCGAGAAAAAAGATTTACCACCACTCACTTTTTCGATACGTCAAAAGCTACCGCTAATATTTGAAAATTTAAATTAAATTGTGATTTGCCTTTAACTTTGCGGAAAACAAACACATAAAAAACATTTTTTTTTAAACATTTATTTTTTATTTGTATCTGAATAAACTAATTTATAATAATTAAAAAATATAAATTTTAATGAATTATTATGACCGGCCCTCTACAGGACGTCTCTACAACCATCTACAACTAATCGATAGCTCTACGCGTTCGTCATTAGCAAATATACCACGGATAAATCTGCGGGATCTGCCCCAATCTACAGATGGTAATGACGAACGTAAGATGTGTAAAATCTAATTTTGTTATTTCTTTATTCCAGTTGTCAAAAAATTGACGGAAGTATTACATAGGTTATAATTTTGCTGACAGCTTTCAGAAAAAATGCGGTTTTACACGTCCTTTTATAATCAAATTCGAAAAAGCAGTGGAAAACCGCATTTTTTCTGAAAACTGTCAGAAAAATCATAACCTAGGTAATACTTTCGTCAGTTTTCTGACAACTTAAATAATAGTTATTTACGAACCATGTGTGGGAACACGATTTTCCCGCGTGAACGCTGTTTGAAAACACGAGCGACGTAGGAGCGAGTGCTTTTTTCATTGCGTGAACGCGGGAAAATTGTTCACGCATGAGGATCGTACAATATTTTTTGTAACGAACAAAACCGTTATCATAATTCTTAAATAAAAGTTTTATTTGATTAGTTTTGACAATTTAGGTATACAAAGCAACCTATGACTTCATAGTCAAACTTCATTCTTACGTCAAACAAATTCGTACTTTGACAGTTAATTGTTCTAAAAGTTGTTAAAAATTGTTATTAGATGTAACGTAATAGTTTAGTTTGCGAATTTAAATGTTCTAAAATATGTTCCCTTACATTAATAAATACACATTACTTTATTTTATTACCATTTATTAGTGTTGTTTTGACAGTTTACTTCCCGGTGTAGTAGACCGGGAAACACTGTTTCCCAGTCGACCACAGAGTGCGTCAAACGCCAATTTCGCAGCAGTGAGTACAAAAAAAATATAACAAAGGCTACGTTCGTCATTGAGCTCCGAGCGCTCGGAGTGATCTAAATTACAATCTACGCGTTCGCGATTAACATTTGGAGCAGCGCGATTGCGTTTTTCATTGCAATCGCGGAGCACTCGATATGCTCGGACTGTTTAGGATCGAGCAAAAAGATTTACCACCACTCACTTTTTCGATACGTGAAAAGCTACCGCTAATATTTGAAAATTTAAATTAAATTGTGATTTGCCTTTAACTTTGCGGAAAACAAACACATATAAAAACAATTTTTTTTAAACATTTATTTTTTATTTGTATCTGTATAAACTAATTTATAATAATTAAAAAATATAAATTTTAATGAATTATTATAACCGGCCCTCTACAGGACGTCTCTACAACTAATCGATAGCTCTACGCGTTCGTCATTAGCAAATATACCACGGATAAATCTGCGGGATCTGCCCCAATCTACAGATGGTAATGACGAACGTAGCCAATGTTCGATTTTACACTTCACCTTTCACTACATTTTTGAAAAAAACAACCACATTGTCTATCTAGACGCTGTTGCAACATGAATAAAAACGACCTTTTCCGGTTAAGGCATCTAAAAAAATTATTTTTGGGCTTAATTTAAGAGCTACAGAAAAATGAAAAAAACAGAATTGCTCACTTTTATTTGCTCTATACATTGGCATTATCAAAAATTACAAATTCAGGTACAGTCTAATTCTCCATTGGGGCTCAGATCTACTATCTTATAGCCAACTAAAAATAAATTTTACCCAAATTTGCAAATATGCGCCCAAAACAGCCACCTTATTGTTGCCTGTATAGATTTCTTATAAAAGCTTAGTTTGCCGATAATAGTATATTGTTTTATTAGGATTAAAAGTGCAACTTTGTTACGCTTCGCTTCGCCTTGCAAATGCAAAAATTAGCGAGACAATTTTCTTTTTCTTTTTTAAGTTTTACGTTTGAAGATAAAATTAAATGTTTCATTCAAAGTAAGAGTACGTTTTTTGGCTCGTTAGTAGTGACTGACTCGTCAGTACTGACTCGTCTAAAAATAGTGACACTTTTTTTAGTGGCTAAAATAACATTTCATCAAAATCCAGTTTCTGGATTAGATCAGTCCTCAATTAGGAGGACTCAAAACATCGAGAAATGCAATAAAAAAATTTGATTTTTTTCTGGATAAATTGTCGATTAAAATGGGCAATGAAATGGGGAGCGAATAAATCTTATTATTATCATACTTATTTCTTTTTTGAGTAACAGTATATTGTTCTATAAGGAGTAAATTCGTCAAACATTTTATTTTTTCTTCAAACGTCAAAACTCGTTTAAAAATGTGAAAAATAAAATTTTTTAAAGGTGCCATCTCTTATCAATTACTTGTAGGTACGTCAATTATCAAATATTTTTTTAAATTCACTTTAAATTACAAAAACAACAACAAGCTAATAATTAGTAAACGTAATAAACAAATGATGAAAGAGAATTAAAAAAGACATTAACTTTTAACATTACAAATGCTTAGAAGTTCTAAATTTGTTCTAAATAATTAAGGTTAGAATTAACTTTTATATCCTAGAAGGTAAAAAGCGAACCTGTTAGTTATATTATATTATTTTCATCAATTCATTAGGTAATGATTGAAATTATTTTTAAGTAGAAGTTGCCTGGTTTAGGATTTATTTAATTTATATTAATTAATTATTTTTAGTTCGATTTTGTAATTACCACGTGACATCACGACACAGAGCGTCATCTTCAATGTCAAATGTCAATCAAGTTGGATGTAGCTAGACTGCAGAGGTTCTCAAACTTTTTTTTTCGCGTACCACTCATGTGTACCACGGATTAGTCGCGTACCACCAAATTATTAAAAATTTTCTATGTTTCAGAATGATAGAGCAGTAAAAATATATATTTGTTTTTAAAGTCCAAATATACAGGGTGTATCCGAAATAGATGGACAAACGTTGAGGGTACATTCCTTAGCTGAAATTAAGGTACCCGTATTTTTATTGGTCATCCAATTTTCAGCGCTGTGGGAGCCCCTAACAGCGGGCCCCCTGTAACCCCATTTTGTTAACATTTTCACCGCTCAGAAATTGGAATTGACCAAAACAAAAAAATACGGGTGCCCTAATTTTAGGTAAGGAACGTACTCTCGACGTTTGTCCATCTATTTCGAATACACCCTGTATATTTATAAAAAAAATCTTACAAATAAAAAACAAAATTAAATTAATAGCAGGATGATGCCTGTATCTTTGAAATTAGCAAGGAGAAGTTAGGATCAGTTGTAGTGAGTTTTAATCTTAAATTAATTTGGGTCGATGTTAAGTTTACTTCGAAATTTATTTTTTACCGTCAGTATGGTAGAAAATTCAAAATCCAAAAATTCCGCGCCAAAAGTATCATGCTGGTTACTTATCTTATCGCGTATCTTTGCTTGGGGCTTGCGTACCACCTTGAGAAGCTCTGCGTACCACCAGTGGTACGCGTACCACAGTTTGAGAACCTCTGAGCTAGAGTACCTCAAACGGCAACTATATAAAATATTGAAGAAGATCGTTTGAAATTTATTTTGGATATTTCAATTTAATTATGTGTTATATTTTTATTTGAAGAACAATAGATTTTGTTATTAGGTTTCTTGGTGTATTATTTTTGTTAAGAGAGTGACTTAGTGAATTCTGGCTTCGTGACTAAGCTATCTGGAAACAGTGCAATTTTGATCGTTACAAATTGTGAAGCTGTTAAATCCTAGGATGTAAAAGTAGAACTTCGCCCTACTTATTCAGTAAGAAAATGTCAAATTTGTTAGACGTTTGGAGAAAAAATAAGGGTAGGTATAACTCACGACTCACGAGAGTGATTGTTAAATAAAAGACGCTCTTCTAATTATTGATCAGATTATGAGACTAGCGGAGTCCAGTGGTCGAAGAGAAGTGAGTAGAAAGTACCCTGAGAAATTTTTTAAATGAAAGGAGAAGGAAGAAGAAGGTACAGAGGCACAGACGTCCCAGAATTAGATGGAAAGATAACATCTAAGAACGGGCTCTAAAAAGGAAGTACAAGTAAAAAGTACCTATGGCAGTTGGGATTGTTGGGAAGATACAGAAACATCTATAGAAAACGAATCGTATAGTAAAGTATCAATGGGAAAAAGAAAAGAAGAAAAAGTTTAAATAAATATTTCTGTCTGACATTTTTATTAGTGATTGTTTTTAAGTAGTCTTTGTGCATTTGTTGTTAAGTAGTCCTTTGTGCGTGGATTTCGCCCATGTACCTAACCTTTTAATTTAAACAATTCGCCCTTCCTTACCTAAAATGTAACGGTTTAAACAATTCTTCTATAATTGCCTATCTTTACTTTGTGTAATAAAATTAAATTGGAGCTAAAGGCGTGTCACATTAATGCACGACTTATTTCTCAAAATCAACGTTTGTGACCATAAAATGAGAGCTATATCGTGAAATGCTACTTATAGTAAAACTTTTTACACAGAAGAAGATTTATCGATTTCAACACAATCATTAACATTTGTACACATTAATCTGATCCTCATTTGACAACACCTTTGATATAACGATATAAGCCAAGCTAATGATCATCTCACACTAAATACACGAAGCTTACATCCTCATACTTTTCATCAACTCCAAGTATAATCAAGCAGGTGTTAAAGCAAACTAAGATTAATTAGTTTTACAAATTTAGAAGAAAAAAAACAATCGAAAAGTCATTACATAATTTTAAAATGGCAATTAACATATCTCAGTAACCCATCCTTTATTTTTTTTTCTCCTATAAAAGAAAGTTACATAATATGTTGCAAATTCTAATTTATTACAATGTTTTATAAACAATTAAGGTCAAAATTACACGTGTAATCGTGAAATGTTTTCATCTATTTCAAAAATACAATAATCGTAAATATCATCTTTGAAAAAATTTCGATAAAAATCTTCAAACAAAAGCCGTTCTACATGATGAGGATGAAAGTATTGGCCTCTGTATAGTTTACATTTTAATTTAAAATAATAGATCTTATTAAACCAACACATTCCATTGCAAGGTGTGTAATTAACTTAAAATCGATAAGGTCGAAGATTGAAGAGTAAATGAAGAAAAGAGGTTGTAGTTGGATTGTTGGATCTTGGATGAATGCGTGACTAAACTAAATTAAAATTTTTGCGTGCGATTTCTGTAATATTAAATTGCAATGATATTTTTGGAAAAAAAATTAAATAATTGAGATAAATAACGCTTTTATCTTTTATGGTATTAATAATAAACACTTTTGCTTCCGCACTAGTTGAAGGTATAAATTTTCTCTCACGTCTCATTCATGACAGCAGATGAATATGAATATGGTTATGGGTTGTTAAGATTGAATTGAGATATCTTAACTTGAAGGTCGTCTACCTACATATTATGCGAAAAACACAAGATTATACAAAATTATGTAACTAATAAAGGGAAATGTGTTTGTTTTTAATACGAGTATGATAATGAAATTTACGTGCATCTTATCAGATTCTGAATCTCAAAAGATGGATTCCAACTGAAAGTACCTACTACTTCTTCAACTTTTTTAATATCTTCTACTTGTGGAAGCTTCTGAGCTTCACAAAATCTCAACAATCTTCGTTTGGAATTAAACACATTTTGGAATTTGGTACGATTGGAATTTCAGAACGAAAACTCTGATATGGCTAAAACAGGACTTTATCGTGCGTATTAAAGCCATTTGTAACCATAAAAGCATCTAAAATAAGAAAACTAGTCTTCTCCGGTTAAACCGGAAACCAAAGCTTAAAGTGTTTGATATCAGCAAAAAAAAACTAACTTCTCCATGGGAAGAAATGGGCAAGGACATTTCCTAAGATATCCTAAGAAAGATGGAAGCACATCCCATATTTAGTATGGTGTCTGACAGAATAACTAAAGCATATACCATCGAAAAAATCTACGGAATTAACATTCCAACAAGGGAAGAATGAGAATGGAAGGCAGTCAAAATGAATGAACATCCAAAGAATCTTCGTAGTATCTGACAGCCAAGCATCCCTCAAAGCGCTGAACGCTTGTGAGGTGAGGTGCGGACTAGTAACGGACTGCATCCGCAGACTGAATGCGCTAGCAGGAAAATTTTTTGCCAACCTGGTATAGGTGCCAACTTATGCCAACATACCAGGGAACGAGAAAGCGGACGGTCTAGCCAAAGAGGGGTGCAAAATAAGACCCAATAACCTCTTAAAGGAGGTGACCGGCGTCTACAAAAGGATATCAAAAGTTCAGAAGGGTGTGGACAGGGTTGGACTGGCTATGTCGACAACTGGCGAAGGGCCAAGTTTGTATAAGTAAGTTCAACTTTTCTATTTAGTAGTAAACTTATAACCTAACCTAACTTAACCTTTTTTTTAGTGAAGGAGAAAATCTTCATGCGCGAAGCTGCACTAATAGCTGTGTGAGGCTTTGACTCACTAAAAACCCCTCTCTAGCCTAACCTAACCTACTCTTACCAAACCTACACTAATATAACCTTTTTAGTGAGCGAAATATTCAAAATTCACCCGACACTGACGTGACCTAACCTAGCTTTTTTTCAGATCTTTTTCCTGTCTCTCTCGTCAGCTTCTTTAGTATTTAGGATTGCATTGATTGATGTCACTAGTATAAGTTCTTCACAGGCTAACATGTATTCAAATAGGTTCTCTGGTGTTCTTTCTTGCTCACCGACTACACTCGAAATACAGTATGGAGGACGTCTGACAAGCCCTACTGGCTCGCCGCAAAAAGTGATACTTTACTCCTTTTAAAACAATGTACTATTGTAGGTACTCATATCATCAACAATTTTTATTTCATCAGACTAGTTCTTCAATATTCATACAATAAGAATAAAAAACAAATTCTAATAAATTAACAGTAGGTAATGCTAATAAAACAATTAAATTGCAAGGCCAATGTTAGAGAAAATTTCTTAAAAGAATTCTTTCTCATTATTATTTTTATAAGAAAAGATTAAAATCTTTTAATACCAACAAAAAAAACAATTTAATTTCACACAGGTCGTAATAAGCTTTAGTACCTTCACGATAGATAATTTAACTAGGTATTTACTGTTGCTAATTTTTTATGCTAATTTAGCTGACATTTATACTATTAAAATTTTTTTTGACTAAATTAAAAATGTCAAAAAATGTCTAATTAGTACACAGTTAGACACTTAGATCTTGTAATTTAATGGTTAATTTTAAACTGTATGTAACTTATGCTCTTCATAATTTACAAAAATGTATGTGCTAAGGCTTAACTCAAGAACCGTTAGTCAATTTTTATAAAGAACTAAAAAGTAAGTTAAATACAGGAAGTTTTAAGAGCTAAGAGGCACCTACTTTAATTTATTGAATAAATAAATATTGGTAAAAGTTTACATAGCCTGTTTGCATTCATATTAATTTATTATTAATAGAAGGGGCCATTTATAGGAAAAGGAATGTTCAAATTCCCTAAAAAGCGACAGAACAGTCGTTTATCGAGCAATTATTATTTGAGAATCAAACCATCAATAATAAGGTTGAGGATATTATTTGGCATATGATCCAAGGTTCAGATGATACCTGATGAATATGTGACTTATTGTTACATGACTATAAGATGGGAAAATTTTAAAAATTCGTGTACATTAAGACCTACCTTGTCTATTACTTAAATTTAATTCTCTATTAAAAACTATAATTTAATATTTTTTCTCAACAAAATTAGACTAATTTATTTTAACCTTTTATAAGATGATTATAGGAATTTTTTTAAATGTCAAAAAAAATTGCTAGAATCTGTAAATTTTAATAAAAATTAATTATTTCAACTAATAATTTTCCATTCTTTATAAAAATTAATATTATTACTTATAATAATAGGTACAAGGTTGGAAAATTAAAATTAAAAATATTGTTTTTTGTTTACACATTTTTGGTACTTTTACTGATTATTTTGACTTTCTAAAAACATAAAAACTAAAGTAATTCCATTAAGATGCAATAATGATGATAATATTGACCTTGTTTTTTAAAAAAATCGGTCTAATTAAGTAAAGTTTGAATGTGACAGTTGATTGTAATTACACCAAAAAAGGTTATATCCCATCAAAACAGAATACGGCATAAGTAGTAGTTTTGAAAGTTAAAAAAGAGACCTTTCGAAAAACACTTTCAAGTAAAGTTTCTTTATTTTGGAAGTAAATACAGTTAGGGTGGTGGTTTTGGTCTTCAATAGAGTCAAGAGCTCAAAAGGGTCTAACTTTTGGATTAGGAGGCTATAGCTTTTCTCCCAGATTTATTCTCTCTTTGTCAAGTAAGGGACTCTTTAGTCTTTTCTTGGAAAAGTCTTGACATAACGGGAAAATTGTTAAATCAAACTTAGAAGTGTTCTAATTTGATTAATAAGAAGGCTAAAATTTAAATCCCATCGTGTCCTGATCAGGCGAAGTTTATCTCTTCAAAATCGATCTATTAAGAAAATGTGTTGTAAATTTAAAAATTGTGTAAATAAAAGTCAATGCTGGTGTAATAATAAACAAACTTTTGTTGTAACTTTTTTGTTAAGGGGTCTATAGCTTTTCGCCCAAAATCATTAGATCTCCGTGCTCTTCATCAAGTAAAAGATCCTTTAGACAAACCATTCATGGAAAACTCTTGATATAACGCGAAAATTGTTTAATAAAACTCAAAAATAGTATAATAATAAACAAAAGATATTAACAAATAGTTGTTCTAATTTCCTTAATAAGAAGGCTACAATTTAAATCCCATTGTGTCCTGATCAGGCGAATTCAGGTCCCCTTTTGAAAATCTATCTTTTATAAGAAAATATTTTGAAAATTTGAAAATTTTGTAAATAAAAGTCAATGATGGTGTAATAATAAACAAAATATACTAATAAACTTTCTTTGTAACTTTTTTGTTAAGGGAACTATAGCTTTTCGCCCAAAATCAATAGATCTCGGTGCTCTTTATCAAGTATAAAAGAACTTTTAGACAAATCATTCTTGGAAAACTATTGATATTACAGGAAAATTGTTTGATAAAATACAAAAACAGTATAATTAAAAACAAATTACATTAACAAATAGTTGTTCTAATTTGCTTAATAAGAAGGCTACAATTTAAATCCCATCGTGTCCTGATCAGGCGAAGTCAGGGTCTCTTTAAAATCGACCTTTT
This sequence comes from Malthinus seriepunctatus, assembly GCA_963924605.1. NCBI lineage: Eukaryota > Metazoa > Arthropoda > Insecta > Coleoptera > Cantharidae > Malthinus > Malthinus seriepunctatus. The sequence goes on along the minus strand of OZ004601.1, from coordinate 28,480,101 downwards.
AAGAAAATATTTTGTAAATTTGAAAATTTTGTAAATAAAATTCAATGATGGTGTAATAATAAACAAAATATATTAATAAACTTTTTTGTTAAGGGAACTATAGCTTTTCGCCCAAAATCATTAGATCTCCGTGCTCTTCATCAAGTAAAAGAGCCTTTAGACAAATCATTCTTGGAAAACTATTGATATTACAGGAAAATTGTTTGATAAAATAAAAAATAGTGTAATTATAAACAAATTACATTAAGAAATAGTTGTTCTAATTTGCTTAATAAGAAGGCTACAATTTAATTCCCATCGTGTCCTGATCAGGCGAAGTCAGGGTCTCTTTAAAATCGATCTTTTAAGATTATATTTTGAAAATTTGAAAATTTTGTAAATAAAAGTCAATGATGGTGTTATATTAAACAAAATATATTAATAAACTTTTGTTGTAACTTTTTTGTTAAAGGAACTATAGCTTTTCGCCCAAAATCATTAGATCTCCGGGCGCTTCATCTAGTAAAAGAACTTTTAGACAAATCATTCTTGGAAAACTATTGATATTACAGGAAAATTGTTTGATAAAATACAAAAATAGTATAATTATAAACAAATTACATTAAGAAATAGTTGTTCTAATTTGCTTAATAAGAAGGCTATAATTTAATTCCCATCGTGTCCTGATCAGGCGAAGTCAGGGTCTCTTTAAAATCGATCTTTTAAGAAAATATTTTGAAAATTTTGTAAATAAAAGTCAATGATGGTGTTATATTAAACAAAATATATTAATAAACTTTTGTTGTAACTTTTTTGTTAAAGGAACTATAGCTTTTCGCCCAAAATCATTAGATCTCGGTGAAATAGTAAAAAAAGTAAAAGAATTTTAGACAAATCATTCTTGGAAAACTATTGATATTACAGGAAAATTGTTTGATAAAATACAAAAATAGTATAATTATAAACAAATTACATTAAGAAATAGTTGTTCTAATTTGCTTAATAAGAAGGCTACAATTTAATTCCCATCGTGTCCTGATCAGGCGAAGTCAGGGTCTCTTTAAAATCGATCTTTTAAGAAAATATTTTGAAAATTTGAAAATTTTGACAATAAAAGTCAATAATGGTGTTATATTAAACAAAATATATTAATAAACTTTTGTTGTAACTTTTTTGTTAAAGGAACTATAGCTTTTCGCCCAAAATCATTAGATCTCCGGGCGCTTCATCTAGTAAAAGAACTTTTAGACAAATCATTCTTGGAAAACTATTGATATTACAGGAAAATTGTTTGATAAAATACAAAAATAGTATAATTATAAACAAATTACATTAAGAAATAGTTGTTCTAATTTGCTTAATAAAAAGAGTTCAATTTTAAATCCCATCGTGTCCTGATCAGGCGAAGTCAGGCTCTCTTTGAAATCGATCTTTTAAGAAAATACTTTGAAAATTTGAAAATTTTGTAAATAAACGTCAATGACGGTGTAATAATAAACAATAGTATATTATAATACATGTGTATAAGAAAGACTTTATCGCATTAGCGACGAGAATTACAAGCACGAGCTTGCGAGTGCTTGTAACGGCGCGTATGCGATAAAGTATACTTATACACGAGTATTATACGCTATTTTTTATTGTAATTGCAACTAAAACCTCTATAAAAGAGAAAAAATCTGTATTTAAAATTTTAAAAATTAAGCGTGCCGATTTTGGATATATTGTTGCCACAGAGATGCTTTGTGTTTCCATTAGGGAACAACAGTAACACAACAGTTAATATTATTGTTGTTACCTAGACGACTTTATAGAGCACTTGTGCTATAAAGACGATTTTATGAACGCTTTTTAGTGTGAAATTGGCTGATTATAATGCGAGTATAATAAAAAATATATTAATAAACTTTTGTTGTAACTTTTTTGTTAAGGGAACTATAGCTTGTCGCCCAAAATCATTAGATCTCCGGGCGCTTCATCTAGTAAAAGAACTTTTAGACAAATCATTCTTGGAAAACTATTGATATTACAGGAAAATTGTTTGATAAAATACAAAAATAGTATAATTATAAACAAATTACATTAAGAAATAGTTGTTCTAATTTGCTTAATAAGAAGGCTACAATTTAATTCCCATCGTGTTCTGATCAGGCGAAGTCATGGTCTCTTTAAAATCGATCTTTTAAGAAAATATTTTGAAAATTTGGTAAATAAAAGTCAATGATGGTATTATATTAAACAAAATATATTAATAAACTTTTGTTGTAACTTTTTTGTTAAAGGAACTATAGCTTTTCGCCCAAAATCATTAGATCTCGGTGAAATAGTAAAAAAAGTAAAAGAATTTTAGACAAATCATTCTTGGAAAACTATTGATATTACAGGAAAATTGTTTGATAAAATACAAAAATAGTATAATTATAAACAAATTGCATTAAGAAATAGTTGTTCTAATTTGCTTAATAAGAAGGCTACAATTTAATTCCCATCATGTCCTGATCAGGCGAAGTCAGGGTCTCTTTAAAATCGATCTTTTAAGAAAATATTTTGAAAATTTGAAAATTTTGTAATTAAAAGTCAATGATGGTGTTATATTAAACAAAATATATTAATAAACTTTTGTTGTAACTTTTTTGTTAAAGGAACTATAGCTTTTCGCCCAAAATCATTAGATCTCGGTGAAATAGTAAAAAAAGTAAAAGAATTTTAGACATATCATTCTTGGAAAACTATTGATATTACAGGAAAATTGTTTGATAAAATACAAAAATAGTATAATTATAAACAAATTACATTAAGAAATAGTTGTTCTAATTTGCTTAATAAGAAGTCTAAAATTTAAATCCCATCGTGTCCTGATCAGGCGAAGTTAGGGTATCTCTTCAAAATCGATCTATTAAGAAAATGTGTTGTAAATTTAAAAATTGTGTAAATAAAAGTCAATGCTGGTGTAATAATAAACAAACTTTTGTTGTAACTTCTTTGTTAAGGGATCTATAGCTTTTCGCCCAAAATCATTAGATCTCCGTGCTCTTCATCAAGTAAAAGAGCCTTTAGACAAATCATTCTTGGAAAACTATTGATATTACAGGAAAATTGTTTGATAAAATAAAAAATAGTATAATTATAAACAAATTACATTAAGAAATAGTTGTTCTAATTTGCTTAATAAGAAGGCTACAATTTAATTCCCATCGTGTCCTGATCAGGCGAAGTCAGGGTCTCTTTAAAATCGATCTTTTAAGAAAATATTTTGAAAATTTTAAAATTTTGTAAATAAAAGTCAATGATGGTGTTATATTAAACAAAATATATTAATAAACTTTTGTTGTAACTTTTTTGTTAAAGGAACTATAGCTTTTCGCCCAAAATCATTAGATCTCGGTGAAATAGTAAAAAAAGTAAAAGAATTTTAGACAAATCATTCTTGGAAAACTATTGATATTACAGGAAAATTGTTTGATAAAATACAAAAATAGTATAATTATAAACAAATTACATTAAGAAATAGTTGTTCTAATTTGCTTAATAAGAAGGCTACAATTTAAATCCCATCGTATGCTGATCAGGCGAAGTCAGGGCCTCTCTTTAAAATCGATCTTTTAAGAAAATATTTTGTAAATTTGAAAATTTTCTAAATTAAAGTCCATGATGGTGTAATAATAAACAAAATATACTAATAAACTTTTGTTGTAACGTTGGGAGCTATAGAGCTTTTCGCCAAAATCATTCAATCTACATGCTCTTCATCAAGTTGTTGGCAAACTCTTGATATTACGGGAAAATTGTAAAATAAAACTTACAGATAGTATACTAATGAACAAATTATATCAATAAATATAATAGTACATTGCAATACATGGTCGGTAAGTGCAGAGTTAACAAATTGAGAAAATGTTAGCAAAACGAGACCCGTAGGGTCGAGTTTTTCTAATTTTCGAAATTTGTTAAGAAAAGCACTTAACGATCCGAGTATTGCATACTATTTTTTGCGCAATCGTGAAAAATAACTAATAATAAATTCATTTTTTAAATTGACACTAGTTGACAGTTGTAAATAATTTTTATAATTTTAAAGTTTATTCAAAATAGTAATCGCTGGAGAACAATGTTGTCCCAGTAACAAGAATAAAAGTAACAAATAGCTCAAACATCTGTTTCACTTACCACCCTTGTTTTTTTGGTTAAATATTTCGAAATCATTATTTTATTGTTTCTATGGACACATACAATGGTTTGGTAAAATCAACTTTCTATTAGTATAAACATTGTATGTAAGTACAAGATAGAACACGATTGTGCAAAAACATGTCTTATATAACATTTTTCCAGCGTTATTTTAATCTAACAAAAACCAGCGCTTTCGGAAAACTCATATGACGTTATTGTGAAACTGTTAAAAAGTGTGTTCGAGTTAGTACAACGATAAATAAATTACCTATAAAAATATGTATTTTTGACTTATGTTAATAAGAGAACTGTATATTTATGACTGAGTTGGTTTAGAAGTGTTTCAAGCACGCCTTAGATATAAATATTTTTTAGCATAATCCCTGGGGTCTTGTGTTATTGAAACTCAAATCATTTCAATTATTAAATATATGCATAATAATTACAAGGTATTTCCTTCCCTTCAAATTTAAATCTTGAATTTTCTCACGCAATCTAAACCGACTCTTAAACGAAAGCGACGAAACAGTTAGTTACCTACCAACATTTGCATAATTCTAATAGCTTTTGTCCCATAACATTATTGATAAAGTCGTAATTTTTATTACTCTTTTGGTCGTTAAAGAAATTATTTTCGCCCTCATTATAGATAAAAATTGTTTAAAACAAAGCTTTAAAACCTTTCTTTACTATAAAGACATTCTTTTGACAAATACTCCACGAACAAACAGTTACTTCGACTTGGTTACTTTGTAAGTTAATGTATGCAGATAATGTATTTACACACTACCTCGTAAGCTTTGTATAATTAATAAAATAATTATAAAGTCGTCGTATTAGAAAAGAAACAAATTGAATAATTTTCAAACAAGCATTTTAATGAAGTGGGGACATTTTTGCATACTTTTTTAATTTTTAAAAATTTTAAAATGATGCGATTTTAATTGTGATGATTGTTATGACTTGTTTTGAGTTGGCGAAATTTTGCAACAATTTTAAATGTGTTTTTGTTGAATATTAAGAACCCACGTTTGTATATTGAAAAACCGCTAAAATATATTAAATATTATCAAAGCTTGTTTTTTGAACTTTCATCTAAAAATCAAATAGTTATAACTGTACAACAGAACGAGTTCAAAAACCTGTATTAATTATTAATCATTGGGTAGGTTATTTAATTTATATTAATTTATTGATTAATTTTTAAAAAAGTGCATTTCGCACATAATGCGTTTTTACTCTCATATACAGCGTGAGACACAAGTCGCTTGATCGTGTGGAGCAGTCCATACGGTTAGGTTCGACATATCGATCAAATAACTCGATACTGATAGTTATTTAATTACAGTGATTATTTTATATAATCAAAATAAACTTAAGTATGTGAATTTATTTAACAATTTACCATGACACGCTTAAGTAATAACATGTTTCTTCTAAATGAGCAGTCATTAATGAAATTAAGAGTTATCTCGCGTTTAATTTCTTTTTAACAATTTCAATTTCCATAAAGTTGTTTCTTATTATAATCATAATTTTTAATTCATACAAGAAAACATCTTTTATTGTACAAAATACATTTTGAATGGGAAAAAATATAACAATTCGAGGTTATCAAAATTTATAATTGTTTCGATCTCTCAAAATTTTGAAATAATTCTGCTTGAAAAAAGTGCGTATCTAATAACAAATTAATTTGTTACATTTTTGTAACATTTTTAGAATTCAATTTCAAAATGAAGAACAAATTTTTTAACTGTTTATAATATTAATAACCGAAAATCGCCAAACGTGTTCTTATAATAACAAAAAAACAGTTAAAAAGAAACTGTACGAAGATTATAGAATCTCCCATTAAATAAGCAATTTATTAACTTTTGTCTAAATACTTAAATTTTTATGCGAAATTAATTTTTTAACGTGTTCTACCTAATAACCAAAAACCAAGGTACAGAGTGTCTAGTTGCAAAAAGATCAAAAATATATCTACAGGGCAACATTTAAATACCAAATGGTATTATATGGAATGGCAAATAGCATGAAACGCATTGAATCAATATAACTGGGGCAGATCATGTTGACGAATAAAATATATACAAGCTGTCGAAGATCTACCCATCATCTATGGGTAACTTTGTTATTATAATAGCTACAGGGTTGGTTAAATTAGCAAAGATGAGCAGAATTGCAAGATTATTCAAATTCCGTTGAAAAAATTCAACATTGTTGCCAACTTTCCAAGTTATTTGAAAAAAAAACTAAAAATCATTAAAATTTTCAATTAGCTCTATCTCGTTTCTTATCGAAAATACAAAAAAATCAAAAGAGCTTTCTATAATAATCTTTGAGAGAAATAAGACAGGTTTATTAGAAAAATTTTTGAATTACTAGTTCTCAAGTTATAGGTAAACAAAACTTATGTTTCTTTTTCAATAGGAACCCACATTATTACTTGATTTTTCAATGTTTTAAATTTTGCTTTGCTAAATTAATTAAATCTCCGTATTTTTTAAATCTCCAATTTAAAAAAAAATTACATGGATTATAATTTATTTATACACGGTGATTCATCGATATGATCGTCTTCGATATCTCCCTAGCCGTTGTAAATAAGGCATACATTTAAATACAAAAGGTATTCAACTCCTTAAGGAGCATAACCTAAAATTATTTTCATCTCTACAGGGTGTTGTATTACTGTTCGGCGAGAATATTTTTAATTTTTTAAAATGGAACACCCTGTATCTTTTCTATACTTTGACTTAGAATTAAGGCGCCTACATGTCCATATTAAATTTTTTTAATTTTTACGCGGTGTTGCCAAGTTATTAATTTTTTTCTCTTAAAAATTCCCGGAACACGCGGTGCTTTATAAAATTGTACTAAAGCCGTTGTTCAAGGAATAATAACGAAATTTTTATCTTAGGTAGTTATGACTATCCACTATGCGTTGAAATTTAAAAAGTTTGATTAAACTGTTCATTAAAGTTGCTCATTTTTAAATGACTATAACTCGTTATTTTCAAATGGAACACTCTGTATATTTTTACATATTTACATTCCTGGTAAAATTTTGTTGGTAAATTTGCAAATATATACTGAGTCTTCTATTTTTAAAATTATAAACAATTATATCGGAACACCTTATACGTTCTTTAGAATTTAGTCCTCAGTTTCTCTCAGTCTCTTAACTCCTTTTGACTTTTTTGATTTCTTTTTGAAAAGTTGGCACACCCTGTATGTAAGCTCGTGATTTATTGCAATTTTTAAAATGCATTTAAATACCTAATAGCTGATTTGAAAGTGATGGAAATTAAAGAAACGTTAACATCTGTTGTTATGATGTTATGAAGGAAGTTAAAAGTTGTAATATTTATAATTTTCATTGTTTATATTTTTATATTACATAATTAATGTCTTAAATGACAAGAAGGAAAAGTCTATGAACTCCAATGAGCAAGTATTTAGTTTTCTAAATTTTTATTGCATCAATATTTTTATAGAAATTTTTCAAAGTATTTTAATTTTTAATTAAAAATTCAAAAGTGTGTATAAATTTATACAGGGTGGTCTTGGTCTTTTAGTACGTTTCAATTACAAGATAATTTTCCTTCTTCGTAGATTTCGTCAGTTTTGAAATAAGTAGTAATATGATCGAAAAATTTTTAATTTTGAGTCCAAAAAATGTAAAAAAATATTTTCTCTAATTTTTAAATACAAAATGGCGGCCAATATAACGATTGTCCCATGTCATGGTTTTTCAAATGGGTTCCAATTTTATGATTTTAAATAGACCATACTGTTTATTTATAAATTTTTGAAATCGGAGAAGAATTCTGAACATAATAATTTTCGACAGTATTTCTGGTTTAGGATTATTTTTGGTTAAAGCGGATATATTAAAATAACTTTAGAAATTGGCTGTTTTTGTAATTATGTATTTGAGAATTTAAAAAAAAATAGGTAAATACTTTTCTTCCCTTGTAAAGTTACAGAGATGTTTCGACAATAAGCATCTAAAAGTCGGTCGGTTGTAAAAGTTTTAGAAATAGTCACAAATGAACCCTAAATTATATGAATTTTTATAAGAAAATAAATACCTATACTTGAAGAAGTTGATATTCAATTTATGGGGGGGGGGGGCTTACTCTGAATCTTGCGATGAGGCCCCCAAGTTCTTAGTTACGTGACTGAGTACTACCCACCTACAAGATGTTAAAAAATAATAATTTTTATTTTGGAAGTTGAACCGGACTGTATCTCAAAAACTACGTCGTTTTTGGTTAAATAAGACAGGCACTATAAAAACTGAAAGAATGCTCACAAATATATTTACATTTCTTTACATCATCTTGACATTTAAAGGAATTTCGTTTAACCTTGCAAAAGAATCTTCAAATTTTAAAAAATTAAAATATTTTTGCTTCTTTTTATAAAACCATAATTCATAAGTACCTATTCATCCAACTGACAAATTACCTGCTAATTTATATTAATCTACATATTTTTAAACAAATAACAAGAAATTAATAAAATTGGTACAAATTAAATTGCCCGCATGCTTAATCTATTTAATTACAATTAGCGCTACATACATCAAGTCACTTTAGAAAGTGGAAATGATGAGTACATACTCATCTAATAAATAAATCATTCTATTTATTACAAAAAGAGTACTTGTAAAAAATAGAAAACTAACATTATGAAAATTACCTGTATGTATGTTCACTCATACACGACCATACGTAATGTAATAAGTGTAATAACAATAACAACAACGCACGAAATAAAAATTTAAATTAAAATTCGCTCACCTTAATTCTAACAGATAAAAATCACGAAATTTGCACCAATAATAATTTTTTTTAAAAAACCACAATATTTACTTCTTCACTTCACACAAATAATTGTTCACTACATTATCAAAACAAATTTTAAAAAAAGTAATTTTGGCGGTACGTTTTAAATCGACTAGTCGGCGTGTTTTTCAGTTTATTACTGTCTTACCTGAGTAGAAATTCAGATTCAAATTCTACAGGTGAGCTAGGTGGATTTCTTGAATGGAAATGTTGAATTTAAAAGGTCAACGCTACTTTACTTGATATAAAAGAAGAAAGAACGTTAATCCGTAGGTCTTGCATTTGCTGCAAAATGCCTTTCTCTTCAATCTTGCAGTTTACCTTCATCTTGAACAATAATAATAATTATTATTAAATTTTATTATACTTAATTAATACGAGGGTATTAATGTCATGTATAAAAGAAGTTTATACTTTGACGCAATTTTACAAGAAGTAATTTAAACTTCATTATTTTATTATCAATTATCGTCGCTTAACTTTCTTACATCTTGGGAGTCACCGTAAATTTAAAGTGACGTTTAATTACATTATTTTAATCAACAATAATATTAATAATTAAATTTATTCAAAGAAGTGGTTTCAGATTTATTTACATTTTAACTGCTAACACTGTCAGGGAAGAAGAAAAAATTATTACCAATCAAACAGAAAATTGTAATTTTTTTAATAAATAAACCAAAATAACGTTTTTAAAAGTTATTACTAACAAATAAAATAATTAATAATAATTTACTAGAAAAACTTACTAAACTCAAAAATATTGTAATATGAAATTGTGACTTATGTACACAAATTCCTTAATACAATCCTGTATTAGAAACGTCAAGGTTTGAGGTTATGTATATGAACAAACGTCAAAAAATTTAATTGTAATTAAAATTACTTTATAACACCAAAAATTCGCAATCATGTCTGCGGCAATGTTAACAGCAGATTGGTTTTTATTAGGGCGCGATTTATACTTTAGGTAAGTTCATTTTGTAAAATTCTAACCTAAGAATTTTCAAAATAAATGTTTTTTAAGAAAATTCGAAATATACGCAATGGGATGGCACCAAGAAGTAAATTTGGATAAAGTTATTGTAGATGCTGCTCCGTACGGTGGTCCAATTGCCGTCAGAAGAGATGAACAAAAAATTGTTAAAGTTAAAGGATCTACGCAACCCATTATCTCAATTTTTTCTGGATCTGGAAAACAAATAGCTTCCATTAAAGTAAATTATACTAACGTATTCCTTTAAAGGTTTTTCTAATACTTATTTTAGTGGAATTATAGACCAATTATAAAAATGGGATGGTCGAATGACGAAAAATTTATTTGTGTGCAAGATGATGGGCAAGTTACACTGTACGATTTCTTTGGTAACCTTTTACAGTCGTTTCATCTTTGTCAAGAAGCACAAGATACTAAAATAGTGGACGCTAAAATTTTTACAAATCCTTCCAATTTAACTGGAATAGCTATTATGACTTCTAATTATAAAATATTTGTTTTTAATAATATTTTAGATCCCAAGAAGAGACAGTTATCTGACTTACCGAGTAAGTTTTTATCTTTGGTTATAATTTTTTTAATCGAAGTCTTTAGAATCGAGTATTCATCCAACTGCTTGGGTTGTCATATCAGAAGAAAAAGGTACGGAAGTTCTTATGGCGAGAGAAAGAGAATTGTATCGATTAAAACAAGATGAACAACATCCTACTGCAACGGTGATGCTTGAACCTGATATAACTCATATGTATACTTCAATTTTGGATATGGCCATATCGATTAACTGTAGACATGTAGTTTTATTTACAAATGCTGGTTTTTTGTGGTTGGGTTCTGTTGATTTGAGGACTAAATATTGTGAAATTGATACTAATTTCATACCAAAACCTCGACAACTTGTATGGTAAGTTGAACTTAATTTTATATAATTTATTTTTTACAAAAGAATTGTTATAATAGGTGTGGAACTGAAGCAGTTGTAGCATTTTGGGAATCTGAAGCCTCGCTTTTAATTGTTGGCAGGCATGGAGAAAAAGTGACCTATTCTTATGATAGTTCTGTTCATTTAGTTGCTGAAATTGATGGAATTCGCGTGCTCTCTACATTTCAACATGAACTTATACAGAAAGTTCCAGATGTTGTGCAAAAGATATTTAGGATTAATAGTACAGATCCAGGTAGTTTTCTTCTAGAAGCATCAAAGCAATTTCAGGTAGTTTATAAAGATATTTGCATTTAAACTTAAAACTGATCGATTCTATTTAACATTTTAGAAACGTAGCCATCGTGCTGATGAGTATATTTGTTTGGTAAAAAATGAACTAACAAAGGCAGTCGAACAATGCATCGAAGCTGCAGGTTACGAGTTTGATTCAGACGTTCAAAAAATGCTTATAAGGGTAAACAGAGTATTTTTATAAAATATTAAATTAATGTTATATTTTAAGGCTGCTCAATTTGGAAAATGTTTTGTAGCAAATATAGATTCTGATCCGTATGTAAAAATGTGCCTCGTTTTGCGGGTTTTGAACTCTATACGAGATCGAAAAATAGGCATTCCAATTACATTTACTCAGTAAGTAAACGGGCTGCTATTTTAATTATTATTTAGGAAACAGTTGTTTCCTACATATTTGAAATATTGTATCTTTCATAATAATTAAGATAGCAATAGCCCATAAGTTTAAACAGCTCGAATAACTGATGAATAAATTTACAGATTACAGTTTCAAGGATATAAGGTTTTGCTTGATCGCTTGGTTACAAGAAGACAATATTATTTGGCAATTTGCATTGCTAAATATTTACGTTTGCCAGATAAAGATGGTAGTAGCCGCATATTAGTACATTGGGCTAAATATAAAGTTGCTCAACCACAGTTAGATGAAGAAACTGTAGCACTTAAAATAGCAAGTAAATTGGGTTACACAAGTGGTATTTCGTACAGCGAAATTGCCTACACGTCATCACAGTGTGGTCGTAAACAACTTGCTATTAAAGTATAATTTCAACATTATTTCCTACATTTGTTTTAATAGCTATTTTACTTTTAGCTTCTTGATCATGAGTCGAAAGCAAGCGAACAAGTACAACTTTTATTAGAATTAGGTGAAAGTCAATCGGCTCTCTCAAAAGCTATCGAAAGTGGCGACACTGATTTAGTTTATATGGTTATTTTACGCATGAGAGATAATTCTCCACTTGCCAATTTTAAAGTGAGCATTTAGAAGGAAACGACGTTTTTTGCATTGATTTATTTTTAGATGGCAATTCGAAATTATCCTGTCGCTTTTGCTTTATACTTAAAATACTGTCACGAACACAATTCTAAGGCTTTATTTGAAATGTTAGATCAGGACGATGATCATAATTCCAAAGCGCTAGTTTTTATCTCTGAAAGTTTAGATGCAAAAGTAACTATTGTTTTTTTAATTGGAACTTTTGTAAACAGTAATTTCATTTTAGAACGTTTTAAATAAGGATTCATCACTTATGTCTGCGTTAGATGCCTATAAAAAGGCACGTAATGATCAGGGCGTTTCTATATGTGATGAGTCGGTTAAGTTGTTAAAATACCAAAGAGTTTTAGAAGATAAATATAAGCTTCCATTTGTGGGCATATCAGTACACGACACATGTAAAAAATTGCTCGAAATACCAGATATTAAAGAAGCAGAAAAGTTTAAGTCCAATTATAAAATTCCTGATAGACGGTATAGTTTTTCTAAATTAAAATTTTTGTTTCTAAAATTATAAAAATAGGTTTTGGTGGTTGAGAATACAAGCTTTGGCAGACTCGACTAGTTGGTCAGAATTGGAGAAGTTTTCTAAAAGTAAAAAGTCACCTATTGGATATGCTCCTTTTGTGGACGTATGTTTACAAAAGAACAACAGAGAAGAAGCTTTTAAATATTTATCTTTAGTTAGCGATGATATTAATATTAAGTATTACGTAAAAGCTGGGTAGGTATTTAATTTATTGTTTTATTAACTGCTCAGTTTTAGTGTTAGCTCAGTGTACTAAAATTTGTATTTTTTAGAAAATTTGAAGAAGCAGCTCAAATAGCTTATGACCAAAGAGACATACAAGGTCTTATGTATGTTCAAATGAAATGTCCATCACAATCGCCACTAATAGAAAAAATTAATGGCCTTATTTCACAATTGGGGGCACGTAAATAAAGTTTACTCATTTTAAGTAAAACTGTATAATATTTTATAAAATAAATACATAATCTTTTATCATGAAATATTTTGTATGGATTAACCCACGTAGATAAAAAAATTGTATTTATTTAGGCATTAACTTATCTAGAAAATAGAAATTAAAAATTTTTCTAAAAATATAATTGCTTGGCAACTATTAACCGATTTAACTTAATGCAGTGATTGAAATAATTTGTGTTTATAGGGATTGATTAACGAGAACTAAAACTTAACGCTCGCACAATGAACTTTTTGAAAATTCCTCGAATAGGGAAAGTTTGAGTAAACAAGTTATCTTTAGATGAGATTGTAATTATTTGAACAATAATAAATTGTTGATAAAACTTATGATTCAGCTTATCAAAGTCTAGATTAAAATGAATAAAAAATACCTAATTTTGCAGGTTTTGAAGAAGTTTTATGATGTTACTAATAGCTGTATTTTAATTGCACAGAGAGTTAAGTTAAAAAACAACGGATGTGGCCATACGAGGAACTTTTTCCGTCCGTCAAATCTTTTAATTTTGTATTATATTTATTTTTATGTTTAGGTGACAAGTGCAACATAAGCAAAAATTCTTATTATTTTTCCAGTTTTGTAAGGCTTGGTTATGTATTTACTACATTGAAGCCTGCTATTTCAGTGAAGTTTAGGCCCTTGCAGTTTGTGTTGAGAATTTTATAATTTAATTTTTTTGTAATTTTCTGCTTATTTGATCAATATACTAAATATGTATTATGATAATCAACTTTATTTTCCTTCAATGTCCATAAAAAACAGTTTTCAATAAAAAATGTCAAAAAAGGATAAAAAATTTAAAATTAAAAAATAATAACTAACAAAAGGACCTACGCTTTAATTCTTCTGTAAAATAATGAAGAATAAGGTAGATTTTCAATTAAAAAAATTTCAGTGCAATTCTTGTACCCTTACTATTTTTTAGCTATAGATATAAAGTAAGCGTAACAGGCTTCACCCGTTGGCTCGTGTGATTCTAGACCCACCCGTTGGATGGAGGGTTAATAAAAAATAACAAGTAACGTTTTCGCATAATATTGTGCTGTTTCCAGCCTCCTTTCCTTTTTTCTTTTCCTTACCTCCATAGCTGCATAGCTCCATATGAAATTAATTTTAATTTAATGAACAAACTACAAAAATCTTTTAAAATGGCTTAATAGTATGAATGCAAAAATTAGTCATTCCAAATTAACTGTCTAAAGTACGGTACGGTCAAAAATTGATAATCAAAAAAGGGGAGGCAAATATATGACTGTAACACAATACTCTCAAGTAGTAGATTAGATAAAATGTACCACAAATTATATATAATTTAGTGAATTAAAAGAAAAAGTTAGTTAGCAACACATTATCACTATGGCAGGTAAGAGAGAATTTTAAATTTCAAAGCTTTTCTTGCGCTACAGCTTAGTTTTTCTAGAGGATTTTGGTTTTAAACCCCGATTTGTAAGTCCATCACCTTCCCCAATGTATCCTCCTCCACCTTCTTCCCATTATCCTTCACCACCGCCCAGTTATCCCTCGGCCCCATCCAGCTATCCACCTCCGCCATCTAGCTATCCACAATCAAGTTATCCACCACCTCCATCTTATTATCCACCCAGTTACCCCCCTACGGCATATCCTCCTGGATCATATCCACCACGCCCACCACATTCATATCCTACACCACCCCCAGTGCCTACATGTCCACCTCCATCTGTTTGTCCTCCGTCAAACCCATATCCCCATGTACCTCCAATTTATCCATCTCGCCCTCCACAATGGCAAGGCTCTTTGGTAACTGGTGGGCACAAAGGTAAGTTTAATACCCAAGGTTACGTAATTAAATTTACCCACGTTATCTTATATTTGTTATCACATGAGATTTATGAGATAACGCTGCAATCTGTAAATATAGTTGTTTGTGCCTCCAATAAGCACTAAAGTAACTTTCTAAATAAACTGATAGTTCGCTTTTATCAAATATGGGCAAGTCAATTTCCATAATTTTTGAAACCAACTTTTAATAATTTTCTAAATTTTTAATTTTATTTCAGCATATTATTGGATCGATTGGTCCGCACACCGTATGGTGCCACCAACAGCCGTACATGGTGGTGTCGATAAGGACGGTACTCAAATATATGTGGGAAGGGCGTATCACGAAGGTGATTGGATTCCAGCTAAAGTCATTCCTGAAAAACATATCGCATATGTAGCTTATGGTGGTGGTGAACACGGCAAAGATTCTTTCCAAGTAATTAATTATTGAGTCCAATAAAAAATATATTTTTTACATTTCGATGATTTAGGTTCTTTGTGAACAACGTTTTGATTGGGTACCAACAAGTGGTGGTAACATTCCACCAGGAGCTGTTGAAGGAGGACGCACTTCCGATGGTGAAGCTTTGTATGTTGGACGTGTATGGTACGATGGTGCACACACTGTTGGGAAAGTCCAGCCTAGTCATGGATCTTGTTACATTCCTTACGATATGAGGGAAATGGCGTTTCCTGATTACGAAATTTTGGTGCTAAGATCGTAAAAAATGAACCTTTTATGCATTTTATACTAATATGTTTTGTGGAGTTAATAAATTCTTACTAACAATGCATTCATTTTTTTACTTTTGCTCTCTCACTTTTTCCAATCCAAGAAAAAGTTGTTATAATCGAGAAAATAATAACAAACTTTTTTTTGCATATCTCGACGTTTTGAGTTTGAGGAGTTAAGATTCCAAAAATGCAAAAAAAAATTGATTTTTTTGAACTGAAATATCTATGGATGTATGTATAGCCCCCCCCCCACCATAGAGCAAGAACTTCTGAACTGATTTTGATGGAATTTAATTTTAGCCAATTTAAAATTATTTTTTCGGCAAAAATAGCTTCAATAAGAAATATATACAAGGTGTCCAAAAATAAGGTGGTTATATTGGGCGCATATTTGCAAATTTAGGTCAAATTCATTTCTACTTGGCTAGAGCTTTCGTCCTAGACAATTCTATTTTCAAAATAGTTTTAAAACTGCCTACCTTTAAGGGGTCAAAGTAGGTCAAAATTTTGAAATGGATTTTCTCAAAATTTCCTCCTTCATTTTTTTTCTTTTTCGATATGTTACAAACAACGTAATTCTCTATCGAATTTAAAAGTTTTATCAAAATCGCTCGAGCCGTTTTGAAGTAATGATTTTTTGAATGTTGAAACTTTAAAAATCCCTAATTTCTTTTGTAATAAAAATTAAAACTTGAAAATGGATATATTTATCAATCCCATGAATATCTATTATTTGACATTATTATCGCTTAAGAAAACGCTTCCGGTTAAACCGGAAATTACAAAATTATCAAAATGTTTAGGAACACCCTGTATATTTTGCAATATTTTGAAAGCTAGTAAAATTAGCTATTACACGATGCTAAACACTTTATATTTTGACTTCCGGTTTAATCGGAAATAGAATTAAATTTCGAAATTTAAATGGAACACCCTGTATATTTTGCAATATTTAGAAAGCTCGTAAAATTAACTTTCTGAAGATATAAAATAATATAATTATATTTTGAACTTCAATTTATTGCAAATTTATAAAAAATGAAAGTAGTATTTTAGATAGTTTGTCTAAAAATTCTGCTTACACAGAGAAGTCCTAGGTTCGATCCCGGACGAAAGCAATTTAAAAAAAAAATTTAATGAAGAAACACTAATTTTAAAAACACTAATTAATACACAACAGTTCATAAAAGTATTTTTATTATAAAAATTCACAAATAATACAAAATTTAAACCATACAACTACTATCTTCTTGCATACTAGTATCACTTTCTCGCGTGCTACTATTAGTCATATCTGCATCCTCCTCCTCGTCTTCTTCAGCTTCCATTTCAAAAAGTCTAACTTTCTTTTTATTCTCTGATAAAACCACCGATACTCTTCTACAACCAGAAACTGCAAATTGACTACAAACCATTCCTTCGATTTGTTTCATCGTTGTACAACCTAGTTCAAAACTATTTACTTTAGGAACATCTTGTTCATCGAGAGATACATTTTCATTAATCCTAACTAACTTTTCCCTAAGAGGTGTTATCAAAGATTGATATAAAATACCATTTTTGTTGATACTATCTTGCAATAACAAAGAAAGCGTACTTGTCGAATAAAATTTAATATCCAGAACTTGATAGGCTTCATTTGATTCTTGTCGAAAATAAAAATACGCGCATTTGACATCACCGTCGCAAATTTCCAAAAAATAAATTCCATCGGAAGGTGGAGCTTTCCTTACAAATGTTATTAAAGTCGACTTATCTACATTAATTTTTGTAATTTTCATAGGCTTGTCATCAAACTTCAAACAGTTAAGTACGCTTTTAACAGAAAACTGTTCAGTGATTACACTTAGTGGAAGTGTATATATGTTTTCAATCGAAGAACAGAGGTGCTTAAATTGTTGTATTAGAGAATAATTCTTGTAACGTTTAATAATACTTGGGTGATCACGAACACATTCATTTTTGGATAGAAAAGTTTCCCATAAATTATATTCGGAGTCCATCAAATTTGTTAATGGACTGTCGTCTAAATATTGCCCTAAACGTTCCATCGTAAATTGACCTTCTTGCGATTTATTATCTTTGTCTTTTTTCCCAATGCTATCAAAATTGAGTACAAACTCCATAATATGTGCTACATCTTGTTGAGTGTTTTTTGGCATATCGGCTACCATCGGGGAATCCATTAAGTGAATAATAACTTTATACAACCAACGAAAAAAAGCTTTATAGTTAATCATAAATCGATTTATGATTTGATGCATTTCACCACCTTTGACTAAGAATGCACCGTTCGAGTGAATACCTTTTGTTATTTTTTCGTCTGATAATCCAAGAACTTTATATCGGTGCTCGAGACGAGCCATACCTCGTAATTCGGCTAAATGATAGGTTATATTTTGACTAGCTTTAGTTACGTGATTTAAAATCAATTTTTGTATATTTGAATAGCACAGTTCAATAACTTGACCGAACTTTTTTAAACCTTTTTCTGTTATATCTGACAAAAGGAAAGCTTGCATTTCGTCACGAATTATTCCAAACATTAACAAGTCTAGAAAATCAGCACTTAAGGTATACTCGGGTACTTTTGAAGAGTACTTTAATAACTTAGCATCCATTTCCAACAAAATTGTTTCCCATGTTTCTTTAATTGGAACAATTACGTTCGATACATAAGTAACTAAATTATTTAAATGACCATGTTTAATAGCCATCAAAAATAATTCTTTACCGTGAGTTTTAAATAGTTCACTATTAATCGTCGCTATCTTAATTTGATCAAACTCATCTTTAACAGTAACATACAACAAACTAAGATCTTCAGATAAATGAGCATTTATAACTGAACAAGAACATCCTAAATGATTATTTAAATTTAAAACCGCACAAGGAAATTGTCCAAAAACACTTATATGTAAAAATCCGTCAGAAGTACCAACAATGAGAAAATTTAATTCTTTCTGTTCGTATAAAACATTCAAATTAATAGCTTCTTCTTGTATGGTTGAAATTGACGGTTCTACATTTGACCATGGAGGTAAAGTAGTTATGTATTTCGAAGAGTAATCCTATTAATTAAATTGCTTAATTTGAAATCATTTAAATTAGTATAGTATTTACCACATATTTCATGCATGGCACTTGTTCATTTTCGTCTGCACCTAAATTTGTTCCACCCTTTGTTTCCATTTTTTCACGCATCCAAGTAATACACGAAATATCTCTTTCGACGTATGTTGTGTACAAAACATTTTTATTCTCAACATTAACTAATAATACTTCTCCTACAAACGATTCAATGACAATTACTTCTTTTTAAAATACATTCAACTTACCTGAACTGTAGGCAATAGCTAGTACTTTACCGTCAGGTCTCCAAGCCATTCCTTGAACATAAATACCATCTTTTGGAGGACTTAAATTCCAAGCTCTTGTCCAAGATAAACGATGAAGAGAAACATCCCCTGTAATTGCATTGTTACGTTTATTGTAGTTATGATGCTTTGTACTCAAGATAGGTAGTACTGAGGGCCAAACTATATTAAGCACCAACAAACATGCATATTTTTGAGGAAATTTGTTACTCTAGATTTCTAGTCTATTCTGTTGAGTCAGCTTGCTTTAGCTACACAGTTAAATTTGCTTCTTTTTTAAATGCTTTAATGCAGTTTTGCTCTTAGATACCTACAGATATTATGGCCAAAAATTATTAAAAATAAACCTTTTATATTTGAAAGGGCAATTAAGTCCATCCTATCGCTCCACAGCAATATATCAATATCATTAGCAACATTTCTTTCTTCTAATTGTTTAATTACATGAAACATTTTAAACTTATTTTAAATAATTATTTAAGGTTATGTTTATTTCACTGTTTTCGTTTTCAAACTTCAAAAAGTGCTTACGCGTGTTAATACCAGATGGCGCTGGCATCAAGGCGGCAACCCGACATACAGATAGAGATGGACGGAGTGGAATTTTTGCGTCCGAGTCCGATGCAATACCTGTTCCAAATATCTGTTTCGATTCCTATACGTTCCGGTGTTAAAAAAAAGACTAATCGTTAGAGTGGAAACATAATTTTCTTATCATTGATAATTTACTAGTGTTCTGTACATCACGTCATCAGATCTCCAGATAAAATAACAAGGCCTGAGTTCGCCTGTTCCTGTTATATTTAAAATCCCGGAGCTGTTTCTCGGAACCACAATCACGTACCTATTCCAAAATAACAGGTTTGCTTATTTCGTACCATCTCTACATACGGAGTTTGCGCACCCGCATAAATTGTAATTTTGTATGTCAAATTTTTAAAAACAATTTGAAGTTGCGGAGTTGCGAAGCAGTTAACTTGATATTTTTTGTTATTTGTATTAAAATTTAACAATCATGGATAGCTTAGATGCAAATATTATGGATAAGTCCATGCGTTCGGTTTTTGGTAAGCAATTTAACATTCTAACCTCAAACTTTTTAAACTAATATTCTTCTTTAGTGGGTAATATACCGTACGAAGCCACAGAAGAAAAACTAAAAGATATTTTTGGTGAAGTTGGTCAAGTACTTTCGTTTAAGTAAGTTTTTTGTAAGTAATGTTTAACGAGTAAAAGACGAATTGTTTTAGACTTGTTTTCGATCGAGAAACTGGAAAACCAAAAGGATATGGCTTTTGTGAATATCGAGATCAAGAAACAGCACTTAGTGCTATGCGTAACTTAAATGGCTATGAAATTGGAGGACGAAATTTGAGAGTTGATAATGCGTGTACCGAAAAGTCACGCATGGAAATGCAAAACTTACTTAATCAACCACCAGTTGAAAATCCTTACGGTGAGCCCATACAAGCAGAGAAAGCACCAGAAGCTATTAGTAAGGCTGTTGCATCTTTACCACCAGAGCAAATGTTTGAACTGATGAAGCAAGTGAAGCTTTGTATACAGGTTTGGAACAATAAACAGCTTTTTAATTTTATAATTTTTGTGTTTATTTTAGAATAATCCGTCAGAAGCAAGAAACATGCTTTTACAAAATCCCCAGTTAGCGTATGCCCTTCTACAAGCTCAAGTTGTAATGCGAATTATTGATCCCCAAACTGCTTGTGTGAGTGTTTAGTTTAAAGTTACATTTATTTGTAATCATTTTTATTGCATTTTAATAACTAAAGTAATAAAATTTTAGAGTATGTTACATCCTGACACATCAGTGCCGGTTGCACCTTTACTGCCTAATGACAAGACAATTCATGGACCTGTACCGATTAATAATAACTTTAGTTCTCAACCAGTCATTCCTTCATTAATGAGAACTGATTTTCAACCAATACCTGCTCTCATGCAACAACCAGTTTTCACAGGTATTGATAGCATCAAGAAGTACACAAGTGTTAAAACTTCTGATGTAGGTCAAGATGTTGATTTGAGATCATTAGATATAAGAGGTCCTGGAGATCCTCGGCTAACTGTACGTGGTGGCGATCAAGATATGCGACAGTTGCCTGTTACTTTACCTAATCCATTACCTCCACCAGTGGCAGAAAAGTAAGTCGTTTTAATTTAAATTCTTTTTAACCTAAAATTTATTTCCCAGCCCTCTTAAACTGGATGTAAAACTCGATAGGTAAATTTAAGCTTAACATAAATTACCTAATTTTTAACAATAATCTAAAACATTTTTTTTTAGTTTTGGAAGAGATCCTCGTGCGCCAGCAGCTAGTTTCGTAACTGATCCACGCCAAACTCGACAAGACCCACGACAAAAAGTTATCGGTAATTTTGCTATAACTTAATTTAACAATATAATAATTATTGATGTTTAGTTCCAACTTTAAATCCATTGCCAGTCCAAGGTATCAAGCCTGTCGTACCTACTCCAGTTCCCCCAGTTATGACAGCAATTCAACGCATACCTCCAAATATGTCACCGAATATTGGTAACGCTGGTGCTTCTGATCAAGAAAAGGTAAGTTTAGTAAGAACTTAATAGTTGGAAATAAATAATTATCGTTTTTAGGCTGCACTAATTATGCAAGTTTTGCAATTATCTGACGAACAAATTGCAATGTTGCCACCTGAACAGCGAACTAGTATCCTCGTTCTCAAAGAACAAATTGCAAAGAGCACTCAGCGTTAAAATTGCCAATTTGCGTATTTTTGAAAACGCTTAAAAATCCTATTATCTATAATTATATCTATATTTTAATCATGTTTAGTATTAGTTAATATTTTTATGGTTTCAACTAAAGAAACTCAATGACGGCTTAAAAACTACAACAAAATTGACTACATCAAGCATTTTTGAACACATTATTTATTATTTAATTAATAACACATTAAAAAACATTAATTTGCATTTGCAATATAAATGTAAAATATACCTAATTGGTAAATTGATAAAATTAATTGATTGTACTACACAATTCTTGTCGTATCAGTAATAATATTAAAGGATAATAATTAATTATAATTAAAAACTAGTAAACGGCATTTTTATTTCATAAGCAGATCATTAAAATGTTTAAAATCAAATTAAAAAAGCACACAAAGCCCTAACTAACTTTTAAAGCACCACATTACAATTAAGTTTAAACATTCCACAATGTAATTATAAAAAATATGTGCACTACATTTTTTCCCTCAACTTATAACTTGCATTTTAACAATATCAAACTTCAAAAATTTAAATACAGCTTATTTTTACAAAAAGGCACATGAGGTGAATAATGTTAGGAAAATTTTACTTACGATTAATATTAAAGATTACATTTAAAATATTTTTTCACACCGAGTTAATTTTCTATGTTTGATTATATCATATTACACTAAAATTTTTAATATACAAATGTTAACAATTTTTTAAAGATGAGGCACTGTGAAATTATACAAAAATCAATAACATTGTTTAAATATTAATTTGTAAAACAATTTTATCACTCCACATACATTGAATTTGTACAAGAAGTAACTTTTAGTAGTAAAATATTAAAATTTTCTTATACAAGCATCAAATCTCAAACTTATACTGGCACATTTTTCTTAGGTGTAACCTCGTGTTGCCTCCTCAATCTCCTTCTAAATTCCATCGGAAGTTTTTCATAACATTTCTTACAAGCCGGCTTCAAATCGAATTCATAAAATTTGGTCTTTTGATTCATTTTTTGATCACAAAGTGAACATGCAAAGTGATGAACACACCAAGCTTTATTTAAAGCAGTAAAAACTAAACAAAATATTAAATTAGATACGTTAAAGAAATAAATTAAAATAAACTTACCATCTCCTGCTATAACTTGGTTACAAACAAAGCACAGATTGCCAAAGAGTTGATGGTAATGAACTTCACAATAAGCCAATCCCTTTTTCTCGTAATGTCTATGACCAAAGAATGGTTTCTCACATTTAGCGCAAACAAAGTGCTATTGAAAAGAGGATATTAATTATGTAAGTGGAATTATATTGTAAAAGTGTACCTCAACGTGCCAATGTTTCCCAAGAGCAGTTACAACTCGTTCCTCAATTGGACGTCGACAAGCACCACAAATTGGAATGCCCATTTTATCGTGACACCTCAAGCAGTATAATTCGTTCATATCATTATTTGCAAAACCTGGCCTACTGCGTACTTCTCTAGCGCTACTATCCAATTCGACACCACAAGCAGTGCAATTAAAGTGATAAGGGTGATACACTTCACCTCGAAACTTCAGCGGTTGATCGTCAATTAATCCACTACAAAAAATCAATTTAATTTCAATACACGTGGAACTTAAATCAATTACATACTGGCACTTGTGGCAAACATATTTGCCTAATCCAACAGCTTTAACTTTAGCGTTACATTCATGACATAAGGCACGTCCAGCGTTACGTATAAATCCAGAATCTGCTAATTCGACAGAACACATTTCGCAGCAAAAGCAATCTGGATGCCAATTGGCGTTCATTGCCTTGATGACACGACCGATTACAAATTTACCACACTTGCCACAGCATGGTGCAAATAATACTTGAAAGTCGTGTTCGCAATATTTGCGATTTTCAAATTCATAAAAAACACCATCTCGAAATGGTCGAAAACATTGGGCACAACTAAAAAAAACAAAAATGCAAATTGGGGAAATTTAACAAAAATATGTACGTACACAAAACATTGTTGATGCCACAGCTCTCCAGTTGAGTTAACAATCTTTTCGTGAGGTTCAAACCCTTCCCCACACCGTGAACATGCCATACTATCAAACGACATCCCTCCTGTTAAACTGAAAAATAAAAAATTACAATTCAAATAGTACTTTTTACAAAATAACCATAAACTACCGAGCTGACAAAACATTAGCAGTCTGAACTCTGACAATATCTGATTTAAGTTCTCTACTTTGAGATTTATTATCTTGTGGTTCAGAACTATTTGAAAATTCACTTAAATCGTCATAATAGCTTCCATAATGATCAAGTAAACGTTCTTTTGATTCAGCTCGTCTTTGATACAATAAACTTTCACTTAAAGAATGTATTTTTGGTATAACAGGAGATTGATCTTGAGGTAAATTAAAACTGGAGTACATTTTTACACAATATAGCTTGTACAGCTGGTAAAGAGTAATGTCTATAATGTGCGATTTATCTCCGTACAGTAATGTTTACTTAATGATAAGATGTAGAGTAAAGCAAGCACAATATGAGTAGTATCGGGGTTTCCGTAGGTTAGTATGGAGGTAGGATTTTAAGCTTTTGTGAAAGTAGTCGCTATGCGTTATAGCTAGTTTTGAATTGTACAACAATATTTTTGTGTTTACGCTGTTTATCAGAGAACTACTAAGTGGTTGTTTGAAGTAGCAGTTCATATTCGACACATCGTAAAAGCATTCACATAATCAAATTAGTATCATAAGCACTTCAACAAACGTTAGGTAGTATTACATATTAATTAATGTTTTATCAAAACACTTACCTGGGCATAGGGGTTGGTGACATAATTTTTGTAAAAGTTTACAAATTGTGCTTCATTAAGTACACATCTGCAAAAAGCAACTAAAAAAGCTCAATATTTACAGCATAATTTAATGTAGGTGTTATAAAAACTCACCTAATACGGAATTAGGGTCAAAATTAAATTAACACACCCATTTCTTGTGGTCACTTAAATCCCACCATTTTAATTTTTATTGAATGTCAACATGAATGGCCAATCATCTTGCAGCTTACCATTTAAAGAAGTAAACAAATTGGAGGGAAATTTGAATTTGAAACAACGGAAGTGGCCATACGAGGAACTTATTCCGTCCGTCAAATCTTGGAATTAAAAAAATGTTTTTTTCTTCAAACGTCAGAAAAAGTCGCCTTTGTGTCACTCAATAGGTAACGGTGAAGTTTAACTTTCCCGCCGAGGCAGGAAAAATTGTCAGAAAAGTAATTTTTGTCTGTCTAGGAGGGAAAAGTAAAATCTTAACCGCACATTATTTTTATTTTTAACGTAAAAAATGTTTTTTAAGCATTTGTAATGTAAACAATTTAATGTTTTTTAAATTTTCCTTTATAATTAGTTCGTTGCTTTTAATAATTAGCTTTTTTTTACAAATTTAAGTTAATTTTAAAAAATATTTGACAATTGAACTACAAGTAATTGACAAGAGATGGTGCTCTTTCAAAAATCAAAATTTTCAGTTTTACGCTTTACGTTTGCAGAAAAAATTTAATGTTTTATACGGAGTCAAAGTAGTTTTGTGTGACTCGCCTGTATTGCCTGACTCGCTCGCTACGCTCGCTCTTCAGCCAAACACAGTCTTGTCACACAAAACGTCACTTTGTCTCCTTATAAAACAATTAACTATTAAATTAAATTTTCATTTTAATATCATATAAATAAAATATAAATTTTTTTTAAAAGTGCGCTTTCGAAGCGTTTGGATATTGAAGTTAGGCATGAAAATAGTTCCTCGTATGGCCACATCCGTTGTTTTAACTTTTTCCAATCCAAGAAATAGTTATTTTTGTTATAAGGAGACAAAGTGACGTTTTGTGTGACTCGCCTGTATTGCCGGACTCGCTCGCTACGCTCGCTCTTCAGCCAATACAGGCGAGTCACACAAAACACCTTTGACTCCGTATAAAACATAATGCAAACGTAATGGCGCGTTTCCATTGCGCGTCGCCCCGCTCCTTTTCTATATTTTCACCACTCTAATGGTGGGTTACCATTGCGCGTCGACGTCACGCGTCGCCCTGCCCCTTTGATATATTGTCACCGCTCTTCCGGTTTAACTGGAAGCGTTTTGTTAACCGAAAAGAGTGTCAAATAATAGATATTCATGGGATTGATACATATTATATCATATCCATTCTTAAGTTTTCATTTTTATTACAAAAGAAATTAAAGATTTTTGAAGTTTTGTCATTAAAAAAATCATTACTCCAAAACGGCTCAAGTGATTTTGATAAAAAGAGAATTACGTTGTCTGTAACATATCCAAAAAAGAAAAAACATGGCAGATGGAATTTTGAGAAAAACAATTTCAAAATTTTGACCTACTTTGGTCCCTTAAAGGTAGGCAATTTTGAAAATCGACTTTGTTAAGACAAAAGCCCTATATTTTTGCTGTACAATGCCGTTTCGAAATTGTTATAAAAATAATTATCGGTCAAGTTTTAAGGAGAAAAACACAAAATGGGATAATTGTTCTATTGGCCGCCATTTGGAATAAAACAATTTGAATTTCTTTTTTTCATTTGAGGCAAAAATAAATTTAAAGTGGCTAAAATCAAAATTTATATCAAAATCGGTTCAGTAGTTTTTGCTCTAGGGGTGGGGGGACATCCATACGGACATTTCAGTTCAAAATATTGAAAATTTTCTTTTTGCATTTTTTGAATCAGGGGGACCAAAAACGTCGAGTAATGCAATAAAAAAAATTTTTTTTTTTCGGTCATAGTAATTTTTTCTTAGATTGGAAAAAGTTAAAAAATTGATTTAGGTTTTAAATTTGTGTTTAATTACACCAACAGCGCGAACTACAGTCGTGGGTTTGCTTTTTAGCAATCTTTCTTATTTTTTCATAATCAATAAAATATATCCATGCCAGGGATGTACGTTTTTACTTTTTAAGAATTTAATTTCTCAACGTTTTAACTCCCCCGGAGTCTTCGAATCTGGGACCTTTCGTTTCAGTCCAGCAACCTTTTGAACTACCTTATTATAATTCAGTATAAAATATATTCTCGACTTAATAGGCAGAGTAGTATGGAATGTTTTATTCTATTCATACTTGACAATACTACATAACACTACTACAACAAATTGCTTAACTAGTATTTACACAAATTCATTCATAATACAACAATCTAAAGTGCAAGGGATTTAAATTAATACAGCTCCGAATAAAACAATTTCGACATTGAATAGGAGAAAGTGGTATATGAATTTATGAAAAATTTGGAACCTCTTAATGACTAACAACAGCGAGATTAACTCTATAAAATAAGGACTTATTACATGGCATAAAATAAATATTTACAATACATTAAAATTATTAACAAATTTCCCTTTTATTTTATTTACATTTACTATTTAACTGTAACTTAAATTTTATGTGCCACACAACATACTTTGCCCTACATTTATAGCAAAATGTTCCAAAACGAAGTAGAAATGATATTTGTATCATAATGTAACGATCAATTTAATTATCTTTCTTCATACGAGTACTAGTCATCCTGTAGATAATAGAATCACGACCAGGATCCATATTTCCAATAACCATACAAATAGCCAATAACGAAAAAACCATTGCAACTCCAAACCATAAAATGATGTTGAATATAACCGGATAATCGCTACTGTATGTTTCAGCCAAATTCAAGTTCGGCTAAAAAAAATTATTAGCTTTTAAATTTACACGCGTGCTTCATACAAACCATATCATCGGTAGCCTGTGGTTGAGTTGCACTTCTTACACGTCTAGTGTGACTGACGTCACTTGTAACAACAGTAAAGAGTTGACTAGTACCGTAAGCTTTTTCGAACGCCTGAGTTAAACGATTAACGGCTTCAACAAGCAATTTCTTAGCTTCATTAGTAGTACTTGAATTATCACCATGTAAATCAGATACAGCGTGTAATGCACGAAATCTAAACCTAAAGTAATCGGGTTGAAGGTCTTTGCTCAAAACACCACTTTCAATCTAAAATTAAAACAAAAAATTTGAATTACATTTTTTGAAAATTGAGTTAAAAATCTACCTGATCTGTTATTGCGTTCAAAAGATTAATTTCCTGCAAAAATTTACGATCTTCTTCTAAGTCGTATTTTAAATAATAGAGCTTGTCTTTAGATTTTTTCAAATGTTTAATTCCGTAAAGAAACTCGTAACTGTTAACCTACGCGAAGTTTAAAGTTAAAACGATTTGAAACATAAGACTAGTAAAACTTACAGCTTTTAATCCCTCTGACAAGTTTATGTTAACAATTTTACTATCACCTACAGGATTATGACTTTCAATCCGTTGTTTTAAAGCGTAAAAAGTCTCATCATCATCGGTATCTGTTTTCAAAGGGAAATTGTAGCCGATTCCGTCTAAACTTTGTATTCCATCTACAGAAATTGTAACTACAGATTCTGCTAAATTAAATGGATCCTTTAAGTACATTCCAGTCCACGACGAACCCTAAAAATCAATTTTAGGAACAAACTCAAAACTAATGAATTTATCATACATGCTCGACTGAAAAGCCAAGTGCTAAAGAGTAAACTTCTGCAAGCTCGCTCTCATAGAGACGTTGGTGTCCTTTAAAGAAAATACCTTTCGGGTGTTTCAAAATGTATAGTTCTCCGTAACCGTACACTACAAGTTTTGTATTAGAATTAAACGCACGTTTAAGTTCAAATTAACTTACCACAAACTAAACATGTTGTAATTAATAATAATATATTTAACATTTTAAAGATTTTGGAGAACCGACACCTAAAAATCACTTGACTTCAATCATATGATTAAAATTGGGGTTATGACGAAAATAAATGTCACTAAAATGTTTTATAATAGGCAACCCAACGTACACTGATGCATTTAAGGTAGCAAATTTGTGTTTTCTACGGTTACTTCAGTGAAATAGCAAAAATTAGAGAAATGATTTTTTTAGGGATCAATTCTTAAGTCTTATAGACTTAGAAACTGCCGAGTCTCCCTGGTACCATCGCTTGCGTTGTCTACAATTTAGAATTAAAGATGGCGGATGTGACTAAAGTTGATTACGCTGTATCTCACTAAGTAGTAGGGTAGTAATTCGATTTAAATAATCTTTTTTTAATTAGATAGACCTCGAGATAGACAATAAAAAGAGTAAAGTTTTTCTATTTTTATATTTTTTTTGAAAATGTACATGGCATAAAGTTAGAAGCGAATATACGGAAAAATGTCTATAAAGGAAAAGTGTGTATAAAATTAATGTCTCAACCCAATTTTGACCGGAAGGCACTTATTCTTCGACTTTAGTGTAAAATTTTGACTTTTTCAAGTTTCCGTTTCACTATTTTTTTAATTACTTCGCTTGTATTGGCCGATCTGACTAATATAAGCGAAGTTATTCAAAACATAGTGAAACGGAAACTTGAAAAAGTCAAAATTTTAATTTTACACTAAAGTCGAAGAATAAGTGCCTTCCGGTCAATATTGAGTTGAGACATTTTATACACAAACTCACAGGAATGGTTTCGACCGATTAAGAAAAAAAATCACTGTTACAAAAAAAGTCCGAAAATCAGGATAAATTTTGGTTCGTTGACTACACTAATAGGAAAAACAACGAAAAAATGTTGTAGTTTTTTATTATTTTGTTCTAATAAAATATTTGCAATCTTTTGCAAAAAACGTTAGTTATCATTTTAATTTTTTAATTGGTCGACACTGTAGTTTCTCATTTTCCAAAAAGAGCGCTCACTCCTCCAAAAATAGTGGCCCGATTATTGGATTTTATGTGGATTGATATTAATAATTTAAAATGATAAAATAATTATCACAGATTGAATAGGATATTTTTTGTCTTTGTCTAAAAAATTATTTTGCTGCTTCCTCAAAAAGATGTTCAAAGGTTCATTTTCAATGATGGTATAAAAATGATAAGATTACTATAAAAACAATTAGATCTATTCCACTTATTTTAAAGGTCGAATTTTATGCAAATATTTTGATGATTCAAGTTTAGTTATTATATAAAAAATCCAATTATTATGATATTAAAAAGTAAAGAAAGTTTCATATGGAAGTGGAAGTTTAGTTTCATTGGTAGAAGTTAATTACATTTCATTTGAACAACAGCTAGTATCTATCTACCTATTCAAGTATTCGAGTACGTATTGCTTACAATACATCAAGGCAATGATAAAGTGAACTGTACTTTAAAACTTTAAATTAAATCTGTGATAATACACCAAAAGAATTATTCTTCTTTTTAAATTAGTGAAGTTTTGTTTTATTAAAATTGAATTATTTGAGTAGGTAAGTTTTAAATTGAATTATAACAAGGCACTTAACTTATAACGGCGCTAACTTAATGAAAATTTTTAACACGAAATCGATAAATTAATTCTCATTTTTTTGGATTATAATTGCAAATATGCGCTCGAACTACAATTTCGATGTTTTCTCTGTACAACCTAGCTGGCTTTGAAATAGGTAATTGAATAACACATTTCGTTATTGCTCTAAAAATTATTTACTCATCAATAGAATTATTTAATACTTTTTTTATTACCTACTGGAGAGATCCTTCAAATTTGATTAATTAAATATAATAAAGTTGTCAGGGTCACAAATGCTCTTAAAATTGCCCTAATCAGAAAACTATGCGAGAGGTGCCTATCTAAATTAAATTATAAGTAAAGTGATACTTAGAGATTTTTTAAAGCTTTAATCTTTAAATATCAAAAATTGATAATTTTAGGCACCCATACGTAATAAAAATGAATTGTTTATAATTGACTATTAACTCGAATTTTCAATTTGTATGTAATGTTGCATTTTAAAAAATTGCATAATTTAGCTATAATAATAAATTATTAATATAAAATCTATATTAGAATAGAATTTGCGCTATATGACACATCCAAGGAAATAAGTACAGTCATATTTTCTGGCTATTAAAAATGGAACAAACTAATCTTTCGATTTTATGACAAAGATCAAAGTTAAACATAAAGTGTCGAGAAAAGTTGATAAAGGATAAAGTATTTACAAAAATTGATTTTAACACCCCTAAACAAGGAAAAGAAGTGCTTACTGCTTACCTAACTATTTCGACGTTTTTTTTACAAATTTTAATAAGCAAATATAATTTTTGGCAAAACTTCAATGTAAAAAATAGAAATCACGTTTTTGAAATTGTGAATAAACAGCATAGTTAGACGCGATTGAGAAGTTAATTGCCACAAATTGAATTAATTAATGTGAGAACTCCTGTCGAATTTACCTTCAGACATGCAATATTCGTCATTATAATTTACTGATATTTTGAATTTATAGCAAATTTTAAACTTTTAATTGGTCTATAAAAAATTATTGGATCATTAAAGTTGTTGGTTTTAATACTACCTACCTCTATACCTACAATTTGTCTAAACGCACTTTTTAAATTTTTTCTAAATAGACTAGGCGCAAAAGTTAAAGTATTTTATGCAAGCGGCATTTCATATAACATTTTGGTAACCGATGTTTTCCCAGTATTTCAACCCTGCTGAATACGAAAATTGCGGTTATCAAAGCGAAATCTTAACCGGAAGCGTGATATTCAAGATGACACCCAAGATGTCAGCTTTGTTATTTTTGATGGAATCATTATGGACAATTAAGACAAATATTTTTATTGGTTCGGATAGATAATTTTATGCCCTACAATTTTTATTAGAAGTAAAATTATCTTCAGACCACTCCTAAAAGAGCTAGAGTCGATAAAAGCACCAGTGTTGTATAAACCGTCTTAATACATAAAGCAGTATATGGAAGCATCTTGGTGAGTACAGCGAGGTAGCTTTCCCAGTATCCAGCTAGGATGTATCTGTTAAAACATGATCAGAGGATAAAGAGGATATTGCGTCTTCTGTTTTGACAACACACGGTGCTTCTCCCGACTCTCTAGACCCTTAAAGAGTGATTTTACTGTAATTTTTTGTAGACCATAAAATTATCTATCCGAGCTAACAAAAATATTTGTCTTAATTGCCATAACAATTAATCCATCAAAATAAATAAAAAGAGCAAACATGTATATTACGACGATTTTTACGCACACGATGTCTTTAGCTGGCTTTCGCTCCTTAATAAGCAATCTTACGGTACTTTTACATTTAATAATAATTGTAGAGAACCTTGTATATCTAATTCAATCAAAACAGTTGTTCAAGTTTCAATAATAATTCTTCCATCCAAATAAATCCTAATTAATAAAGCAGACAACCTAGTCGCCATCTTGAATATCGCGCTTCCGGTTTAAATTTCACTGTGGGTAACCGCAATTTTTGGATTCAGGGGGGTCGAAATATTGGGAAAACATCGGTTACCAAAATGTTATATGAAATTCCTCTAGCATTTCGATACTGGGATTTTGTTCCAATTTCACGGTGCTTCTTCCGACTGTAGCTCCTTAAGGAGTGATCTGAAGATAGTTATACCTCTAATAAAAATTGTAGAGTATAAAATTATCTATCCAAACCAATAAAAATATTTGTCTTAATTGTTCATAATGATTCCATCAAAAATAACAAAGCTGACATCTTGGGTGTCATCTTGAATATCACGCTTCCGGTTAAGATTTCGCTTTGATAACCGCAATTTTCGTATTCAGCAGGGTTGAAATACTGGGAAAACATCGGTTACCAAAATTTTATATGAAATGCCGCTTGTATGGTTAAGGATACGTTTTTTCCGATAACAGTCCTAGTCTAAAATATCTATCTACATTATAGGGTGGTCTTGAATGTGTTTTTTAATTTCTTCGCTCCCAAGGGTTCAAACAAATTTTCATAAAGTCTGAATGCTCTATCTCAATTTTAACATTTTGCACACGACCGCCAAAGTTTTTTTTTCATTTATTTATTAAATATTCGGCTGAATCTTATACTTTTACCTCGTTATTAATCTTAATTTGTAGATAATTCAATACTTCTCAAAAGTATTTAGAATATTATTACTGTTACTTAAATCTTCCTAGTAGTATAAGCACAGGAAGCCATATTTTTTTTAGAAAGTTGGCTTTTTCCTCCAATATTTTCTAAACGGTTGAATTTACAAAAAAATTATTAATATCAATTTTGTAGCAAATTCAATTTCTTACAAAAAAATCTATGACCAAACTTTCTCAGGTCATTAACGTCGGAGTTATAGCTATTCAAATGCCTGTTAGTAACTGAATCAACTCAATGAGCAAAAGCACGGGAATCTAAGGTTTACCGCCGTGGACGGTCGTGCTTCAAAATTTCTACGCACGATGTTAAAGCTTAGATTCCCGTGCTTTTGCTCCTTGAGTTGATTCAGTTACTAACAGTTACTAATATTTAGACCATGTCAAATAGCCCTAAAAATGAGGCAAAAGTATAAGATTCAGCCGAGTATATTTACTAAATAAATGAAAAAAAACTTTGGCGGTCGTGCGCAAGATGCTAAAATTAAGATAGAGCATTCTATAAGTATGACTTTTTTTCTCGAAAAGGAACCGTTTGAGAGAGGAGCGAAGAAATTCAAAAACACCCCTGTTGAGGACAACCTAATTTACATAATCACTGTTCATAATTTTTATAAGAAAACAACAGCGTCATCGAGTGTTGACTATAAATAATTATACAAAATTGTTCCCATTTAACGATAGCTGTATCTGTAATTTCTGAAATTTCAGTAATGCAGATCTGTAAAAGTCAATATTTTAATATCTTTTTTGATAAAAGAGTTTAAAGAATTTGTAATTTTTTTGTTTGTTGTTGTTCATATTTTAACAATGGAACATCGCATCAAAAAAAACGGATTGAGCGTGGCCTTAAGAGTAAGAGGGCGGTATTTAACAAATAGGCGGGGAAGTTGATATTTAGACATTCCTCTCGAAAGCTTTAGCGACTTTATTATGTGGTTGATATCACTAATATTTACAATTCCTGATAGGGTAAAGTTCAAAGAAGGCACTAAAGTATTTGTATATAAAAAATAAGAGCCTCATTAGTGAGAAAAATGCAGTTGAACTTTGTGTAATTCAAAAAAACAACGGATGTTGGGTAGAAACAACATCCTGTCTTTGCCACTTTGCCACCAATGCCACTTTTGTCAATTTTGACATCGGTCAGAGGGTATTCATGTCAATGTCGTCTGTCACTATCCGTTTTGGTTCGGACCGGTCTCATTATCTTTGTAATTTTATACTTTACAAATTACCTAAGATGCATTTTTTTGCTATCTTCAATGTGAATAAAGATATTGTCCAAATTAGCAGTTTTGCTACAAACAATGGCAATTTTGATCCTGTTCCCACACGTCTGGAAAAATATCTGTCATAATTAGGGTCTCAAAATAAAGCGATTAGTGAAAAAAAATTGCTATTTCTACGCTTTTTCTAAAAACGCTGTTTTTTTCGGTAATTCGACGCTACTAATATTCGTATAAAAAGTTCTATTTTATGGCCACTTCAAAGTTTTTTTTGATTAATTATTTATAAGATTTCAAATAATTTTTGACACTTATTTTGATTATAGGTACCTATACAAAGGTAGGTAGAGGTATATCTCTTATCTATTGGTGACTCAATTTTCAATTTATATCTTCGTCATCGTTTGTAATTTAATAAAGAGAATAACCCATAAATTATGACGTACATTTTGTACAATAGACTATTAATTAAACACAAGTCAATAAACGTAAAATTCAACGAATCAACCTTTAACTCCCTTATACATTTTGAAATTAACAAACAGTGTTTCTACATAGAAAGTAGTTTTAAGTATGAAAATAGTTAAATAGTATCTACAAATGCGATCAGCAAAACTCTACTCATGACTGTCATGACATGACTAGAGCTGAGATTTTAGGTACTTACTAAAAATTAAAAACAAAGGTAACTAAAAAGGTACTTATATGACTGTAGTAGATCCGGAAAGCAAGATTTTTAATAGTCACAGATTGAATTCTCAAGAAACTTTAACTTTTGGCGAGATGATGGGCTGTGTGAACCTAAAACTTTTTCAGCATAAATTTTCAAATTCCAAAACATCACAATATCAGTACCTATCTAAGTTCAACCTTTGTCTATATTTTTGCCCTATTTTTTGAATTTTGACTATTAAAGCCATTGGTTTTAACGTTTTAACGATGGTAGAGAATAAAAGTGTGTCTGTACACTATTTATGTATTTATTTTTAATGAACAATTAATTAAAAATAGCAATTTTTTTTAGAACAAAAATGAAAATTTTATTCATAACGACCTTACTTTTTGTTTCTGTACTAAACCAAGATGTTGATGAATATGAAGAAACTGTCGCTGTTGCATTAGAATTAGCAGATTACGATTTACTAGATGCTTGCGACGAAATTACCGAAACTACCAAAAAAGCACAACTTGGATACGGATTTACAAATAAAGTAAAGGCTCGTCTTCACACACAAGCTTGCCTTCCGGTTGCCTGTGCAGGCGGCTTGTACAGGTCACGGTTTGGTCTGTGCGTGCAGGGTCTGAACGATGTCCACAGTCCACACCCTTCGGTTTGGCTTGTGCAGGCAGTCTAGTCAGCGTTTAGGTGACCTTTGCAGGTGTGCAGGCCGCCTGCACAGGCAAACTGTAAGACAAGCCTGTGTGTGAAGACGAGCCTTAACATTTTTTAAAATTACATTTTAACAAATAAACTATTTTATTAAATAATTGTAGATTCAAGCGGAATTAAAAAGAGGGCAACTCGTCCAACAATTATCTCTCGAAAATTTAAAATTTGAAGATAACGTTCCTTATAATTTAATTAGAAATTGGACATTTTTAACTAAAACAGGTGATTTTTTATTACCACAAGATGATTTTAAATCGGTAATTTAAGTAAATACCAATTTGTACAAATTAACTGCTCATTTTTGTTCTTCTAGCTGATTCAATTTCAAAATGTTCTTCAAGAAGAATCTTTGAAGTCTCCAATTACGTGTCCAAATACAAACAATACTAATTGTTTCTTGCCTAGACAAGGTTTGTCTGTAATTAAAATCAGCGAAAATTCACTTCAAAGTTCAATTTTAATTTCAGAATATTTGGATACTTTGGGAAACAGTAGGAATTTCACTCATCTCAATCAAACATGGAGTTCTTGGCAAGAGAAATTTTCTAAATATAAATCAAATTACACTTCTAATTTAGAGCTAATTAATAATGCACTAACTTTAAATGGTAATTAGGTACTACCTACATAAAAACTAATTTTCTGAGATCGAATCTGAAAGTGTTTTACACAGAGATATTCTGTCTTTATTAAAACATCGCACCCTGTATAATACACAGGCTGAGTTTTTAACTTGATCTACACTAGAGTTGAAATCAAACTAGCTTTTCTAGTCTGGTCTGTGTACAGTATAAGTATATGTCATTGATAATTATATTTGAATTTTACAGCCGACGTTTGATTACAACATGTTACACTAATATTTTTTAATGTTGCATTGTGGCCAAAAAAGAGTTGAAGTAAAAATTGTTTAACTCGGAAGAGGGGACATAAATAGCATAACGTCGGTTAAATAAGAAAACCTCGTAATCTTAAATTTGAAACGGTGCATTTTACGAGACTTGTGTGGTGATATCACTGGGTGATATACGAACCTACGAGTATAGATTTGACACAATGATATCCAGGCGCGTACTGGCAAGGGGCGCTAAGCGCTACAGCGTCCCAGGCCCCTGAAGTTATGGCAAATCCCAGCTTTCATTTTCGGAATAATTAAAAAATTCCGATATTTTCAGATTTATACAGGGTGGGCCGTTTCAATACTGTCAGGGACGTAAGACTAAGTAATTCAAAATTTTGCATTGCGGGCCCCTAGAAATATCTGCGTCCCTGAAAAAGTATAGACAGTCCGCGCGTGATGTTATATACAATATCTGAAGAGCAGAGTTGGGCAAGATACTTATAAAATGTATCTTTGATACAAGATACATGATAATTCAATTTCAGTATCTTTGATACAAGATACTTTCAGCTCGAGTATCATAGATACAAGATACAAGATACTTTTAATTTTTGTTCGAAAGATACAAGATACAGGTACTTGATACTTGATACTTTTTTCATCATTCTTTAGAAGAATTTAAAATCTTCTAACAAAGGAATGGCGACAAGAAGGTCAAACATTTACCAAACTCAAACAATACCTATGTACTGGCCCTTTTACCAATTTTATTTCAAGTTGTTTTTGTAATTAAAAAATTTATTTTTTTTTTTATTGAATTTTATTAATTTTTGAAATAAGTGTTAAAAAGTATCTGGGCACATTGATGTTAATAAGTATCTTTGATACAAGATACATGATAATTCAATTTCAGTATCTTTGATACAAGATACTTTCACCTCAAGTATCATAGACAAGATACAAAAGTATCAAAGATACATGTATCTTTGAAACTGCCCAACTCTGCTAAAGAGTTAGAGGACTTACCAAAACCGCACAATAAGAGACCACATGGCCATTGTGTAACACACACGGGTTCACGGGTAACAAAAAAATGTGTATCAAAAAATTCGAACTGGACTTACGAGGTTTTCTTATTTAGCCGACGCCGACGATAAGTATTTTGTTTTTCCATTGATGGGCATGGGAGTCTTGGGGGTCAACTTATTTTTTTAAATGGAACCCTATATTTTTTCTTTCGGATTATTATTCTACATAAAAAAGTGAGCAACTTTTCTAGAAAAAGCTCTATTTTCAAACAAAAATTTTTTGTCTTTTGACAAAGTAGTCATACAGACTTTTAAAACTTTTTTTCTCAACTATATTAATTTAAAAAAAAATTTTAAGTTATAAAAACGATTATTATTATTAAGCATTAAAGTTTTAAGCATTAAAGCATTAAAGCTTATTAAGCAAAAAATTTAAGAAAAATATTTTCCGAGTTTGCTTATTTTCCACAATATTTAGAATTTCTAAAAAAAATTCAGAATTTTCAGAAAAACATTTTTTTTCTACTCCCATATGTGAAACTAAGCATTTCGTCATCACTTACTCGTTACGAAAATAGCATTTTCGTCTCTAGTGAGAAAAAGTGTTATTACAAGCAGATGTTATTTACAACATGAGGTGAAACCAGTTTTTTTGTGGTCGGTTCACATTTTAGTAAAAAGAATTATTTTTTTAAAATGTACTAATTATCGTCGTAGAAAAAATAGCATTTACGACTCGAGATGAAATCCGTTTTTTTCGTTCGAAAGATTAATTCACTCGCCCCTACGGGGCTTGTGAATTAAATTCTATCTCACGAAAAAAACGTATGTTTCATCTCATGTTGTAAAAAATACTATTTTTTATTTCTTGAATTTAAAAAAATAAGCAACTTTTGTCGATTTATCAAATATTAAGATTTTTCAAATTTTTCAAAGTTTAATATTTTTTTTAATGTCTGAAAAAAAAACCTTTTTCTACAAAAGTTGTTCATTTTTATGTAGAACTAGCCGGGTACCCGAGCTTCGCCACGGAACCTTTTTATTTTATGTCCATTTACTTTTTATGTACTAATTTAGATTGGTTTATGAGTATGAAATTTGATATTTTTATTTTTATCAATGAGGGACGTCAACATCGAAGATTAAGTTTTTGTAGTAGGTAATCGTCCGTAAATATTAGTACCCTGTATAAATAGGTGCGTTACACTTTCACATTCTTACATATTCACGTCATTCAGAATGTAGCAATGGCTGCAAATGAAACTAAAATGCTAATTTCTGTTGTTTAACAAATATATTACCCTTTTGAACATCCTGTATAGTCGTCTAGGAACCTAAGTTACAGAATTCCCTTCTTAGCAGGTGGCTATGTCATTAATAGAATGTAAAATGGTAACTGGTATAGTGAGTAATTACAAATTACTACTTGATAATGAACACCCTGTATAGTTGTTTAGCATTTGAATTTATGCAAAGTCCCTCTGAATGTGTGTTTATTTCATCAAAGGAATGTAAAATGCTAATTATTTGGGTTGGTGACAAAGCACTATTAACATTTTCAACACCCTGTATAGCACTTTAGTGCTATATCCCTTATATCTATATACAATATCCCTATATACAATCCCTTCTTAACGGGTAGTACCTACGGCGTTAAAGGCATGTAGAATGCTAAAGTGTATCTCTATTATTACAATTTTCAACACCCTGTATAATTGTTTAGCATTTGAATTTATGCAATGTCCCTCTTCATGTGTGTCAATTTCAGCAAAGAAATGTAGACTGCTAATCATTTGTGTTGATTACAAAGCAGTATTAACATTTTGAACACCCTGTATAGCACTTTAGTAGTTGCATTTCGAAAAATCCCTTCTTAGCCGGTGGCTACGACGTTAAGGGAATGTAGAATGCTAAAGTGTGTTTCTTAAAATTACTAATACAATTTTCAACACCCTGTATAATTGTTTAGCATTTGAATTTATGCAATGTCCCTCTTAATGTGTGTTCATTTCATCAAATAACTGTAGAGTGCTAATCATTTCTGTTGATTACAAAGCACTATTAACATTTTGAACACCTTGTATATAACACTTTAGTAGTTGCATTTGAAACAATCCCTTCTTAGAGGGTGTCTACGACGTTAAAGGAATGTAGAAGACTAAGATGTGTCTCTTACAAAAGACTACTACAATTTTCAACACCCTGTATATTTTTCTCGATATTTCTTTAGCATTTGCATTTATACAATGTCCCTGTTAATGCTTGTGCATTTCATGAAAGGAATGTAGAATGCTAATCATTTGTGTTGCTTACCAGAGCACTATTAACATTGTGAACACCCTGTACCACACTTTAGTAGTCGCATTTCGAACACTCCCTTCTTAGCGGATGGCGCCTACGTAGTTAAATGAATGTAGAATGCTACGCTGTGTCTGTTACAAATGAGTA
This sequence comes from Malthinus seriepunctatus, assembly GCA_963924605.1. NCBI lineage: Eukaryota > Metazoa > Arthropoda > Insecta > Coleoptera > Cantharidae > Malthinus > Malthinus seriepunctatus. The sequence goes on along the minus strand of OZ004601.1, from coordinate 28,440,232 downwards.
TTACAATTTTCAACACCCTGTATCTTTTTTTGGTAGTTGCATTTAAACAGCTGTTCTTATTGGTGTGTGTGTATATGGCGTTACAATAAGTATATAACCGATTTTTCTTAACCAATAAATTACGATTGAACCGAGGGGTTATCCACTCTCTGCAGTCAATGTACAAAAATTGAGCTGTCAACGGTAGTTATCTGCAGTCAATGGCAGCCATAGCATAATAATAATAAGCAGTCAACTGCAGTCAGTGTACAAATTTAGAACAGTGGTTGACCCCTCGGATTGAACATTAAACACCCTGTAGAATGTATATCCCTTAGGATTTGCACTTCGAAATATCTTTTGATGGTGGGCGTCTACTGTCTATGTCGGTAACAGAAGCATATTTTTTATCAATTGATCTCAAAGAACACTATTAAACCTTTAAACACCCTGTATAGCACTTTAGGAGTGGCATTGTGGAAAATCCCTTCCTAGTATTTGCCTATTTCTTCAAAGGATTATATTTCCAAAATTTTGTGTTTCTACAACCCGCGGTTTTCCAAATAATATAAAAAACTTTAAACACCTTGTATATTCTTTCAGGAGTTGAATTTCAAGAAATGCTTTAAGGGGTGTTCGCTTATTTCGTCAGAGGAATACAGTTCCAAAATTTCGTGTTTCTAGGACCAACGGTTTGGGATTAATAAAAAATACCTTAAAACTTTTCAACACCTTGTATATCTCTTCAGGGGTGGAATTTCAAAAAATCCTTTTATTAAATTGTGACGATAACAAACTGTACTATCCGATTCCGCAAGAAAAAATAAATTATCGTTTAAACCAAATCCCGGTGACGTCATTGGTCGAAGGGGGTAAGGGGTAGAAAAATTAAAATGATCGGAAACTGTTTGGTTTTGAATAAATCGATTTGACGTATCAAACAGTTTTTTGATATTCCTATCGGGAATGATAATATTCCAATGCTTCCTTACACTGTATAGATAAACACCTTGTATATACCTTCAGGAGTCAAATATCAAAAAATCCTTGAATACGTGTCTGCTTATATCGTCAAATGAATGTATTTCCAAAATTTCGTGTGTCTAGGGCCAGCGGTTTGGTAGTATTAAAAAATAATAAAAAATATTTCAACACCCTGTATATCCCTTCAGGAGTGGAATTTTGAAAAATCCCTTCTTAGTGGGTGCTTACGTCGTGAAAGGAACACGCTCTCCAAATTTCGCGATTCTAGGGTCAGCGGTTTGGGCTGGGCGATGATAGGTCAGTCAGTCAGTCAGTCAGTCAGTCAGTCATTCAGGACTTTGATTCTTATATATAGAGATAATAATAGACCAAGAAACTAAGATCAAAAAAAGGCAGTGCCTTCAATTAATTGCTGGAAAGCTGGAAATGGCTTTATTTACATGTAAAAAGAGGTATTTGAAGTTTGCAACAATTTGGTGCTTATGCTCGAGCGGTGGTGATACAAAAACCTCGCAATTTTTGCACTTTTTTCATTTTTTCGCGAATAACTTACAAAAGACGCATTTCTTAGAAAATTTCCATCATAGATAAATTAAAGTACATAAAATTCTGCGTCGAATAGTGTTTAATTTCTGAAACTACCTAAAGTGGTATACCGGGTGTTCCACTTAGCATGCTCACCATGGGGATCTCGTAAACTGTAAGAGATACGAAGTCGGTTAAATGACATCAAATGTAGCCTCTTTCATAGCCAACTCGATCCTACTTTGGTTTTTTGAAAAATATTATTGGCACTCTAGATATTTACAAAAAACTGAAAAAGTTAATTTTCTTTAAATGCCTATAACTTTTTTATTAATCAAGATAATTTTAATTTTTAAAAAAAGGATAATAGGCACTACTCTAACCTATAAATCTAATATACAAAAGAATTTTTTTATTATGCCGTTTTGGAGATATGATGCAAAGTTATATTTTTTTAAATAAAAACCTAGTATTAATATTATGTTATTGCATATCTAATTTTTTCTCTTTTCAAAAATATAATAGTGGAATAGAATTAAGATTTGTACGGATGTTGGCTCCCATTAACAATTTTATGCTTGAATATAATGTTATTTAATGTTCTTTTAGAAGTAACTGCTTTAAATATTATCAAAATCATAAAATACCTGCACATTTGGAATGTACGTGACAATTTACCCTCTAAACATAAAAAATATTAAAAATAATAAAGCATTCTGTTACAAACGCATATCCCCTAAAATTTACATGCACGCGTCGGTAGTGGGAGAATGCTCGTTTATCAAATTTTACCATGGTTTCCGCGAGTTTTAGTCGATTTAGAAAATTTCTCTTGCGCTTCGACACATTCTTCTTACTCTGGTGTTGAATTTAAAAAAGCATTATTTTTAAAAATGATATACATAAATGAAGAAATATTCTGCTCTTCATTTGACCCAAAAATAACCTAAAAAAAGTTAGGCGTTCAGCTACTGCAATTGAAAACACGAAAATACAACTCTCTACTCTTCTATTTGACCAAATTGAACAAATCTTTTTTTAAATGAAAGGTCTTCAAAAATTCTTTTTGACTAAGCATATACAAATTCGATTTAGTTGAAATGGGAAGAGATAAAACAGTTTTTATAAAACGTGTTTTGACAAAAAGGCCTAAAAGGCATAGTAAATGAGGAAAACAAATATCGTTTTTTATTGCATCACAAAGTACATCAAAAAATTGAAATTTGAAAAAAAAAATTGTTGGAATTCTATAACCTCTCACAAAATGGAAGCTTTTTCAACAAATTGTGCAGAAATCCATAATGTAGCTGTTGAGATCAATTTTTAAAATTCCTATTTGACAGGCTAATTGTATTAGTCAAGTAACGTCTTTTTGTGCAATATCGGCAAAATTGCCTCACTTCTTCCAGAATAAATGAAGAAAACAAATTTTGACAACCTCTTAACTTCGGGAAGGTTTATAGCCAAATCTAATGAATTAAAAGTCTCGCAATTGGGCTAGAAATTTTCGGTATTAAATCCCAAACAATTCTTTATCATAACTTTTTTCTATCCGTTGATTACAACTCGAGTTATTTGTCATTTTAAGAAAGAAAACGTGAAAGTGCAAGAAGAAGGCCATTTTTGTTAATGTTGTTCAGGACATCGTCCTCAATTATATTCAAGCATAAAATTGCTAATGGGAGCTAACATCCGTAGACCTCTATGACCGTCCCTTATCTCTATTCCACTATAAGGGTTGATAGGCTCAATTTTTTTAATTCTTTTTTGGTAACATAAAATTAAATAATAAATTTGTTTTTAATGTTAAAAAAATTTTTTTTAATCAAATATCCCTTGAAACAATCGAATAAAAAAAAACAATTGAAATTAAACATAAGATTATCAAGAAAAATACTAAAAAATAAAAAATTTAAAAACGTATATTTTTGAAAAGAGAAAAAAATTAGTTTTGCAACAACATAAAATTGAGGTTAGGTTTGCATTTAAAAAAATGTAACTTTGCACCATATCTCCAAAACGGCCTTATAAAAAAAAACTTCTTAATATCTAGAGTGCTAATAATATTTTTCAAAAAACAAAAGTAGGATCGAGTTGGCCATGAAAGAGGCTACATTTGGTGTCATTTAACCGACTTCGTATCTCTTACAGTTTACGAGATCTCCATGGTGAGCATGCTAAGTGGGACACCCTGTATAGATACGTATAGATGCTGTTAATAGTTAAAAAAAATTTCCATTTTTGGCAAAAATAGTATATTTTGTATTTTGTACTTCATTTTTGAAATGCAAAATGCATTATATGAAAAATACCTCTATTTTGGATATGGTATAGTATTTCAACGATTTTTATCAAACATAGCCTCCACTTTTGCTTACCAGCTTATGAACAAAGTACCAATTTTGTATCTCATCTCTATGTTGATTCAGAAACATCATGTGATCTGCAGAAGATGCTGACACAAAAATCGTCAGTAAAGCCCGTTACTCTGAATATGCGACTGTAGTGGGAGAAGACATAAAAAGCTCCTAGTCATCCTTTCTGCGTGAGCTCCTGATAGCGATTCATTGTTTTTGATGAAGTCTGGAAAAGAAAAGTCGGAGACCGTCTTTTTTTTGCAATACATTTCAAAATTTCAAAAAATGTGAAAGACCATATATTTCTCTACACACAAAAAACATGAACCCTCTCAGCATCTATACCACTTTACGTAGTTTCAGAAATGAAACACCATTCGACGTGGAATTTTATGTACTTTAATTTATGTGTGATGCAAATTTTTTGAGAAATGCGTCTTTTGTGAGTTATTCGCGGAAAAATGAAAAAAGTGCAAAAATTGCGAGGTTTTTGAGCCACCCCCTCGAGCACAAGCACCAAATTGTTGCAAACTTCAAATAACTCTTTTTACATGTAAATAAAGAGATTACAGCCGTTTCCAACTTTCCACGAATTATTTGAAAGCAAAATACGATGTTTCCTGGCCTACAATCCGTATAGTAAGAAAAAATATAGGTCCACCAATAAAAGAATAAAAAAAATTTTTTGTGCTCCCCTCCTGGTGTAACACATGTTATTTTTAAAACTTTTTTTTCTAAAAATATTAGTATGTAATAATATTTTCAGAATTTTTCAGAAAATTTTTCAGAATTTTCAGAATTTCTCAAAAAATTTTTCAGAACTTTTAACATTTTTAATTAGATTTCTTAAATTTTGCGGATTCTTGACTAAAACTGATGACTCGAAAATGCCATGGTTTCGAGATATTTCAAGTGTGCTAAGTTAAAAAACTCACCCCTCGCAGGGCGTAATAGTATGCTCACTTTTAAAATGTACACCATATATGGTGACTTGGGAATAGGGATTTCCTATAAAACCGAAAAAATTCAGAGTTGGCAAATTACAAAAAAGTTAAACATTTTCGTTCTTTCTAAGGATGAGAAATGAATTCCTAACAGCTCCTATCTTGTGTAGAACAACTCTGACTTTCTTCGTAGGTACACTGTAAAAGCGACCACCCTGTATACCTACTATCTTGCAATTTGTAATATAATCTGCTTTTTTAGATGCACACACACCACGAAACTACTGGGAAATTCTTACCGAATGTGATGATTGCTATTCGAAAGCTGACAAGCTTTGGGAAGAGGTGGAACCTTTGTATAGAAAACTTCACGAGTTCGTAAGAATCCGATTAAATAATTATTACAAACTTGATAAGAATGAATCAACCATTCCAGTTTACCTCTTAGGTAAGATTAATGTATCAATGTTCTGTAGAGAGGTTACAATTTGTTTAATTTCAAGGCTCCAATTTTGGTACTGATTGGAGCAAGATAGCTGACATAATTCTACCACATCCATTCTTATATGATGAAGTACAAACTGAATTAAAGTTTCAAGTAAGTTTCGGATTATAATTAAATTTATTCGCTTTAAATTAGTTTTATTTTGTTAGTGGAGTTACTCCACTCACAAAATAAAACGCCTCTTTCAACACGTACCTATGTCATAAACTACTATTAATTACCTATTTTTAGACAACCAAAGAAATTTATAAATTGGCAGAGACTGCTACAAAAACTTTACAATTGGGAACATTGGGATCAAAATTTTGGTCTAAAAGTAACTATAATTCTTCTACATGTGGACCTCATGTTTTTAGCTATTGTGGAAAGGAATATACAGAGTGAGTTTAGTTTTTTAATAGGTAAGTGGAAAAATATTTTACTAATTATTTCAATTTCAGGGTTGTAACTTGTAAAAATTTAAATTGGACCGAATATTTAGACATTCACGAAACTGCTATAAAAGTAGCTTTGATAAATCAAGAATATCTTTCAATTCCTAGACAAGAGATGAGATTTAATATAATGTTGGAAGCCTTATATGGTTTAGGGTCGTTAGTAGCTATCAACAATTTACCCGTTTATGATTTTATACCTACAACAGCTTTTAAAAGCGAATCGGATGAATATAATAGAAAAGATACTGCTTTACTTTTAACGGCTTTACGTATTTTACCTAAATTGCCCTACTACTTATTAGCAGATAAGTGGAGAGCGGAAGAACTTGATTTTTCGTATGGAAACCACACTGAAATGTGGTGGAAAAAGCGGTAATTTTAAAATGGTTTAAATTAACATGTAACAATTAAAAAGAATATTTTAGTGAGGAAATACAGGGTGTTCGAGGGGTATCCAATTTAGAAGCCGATTATTTAGATGATGACTTTATTACATCAAACAAACCTCATTTGAGGTAATGTAAAATTTTCTTTTCTTAAAACTATCACTGAGTGCTTGGAAGATTGTTGAGAAGCGTTTGATGTGTAACACAGTGCGTCGAATTTCATATCTCGGCTCTTGTATATCACCTGGGTCTTAATATTTTTACTTACCACTTATTTTTAATTTCTAGCAAATTTATGGGAATATTTCTACAATTTCAACTCTTGGACCATTATCAGAGGTATTTTGCAACAGAAAATGGTACCTTTGTTAATTTTATTCAACAAGATGAAAATTTTAAGTAAGTTCGTGAACTTTTTAAATCAAATAACTTACTACTCAGAAATATCTTTCAGAACCCTTATTCATGAAATACCAACAAAGAGTTGGTTCGATTTAATGTCGTTTAATTATGCAATAGATGAAATATCTTCTACTACTCTTTTAGAATACTTTAAGCCGTTAGAAAAGTATCTTGAAACTGCTCCTATGGAACAAGTTAGGTATTCGACCACACCTAAAATTAGAACTACAACGCCGAAACCGACAAAAAGAAGGAAAACTCCAAAAATTGTAAATAGTACTTTAGAAAAGGAACCTAAGAATTTGTCTACTACAACAAATAAATCTGAATTAGTGAAAAATAGTACAAAAACGATGGAAACTACGAGCAGTGCCAATACAAAACTCACAGTTCTTTTATCTGTTGCAGGATTAGTAGTCGCAGTAGTAGTATTATATGTAATTGTTCGTAAATGTAGTAGAAGAAGACCTAAAACTAATAATAGAAGATTTGAAACCTAATCAGTAAACTGTTCAAAATAAACCAAAATTATTTTTTTAAGAAAAGAGAGCAACTGATTTTCCATTTGCTCGTCGAACATACCAACCTTTTTTAGCTATTAATAGTTCCCAACCAATACATCAACCACCAACTTTTATATAATTTATTACAAATTCTTGAAATTTAAAAAACTATTGTTATTTTAGTCATAACTATGATGTGATATTAAATAAGAACAATCGTTAACTTATTAATTTAAAATAAACATTTTCAACTTATTTTTTACTATTATTTAAAATGTCTTCAAAATCTATGCTTATTTTTGGATTATCTATTGAATCATCATCTGCGTTATCCAAAACAATATTTCCTGTTGTACCTCTGGAAGTACCAGGTGCTCTAAAAATTTCATCGGCACTATCTTCATCATCAGATGACGCATCTAAATTTGTAATGTTTTTATAGTCTGTATTAGTGAAAATAGTCACTTACCTAACAATCCTTGCAGTCGATGTCTTTTTTTGAGTCTATATGCAAAATAAAGTGCTCCTGCAATAACCATTAGCGAACCTACCACAACTACACCTCTGAAGTAGTTCACCTTAAATTAAAAAAATTATTTAAAAATAAAAGAAATTAAATGTTTTGATTACTCCTGGATCATGTGCTTCTACTTCATCCCAATCTCTTTTCACTACCATACGAACTGACCTAACATGAATATCATCTTTACTAACTCCTCTAGATACGCAGTGATATACACCTTCCTCTTGAGTAGAAACAGACTAAAATTGCAACTTAATTTTTGTAAAAAATCAACAAATCTTCACTTACTCTAATGATTAAATTTCCCGATAAAATTTCATAATCGTACTTAAAATCGTCATACTTATTACCGGGTCCGACAACTACATCATCTTCAGCTAGTTGCCAAAAAAGAAATATGTGCGCTTTATCATTGCTATTACAATAAAGAGTTGCAGTTTTTCCAGAATCCACTTCTTGAAGAGTTAAAATTTCACTATTATTTTTATCAGGAGGATCTTTTAAAAATTCACTTTGAACTTGCCCGATGGAATTTTGAAAACACATCACGAAAACGAAAGTCAAAAATATTACACTCAAATTTTGCATTTTGTAATTGGAAAGTTTCGGTTATTTTGATATCGAGAAATCGTAAAGTTGCCGCTTTTAATTATGGAGAGAAGTCTTATAACATTGTAGCATCCCTTACGTACATCACCAAGTCGAGCGTCATTTTGTAAATTATATTTTTAAATCTTTGTCTTAATTGAATGCACATTTGCGAAACGGTTTGTTTGTGTGCCAATAAAGACTATTAATAGAAAGGCATATGATTTGCTAGAAAATTTATAGAATGAAAAACAAATCATTTTTGAGAGGGTTTTTTGGCATAATTACAAGTTGCAGTTTTTAGATTTAATCCATATAAAAACTTATCGTTGATATTTATATCAAACTTATTTTAAATTTCTTAAATGTTATGCCATAAAAACATTAATATTTATAAATAAATTTTTTTCAAAAAATTTGAAAAATCGCGCCATTACTAAAATGTCAAAACTTGAAACTAAATATTTTGAGGTTAGGTAATTATTTTATTATTTATTTTAAAATTAAAAAGGTAATAAAGATGAGTTCAAAAAATAAATATTGGGGCGAAATAGACGACCCATTATACGTTGCATATTCTCCAGACAGTTCAGTTAATGCAGAAGTAACGGCAGACATTGAACGCTCTATGGGAAAATTTTGTTTAGCCGAATTCGATATTGAATCGGAGCCTAATACTGCACATTGCGATAATATAGAGTAAGCTTTAAGAACCTATATTGCAAATATTTTACCCTCGTTTTTAGATTAAATCCTGTAGATCCTCTTATTTTATACGCAATTTCTCTGCACAAATACACAAACGACATGATCGAAATGATTCGTGTTGCCGAATTAGCTATTGAATCTCACTTAATTCCACCACCGGATGCAGCACCACCTCTACCTGAAATGCCACAAATTGTAAGAAAACACGTGAGAAACAATTTAAATTTTATTCCCAAGGATTATACGTAAGTTTTTTAAAAATTACAAATTGTTTGCTAATAGGAGAAATTGTTTTAGACCTTTTACTGAAGGAGAAGATGTTGAAATACCAGAATTAAGTTCCGTAATTGTAAAGGAAGTTATTAGCAAGTGTGTTGCTACATTACTAGCTCATATTGGATACGAAAGTAAGGAAATCTACTTTAACGTATGTAAATGTTAAGAAATTGTTTCAGCTACCCATCAGAGTGTTTTGGACTTCCTAACTGACGTGCTTATAGAGTTTTTTAAAAAGATAACTTATAAATTAAAGATAGCTGCAGAAGATGAAGCTAAAGGACAGTTATGTGGATTTCCAGTTAGTATTTTTTTATAAAGGGCAAAATTTTAATTTTTGTAGAATATTATTGAAAGAGTTTTAGTTGAAATTGGATTTGGTGGCGTTAAAGGTTTGCACGATTATTATCAATGTAGAGTAATAAATTACGTGTACGTTTTACAAAAACGGTGTAAAGATTTGAGCCAACATTACAAAAGTTTGTTGGAAGAAGGTTTAAGTAGTGAAACTAAATATGAAACTAATGAAGAACCTAAGTGAGTATTTTTAACTTTTTCCAATTCAAGAAAAAGTTATAATCGAGAAAAAAAAATAATAAATTTTTTTTGCATTTCTCAACGTTTTGAGTTCCCCTGATTCCAAAAATGCAAAAAATTTTTTAGATTTTTTGAACTGAAATGTCCGTATATATATGTATGTCCCCCCCTGCAGCAAAGACTACTGAACGGATTTTGATGAAATTTGATTTTAGCGATTTTAAAATTATTTCATCGACGTAATAAGCGTTTATAAGCAATCCATACAAGGTGTCCAAAAATAAGGTGATTATTTTGGGCGCATATTTGCAAATTTGGGCCAAATTCAATTTTACATGGCTATAAGATAGTAGATAGTACATCTGAGTCCCAACTGAAAAAAAATTCAAATCTTTTAATTCAAAATGGCGGCCAATAGAACGATTGTCCCATTTTGTGGTTTTTCCCTTATAACTTGGCCGGTAATTATTATTATAAAAATTTCAAAACGGTATTGTACAGCCAAAATATAGGGCTTTCGTCCTAAATATGTGGATTTTCAAATTTGTTACAAAATTGCCTACCTTTAATGGGCCAAAGTAGGTCAAAATTTTGAAATTAATTTTCTCAAAAACTGGTCCGGCAGATTTCAACAAATTTGAGTACGTTATAGAAAATGTAATTCTCTATCGAAATATAAATTTTTATCAAAATTGCTCGAGCCGTTTTGGATTAATCATTTTTTGAATGTCAAAATTTTAAAAATCTCTAATAGTCCATTCAAATTAAGCAAACATTTCGAAATTCGTGCCCGAAGCATCGATTTTTCTGAAATTTTCAAATTATCTTCTTTATGGACCTTAGTTCAAAGTTTACCTTTTTTATTTTGCCCCGATCTATTTTCCTCCGCGGAAAACGGGAAAAGCTTTTTCCAGACAAAGTGTTCCTGAAAAACACCGACCAACTACTAAAATGAGTTTATGGGTCCAAAATAGGACATTTGTTTCTCTTGAAATTATATCTAAAAATGCACCCATAAAAAGTTATTGGCTCTCAAAGTTAGGGTTAAAATATTAAGGACGGAAGATACTCTACCTGAAATCGTAACAACTTAAAAATTTAAAATAGGCAACACAACTTACTTGCTTTTTTGTGCTTCGTCAATATCGTAGGAGGTCACGTAGCATAAAATAATAAAGAAATACATAACTGTACTAATAACAATAAAGAACACAAATACAACAAGCAGGTAGTACATCTTTTGTGTACTATAAAGGGGGCTCAATAGATTTTGCATTGTATAATTATTGTCTAAAGAAAAGTGAAAGTAACTACCCGTGTTTATGCCATTATCAAACATAAATTAAAACTGTTTTATTATCAATCATGGTATTAATTTTATTATAATTTTATGCCAATGTTTACATTTCTGAATTTCTCAACTAATTTTAGTTCTGAAAATGAATTAAAATGATGTAAAAATAAACAGAATGTACTCGTAATCATTTTTGATTTTAGCTTTTGGGTGGGAATTTTATTATAAATGGAAAATTGAAATAATCAGATATATTTATTTCACTTTAATATTTTTTTTTATAAATTTTTCAGGTACTAGGATCTTTAATAAAAAAAACTTTCTATGTAGTTGTCATATTTTTTTCTTTTTAATTGTTTCGATCCCGTATCCGGGATCGTCATCAGAATTGATCTGAGTCAGATACATTTTTTTTTGTTTGTTTTGACTTTCACAATTTACATATTAAAAAAAATTTTCTTTACACATTAAAATTAGACAAATTTACATATTAAAAAAATTACACATTAAAATCAATCAAACATTCACTTTACTTTTTGTAAAGTAAAAATTGATTTGAGTCAGATACATTTTTTTTTATGTTTGTTTTGACTTTCACAATTTACATATTAAAAAAAATTTTTCTTTACACATTAAAATTAGACAAATTTACATATTAAAAAAATTACACATTGAATGTGAATGTTTGATTGATTTTAATGTGTAATTTTTTTAATATGTAAATTTGTCTAATTTTAATGTGTAAAAAAAAATTTTATTAATATGTAAATTGTGAAAGTCAAAAGAAACATAAAAAAATGTATCTGACTCAAATCAATTCTGATAATGATCCCGGATACGGGATCGAAACGTAAATTAAAAAGAAAAAATATGACAACTACATAGAAAGTTTTTTTTATTAAAGATCCTAGTACCTGAAAAATTTATAAAAAAAAATTATAAAAATAGGGATCAATAAGTAACATTAATTTAATTTCACTTTAATAGTGAAATGGATAAATTTGATTAATGAAATTAATGAATTATAATAAATAAATTGCTGGATATAGATAATTTTATTATGATTTACATACACACCTAAAATTTAGAATAAAATAAAAATAAAGTACAACAAGAAACAAGAATGGGTCATTCTTTTACAAACCGCACACCAATTTAAACTTGACATTTTAGAATCGCCCAAAATTTTTTATAGCCTATATTCATAAAATTACTTGATCCGTTATTTCAGGATTTTGCTGAAAAAATTTATTTTCGAAAGTATTCACATATGAATTTTCAATAATTTGCTGGATTTTTTCCAATCTTATCATATTTGAAATTTATTATCTCCAGTTGTACTGATCGGATCAATGTCGTTTTTTTTTATTTTACACTTCATTATGTTAAATTTAGAAGTGTATTAAACAAAATTTTTTTGTTAACAAATGAAAAATAATAACAATTTAATTGTTTAAATAGTTTTAACAATATCGCCCCCAACTTAAATTAATTGGAAAAAATATCATGTTGTTCCTTATTCTCTAATCTATAAAAATAATTTTATAAAAAAGTGGAGTCTCTATTAGATCGAAGTTATTAAATATTTTGGAGCGCTGGGCGCATTGATCCGATCAGTACAACTGGAGATAATAAATTTCAAGTATGATAAGAATGGAAAAAATCCAGCAAATTATCGAAAATTCATATGTGAATATTTTCGAAAATAAATTTTTTCAGCAAAATCCTGAAATCCTGAAATTAAATTTGTTGAAAGATACAGAAAAATTTTTTTTTATCACACTTGAAGAAGTCAATTTTTTTCCTGGAATCCGTGCGGTTTGTAAAAGAATGAACCATATCGTCCTCACTCTGACAAACTCGCAGATCTGCAAATTTGGCGAAATTGAGTTTGATAGTGGATTTGAATGGTAGAGGACCAATGCACATAATACTGAAGTTTCAAATTTGTATCTTATTCCGTTACTTGTAGATACAGCTATTTTAAACTCTAAAAACTGCATAAATCTTGGTTTTTGACTACAATAAACTCACGAATACGCTAAATCTCTCAAAAATATCATAGATAGAAATGAAATAAAATGAATTTTACAGACACCGATAAATTTTTGTTTTTCGTTTTTTGTCTCCTGTAAATTCGCAATTTTGCAGATTCGCGAGTTTACCAGAGTAGGGAGATCTAACTGAATGAAATTATAAAATTTTTTGTTTCTTCTTCTTTTGAGCATTTTTTATTAGCTCTGAATCCCTAGCTTTTAAACCTCGAGGAATTAGCGGATCAGCCAGCTCCGGTAGCATGCAATTAAGAAAAAATTTATTTAATTTTGGCAACATAACGTTATTCCAAAAATCCACGTCTTTTAAAATTCTAATCACTTGTATATCTAAATCTGTATATAAAATTAAGTCACAATAAGTTCTATCTAATATTTATTTAATTGGCCTTGAATTAGATGAAAATATTGGTGTTTTTTTTTAAATATAAGTTTTTAATATAAGCTAGAAATCCGCGCTCTATAATTGATCATCTACCAAATCTACTTAGTACCTTTTCAAGTATTTACATTTAATAAGAAATTGAAAGTAAAATACGCTTTTATTGTAGGCGTTTAAGTTTAGAAAATGAGCACTGACAAAAGGATTATGTCCCTTATTTTGCAGGTAAAGTGCCGAAATTTGTGTACTCTTCTATCCTTTACTGACCTCTGCCGCACTACTTTATTTAGTACCCCAATATTTTATTAAACTATTTTGGATAAATACAGCCTTAATTAGCCACTAAATACAAAATTTTAAAATTATATCCTGACATAATGATGACGTCCATGTATTAACAAAATTTGAAACAAATTGGACAATTAGGTAAGATACAATGACTACTTTTGTATATAGAGACATATAAAATTCCAATAAAATTGCATTATACAAGTTCCATAATAATAAATAAAATTATAAAATATGTCATACCCTAGAATGAGAGATTCTCTATAACATGATTTAAACGCGGATTTAATTGAACTAATATTAAGGCCGTAAATGTCTAAAAATCTATCTCTTAAACTATAATGATTATGACTTTTATATTTTACAAATATTAAGTACAGCCCTAGTTAACATTCCTCACATCATCAATTTATGAAAATAAATTTTTATAAGCCAGAAAAAATTGATTAAGTTCTACAATTTCTGCGAGTATCTTCCGCCCTTAACAAATCGCTTTATCTTCAAAACTACTGTAAATATTTTAATAATTTTTATAAAGCTGACATATCGTATAAAAGTCACTCTGTGGTAAAAATTTCATGATAATCGCAATACTGGAACCATCCCTTAGGGGGGTGGTGCTAACTTGAAAACTCTAAAAGAGTACTTTGGCACAAAAAAAACTAAAAGCGTTGACTAAATTTTGTAGGTAATTTTAAAACAAGCGATTTTGTTCTCTTAATTTTTTTTTCTAAAATCAACGGCTTTTGAAAAAAATGAAAAATAACAATATTAAGGGTTGAATTCGGTAAAAAATGCGACCAAGAAACCATCGCAAATCACCGGAAAACTTCTACAGCGCATTCTTGGTATTAAAATAAGACATTTGTCCCTCTTAAAATTATATCAAAAAATGCACCCCTAAAAAACTGCGGGCTCTTAAAGTTGAGATTAAAATTTCTTTAAGTCCGTTTATCTCCGTAAGTACTGAAAATATTTTAATGATTTTTATTCTGCCGACGTATCTTATAAATGTCATCTTGTGGTAGAAATTTCAAAAATATCGCATCACTAGAACTACCCCTTAGGGGGGTGGCTTTAATTTTTAACCCTTAAAAAATCGAATTAAATTAAATGATTTTATAGGAAATTTTAAAATAAGCATTTTTTGTCTCTTATATTTTTCTTCTAAAACCAACGGTTCTTGAAAAAAATGAAAAAGTTATATGTTTGGAGAATAATGAGATTTTTTCCATTTTTATGCCCACCTTGTGAGTCTCTTTCTGCCGAGGAAAATATCGCGCGTCAAGAAAAGACTGGTAGACTTTGAACTAGTGACCATATAGAAGGTAATGCAAAAGGTTTCAGAAAAATCGACTCTTCGGGGGCTTACTTAGGAATAATTGTCTTCATTAACTGAACAATTCATGCGCATTTAAGACAAGTATGTCGAAATTAATCCCCGAAGCGTCGATTTTTCTGAAACTTTTTGCATTATCTTCTATATGGTCCCTAGTTCAAAGTCTACCAGTTTTTTTTTGACGCGCGATATTTTCCTCGGCAGAAAAAGGTTCAATTTATAACGAATCTTTGAATTTCAGAATTCAACTTACAAGTCTTTTTCTGTTGAGGAAAATATCGCGCGTCAAAAAAAAACTGGTAGACTTTGAACTAGTGACCATATAGAAGATAATGCAAAAGGTTTCAGAAAAATCGATGCTTCGGGCATGAATTTCGAAACAATGCAGTTTTTATGCCTTTATTGACTCCCCTATAATTTCTTTTGTAATAAAAATGAAAACTTGAAAATGCATATATGTATCAATCCCATGAATATCTATTATTTGATACTATTTTCGGTTAACAAAACGCTTCCGGTTTAACCGGAAATTACAAAAATATCAAAAATTTTTAAAAACACCCTATATATTTTTAAATATTTTGAAAGCTCATAAAATTAGCTATTATACAATAACAAACACTTTATATTTTGACTTCCGGTTCAAAGCTCAATTTTTATTAGGGATTTTAGTTTTAGCATAATAAGCGTGAAACAAGAAGCTTCAGATTCTATCGATGTTGATAATCAACAAATTCAATTAGCTTTAGATGGTGAATTAGGTTTTTCATCTCTGGATGCTGGTTTTCAACTTTTAAGCAGTCTCGAAGCCGGTACAAAGTAAGATTAGAAATTAAGCTTAAACGATTTTCTAAATTTTTAATTTTTCAGTGCACAAGGTTTAGGTGACAATGAAGAAGAAAGCAGTATTACTATTTCACCTGGTGTTGTAACTATATCTGAAGCTGATTTAACATCGACATTATCTCCATATAGTAAACGAAAACGTACTAAATAGTACTCAACTATGTAAATATTCTTATAATATACTTTTTATATCAAGTTATGGTTTATGTTTAAAGCTAATGGATTTAAAAAGGGTATACGCAATCAAAACATTTCTCAAAAGTAACAAATTTATTGAGCAAAACAACAAGAAAACAAACTTAATGAAAATTCAGAACAAAAGCAAAACAAAAAGGAAAAAACTGAGTATTTAAATATCACCTTCTTTTATATCTATGGTGAGATGATGAGTCATCACGACTGTGCCTTGAATAAGACCTGTGTTTATCTTCTTTAGAATCATACCTCTCGTAACTCTTATGTCTCTCCCTATATTTCTCATAATGTCGACTACGTTTCCTCTCATAATCCCCTCTGTAACCACTGTTGTGACGATATTTATATTCGGATACATCCTTTCCATCGTTCCTTCCTGAACTACAAGAACTAATTCTACTACTTTCATATTGGCTGTGTTCACTAAGTTCAGTAACAGAACTACAGTTACTTTGTTTTTGTTCATCTTGTTCATATTCTTTAAAACTTGTTACTTTCGGTGATGTATCAATTTTAATATCTTGTTTCTCTTTAATTTCACTACTGCCAGTCAACCAATCTTTGTACATATCCATTTGACCATCAATAACTTCATGCAGCACCTCTGTATAACTCTTACGATTAGTATGAACAGACTTATATTTAAGCCGACGTCTTTTAGCATCTCTTTCTTGCATACGTAATTCTTCATAAGTTAACTCTTTATTGTTGCTCAGTGTCTGAATACTAATCAGAACATGTAAATAAATTTTATAGGTAAAATAAAAAACTTACGTGTTGAATTCTGGCAATTCTTTTGGTCCCAGTGTATTGGCAACCGAGTAAGAATATAAAGCGAAACGTTCATCTGCGCTAAAAGTACATAAACTACGATTTGCTGTTTTTGGGTCAGGATCTTGACCGTTCCAAGCTACAACATAATTATGTTAAATAAACTTCGATGAAAAGTTTGTCATCCTAATTTTGTAAATTAGATTATGCTCTCAAGTGCATGAAAAGGATATATAAAAAAGGATATAAGGATATTTTTTATACATCTTCAATACTTTACTGCACGAAAGAATAGAATGAAAGTTTTGTAAGTTAGCACATTTTTGTCTGAAACAAATTATGTGCTGACACCCTCTTAAAAAGTATCTCAAGTAAAGTCACATTAATACACACCTGATTTAAAATTGGGAACTTCTCTGTGAGCATTTGACAGCACTTCAATTTTTTTATGATCATCTGTAAAATTTCAATATGTACTCATTTTTATACAGTATACAAATTTTCTACCTAAAAATATTGAAGAAACGGGGTCATGGATTGGTTCTGATAAAAATTGTTCGTTTAAATCGTAACCTTCCTTATGCAAAGAGCATTTAGCTACATGTTCGTCAACACTTTTTACAGGAACACGATGATTTTGATCGACGGAACATCTAATAAGGCAACTTTCCTAAATTAAACAAATATTAAAAAACTATTATTTATAATATTATAATTTATTGTTGTCACCTTTAGAACATCTTCAGTAGACCATTTAAAACAATCAAGAATTGACTGTATTTTATCTCTAGAGGAAGATATGTAATTTTCTAAACTTTCCAACTGTTTAAGTCGAATTTCTAAATTAATACTCATTTTATAAATGAAAACTAAACATAATTTTGAATTTCATTTTAGAATTACAACTAGAGATAGAAATTAAACCTTAGTGAGACACAGCCAATCAGGTACTAAAAAGTAAGGTTAGAAATTTTAGAATCTGTAAAATTGTTTAGTACTTTAAAGAAAAACTTAAAAAAAGTACTTGTAATGCTTATTACAGCCAATTAATAATAAGTAAACACGATTTGTTCGAATCGATTGTACACTAGCGTTTAGAGTAAAAAATAACGACGTTACGCTAGTCACAGCCACTTTTACTAAAAATTATGTGCCACTCATTGAAAAAATTTATTTAAAATAAAACTTAATATTACAACTTAAAGATCTATTAGTTAATATCCAAATTTATCATTTAGACTTGTTTTACCATCTCCTGTTTGATTACACGGAGGCACCCACATATTATAATCTTCTTTCTTGGCATCTTCTTTATATCCTTTCTGTTTTTTAATTTCTGCTTTTTCACGCCTTTGGAGTACTCTACGTTGGTTTTTCTTTCTCCGTTTTTCTAATTCTTCCACGCTTAATTGTTCGTCGTTGTCGTTTGTACTGTCACTTATTTCTTCAGCCTCACTGAGTCTATTTCTTACACTTTCATCTTTTGCAGATCTTTCATCGTCGTTACTATCTGAACATGGCATTTCTTCATTGGTTGGTTTTGCAGGTAATTGTACTTTAATTTTAAGTCGTTTTCCAAATAATGGTAAGGTTTTAGGTTTTGAACTTCCACTAGATCCTGGTTGTAAATCTGTATCTTTATTTACCACAAGTTCGGGTAAATCGGCGGGTTTTGCTAAATTTACCAGCTTAACAATATTGACGTGTTCAACTTTAAGCGTAGATAATTCTGACCTTAATTTACTAATAGTTTGTTTATCGAGATTTGTATCTTTTAGTTGTTTCATGTAAGAATCTAAACTATCTTCTTCAAAAGTACCAGCATTTACATTACGACTCTTTGAACTAGCAAGTTGATGTTCAATGTGCGTTATTCGTTTCCTCATTTGATTTTCCTTTTCCAACTAAAAATAAATGTAAGTGAAAGAAAATAAGATACAACTGGAAAAGCTTACCAAGCCTTGATAAGTTTCAGGTTGTGCAGGTAATTTTGACTGCATACGTTTTTCGCGCTTTTTTTCAATTGAACCAGTACGATCCAAAAAAGTGTCATCATCACTATCATAATAATCGTTTTCTTCCCAATTCTTGGCTTTACGCTTACGTGACTCTAAAATCTTTCATTAGAAATAAATATTTTCCACAGGTAGTATTTACCATGAGTTGCTTGTCTAAGAAGTCCATACCGATCAAGAATTTTACATGCTTCTAAAGCGCACTGAACAACGGCTTCTTTCTTTTTTCCTTTATGTAAAACTTCAGCAACAATAGGCCGACCAAAATCATCATCTATCGGTAATTCTACTTTACATAAAAATTGTCCAAAACCTTGCTCCGAGCAATCATAATCTAAATCATGACCTTCACGTTCCATAAAACCCCTAAGCGCTTTTTTAGGATCGTCAATGTATAATTCTTCATTATTTGTTATAGCATAAGGATTTTCTCCTAAATCAGTTTCTTCATCTGCATCTTCACCTATAATTTGATCAAGTTTTTTCTTATTATTTAATCTGTATATTTATATGCAAATTTCAAATATAAATAAAATAATTACCTAATCCCCAATCTACTCCCCTCTCTTCATCTCTTTTTATTTTATCTTCGATTGCTTTTTCTCGTTGTAAAGTAGCCTCCTTTTCAGCTAATTCCTGTTTTAATAATTTTTCGGCTCTTTGCTGTTTTAGTTCTGTTACAGTATATTTTGATTCTTCTTCGGTATCTTCATCAGGTCCAGTTAAAATATAACTACGTGTACTACACCCTAATTTTAACATATGACCAACCTACAATCAATATTATTATTACTTCATGCAAGCAAAGTTAAAGCCATAAGGGCAATAAAAAACAACGGATGTGGCCATATGAGGAATTTTTTCTTGTATTATTTTTGTGCATTTCTTTAAATGTTTATAATTTAAAATTTTCTTTAATGTATTTTTCATTTATAAGATATAAAATTAAATTTTAATAAAAAAATATTTATTTATTTATGTAATATTTTTTTTAAATTTGGCATAAATTGAAGTTCAAAATATACATTATTTTATATATTCAGAAAAATAATTTTACGAGCTTTCAAAATATTAAAATATATACAGGGTGTTCCATTTAAATTAAAAAATTTGATTCCATTTCCGGTTAAACCGGAAGGGAAAATATAAAGTGTTTGGTATCGTGTAATAGCTAGTTTTACGAGCTTTCAAAATATTGAAAAATAAATAATAATAAATGTTCCTAAACATTTTTTTATTTTTGTAATTTCCGATTTAACCGGAAGCGTTTTGTTAACTGAAAATAGTGTCAAATAATACATATTCATGGGATTGATACACATATCCATTTTCAAGTTTTCATTGCTATTACAAAAGAAATTACGGATTTTTAAAGTTTTGACATTTAAAAAATCATTACTCCAAAACGGCTCGAGCGATTTTGATAAAAATTTATATTTCGATAGAGAATTACGTTTTCTGTAACATATCCAAATAAGAAAAAATATGGCAGAGGAAATTTTGAGAAAATTCATTTCAAAATTTTGACCTACTTTGACCCTTTAAAGGTATACAATTTTAAAACAAATTTGAAAATCGCCTTTTTTAGGACGCAAACCTTATATTTTGGCTGTACAATGCCATTTCGAAATTTTTATAATATTAATTACCGGCCAAGTTATAAGAGAAAAACCACAAAATGGGACAATCGTTCTATTGGCTGCCATTTTAAATAAAAAAATTTGAAATTTTTTTTTTCAGTTGAAGCTCACGTGTACTATCTTATAACCAAGTAAAAATAAATTTGGCCCAAATTTGCAAATATGCGCCCAAAATAACCACCTTATTTTTGGACAACCTGTATAGATTTCTTATAAAAGCTTAGTTTGCTGATGAAATCATTTTAAAATGGCTAAAATCAAATTTCATCAAAATCGGTTCAGTAGCTGACTCAAAACGTCGAGAAATGCAAAAATTTTTATTATTATTATTTTTGTTCTCGAATATAACAACTTCTTGGATTGAAAAAAGTTAAAAAACAAATTGAACAAGTAACACAATCATAGATACTTTGAAGTGTTTGAAGGAACCTGCATTATGTACTCGTATCTTAGTAACCGATAATGATCAAACATTTCATTTCATCAAGTAACAAATTGAACAAATTAATAAAAAATATTGAAGGGGATTTAAAAAAAAAATTAATTCGATTCCTTAGTAAAACATGGATTCTGAATGTACTGGAAATTCACAAGCCAATTCTACACGAAAATCTTTAAATATACATATTCCCGCAATAACGACGACGGATAATACGGAAACAGAAGAAATTGAAGATACATCTTTAACAAATGAAGATTCACAATACAAGAAATCTAGCGATAAAATTCACTCATTGGTGCAAAAAATGTTAAATATGAGAATAGATGAAAAAGATACCGATGAGTGCATGGAAAAGAAGTTTATAGATTTACGTCAACGAATAGACAGCAGCGTTTCATTTTTGGAAACCACTAAACATCAAATTGAAAATATTAAATTTTTGTACCAACAAAACAAGTTAAAAGCAATGAACGATCAAAGTTTTGGCGATTGTTTAACTAACTCGCATCAAAGCGTTGAAGAATTAGATGCACAAATGAATGATATTCAAAAAAAACTTAATGCTGTACGAGCACGAGTGAAAAAATCTAAAACAGAACAAAGACAAACGCCAAATGAACAAAATTTTGAGTCTACTATGACAGAAACTGTAAACATTTTAGAAAGAATTGGAAGAGGGGATTATGCTATTCACAAATGAATTTTTAAATCTATTCATTTTGTATTTTTTTAATCTTATAAAGATTTAAATAAAAAGAATTACCTTAACCGGAGCATACATTTTGGGCCTTAATCTTCCTTTATTTAAAAATGTACCATAAGTACTATTTAAGTCGTATACATAAAACCCAGGAGGATCGGTATCGCTTCCAATTTTGCGATATTGTAAAACTGCATGATATCTACAAGATATTTTAACTAAATATATGTTTACATTTTTTAAGTTACAAACCTAGAAATAGTTGGATGAGCCATAACAATTTCTGTTTTAGTTGCTCTACCAAATATCCAATGTGATTTAGACATTAAGTTTATACGTTCAACTATAACACCCGACTTTAATACTTCAAATACATAATCTTGGCCATTTGTTGAAGGTAATCCTGCCCAACTTGGTTCTACGTAAGTACAAATATTTCCTTTGTCTTTTATTTGTAAAGGTACATTAATTTCTGATTCTAGAAAACAAAATTATTTCTATTTATGTCAATTGTAAGGTTCTTTATTACTTACGAGGCACCTCCAGAGATGGATTTTCCAAAGGGGGCTCATTTATTGTTATTTTATCATCACTTTCATTTTTAACAGTTGTATTTGAATCTGTGTTCTTTTGTGCTACAATCTTTTTGGGAAATTTTCCGATTTTGCCTATTAAAATTGGTTTTTTAAAGCAAGGAGCACTATTTTCTGGATTTGGACCTGAATCTTTTTCTACCACTTTTTCACTATCTAGTGGATATTCTTCCATTATTCACTATAACTGAACTAAGAAAAAACTTAAATAATTAAAATTTAGATCAAGTATCCAAGTATCACAACGATTTTCTACGTAAAAGTAAAATTAAACTTTTTTTTAAATTATTTGATATTTGACCACCATTTGACATCAACATAACCTTACTTTTCTGTGAACGGTCAACAAAGGTTAAAATGGTTTTATTTGACGTTTAACATTTAAAAAATTGTTAATCACGAAATTACCTAATATTGCATTTATAATTTTGTGTTTATTTTACATTAAATAGCAAATAGTAAATATGGAAGAAGCTGTAGTTGATAAAAAATACACTCTTTTTGATTTTTCAAGTAATTAAGTACATATATTTATTTCTACATCGTAGAGTGCTTATTTGAGTTGTTTTAGTTATGAATTTTCTTGCTGATTATGGATGGCATTTGGTAATACTAACATTTATACTGGCCTATATTTATAGTAAAATGCAACCAACAATTGATGAATATTTCAAAAAGAAAGCAGATCAAGAGTACGCTGCACTTTATCATAAAGGTAAATTACACATTTTATAAATAAATTAATAGCTCTGTTCATTTGTATTGCACTAACTTACTTCAACTTATTCCTGCTCTTGACGAGCAGTAGGAAGTGCACAAATGAACACGGTACAACAACCAGTACAAGACAAAACAAACAGACCTAATATCTACTATTGTACTTTAAGATCCTGACATGGTCGCATCTAGATTAGCTGCCCAATTATCAGCTGTAGAAAAATTACAAGAAGATTATAATAAGAAGGCTTTAGAACACCAAAGGAAAATGGAAGAAGTAAAGAACTTAAAACTTAAGTTTTTTATACTTTAACAATTTATTTGTAGAAAGAAGCTAGGAAAAAGGCAGAGTGGTTAGCACAAAACCCTTTAATTGGTGAAAGACTAGGTAGCGCTTCCAAATCTCAAAAAGATACTCTTAAACCAGGTCAGTCCATATATTATTTTTAACACAAACCTTATTAGACGTTTTATAGAGTATAATCCATTGATGGGAAATACATCTCATTCATATAGACCACAGAGAAAAAGTCCATGTTCAGGCGGAGGTTGTGGAAAAAAATGATAAGGCATTAGATAAAGTAAAGAATAAATGACTTTCAATTGGTGAATTTATTGGTTTTATATCTTCTTCGCAAATTATTTAAATATAACATAACTTCTAAAACTCACTAAATAATTATATGTATGTTATCCATTAATTTTGTAAACACGACATTCCTCTAAATTAAAAATAAAAATTGTTACAAACACATCATTGTTTTTGTGTAAAATTAATAATTTTACAAAAGTCCTTGACGTTTTAAATCTTCATATGTTTTACGATTAACAACATTGCCTTGAGAATCT
This sequence comes from Malthinus seriepunctatus, assembly GCA_963924605.1. Lineage (NCBI taxonomy): Eukaryota > Metazoa > Arthropoda > Insecta > Coleoptera > Cantharidae > Malthinus > Malthinus seriepunctatus. Next base: position 28,416,453 of record OZ004601.1, on the reverse strand, counting down.
TCGTACTCTTCTTCGGTTTCTGGTTGCCAACGTTCGGCTTGTTTTTGTACTTTAAGCTTTTCCCACACTAAAAAGATTTCATTCCTATTATAAAATACCTTAAAAAGAAAAACACTTACATGCAAGTGCATCTTCTATTTGGGTAACATTTGCAAAATGAGCAGTATTCGGTATTCCAAGACAACGCATACCATGAGCATGACGCCATTCTGCAAAATGTCTCTGAAATGCTTTTGGTCCTTTATAAATATAATTTCCACAGATTTCACAATTGTAATTAATATTTAACCCGTGTAACTTATATAACCAATATGGTATAGGCTGAAATTGTTCAAAATTAAAATTACGTTAGAAAATTCACCAAAATTACCTTTCCATCCCAACCAAGAGGTAAATTTTTAGGATTGTAGGGAACATCATCAGTATCATCTTCCAAACTTTCTTCATCACTCTCGTCATTTTCGCTATCGTCTCTTTCTCCATCAGTTCTAGCTTGTTTACGCTGAACGTTTTCCTTAGTTGCAACACGTTGAGCTGATACTAATTCAGCAAACCTAAACTTTTTATAATTAAAACCTGATTAAACTTTTAAAACTCAAATTTACCTGTAAATTTGAGCTTCGAGACAAGCCAGCTCTCTTTGTCTTAGCTGATCTTTTTCCTTACTTGCTTTACCACTTTTATTCTTTGCCATTAGAGAAGGATCTAACGATGTTGTTCCTTTTGTTGCCCATAACCTTTGAGCTCTTTCTTCTAATGTTCTATGGCAAATTAGGTTAATTAAATAAATTTTAAATACAAATCACTTACCCTCCACATTTCAAACCAAGGGCTAATAACGCTGATTTTAATCTATCTAAACCCAGAGAAGCCAGTTCTTCCCAACTATTGAATGCCGACAGCTCCAAATGAGCGCCAACATTAGCTAAAGCTGAACCAGTTTCTTTCTATTCAGAGAAATTAATATTTTTAAACATTTTCACTTACAAAGTGCTGTTGAATAAAAACTTAAATTTATTTATTAAATTTATTTTTATGTTAATATAAAACCCAAACTATTAAAAATAAAAAAATAAATAAAAAATTTTTTTTTTAAATTGCTGGTAAAATTGGGATCGAACCTAGGACTTCTGCGTGTAAGCAGAATTTTTAGGTATAAACTAGCCAAAATGTAATTTCTATTTTTGTTTTTCTAACTTATCAGAAATTGAAGTTCAAAATATACATTATTTTATATCTTCAGAAAGCTAATTTTACGAGCTTTCAAAATATTGAAAAATATACAGGGTGTTCCTAAAACTTTTAATATTTTTGTAATTTCCGGTTTAACCGTAAGCGTTTTGTTAATCTTGTTAATCGAAAATAGTGTCAAATAAAGATATTCATGAGATTGGTACATAATATATTCCTTTTCAAGTTTTAATTTCTATTACAAAAGAAATTTTAGATTTTAGAAGTTTTGACATTCAAAAAATCATTACTCTAAAACGGCTCGAGAGATTTTGATAAAAATTTATATTTCAATAGAGAATTACGTTGTCTGTAACATACCCAAAAAAGAAAAAATTTGGCAGAGAAAATTTTGAGAAAACCCATTTCAAAATTTTGACCTTCTTTAGCCCTTTAAAGGTAGGCAATTTTGAAACAAGTTTGAAAATCGGCTTTTTTAGAACGAACACATTTTGGCTGTACAATGCCATTTTAAATTTTTATAATAATAATTACCGGCCAAGTTATAAGAGGGAAAAAGCGCAAAATGGGACAATCGTTCTATTGGCTGCCATTTTGAATAAAAAAAATTTGAAATTTTTTTTTCAATTGGGGCTCAGATGTACTATCTTATAGCCAAGTAAAATTGAATTTAGCCCAAATTTTTGCAAATATGCGCCCAAAATAACCACCTTATTTTTGGACACCCTGTATAGATTTCTTATAAAAGCTTAGTTTGCCCATGAAATAATTTTTCTAAAATCAAATTTCATCAAAATCGGTTCAGTAGTTTTTGCTCCACACAATTACGAACATACATCCATACGGACATTTTGGTTCAAAAAATATAATTTTTTTTGCATTTTTGGAATCCCCGGGACTCAAAACGTCGAGAAATGCAAAAAAAATTTTTATCATTATTATTTTTTTTTTCTCGATTATAGTAACTTTTCCTTGGATTGGAAAAAGTTAAAATTAATTTACGTTATTATTAAGTTACTTACAGGCCATCCCGGAACTGTTCCGCTATCCCACTGATGGATTACTGCATCAACTTCATTTTGTAATTCATTTTCTAAATTCATAAGCGGCTTTATGCGCTGTACAAACCAACTTAAATACTCGATCATTATGTGCAAATAACGTCGATACTCTCCCGTTTTTCTTTCTTTTGGGATGTCGTACAGTTGATCAAAGGTGCTCAAATATGTAATATAATCAGTTTTCTAAAACGCAATGTTTTATTTACAGAGTTGTAATTATAAAGTGCTCACCTCTATTCCTTTCAAGTTAATGAATTTTTCATAACACTCGTGTAAATCTAAAAATTTACCATATCCTTCCTCGTCCGAAAATTCCACTAGATCTATCAAAGAGTTAAATGTAGAACACAGTAAAATCGTAAGCAATAAATACATACTTGATAATTCTTCAGTGGGATTTTCTCTCGCTTTAGCAAGTTCGTCAAACTCGACAGACATAGGAATACTGATCTACAAGTTTCATACTTAAAAAAGTTTATATTGAAAATTTGTAACCAACCTCATTTGGATGCTTCCTGTAAAAGTCTTTTATTTGTTTCAAACGTGTGTAAAACTCTTGAAATTCATTGGGTCCCGTTAAAGCAGCTACTTCAGCTTTTCTATGCCCATCACGATCTTCATACAAATCAACCAACCTTTCAGTACTAGTTAAGTAACGATCTAATAAATACTTTAGACGGTAATCTGAATTAATTACTTCTCGATGCTGGAATAATTTTTATTAGAAAATTGACTAAATTACTCAAGTCTCATATCTTACGCTTGTTTTTTTGTGCAGCATTTCTTTTACCATTGCATCAACTAAACGCTCTCTTTCCTCATGATAACGACGTTGTTGTTCTAATATTGTTTCCATTATTAAAACAAAAAGTAATCCGTGGTAAATATAAATATCTACCAACACCAAGCACTAAGCAATAACTTAACCTCACAAACTTTCACAAATCGTAAATGATCGTAAATGACGCAAATATTTTTCGCTGTGAATACGGGCCCGCTGACGTGTCGCGATTTGACGAACTGGAGGCACGTTAGGTATAGGTAGGTACGCTAGACACAAACACTTGCACGTCACTGTCAATTTTGCTTGTCAGTTTTTGTGGTTTTTCTGCATTTGCCGTTCTGGGTTATGGTTTTGCACCATTCGCAAATGTTTTCAAATTTAAATAAGTAAGCACTTCGAGCATACTTCGAGTAAGAAAGTTCCACTGAAACGCATTTATGTTGAAAATTCAATAGTTTATTGAGTACAGCGATTTTTGTTACATTTAAAAAAATTATTTGAGTCATTATGATAAACAATACGTAAGTCATATTTATCGCAGTAAAGATTGTAAAAACTTAGATGTTTATATTTATAGCGACAGTGAGAGAACCATCCAATGTCCTTACGATAAATCTCATCAAATTATTAATTATCGTTTCCAAAGACACTTAACAAGATGTAGGCGCAATTTTGAAACTTCAAAAACAGTTGTGTGCACATTTAACATAACACATGTTGTACCAGAGCCCGAGCTAAATGTAAGTTTGTTAAAAGTGTGAAAGTAATAATTATCCCGTACTTTTTAGTATCATATGGAAAATTGCCCTGATCGAGTTGCTATTGACAAGTTTATGTTCGCACCAGAACAAACTATCAGTACCGCGCCACCACTACAAAAAGTTAATATTAGTTCTCATGAAAACTGGGATGATGTAAGTATTTTATGTAATTAGAAAACTTTTTACATTTTTCTTAAAATTAGGACTGCAATCATCCAACTTATGATGCACTTGAAAAAAGTAAGACAAAAGCTGTTATTAGGAGCAGCAATCAAACATTGTCGGCTGCCCAGAGACGTAAATTCAGATCTGATGAACGTGAAAGGATGAATAACTTGGCTTTAAATAATCACATGTTGTACAAGGAATCTGGCGAGGCGCAGAAAGATGTAAGATTTTATTTGTTTTTTTAATATAAAACTTTCAAAATACAAATGCAAAAACAACCTTGGAATCTTTATAAAGTGTATAGTAGGTACGCCCAATATAAGAAAACTAGGGCTGGGGATTTTTATAGATTTAATGGATTTAATATTGGAATTATTCGTTCACTTATTATAATATTTGTATTAAAATATTTTAATTATTCATATTCGAATTGTTCGTTTTATTCGTATTTGGGTTATTCGTTCTATTCATATTATTTATTACGAGGTCACGGGATCCTCATTGGGAAAACAAGTGTGGTTACTATACAGGGTGAGTCGGGAGGATCGCACCAAACGCCAGGGGCGTATCTTACACGTAAATATAAGAGGAAAAAATCCAAAAGTTGTAGTCCGATTTTTATTTGTTTTCAAGATACAGCGTTTTCACAAAATAACTTGCATCCATCATTCAGTTGTGCTAATACTGCATGCGTATTTTACTGTTTGGGGGAACATCGTCTAACAGTCCTTGTAAATCATTTTGTAAGAATTCCAAATATTTATATCCTCTTAGGCGAAACTATAAACGATATCACATCACACGTTTCCGAAAAACCATACTGAAAATTTGTTTCGACTTTTATGTGAGGATTTTCGTCGGACCATAAGTGGGAGTTGCAGGTATTGTTAATGTCATCATGGGTGAATGTGGTTTCATCGTTATACAATATGTTCTTCTAAGTTAATGAAATTAATTTATCAAATATTTCAACTTTTAAGACGCTGTAACTCGAATACCAATAAAAATCGGACTACAACTTTTGGGTTTTTTCGTCTCATATTTACGTGTAAAATACACTCCTGGCGTTTGGTGCGATCCTCCCGACTCACCCTGTATATGCGTGAGGATTGTGTCTATAAAGACGACAATATCTGTTTCATTTGGAGTCTCCAATAACCATAAACTCGTAAACTTAATATTTTAAAGCAACATACATCAAGACCCTTTTGCCAAACGCTCCTAATAATGGACGCTGGTATAGATATTGTACAAGAGGACAACCAAAGATATTGAAGAAATGTATAGAATATTTGGTATAAATAACATACTTTTTTTACGATTTTTAAAATTTTTCCAATCCAAGAAAACGTTTTGAAGCCATTTTGGAGTAATAATTTTTTGAATGTTGAAATATTAAAAATCTCTTTTTAAAAATAAAATGTTTATGGTTGTTATGAGCGTTATGACGACCCCTAATAAATATTGCTGGTTCTTATCTACCACAAAAAAATTTAACAATGTGGTTGTAAGTTTTAAGGAAATGGTTGTTTTGATATTTATAAAATTTTAGTTTTGTTATTGAAGTCTTGAATTTTAAATTGTAAATAATTAGAAGTTATTTCTTTGTTTATTAATTTTTGTCCTCCTGGAAGGACACGGTTGTTCGGTTGATTGGCGTTCCGTTTTTTGATAAAACCAATTATTCAGAAAAAAGTTCATAAAATGATCCATTAACTACCTCAAGAATTTATTCACGTATATCATTTATCAGATCTACCGTTATATCAAAACTTACCCATTTTTATTATTATCAAAAATTCTTTATTAATAAAGCACCATGAAATAGATATAATCAGCGCCGGATGATTTCCAGAAAGTTATTTGCAACCGTAGATTTCAAATATCGCCAGGTGAGACCGAAAACCACGTGCTAGTCTTAAAATTACCCCGAAGTACCCCGTCACGTCGTTATACCCGACCTGCCAAACCAAAAATTTTCGCTTTTTGCTGACGTTAAAAGCGACTTCGTCGCTATAGCCGGTCTACCCGCGTCGCTATATCCGGATTTTTTTGCATTGAGTTGAATACAAATCCAACCATACTTTCAAATCCCCGTCGCAATATGCGACTTGTTGTTATAAGCGACGTCGTTATTCGCGACTTTCACTGTATATTTAAATGTGCAGCCCTGTTTTAGCTTTAGCTGACTACCGCTTTATGAATTCTTAGATAAATTTGATTTTGTTTTACAGTATGAGGCTCCTCTTCGTCGTCCTCACCCTCAATCCAGTGGCATACAGGATAATAATGATACTGACGATTTATTAAAACAAATTAAAAAGGACGCTAATATTGTTAGTACACCTAGAATGGGACCAAATATTATTCATTCTGCAAAACTGGATTACGCTGGTGCTGTTCCAACTGCTGAACCTACTAGCAATGTAGATAGTTTGAAAGATTTTCCACCGTTAGGCGGAATTAGGAAAGATCCAAGGTACTACTACAGATGTTTTAAATTTAATTTTGTATGTTGGAGTAGGAAATGTACAGATAACTTCTATTTACAGGGATAGTGTATGGAACGCTTCTTCTATTGCAGAAACATTTAAACCTGCGAGTCGTGGTAGAGGAAGAAACTTACAGAAGTAAATTGAATTTGTAAAATTTGGGGATAATAAAATTAATTTTAGTTTAAAAATGTTTTTGTAACAATCAAAATGTTAGAATTTATAAATTTCGCTGTTATGTTTTATTATAACTAAGTATTTTACTTGAAAAGGTAAACATTTAAGTGTTGAGAAAAGGAATATTTTTGTATGTAATTCAAGGATTTGACTGTAATCGTTCGATTGTAATGTTTAGTTTTTAAGTTTTGGAATGAAAATTTTGACTTTCACTACGATTAGTCTTGCAGAGGGATAAAATGCTGAACATACTGTAAAAATTTTTGAGGCTATAATGACCAAAATTACGTTAAGCATTGAATTTTTTAACTGGACTAATATTAAAATGAAAGTCTAATTTTAATCCGCTATGTTGACTTTAGAATAACAAGTAGTAAAATAAGGCAAGTTTGAAAAAATTTTACATACAGTTTATTTTATTGTTATAACTACATAGTATAAACAAACATTAAATTTATTTTTGATTTATTATTTATACCTACTAACCATTAGAAAATATTGTGAGAATCTGTGTGACCAATCCTTTTATCTTTTATCAATCGGTAAAATATTTTGAAGTAAGACACCTTCTTCTTCATAAATCAACGGATGATCTGTATAATAACTGACAATTTCTTGTATAGTTTTAAATTTGGGTTGATCTAAATCCATAGTAGAGGTTTTAAATTGTAAATATCCTTGATCATTTTTCTCAACTCCAAAATTAAGCATTTTAATTGGATGTATTATTGAAAATGTACATAAGTGATTTTTTTCTCTGCTAGGTCGTATTAAATATGCTCCACTTTGTAATCCTTGAAGTAAAATTTTTGCTCCTTTTCTATCTGTTTCACGATAGCAGAATTCGGTTTTGAAATCTAAAAAAGAAAAAACTCGAGGTATTAATTGTGTTCAATTCCTGTAATTTAATTTGTAAAAATACTTAAAAGACATACCATAATCTTGTTTTGGAAGTCTATGAGGACTAACATTGGTTACAGATCTGGGTGATACAGGAGGTGTGGCTTTTACTGTAATATTTGATGGAATAACATTGGTTACAGATCTGAGTGATACAGGAGGTGTGGCTTTTACTGTAATATTTGATGAAATAACATTGGTTACAGATCTGGGTGATGCAGGAGGTGTAGCTTTTAATGTAATATTTGATGGAATTACAAGAAGTCTTTCGTTATTACTTATTTTTCTCTCATTGGATACTTTTCTAATAGTCTTAGGAAGACCGTCATTCGATTCAGATTTAACTGCAATATTTGTTAATGGGATTGGCGGTAAGGGACGTCTTCCAATAAAATCTAATGGTTTTGCCGAATGCTGTGGAGAAGTATTAACATTGTTGTTCAAGTTGTTTTCATTAATAGTACCATAATCTTCTAACACTTCGTCGACATCGGTCATTGTGTGATTTTTTTTTAATGGTAATGGTGGTAACAGTCTTCCAGTATAATCTAATGGTTTTATTGAACGCTGTGGAGAAGTATTAACATTGTTGTCGTTCAAGTTGTTTTCAGTAATAGTACCATAATCTTCTAAAATTTCGTCGACTTCAGTCATTGTGTGATTTTTTTTTGCTGGTAATGGTGGTAACAGTCGATTAACAGAAGGCTTTTTTGTCATTTGAGCTTGTTTGTTAAACTCTAGGAGTGGTTCAGCATATTCTGTATCATCTTCTTCATTTGGATCTGCTAAAACAGGAGTATAAATCTCGTCTTCGTCTTGGTTTTGGGTCTTGGGTAAGAGAGCTGGAATTGATGGTAATGGTCTAGTAATATTTCTTTTCACTGTTGAACTCTCTTGAAAATGTTTTTTAGTTGTCTGATTTTCATAAGCATTTCTAGTGTTATGTACATGTCCAAAGTTTTTATTTTGTGAAAATTGCGGCAAACTATCTTGAAGTAACTCTGCAGCTTCGTTTCCGATATTAAAGTCTGAAAATTGTGGTTTTGGTGGCAGTGGTAGTTTATTATTTCTATTATACAAAAATGAAGGGTTCGTAACCGCGCACGAAGTTTGGAATGCTTGTTCTAGTTGATTCTTGAACGAGTTACTTTCTTCTTTAGTTAATGAACTTTTTTTTATTCCTTCAGGAGTATTTGGACTTAAAAAGTTTGGTTTTGTTGCTATTATTGGTGGAAGTGGTTTAGGTGGAGCTTTTTGAATATTTTCATATTTAAGTATAAAATTTTTTGGATTTTCTTTTACATGTATTAAAAAGCTCCATAAACGACGACTGTGTATAGGTGGAAGTTGCAATGAAGCAATTTGAAATTCTGTAAGTTGCTATTAAGAGTCTAAGTAATTATTGTTTTAACATACTTTTATTTGCTTACCAGAAATGCGTGACCATCGATAAAGTTATTTCGAATGGCATCTCCACATTCTCCATATCCATTCTGTAACAACAAATATAAAATAAACGAATTAATTTAAAAAAAAAGAAAAATACATCTTCTAAAGCTTTAGCTAATTGGTCTGGATTTAAATTTTCAATTTTTCTGTACATTTTTGTTAAAGCAATTCGAACAATACTGGGCACGGTCCGATACAGGAAACATTACTTATCTTATCAACAGGAAAATTAAGAAACTGTTCATGGGGATATTTAAATTTGTGATGATTAATATGCATGGTAATTTCCTTTTGATTAAAAATAGTTTTACTGCGGTTTTATGAAAGTATGTCAATTTTAAATTTGGCGCTTGTAGTGGTTGGAGTCTCGGATATTTCGTTGTCAGCTGATTGTCAATGTCAAATTGACATTTTATTAGTAAAATTAATTTGCCCTTAAAAGTTAATTAACATGTTTAACTAGTACGTATTATAAATAAAATTATCTAGTCAAAATGTTTATTGTTTGTATATAATTTTAAAAATGAATTTACACCAAATAGTAAGCGGTGCCTGCAATGCAGGTGATAAGTGCTTTGCAGTGGGTAGTGTTGAAGGAGTTGCTTTTACAGTAAATTTTTATTTTACTTCTTATCTATATGTTATTCAATCCACCTATTTTAGGCGTATGCAGCAGGCTGTAACATAGTAATCTTAGCATCAACCTTTGAAAGAGTTCAAATTATTCCAGGTGCCGTGCACGATTATATTCGTATAAGCTCTTTAGACTGTTCTAGCGATACAGGGAAAATTGCTGCTGCTTATGATACCACAGTGTGTATATATGAACCTACTCCACTAATACATAATAATTCAACTCATGTAAGTAAACTTGAAAATTTTGAATTTTTTTAAAATTTGAGTTTCAGGGACTTGATTATCGTTGGGTACAAACAGGAACTTTTAAAACTGAAACACCTGTAAGTGCTTTAAGTTGGAATTTGGAAGGTACGCGTTTATTAACTGCTGGAGAAACAGTTCAGTTATGGCATTTAAGATCACAACCCGTAGAAGAGGACACTCCTGTTACATTCACTTTAGGAGGAAATGAGAGTGTAACAGATGGAAGCGAAACTGATGAACGTCAAGGTACGATTTTTTTTACCAATTTTAATAAAAATAATCATTTTTATTTAGAACAAGACCAAGCCAGTTGGCAGTGTGTTTGGAGAGTGAACACTGCTGTACCAGTTCAACATCTGGCTTTTAGTCCTGACGGTACCTTGTTTGCAACATCTGGTGAAAATGATCGATTAGTAAAAATTTGGTATGAAAATAAACAATGTAAGAATTTTCATATAATAAGATCTCAAAAAGTGACTGTTGTTTTTCATAGTTCTCTTTACATCAAGAAGTACCGATGGACCTACAGAATTGGAGTATAATTTTGTGTATGTTGCGCATCCTCGTGCTGTAACTCATTTGTCTTGGAGAACAACTAGTAAATACATGCCTAAGTAAGTTTACGTGTGTTAAGTTAAACAAACATTTTAATGAGACTATTTTAGAGGGTCTGTATCTAATATGTTAGTTACATCTTGTAAGGATAACATATGTAGATTGTGGGTCGAAACTGTTTTACCAGAAGATGGTTTAGTAAATTTATCTCAGTTAGATCCTCAAGCAAACCATCCAAAGTTTAGAACTCATCGTCATAAGCACAGGTTTATGCAACGTTTAAAACACATGAAGTAAGTTGATTTATAAAGGGAGTGGGATTTTCTTGTATAATGATGTCTCGAATCTTAAGGACATGTTTTCATATAAGACGACATGCCAAGCAGCGCACTCAAGGTTTCGGAGGAGCTTCTACACCCATACCAACTCTTCCATCTACCTATAGTGTTCACGATTTTCATTCTTATGGTTATCGTGGAACTGGTAAGTTTATAGTTCTATTTTAGTAGCGAATATGCTAAATCTTAATTAATTTTAGGTGTTACACCAGGGATGCATTTTCATTTAGCCGCTTCGGTGAATGCAGAAACAGATATTCCTTTGGTACCGAGCATTTCATTTTGTAATCCACGGCCCGCATTTGTTTTACACTGGTTGAATAATAAAGAAATGCATTTTAGTATGCACGCTGAGTCTCTTTTAGAAGAATTAACAAGGCAAAAAAGTTAATATAATCATTATAAAAATGTAATGTTTATTTTTTTTATCTAGGCGTGTTGTTGAGCATCCCGAAACGGAATATGGGCAAGAAGAACCATTAATGGAAACAGGTGGACCTGATGGTTTAGATGCACGTATTGAAGCTTTGTTACGTGATTGGCATCACAGTCCAGATCTTTTGTTTAGTATACACCCTGTAGATGGAAGTTTTTTGATTTGGTTAGTTGCAGTAGTGTTTAATTAACAAAATTTAAATAAAATACTCGTTTAGGGTTATAGATTGGTTAGATGAGTACCATCCGGGATCATTTAGACAAGCGCAAGTGTCATTTTCGACACGAATTCCTTCTGCATTTCCTCTAGGCGATTCCTTAAGCATGTCTACTACTGTTAGTTTATACAGTATTGCAACGTGTTTGAAACATTTAGTTAAAGAAGTTCTTAAAGAAAAAGAAATTAAAGATAACTTGCCTGTCGTCGAAGAAGAAGACGAAAACAAAGTTATACCAGAAGTAAAGTGTTCATAATAAATTTATTTACTTTTAATTAAACGCTCGATTTTAGAGACAAACATGCCAAGAAGAACCAAAAGAGGCGTGTCCAGTTATATTCCTTGTTACAAAGCACGATAATGGAACTTTGAATTTGTGGCAACTCACATTTGCGGACAAGAGTAAATTTAGTCAAGTATTGAGTATAGGTCATAGAAGTAGAGCTTCAGGCCATAGATATAGAGTGAACGATATCACGTGCCATCCAGTGTTACCATTGTTACTAACCACCAGCCATCATAACATCGTAGATCAAAATAAAGATCACAATACTAAAGTAAAACTTTGACAATGTGAAATTACCTGTGTTAATTTTTAACTTCTTATAGGGTTACTGTAGCGAACTTATCTTGTGGAGGGTAGATGCCGTTGGGCCTCTTTCTAAATCTGGTGGAATTTGTGAATTGGCACGTATCACATCGCCCGAGCCTTCGGCATTTAGTGTTGTCGCTTGGATTCCTACTTTACTTCCTTCGAGCACATTGGGAAATTTGTCTAATTCTCCGAGCGCGTGTTTTGTAGCATCCGATGGTGATTGCTTACGTGTTTATCAAGCGGTGATTGACGCACGAACCTTATTAGCAGACATCTCTTGTAAAGAAAATAGATTTAAAGGTTCCGCCGAAAGTTTGATGTCGGATTTATCGTCTTTGAACGAGGAGAGTCTACTTGATAAAATTAATATTGTGTCACAACAAAGCACATCTCGACCCGGTTGTATAATTCAATTAGAAACTATTTCCGAGGCAATTAAATGGCAAAATACGACGTTTTTGCATGTATATCAAGAGCAGCTAATCAGTGGCCAACGAAGTACTCCAATAAATTTAGCCGGAGATGATGCTATGGTGGATTTACAGCAAAATTACATTTTTGAACAACCATTTTATATTGTACTTTTGGATTGTACCGATCAAAACACAATTATTCACATGTGGAAACTGGTTATAGCTTCTAACGAAGCCGAATTATCTTTAACAGGTAGCCAAATGTATGTACCAGATTGCAATTTAGTACAAGATGGAAATGACTTGTCGAGGAAAAATAGTTTAGAATCTTTACATTTAAAACAAGCAAAATTAAGTCCTCACATATCGATTACGACTAATAAAGAAATAAAACAAATTTTGCCATTACCAGACGGAGTCGAAATTGTTCATGCGACACCAGCAGCTGGACATTTGAGCTCTGCATCAATTTATCCTGCTTGTTTGGCTCCTTATTGTTTTGCTACTGCATGTAATGATGGAACTATTAGATTTTGGACTGTCAGTGACAATCCGATTGATGTAAAAGGAGCTAAACACCTTCTTTTAGAAGAAGATGGAGAGGTTGTAAATACTGGTAAAATTTGGACAGAATGGAGTATGGTTAAAGAATCAGCAATCGAAATTGATGGTCAGTTATTGCATTTAAGTGTCGCTTATTCAGGACGTCTTGCTTGTGCTTACAAATACGGAAAGAGCTTTACTAGACCGAGTAAAAATGATCACGATTCCAGGTAAGATCAGTAACACATCACATCGACCACATACGTTGTTTTTTACTTTAATATAAATTTTTTTCTGTAGGTACATAAATTTATGTGTTTCGATTTACGAATGTGAATCCACCGGAGGAACAGAATGGGTTTTAGAAGATATTATACATTTAAAAAATATTCACTTACCAAGAATTACAGTTGATCGGCATCTCGACCTCAGCTACTTATACGATTCCAAAACATTAAAAAAGAAACAAAGAATCAACGAGGTACTCCACACATTTTCAAATGACGACAGACAAACTCTTACAGTAGAAACCAAACCCACATTATTAGCTGTACCAAGTTTTAGCACTTTACAAACTTTGAGAAAATCAATATCCGAAATAGGCAACATTTGTCCAATTACACAAAAACACATAGTACAGCTCGATTGGGTTTCTAACGAAGACGGTTCTCACATTTTAACAGTCGCTTGTGGTAACAAAATTATGCTTTACACTCCTTTATCATCCGACTTAGCTCAAGCTAATGTAAAAGCGATGAAAGAATCAATCAATACTAACCGTCCAATTTTACGAAAAGCAAGCTCTTTGGCCCAACCATTATTTGTCGATGATTTCAAATGGATGACGTTGCGTAAAATTGAATTACAAACAGCCGATGGGTTACCTGCTCTTCCGATGCAAATAAGTTGGGTGCGTGATGGTTTGCTTATTGTAGGCATGGACTCAGAAATGCACGTTTATACTCAATGGAGACCACAGAACTGCACCGTACAAACTGTGGTCGAAACCTCAGAAACAGACAATAAAAATATACGCGATCTTGATATTCGCACTTTAACTCAAGAGAATCAACGTAAATTAGCTTCTGTACCAACATTAGGACGCATCAGCTCGGTTAATTTACAAATATTAGATCGAAAACGTACAAGCAAAGATTGCAATCCCGATTATATGCCGGATTATGGCTTATTCGAAGCTTCTCGCATAGCTTGTCCCGTTTTGCCTCAGTATCATCCCAAGCAGTTGATGGAATTACTCAATTCTGGTAAAATACGTTGGGTTAAAGCAATTTTAACTCATTTAGTGAAATGTATTGGAGGAAATCAAGATAATATTGAAGATGTACAAGGGTGGGCTCGAGCTCGCACTTTATCAGTTAGTTATCCTGCAGGTAGTCCAGAACACAGGGCTAGTATAAGTGAAATTACTCTAGATTATGCCGAAATTACAAACATTCCTCCTTTACCTTTATGGACGTTGCTTGCAGCTGATAAAGAAAATGCAGGTTGGTTTTTAGTAAATTCTATGTTTAAATTTAATCATAAGTGGCTTAATTTTTTTAACTTTTACAAGAGGTTCAGAGGCTTTCACTTACGTTTTCAACTATTATTGATTTTTGTTTTCGACTGTCATTGATTTTGATTTTCAACTGTCATTTGTTTTTATTTTCAACTGTCATTGATTTTTGTTTTAAACAATGGTTGATTTTTGTTTTCAACAGTGATTAATGTTTGTTTTTAACTGTCATTGGTTTTTGTCTTCAACTGACATTGATTTTTGTTTTCAACTATCTTTGATTTTTGTGTTCAATAGTGATAGAATTTTATTTACAACTGTCATTGATTTTTGTTTTCAACTATTGTTGATTTTGGTTTCAACAGTGATTGATTTTTGTTTTCAACTTTCATTAGTTTTAACTTTTTTTTGTTTTCAACTGTCATTGATTTTTGTTTTCAACTGTCATTGATTTTTGTTTTTAACTGCCATTGATTTTTGTTTTCAACTGTCATTGGTTTTTGTTTTCAACTGTTATTGCGTTTGTTTTCAATTATCGTTGATTTTTGTTTTCTACAGTGACCGATTTTTGTTTTCTGTTATTGGTTTTTGTTTTCAACAGTGATTGATTTTTGTTTAGAACTGTCAGTGATTTTTGTTTTCAACTATCGTTGACTTTTGTTTGCAACTGTCATTGATTTTTGTATTCAACAATCGTTGATTTTTATTTCAAAAGTGATTGATGTTTGTTTTTAACTGTCATTGGTTTTTGTTTTGGTTTTTGTTACTATCTTTGATTTTTGTGTTCAACAGTGATTGAATTTTATTTACAACTGTCATTGATTTTTGTTATCATGTGTCATTGATTTTTCTTTTCCACTTTTATTGATTTTTGTTTTCAACTTTCATGGATTTTGGTTTTAAAGTGTCATTGGTTTATGTTTTCAACTGTTGTTGGTTTTTGTTTTCAATTATCGTTGATTTTTGTTTTCAACTGCAATTGATTTTTGTTTTCAACTGCCATTGATTTTTGTTTCTTACTGTCATTATATTTGTTTTCAACAGTAACTGATTTTTGTTTTCAATTATCATTGGTTTTTGTTTTCAACAGTAATTGATTTTTGTTCAGAACTGTCGGTGATTTTTGTTTTCAACTGTCATTGATTTATTGTTTTCAACTGTCATTGAGTTTTGTGTTCAACTGTTATTGATTTTTGTTTTCAACTGTGAATAATTTTTGTTTTCAACTGTCATTGATTTTTGTTTTCAACTGTCATTGATTTTTGTTTTCAACTGTCATTGATTTTTGTTTTCAACTTTCCTTGATTTTTGTTTTTAACTGTCATTGATTTTTATTTATTTTTGTAGTCACCAAAGAAGAGAAGAAAGATTATAATGAATTGTTTGACAATAATACGATTATGGAAGAGTCCTTAGATACTTTGCTTGAGGATCAAGACGTTCCTAGACACGACAGAAGACTATCTGAAAGAGCTACAGGAATTGCTCATTTCACTCCCAAACAAGGTATAATTTTATTTGTTTATACCCACGCATGACAACTCTTAGGATAAAGACTTAGCTCATGAGAATTATGACTCATATTATTACAGGGAGGATGTTGTCTCGTATGCTAACTCATACTCACTTACCCGGTTTATCGAGCTTAGACCAAATGCACCTTCTTGCACTTGCTGATACTGTTTCCACTTGCAACACAGATTTGGCAGAAAGATTTGCAATTGATGCAGCTAAATCTGCTATGGCCAAAGAAAATTTAGTCGGCCAATCCGATGAAGTTATAGTTGATTCTCTAGACGATTGTGGTTTGCGATTTTTACTTGCTATGAAGCATTACGGTTATTTACTAAGGTAACGAAAGATGTTGCTAATTTACTAACTACAATTTGAATAATTTTAGGTGTTTATCATTGGTACAAAGAGCGCAATTTCAAAAACAAGGCGTGGGTACTAATAATTTGGCGTGGGCTTATCACTCGGAGACACAAGAAGAACTTCTTAATCTTATTCCTAGCTATGCTAAAGGTGAACCAACGTGGACAGTTTTACGTGAACTCGGTGTTGGGTGGTGGATTCGAGGGCTAGTTTTATTGAGACAATGCGTTCAAGTTTTAGCTAAGGCCGCCTACAAAGTCAAACAAGATCCGATGGACGCTGCCTTATATTACCTCGCCATGAATAAAAAGAGTTTGTTGTGGGGTTTATACAGGTTTGTTTGTCTTGCTAAAACAAGAGTTTTGTTTACAAGGTACATTTTAGATCTCGTGGAGATCCAAAGATGACAAAATTTTTTGCTAACGATTTCACGGAAGATAGATGGAGAAAAGCGGCGCTAAAAAATGCATACGCCTTATTAGGAAAGCAAAGGTTTGACCATGCAGCTGCGTTCTTTTTATTAGCAGGCAACGTAAGAGACGCCGTCGAAGTAAGTTTTATAATACAAAAGTTTACTTAAATATGAAATTCTGTTTAATTTAGGTTGTTTTAAATAAATTAAACGATCTTCAACTAGCTATAATTATAGTTCGTTTGTACGAAGGTGATGGTGCAAGTTTAAAGAGATTGTTGTATGAAGAAATTTTAGGCTGTGATCCAGAAGGCAACGATCAAGATATGACGAGAGCTCATCCTGATCCATTTTTACGATCTATGGCTTTGTGGACTTTAAAGGAGCACCAGGCTGCGTTAAGTACTCTTTTAGTCGGAAATGCTGGAACTCAACATCAAGCGCACGAAGATGACAGTCGCGAAACTAATCAAGCCGATCCTAACGTTTTTAATTTTTATGTTTATTTACGTACACATCCTTTACTCGTTAGACAACATTTTGCTAGCACTGCAAAAAGAAAAATTTGGTTAGCAAGTGGAAAGCAAGTAAGTTTTTAATTGTGTATGTTCACTGTGAAGGTAATTGTTTTAAATTGTTCGATAGGTAGTTGTAGAAGATTCAATAACGCCATTAGAACGTCAGTTGTACTTTACTACTGCTCATGGACACTTTAGAGCTGGATGTCCTGCTTTGGCTCTGGAAGTTTTATCCAAATTACCTTATGTAGCTGCTGACACAACAACAAAACAGCCAACTCCAGGTAACATCTACAATTTGATTTAAATTTGAATTAAAATGACGTTGTTTGTTTTAAAGCGGTATCTCCGAAAGAAACTAAAGATGAAGACCAAATAAATACAGGAATTTTATCTTGGGATTCGAGACCTCAATTAAGTCAAAAAGTAGATGATTTTGACTGGGGCGGCACTTCTGACTTGAATGTTAAAACAGACGATTTTGAATTGAAATGGTCGGACGATGAGAAAGATTCTGATGAATCAGAGGAAGGATTGAGCATGAAACCGGCCAAAAAAGAAGAAGTTAAAGTAGAAGAACCTGAAGAACAAGAAGTAGAAGATAACGATGCTGCTGCAGATCAAATCGATATTATGGCGCAGCAACTTAAGTTTGTTGCTTGCTTGAAAATTCTAATGGAAGAGTTGTCAACTTTAGCTACAGGTTTTGAAGTTGACGGTACGTTAACGAAATAATATTTAGTAAATAAACGATTGCAGTTGTTAACTTGTCGCGTGAATTTTTTTCAGAATTAAATAATTTAAAGCACTTCAGAGACTATAATCGTCCACCAGTAGTACATAGTAAGAAATAGTGAGCAAAAGCTGTTAGGCTTACGGCTAAAATAACTGCAAATTTATGTTTTTTATTGCTAACATTAAAAAACGCGTTGATGTTGTTTCGTAATTAATTGTTTCTGTACCTAATTTCTTTTTTTTTTGTTTAGGTGGACAATTACGTTATCAGTTGTACATTTGGTTAGAAAAAGAAGTGGAAGCTTTGAAAGAATTGTGTAGTTACACTTCAGCTGAAAGTGGCGCAGATGCAGATTTAGATTTAACCACAGATGATCTTCCTGAACATATAAGCTTAAGACCGACTTTACACGAAATTCTCGTTCAGGAAAAATTAGATTTTGAAGCTAAAGTCATGAGAGCTGCAAATAGAAAACGCTGGCTGAGAGGTTTGTTATAAAAAGTTATCAGGTCATTTGAGCAACAAGAATGTAAGGATCTTACGCTCGGTTGCATAAAGGCGAATTATATTTTAATCCGAGAATTAGATTTATAATCCTTAGATAGGGCAACGTTACACAATAAATTAATAAATAAAAATGTCAGTATAATTAACAAGCTCAGTCACATTTCAACCACATTTCAACACAAAAATATCTTAACCTCAAATTTTTTTTTTTACAAACCTCAAATTTTGACATTACAGTCTGTAAAGCTTGCCTTAAATGACCAGCTTTTTTTTCAAACCAATAGAAGTTAAACTTGAACCAACTTTTAGCGTCTAATGCTGGAAATGCAAGGTTTCTATTGGCTTAAGGCTATTTGACATGGACTAAATATCGTACTAACTGTTAGTAACTGAATCAACTCAAGTAACAAAAACACGGGAATCTAAGCTTTAACGTCGTGCGTAGAAATCTCGAACCACGACCGTGCACGACGTTAAAGCTTAGATTCCCGTGCTTTTGCTC
The DNA here is from genome assembly GCA_963924605.1 of Malthinus seriepunctatus. NCBI lineage: Eukaryota > Metazoa > Arthropoda > Insecta > Coleoptera > Cantharidae > Malthinus > Malthinus seriepunctatus. Next base: position 28,397,425 of record OZ004601.1, on the reverse strand, counting down.
CTTGAGTTGATTCAGTTACTAACAGTTAGTATCATATATCCCAATTCCACAATTATAGAGAGTGACACATTCCTAATATGTGTTCACAAGCTTTAGCTAACTATAGACCGGCTTCTATTGAGATAGATGCAGAAAACACGTGCCGCTTTTATAGAATAACGTACTTTACTATAATTTGACAGAAGGTGACAGAAGCTTAGTAGTAGACGTGGATCCGAGTAACAAACGATTGTTCATAATGCTGTACCGAAAAATCTCGATGTGATCTAGTCTTCATTCTATAAATGACACAACTGTCTATATTTGTGGACAAATAGTATAGTCCATGTCAAATAGGCCTTAGAAAAAAAAGCTAGCTTCTAGAAACTGTGATGTAAGGCCGGCTTAAGGCTGCCTTAACGTTGCCATATCAAAGGATTATAAATCTAATTCTAGGATTAAAATATAATTCGCTTTTATGTAACCGAGCATAAAGTTTTTAATTTTTGATATTTTAAGAAAAAATAACGTGTTTCATTTAAAGTGATAGTTAAGAAAACAATATACTATTTTCAGCGAACGAAACATTGCTTCGAACATTGTTAAGTTATTGTTCTCTACATGGAGCTACTGGAGGTTTGGCTTCAGTAAGAATGGAATTAGTGCTTCTTTTACAAGAGTTGCAACAAGAAAAAACTCAACAACAACTCTTGAGTCCATTACCATTTCCAACAAGTTTACCTTTGTTGGCAGCTAGTGTTGCAAGCAGTAAAACTGTCATTGCAGATCCCGTGCGTTATCTGCAAAGCCTTACACACGATATGCTTAATACGGTAATACATACTGGGTGATTTTTCACCCAATATTGGTAAATAACATTGGGATCTCGGAAACCGTAAGAGTTACAAGATTGGTTAAATTAGCAAAAAGTTGCATATTTTGATGACCTTTAAGAATCCGTTCAGAAAATTTCAAAATTCAAAATGGTTTCCGAGATAAAGCATAAAAACTGAAAATTTCGTTCTTCGACTGTAGATTCAAAATGGTTTACTTTAGAAAAAAAATTCTCGTGAAAAATTTTCGGGCGGTCAAAAGAGCTATCAAACGATACCAAACTCGACTTTTTATCACATCGACACTAGGCGTCACGACGTTCAACTTTTCATTTTCTTTTGGGGGACCTATCATTTTTTTTCCAAAAATATCTCAGTAGACTTGTCTAAATTCGGATACCAAACGAGAACTTTCTATCTTGTACTTTTCTTGATTTACAACAACTTATGTTAATGTTACTTTATGTTATTTTTTACGATGAAAAATAACGACTAAAACTTAGTTTTTAAAATCTTAGTACCTAATGTAATTTTATTTCCTGATTAACTTAATTTTATAAATTTTAAAAACTAGGTTTTAGTCGTTAATTTTCGTGGAAAAATATAACATAAGTAAGATATTAACATAACGTAATATAACATAACCTAAGAAGTTGTGTAAATCAAGTCTTTCATACAAGATAGAAAGTTCTGGTTTGGTATCCGAATTTAGACAAGCCTACTGAGATATTTTAGAAAAAAAAATGATAGGTCCCCCTTAAGAAAATGAAAAGTTGAACGTCGCGACGCTTAGCGTCGATATGATAAAAAGTTGAGTTTGGTATCGTTTGATAGCTTTTATGATCTCCTGAAAATTTTTCCCGAGAATGTTTTTCTAAAGTAAGCCATTTTGAAACCACAGTCGAAAAACAAAATTGCAAATTTTCAGTTTTTCTGCGTTATCTCGAAAACCATTTTGAATTTTGAAATTTTCTCAACGGCTTCTTAAAGCTCATCAAAATAGGCAACTTTTTGATAATTTAACCAATCTCGTAACTCTTACGGTTTCTGAGATCCCAATGCTAGTACCGCTTAGAAAAATAACCATGTATTGGGTCTTACTTATTTACTTAAAATTTTAATTTTTTTAATTCAGGTTGTAGATTTACCACAGCCAAATACATCCCAAAGCCAACTTTTAGTTTTAAGAGATCTAGCAGTGGCATTATCAGCGTGCATCTACCAATCTTTATGCGATTCCGACACTTTCAAAAGCAATTTGCAAGATTCCGAGGTAGATTCAATTAATAATCGTATTGGTTACCAGTACAAGTATAAATTTTGTAGGAGAAATGTGTCACTCATTTAGTTGGACGCAGACGGCGATTTTCAACAAACGAAAGTCAACACATTCAAACTTTACCTTCAAAATGGCCAGGTGTTACTAGTTTACGTGCTCTTTTAGCTAGAGAAAAAGACGAAGATACTCCTAGACTCACTGTAGTTTTATGTGAAGCGTTCACTGCTACTTACTTAGCTTTGTTGTTATATGGTTTGTGCACTTTAGATTGCGTTATTTTGTTCCACGTAACCGGTCATTCTTTCACTCAAGACACTTGGGCTAGGTGAGTTACTGAAGATCGTTTTATGCTTATAAACGTGCTTACGTAACAATAATTTTGTAGACTGTTTGGAGGGGGAACTAAAAAGCTATTACGTACTGCAAGTGTGACAAGTTCGGCTGCCAATCAACCAAACGTACAAAATACTGCAACTGAAGAAGTAAGCGGACCAGCAATGTGGCTAAATAAGCAAAGAGTTAAGTTGAATACTAAGCTATTAGGACACCAACCGAGTACTATGAAAGAGGATAAAGCAACGTATCGCGAACAATTTGTACCACCAGAAATGAGCATGTTGGCTTATTTATTAACGAAGGTTAGTATTTTGGTTTTATGCAACAAGAGATTTAAAATTTAAAATTGTAGCCCAACGCCGGACCTGATTGTGATGACGTCTCCAGCGATTCAGAGAGTGAAGAAGAAGACGTCTTTGACGCACCACCCACTGTTGTGCTTGTTAATAATGAACATTCCGATCCCAATTCTTACTCATGGGTCGTATTGAAGTTGTCAATTTTACGTATCGTTCAATTAAGACTTAACGATTTTCTTGCTGTAAGATTTAATTTGGACTGTTTATTTTTTTTATTCAAATGGTTGTAATTTTAGGTTGCTGGATTGGAATTATCCGAATTACCGGTTGCGAGTCCGTTGATTCATAGTATTTTGAGACGCCTCAACAAGTGGCAAGATGTTTTAAAAAAAGAAATGGATAATAGGCGAGCTCCTCCAGAATACATTCCGGGTTGTTTTCTTGAAAGCACCACAGGGCCACCTTTACAAAAATATAGGTAAACAATCTATTTTTAAATGAAAACGTTAAATGGCGGTATCAGACTATCGATATTTTCATAAATATTTTTATAATTTTTTTTATAAAACTGGTTGTGACAGTGTACTCGGCTATATTTTTGTTGATGAAAGGACGAGTTCTATTGGTTTTTTATGCGAGCGTGCGCCTTGTTGTGTTATGTAGTGGCGCATGTTTCGTATTTAAATGTATTTCTTGTACCTTGGAGGTTTTGCAGCTTATGCAATACATTCTACAATCCGTAAAAATAATAATAGCAAATTATGACAGTGTGGTATACGCACATGATGACATATTTTTATAAAAATATTTATGAAAATATTGATAGCAGGATAGCTATTTAACAGTTTTGTGTATTTAGGCAACTTTTGGAGCCACAAAATACTCCATTTGCTAGTAAAAGTGGAGCTAGCGCTGTGAGACGTTTGTGGACTTACTTGGTTCATCAAGAAAGCGTTCAAGATATATTTATACGTGCCGTGTTTGGTAAACGTCGTTCTATTACGGCCATCGATGAAATACTTCCTCATCCGGAGCCAGTAATAGAACCTGTGAGAATTATACATAAGGAACAAGATTCGATTGCAGCCTTTAGTTTGAATCAGGTATTAAATTTATAATTTTTTAAATTCGTTAATTTATTTAATTTAAAATAAGGTTAATGGTGGTTTGATTGTAATTGCTACACCTAGAGAATTACAAGAAATGGAAATTTCTTTGCTATTAGAATTGCCGGCTTGGCTCGAGGACGAATGCGAATTGGATATTTTAAATTTAAAACACGATTCTATAGATTCTACTGTTCCACCATTTTTAGTGATACAAAGTACAGGTGATAAAACCAAAGAACCACAACCGGGTAGTCCTCAGACGACAGGTGCCGGTCAAAGTGGTAGAGGAACTAGCGTGGTGAGTTTCTTTAATTATAAAGCATGATATTGATATAAAAGTATGTGTTAAAGAGTGAAATAATGTTTTAACACCTCTTTTTTGTAAGAATTTTAATTCCAGTTTAAATAGTTATTTGATCGTAAGTTTATAATCAAATATTTATAATAAAAACCGATGTAGATGTTGCTGCTATAAAGCGGTAGGCATCAAACCAACAAACCAAAAGTTTTATTGTTCAATATTTAAATTTTGACTGCTTAATTGAATTTTACTGTTAACAAAATTTTCTGTAATTGTTACGTAAGTGATTTATGGTTATATAAAATATTTTAAGTGTGTGTATGTGTGTCTGTAGATGAAGGGATTAAGTTTCCCAGGCTGTCATGATCCCAACTTTGTCCACCTCGTGCTACTACGGTCGGCTCACATGCTTCGGCCGGTTCGTCTCTTAACACTGCATATTTGTTGCTTGCTGACCTTAAATTCCATAGAATAGCGCAAAGTTTTTATTAATTTTTGCATCTGTGCTGCGCACTTTTTATTGTGTTAATCGCTTCTATTAACCACCTTGACATAAGTAACTCGAGTCTTTATTAAAAAAAAGTTTTTTGTATAGCTGAGCTCAAAGTGGTTTTTTGTTAAGCGTCTAATGTAAATAAATAGATTATGGGAATAGTTGTTTTGATATGGCAAAATTGTGCTTGAATTTGAAATTTAGAAGAATGTTGTCGTTGAAATTATCACATGTTCATACCATTTATTGTTTTATTATGTAAATGCTTTAAATTATATTCTAGAGCAGCGTTTTTCAAATTATAGTGCATGTGTCTATGATTTAACATTTGTACCATTTTTTCTAAAAAAATGTATTGCCCTTGCATTGTTGATCATGTGGGAAGGTTAGAATTTAATTTAAATAGATTAAGTTCACATTATCACGTAATTTGAGAATCCCTGTTCTAAGGATAATGTTAAAAGTATGAATTTTTGGTTGCTTTAGGTTTCACATTATTTTTACGTTTTTAAAGAGTTGAATTAGACACCAATTAATGCGCAAATAAGTGTAAGTTCCGAGCATGTATTCATAGAATAATTTTAAAATTTAAGACATTGTTTAATATTACTTTTCTATAGGTGTTGAAACATAAAGTTGATGGAATTAGAAGAATCTGTTCTCATCCATTACTACCATTGTGTAAGTATGCTTTTAATTTATTAATTTTTCCCCTTAGAAGTCATAACAATTAAACCCTATTTGTAAGCCCGCTGCAGACTCAGTCTGCACAGGCAAATCTGAGCGTTGCGGAGTGTTGACCTGCACTAGCAATAACGACTTAACTCTACAGACGTTCAGATTTTTAGCGGCCTGCAGTTTTGGCCTTCACAGGCCTGCCGTAATAAAAGTCTGCACGTGTGGAGGCAAAGAGATAGCTTCGACTTGTCTGGGCAGTTAAGCCCTCTACAGACTCTCAGGCTTTTACTACCGCAGGCCTGTACAGTCTGGATCTGCAAAAGCCAACCGGAGCTTCTGTAAATCGTTTCTACGACCTGCGCATTTGTAGAAGCAGAGTTATAGCGGTTTGCCTGTGCCCGTAAACCCGCTACAAATGCTGGCGTTTCCTACGAGACGCAGTCTACACATGCAAACCGGAGCTTCTGCAGATCGTTCAGGCGCCCTGTGTAGTTTTAGCGTGCACAGGCCGTTCTGTCGTAGTACATGCCTGCACGTGATAGGCAAAACGATAGCGACTTACCCTCTACAGACGCTCAGATTTTTAGCGGCCTGCGCAGTTTTGGCCTTTACAGGCCTGCCGTAATAAAAGAAGCACGTGATAGGCAAAGCGATATTTTCAAATTGCCTACGCAATCTTCACCTGTAAAAGTGCACAGACCTATCGTAGTAAAAGTCTGAACGTTTTTAGAGGGCTCTAAGCCCGATTTTACTACGGCAGGCATAGACAAACCGGACTTTCTGCACGTGTGAAACCAAAGTGACAGCTATGGTTTGCCTGCAACGTTTTAAAAAAGCCTGCCATAGTAAAAGCCAGACCCCTGTAGCGAGCTTTTATAATTAGGTACTTGAACGAGTTTCAAAAATTTTATATTTACAGACCTAACTGGCGGTCAAGACGGTTCGGTGCAATTGTGGGAATGGAGCCATTCGCAACCTGTAGCAACTCCTAGGCCACCCGGAACTTACGCTAAAGTTACTCGAGTTCGATTTTCTCAACATGGCAATAAGTTTGGTGTGGCAGATTCTGATGGCAATCTTAGTTTATGGCAAGTTGGTCTAACTGCTAACGCAACTAGACCTTTTTTTGTAAGTAACCAATCATTTAAAAAAAATATTTTACTAATTTTCAATTATCAATAGACTCATCAGTGCCATAGCAAAGGAATTAGCGATTTCGTATTTCTCGGGTCGTGCAGTTTATTAGCGACAGGTAAAAAATTTACATAACTCGAATCGGGAATTAAAATAAATATTTTTAGCCGGTCACAGTTCGGAAAGTAAAAATGTTTGCATTTGGGATTCAATTTTACCTCACGGTAAATCGTTAGTTGTATCATTTACTTGTCACGAACAAGGAGCAAGTAGTATTGTGTATGCTCCTCAACATCAAGTGTTGGTATCGACTGGAAAGAAAGGTGACGTGTGTCTTATCGATGTTCGTGGTCGAAATATTCGACATCGTTTTCAAGCGCACGAAAGTGCCGTTAAGTGCGTCGCTATAGATCCGCACGAAGAATATTTTGCTACAGGTTCAGCAGACGGCGATATTAAAGTAAGTAATTTTTTTAAATAATTTATCGACCGTTTTAATTTAATCGTTTTAGATTTGGGGAGTTACCGTGCCTACGATGCTGTTGGCTTTACCTGCCGAACATGCACGAAGTAGCTTTTTCAAGAATATTGGTCAAGGTGTTACTCAGCTACATATAGATTCGTGTGGACGTCTATTTTCTTGTGGAGCGGATGGAAGTATGAAGGTGCGACAGTTACCAGATAGAGAAACTTTGTTGAATCATCACAGTATGCGAACATAAAAATATTAGGTGGGTATTGACAACTTTTCTTAAAATTAATTGTAATTGGTTTGAGTACTAATGATTTTCTTTTTGTTGATATTTTTTTAGAGAAAAAGTTAAAATAGAATTTTATAATTAAGAGAAGAGCCTACTTCTATTTAAGTTTTAAAGCTTATATGCACTAGTTACAGTATTTAACTAATATTTTAATTTGAAGATTTCCGTTATCTTTAATGTGATGTTGTTTTAAGGATATAATGCAAGTTTGTTCAAGAATATTTAATAATATATTATGTATACCTACCTATATAGATGGACTATTAATAAAATATTGTAATCCACATTATTGTCGTTTTATGGTGTTTCTAATATCTTCATGTTCATTTTTAGAGAGCATGATTGACTAATTTAATTTTTTATAATAAGAATAACTAAATAAGTAGGGGAGATCTTATATGACAGTGGTTAAACTGAACATGGTGAACTAAAATAATCAAACCTTGTATACAGAATTGGGGTTGCTGACAGCTCCAGATGCAGAGGATGCAATGAAGTAAATGAAACAATTGAACATGTACTTTTGTGCCTTGCGCTAGTTAATTCAAGGATCCATGTTAGGGGAATACTGACGTAGTAGGTATCAGCGACACTTCACTATCCAGTAGCCTTGAGTTTTATCCAAAAGTTGGAATGAAAAAATCTGCCGCTTTACGCAGCTGCGTACTTTGCGTATAGGGAAATACGAAATACGGCACTGTTCCATAAAGTTAGCACAGTCTAGGTACAAACCAGTCATTTCACTCGACCAAAATGTTGTAACCAAAACTTCTTAGCGAATTTCGACTGCTAGGTGAATGCGCTGCAGCATTAGTCTAGAAATTCAAATTGTTTACACTGTGTCAATACACAGTGTATTTAAATAACGCGCTCGTAATCGTTCCACCTGCACCGCCCAATTTGACTCTGAGTAGAATGTGCTCTGACAAAAGCGGCTTCACGCTTTTCAATGCTAAATCAGCGAAATGAAACGATTGTTTTGTACCTAGCCTGTGGCTATAGGTAAGTTAGCTATAGCTAAGCAGGGGGGGATTTGTAAAATTTGGGCCCCTAGGCTAATTCCAGTTTAACTCCATAAATAATAAAACAATTAAAATACATGTGTCCTTGATTACAGTATTTGTTACTTGTACCATTGTAACAGCTCATTTTTGTGCGGCCCCTTTGGGCTTGCGGCCCTAAGCTACAGCCTAGGTTAGCCTAGTGGTAAATCCCCCCCTGTAGCTAAGCAAAAATGTACAAGAAACTGTTATACAGAGTGATTAAAAAATGGCGGAATTTTTGTCGACGGAACAAAAAACAATAAACGTCAAATTTTTTGACAACTGTCAATCTATTATTTTCTGTAACATCTAACATCATTGCCAGATTCATTTTAAAGCTATCGAATCGAAGTGAAATATCTATAATTTCAATACTTAAATTCTCGACAAATTAGACCTAAAGTCAATTTTTTTAATTTTGATGTTTATTTAACTAAATAATCTTTGATTTAAACCATGAATTTCCCAAAAATGCTGGTAAATAAAAAAGTTCAAAACCCATCTTCAGCTGTTAATATCTCAGAGAAATGATTGAAAAGAACTTTTTTAGCATTTTTCCTGCGCTTCCCCAATACCTTCTAACAATTCCACCAGAGGAATTTCGCCATTTTTGAATCACATGGAAAATTTGGTTAAGATCACTTGGTTAATAAAGACGCGTTTAAGCGGACACACGGACAAATTTTGAGAAATATGTATATACAGGGTGGTTGGTTTTTTACTATCCAGCTAATATCTGCTGAAACATTGAAGATATAAAAAAAGTTAAATTAGAAACTTTTTAAACAACACCTCATCTACAAAATGGCGTAAACAATATTTTTTCATGCCCTACTTGTTTTCCGGAAAAATATGTAACTTTGGTTTTTTAAATAGCACACCCTGTATATTATTATAGAATCGTGTTCTAAATCAATTTTTGTACTCACTGCTGCGAAAGTGACGTTTGACGCACTCTGTGGTCGACTGGGAAACAGTGTTTCCCGGTCTACTACACCGGGAAGTAAACTGTCAAAACAACACTAATAAATGGTAATAAAATAAAGTAATGTGTATTTATTAATGCAAGGGAACATATTTTAGAACATTTAAATTCGCAAACTAAACTATTACGTTACATCTAATAATTTTTAACAACTTTTAGAACAATTAACTGTCAAAGTAAGAATTTGTTTGACGTAAGAATGAAGTTTGACTATGAAGTCATAGGTTGCTTTGTATACCTAAATTGTCAAAACTAATCAAATAAAACTTTTATTTAAGAATTATGATAACGGTTTTGTTCGTTACAAAAAATATTGTACGATCCTCATGCGTGAACAATTTTCCCCCGTTCACGCAATGAAAAAAGCACTCGCTCCTACGTCGCTCGTGTTTTCAAAAGAGTTCACGCGGGAAAATTGTGTTCCCACACATGGTTCGTAAATAACTATTCTCTTAACAACGGTATATCACAAGTGCCATTTTGCTTTCCAATATTTAAAAAAATTACAGGATGAGTGTTGCAGAAAAAATAGTCAAAGAGGGCCAAAAAAGGTTGAATTCCATGGTGGACAATCTGAACAATCATTATAATACATTACGTGTTAAAGTTTGTTCCGAAATTTCTTAGTTTGTTAATAAGTAAATAAATTAATGTTAATCAAGGAGTCACTACAACCCTCATATTGTTCCTTTTTTTGAAATATTGAGCATCATTATTAGAAAGAAAGATGGTACTTGTGATACATCGTTGTAAAGAGAAATTGATTTAGAATACGATTCCGTAAAAATATACAGGGTGTTCTATTTAAAAAACCAAAGTTGCATATTTTTCCGGAATACAAGTGAAAAAAATTGTTTGCGCTATTTTGTAGATGAGGTGTTGTTGGCTTATAAAAAGACGTTTAAATTTTGACCAATTAGATGACAGATCTTAATATCGCTCCAATTTCAAAAATTTTTGCACAGTTGACCTACATTTTTCATTATAATTATCTGTGGAAAATTTGGTTAAGATCGGTTGGTTAATAAAGACGCGTTTGAGCGGACACACGGACAAATTTTGAGAAATATGTATACAGTCAAATAACCCACCATAACACACCTTCACAACCCCTTATAGTGACTTATTTTGATGGCTTATAAAAAGACACTTAAATTTTGACCAGTTAGATGACGGATCTTAATATTGGTCCAATTTCAAAATATTTTGCACAGTTGACCTACATTTTTCATTATAATTATCATTTATAATATAATAAGACCTCATTTTTCAATCGATAAATAATTGACATTTGCACAAAAGTGCCAAAATGCATGTAGGTAAATTTATTGAGACCATATTGAGCATTATTAATCTGAAAAATTAATTATTAATTTTTTAATAATGCTCAAAAAGGTCCAAATAAATTACCTTAGGCATTTTGGCACTTGAGTACAAATGTAAATTTTTTGTAGATTGAAAAATGAGGTCGAATTATATTCGATAAGACAATTTTTTAAAAATAAAGAAAGACGATTTAATTCCGATGCAGTAACAAGGTGCAGTGCATTTGTCGCTGGAAAAATGAGGTCCTAGGCTAGGCGTCGGCGTCGGCGTGAACTAAGCAACGAATTTCTATCCACGAATGCTGACACACAAACTGCTGAAATACTGTTCGGAGATGTACTTTTCAACAAATGGAAAGCATCTTTCATAATTTATTTTTATATAAACTGCTCAAAAAAAGTAGTCACTTTTTCAAAGTGGCTTAACTTTAATGCCAGTTGAAGAATCTTGTTGAAACTACGGGAGCACTTGTCTTTTATGTTCAATAATTTTTACATAATACCAAAATATCATCAAGTATATTTATGTCTAAGAATTTAGATTACTTAAATAACTAAAATCAAAGTAGGATAGCCTTTATTATTGCTTCCATATAGTGCAAAACTGATTGTTAGCATTATGTAATATGTATGCACAGATGCACACATCAGAAGACTGAGGACCGTTTTTTTTGTTTGCAAGCCCTTTGCAGAGTCGTACAGTTACAGCGCGAACTCTTCAGGCAGACGTTTGACTAGCTACTGGGGCAGATAATTAGTGACCAAACTATTCAAAACAGGCTTACATGAAGTAATGAAGTTAATATAAGATCCTAAAGATCCGTTTAAGTGCCCAAATTGACTTAATTTACGCCACTTTGAAAAAGGGACTACTTTTTTTTTAGTAGTGTATTACGCTTTATTTCCGGAACTCAAGTGGGTCACTTGAAATTATCAAATGGGTCACTTCGTGACCCGCGGGTATAGGGTTGCCGACGCCTGTCCTAGACCTTTTATCAGGCATTGGTAACGTGATTATGTACAAAAAAAAATGTCTGGAAAATTTGGTGAAGATCGGTTGGTTAATAAAGACGCGTTTGAACGGACTCACGGACAAACTTTGAGAAACATGTATATAGATCAATTTTCTAAATAAATATTTAATAATAGGAGTAATTAACAATAAATGTACATATTAACTAAATTAAATAATTAAACTCACTTTAATAAGTCGATTTCATCATTATTTATACTTTATACATAAGGTGATCACGTGTCGGTAAAGTATAAGAAAAACTGAACTATAAATTTGCCGATGAAATAATTTTATAGTGGTTAAAATCAAATTTCATCAAAATCGCTTCAGTAGTTTTTGCTCCAGGACGGGGTGGACATTGGACATACATACATGAACATTTGGTTTAAAAAGTCGAAAATTTTTTTTTTGCTCTTTTGGGACCTGGGGGACTCAAAACGTCAAAAAATGCAATAAAAATTTATTTTTTATTATTTCTCTATTACACACTTTTTCTTGGAAAAAGTAAAAAAAAAGTATATTCAAATAAATGTTTTACTACCATCTACATAGCTAGAGTTAACAAGAATATCTTTTTCAATTACCATTAACTCCATTCGATTTAGAAGTTGTGGTTTCGTTTTCTTTAAACTTCTCATATTTTGCTTTCATTTCATTAAGGTCTTTTTTGGAAATGTTCCATTCACGTGGAGTACCATCGCTTGGAATTTTTATAATATCTGTTTTTGGATTGTATTCGGGAATTTTCAATCCCAATTTCTCCATAATTTTCTCCATCACATTATCTGAGTATGCATGAATTTTTACATCAACTTGATCGTCCTAAAAGTATTCTTTTCTACATTTAAAAAAATGTAATTTACCAAAAACATACAAACTTTGTTTCTTGTAGATTAATAATAGCAGTTTTTTTGCTTAAAAATGGCAGTTTATCACAAGGAGCAAATTGTAACGTTGTCCCTATAATAATACTTAAATCTGCAATACTAAAAAGAAATTATAAATTGTCACTCGAGTTTCTCAAAATGCAAACCTGCAATAGTATTCCGACATTATGAAATCATCCTGCGCAAGATCATCGTCCCAATCTATAATAGTATCGTGAAGTTCTCCAGAACAACCCTGACTGAAACATGAAATTCCTGAAGGTTTTTGACCCATAGTGAGAGTTGGAGAATTTCTCATGAATTGCCTAAAACGCTTGATAATTAATTTATTTTTCACGCACAAATATTAACATACTTTTTACAAACTTTACATTGTAAAACGTAAAGATTACCGTGTAATTCCCCTATATCTTTTCTTTTTATCCCCGATCGAAAATGAAGACCGTCGACATTTTGACTAACTAAATATTTAACATATCCAGCTTCTATGAGTTTAACTATTGCCATGTGAGTTTTATTTGGAAGTAAGTCAGGAAATGATATAGTTAGGACAGGGGTAACTCCTTGCTGTTCTAAAGTCCATACACCATTAGGACCCCTTTAAAGTAATCGTCTTATCGCACTTTTTAAAGTAAAATAATAGAAATAAAATAATTTACCTAAAATCGGGAATACCTGAAGCAGTACTAATTCCAGCACCAGTGTGAATGACCACATTTTTTGATTCCGCAATCCATTTTGCCAATAACGCACTCTTTTCATCTACAGATTGTTTTGAATCAAATTTCTATAATAGATTAATATTAAAACTCAATAATAATTCACAGGTAATCGTAATGTTACTTCTGGTAAACCTAATATACCCTTATCTTCACAGGGTGAAAAAGTATCAGAAAAATTAATAGTTGTCATTTCTGTTTTGGAAAATGGAGCACTACTAATCAAATAAGGAAGATTAAGAATCGTTTTATAATTTATCTTTTAGTTTTAATGTTTTTATTACTATAGGTTTACTGTGATAACCTTTTATCATCATAGTATCGCGGAATGTAGCACACAAAAAAATATTGAAAAGGATAGTAATAAAGTGCTCAGTATTTTAAGATATTTAGTCGAGTAAAAAATTCGAGACCAGAGTAAAAAATTTAAAACGCCCAGTGAAAATATAGAAAGGCTCGGTCAGTAGATACCTAGTCTTGAAGAGTAAAATATATAGTAACTGCTCAGTATAACTGGTGTAATTTACACTCGGTATTAGAGGTGGGAATTGTAGTTCATTTTGCTGAATAGTTCATACTGAACTAGTTCACCGAAATGAACTAGTTCAATTGAATAGGGGAGAGTGGAGGAATGACGGCCCCTAAGGAAAGTCTTGAATATCTCCGAAATTTTATGATTTAAAGGGGAACTGGGAGGTTTAAATGAAAGATAAGAAGTTAGGGAACAAAATTTTTTAGAAATTAACAAAACAGTATTACAAAAAATATAAACAATTTAAAAAAATATACCATTTGCCGGTATTACCCCGCAGCTTGGGGTAATATCGGCCAGGATTGGCAATTACCCAGAATTTTGTTCATTGGCAGAAATCGCACACAAATGTTTTCTTTTTTCTCCAATGGTACATTTAATGTGAGCTCATCCAAAACAGATCACCCATCTTAGCCAGAGTTTCCGGTCTTTCCCAAATTTTCCGCAAATAATGCTAATATCCTCGTAAACTTCGGCGTCTGACATTTCTTCTTCCACATCACAGTTATCGTAGGTTATCTTAGCGTTTCTTCTAAGGTTTGGTTTCTGTTGTATGGTGTTGGTGTTTTTTTTTCTCCAAAACCGTCTAAAAGCTCCACATAAAGATGGCCGGAATTACCCCATAAAACAATAATTTAATACCCAATCAATTATTTAAAAATAGCTAAATTAACGTGGATTTTGAGTAAACTGAGTGAAAAAAATAAGAATTTAATTCATTTTTATACATACAAACAATTTTTACAACTTACACCCTTATTAAAATATGCAGCCTTAACTACACCCTTTTCTTGTAGTAGTGGTTTATCTTTTCTGCTGTTACCCATAACTATCGCTATTGATGAATGCAGCAGAAAGAAGACTATTTTTTGAAGAAAAGTTTTTGTTCGTTTTTAAAAAACATTTTTATTTCATCGAAATATAAAATTTTCCACTGGTTTTTCGAATTTGATTATAAAGGGACGTGTAAAACCGCATTTTTTCTAAAAACTGTCAGCAAAATCATGGATAACCTATGTAATACTTCCGTCAGTTTTCTGACAACTTGAATAAAGAAATAACAAAATTCGATTTTACACCTCACTTACCACATTATCTATCTCGGTCTAACTACTTTCCATTGTATTATATCTCACTCGCTTTGTAGGTGCTGTTGCAACATGAATAGAAACGACCTTTTTCGGTTAAAGCACTTTTAAAAAATTATTTTTGGGCTTAAGGCTCCTCACTAGTAAATTTTTATTTAAAACTTGAGCATAATTCCGATTTTTAGGATGCGCCTGTTTTTAGGCAACCCGAGATGTAACCATTGTATCACTGTAATAGTTATTTATTATACAAGACGATAAAGGGATAATTTAACTACTGAGTGGAAGAGTGTTAATTCACGAGTGGCGTTAGCCACGAGTGAATTAACTTTCACGAGGTAGTTAAAGAACCTTTATCGTCGTGTATAATATGCTATTTTTTTCTATAGCAAATGTTAAAGAAAAACGAGAAAAACCAATTACAAATTAAATTATCATTTACAAAATTTATTAAAAATATTTGAGTAGTGTGCGGTTGCTATGTGAGTAGTGGGGTTGCTATAACTTCATGGTTGATATTGGGGTTGTATTACTTTATCTATCCTTGCTGTTAAAATTCTATTTTATCGACTAATTTTAGTTGATCAAAGCACACTTTAACGTTTGCTATAGAAAAAAGATTATTTTCTAGGTAAAATTTTATGGCTCTCTGCACCCAAAAGCAATAACCATTGTGTTTAATCCTTTGGTTGCTGCAGGCTATATATTTATATTTTTAAAAGCAAAAGAAATTTTAGGATGGAGAAACGAAACTGTGAATATTAAGTTTACAAATAGAAAAAAATTTATGAGTGCATTGCTGTTGCTACTAGAAATTTTGGATTTGCGATTAGTGCGTAAACGGACACCTCGAAAATTGTTTAAAAAGAACTTTAGAAAAACAAGTCTTTTATTAGAAATTAATCTTATACGGCGTGTTATCTTGATCTTGAATATAAAATTTTCCCATGTAAAACTAGACTACTGCAAAATATTGGCTAACCTAATTGTTTTACTGCAAAATTGTAAGTACTCTGTTCAGAATTTAAAAATGCGTCGATTATGCTCTTTTAATTTTCAATCCGTCAATCGGTTCAACCATCGCCGGCGTTGATCTGTCAAACTACGAAAGATCAACGCAGACGACGCGACGGTACGTGATAACAAAAAACATTAAAAAAATTACACTTTTTATCACATTTTTGCAATTATCTCGAAAACCAGTTAGTAAACGAAAAATTATAAAGAGTCAAAAATTGAAGAGGAGAAAATTATACGAAAAAATCTCATTTGCGATTTTTCAAAATGTATAACAGTTTTAGAGAAAAATGTTATTGAAAGTTTCTTTGGTGCGTACTGCAGTACTATATTGAGCGATCAAAGTGATACTGAGCGTCCGATTTTACGTTATTGAAAATTATTCATTACCTATCAGATCTAGAGAAAAACAAACAAATGTTTACAATATCAAAGAAAATCTGAATGTGTGGTTTTTCCGTTCCTACTTTACATTTATGAACATTTATGAACCCGGAACAAAATTGCCTAAAGCTGAAACCTTTACTATTGTTTAGTAAGTACTTATAGTTCTTATTATTATACTTAAAGTCATCATCACGGGGAAGAGAACTTCTCCCAGAGAAGGGGAGAACACCCCCAAAATTGGATTTGAATGTCAGAACTTGCACTTTTATCATATATGCGATTATCTCGAAAACTACGTAGTCAGTGAATTTTGGTGGTATCCCCCCCCTCGGAGGGGTGGGGACGTTGAGTATGATAATAAGGGCTATAAGTACTACATAATAGCAAAGGTTTCAACTTTAGGCAAATTAGTCCTGAGTCTAATG
Source organism: Malthinus seriepunctatus (assembly GCA_963924605.1). Taxonomy (NCBI): domain Eukaryota; kingdom Metazoa; phylum Arthropoda; class Insecta; order Coleoptera; family Cantharidae; genus Malthinus; species Malthinus seriepunctatus. The sequence continues at coordinate 28,380,800 of OZ004601.1, read as the reverse complement.
CTAAATGAACTGTAGTAAAACTAATATTTGGTACTTATGTTCAAAATCAAGATCCCGTATTGTTTATTTAGATTTAGATTGTAATAGATCGGGTCGTTTTTATCCTCTTCTAAAAATTGTCTTTTTTTCAGGTAGTAGGTACCCACTCAAAAGTAAACAAAGAAAATAATAATAAAGTTAGGGGCTAATTTATAATTATCTTAGATTAGTATAATTTATCTATTACGTAATTATTACAAGCTATAAACGTCTACTTATTAAATTATTGCAATTTAATTTTTATCCCTGAAATTAGAGATTTTAATTGAATTTATAAAAATCTTATAAAAATTTTGTATCTACATTTTGATTACGATTTATAACATTTATTTAATAAAAGCGGTCGACTATTAAATTAGATAAAATGTTAATTTCTAACTTTTATTTCAAATTTCAATAAGGATTTATCGTTTTAGTAAAAGAAATAGAAGTAAAAGCTTTTATGACCCCCTATTAGACCCTCTTGTATTGTTCTATTGTATCTTTTGTTGACAAGAGCTCAGGTAAATGAGTAGAATTGGTTGCCTAAAACCCTTTAAGACTAAAGGAAAACAACTTAAAACTGGCGACAACTAATTTATTAACAAACCAAAGGTTTTGAAGAAAATCCAAGAAGTCACCAATTTAAGTACATTAATAAGCTATCCATCGATATATAATTTGTTATAAAAAAATGAATTTTAGATAGCGAAAAAAGTCATGGAAATTTTAAAGAAATAAATTAATTAGACAATAATTAACACTTTTTTCAAATTTTCATGAAGTCACCAGTGTGCGGATGGGTTATACAAATATGCACAAACTTCGAGAAATACTTCAAATTAAAAAATGTGGGCTTAAAAAGTATTCTTTGTAGCGCAATTTTAACATTGCCTGAGATTTTACTAGTGAGGAGCCTTAATATTGAAGGTAGAAAGAAATTAAAATAGCCAAAATTATTCTTTTTAGCTCTATTTTCATAAAAAAATTAAAAAAAACAGTCTAATTCTCCATTTAAATTAAAGCAATTATTTTGAATTTTGAAAACTTAAAAAAAATTTTTTGACAGAAGAAATAATTAGCTCCACCACTGGGCTCAGAAGCCACGCCTCGCGCGGGTTTGGTCACGTGGTGTACTCCATGGAGTTTCTTTTAGCATTATGTTAATAGTTATTTAATCAACTAGTATGTTAATCGGCAATTAACACAAGAGTTGATTACTAAATTTTTCCGTCGATGGCTTCTCATTAAATTCGAGAAAGTCTAATTTTATTTTACGACAAAAATGCAAGTTTTTAAAAATATTCTACAAAAACTTTATTGATAACCTGTGCTGTGAACTCGACAAAATCTCTGATTTCAGTCTGCTCTTTCTGGAGATGGAACTAAGAAATCGATTATTTTTGCCATTTTTGGACACCCTGTATAGATTTCTTATAAAAGCTTCGTTTGCAGATGAAATAATTTTAAAGTGCCAAAACTCAAATTTCATCAAAATCGGTTCAGTAGTTTTATACATAAAATCTCATAATCAAAAAATAGAAAATTTTTTTTTTGCATTAGGGACCCAAAACGTCGAGAAATGCAATAATTTTTTTTTTATTTTTTTCTTATAAAGTATCTATGTATAAAACAAAATTGTCACAGCAATATGAGACAAAATTTTTAATAACTATACTGTTAAATATTTTTCATTGGACCGATAATTTAGATTGGTATAGGATTATTTTTTTAAAATTGTATTTTTGAAGTTTCATAATGACAGCGCAGGGTTGCCACATACCAACAAATCAAGCTAAAAAACATTGAATTTCAAACAAATTAAATTGTAATGTGACAACTCTGTACAGGGATACCAAATTAAAATAGTCCCTAACTGCATTGTCTTTTCACATTTCTAACTAACTTTAGGTTTGTTCCGGTAAGTGTCAAAAACGCAATCTTAGAAAAATAATCCTTTATGAGGTATGCCATACCGGGTGTTGAATGGCTTACCGATACATAGGGAAATAGCACGTAAAATTACATTTTATAAATTTCTGTTTCCCCTAATTGTTTTAGAGCAAAAATGTAAGAGACAAAAATTATGTTGAATTAAAAATAAGAAATGATAAAGGTATTACATGTCATTTTGCTTTTACTTCTGGCCGTTTGCACCGCTTACAGATAAACTGACAGATAAGTTGTCAAAATAGGTATAGTTTATTTGCCACATAAACTAAAATTGATGCAAAAGCAAAAGACCATAAGTAGTAGGTACCTCTGTAGAAAATATATCCGTCAGTTATTTGATTTATCCTACTTAGATGGCGCAAAGATTTTTGACAAATTATCCTGCAGATAAATTACCTGTCAGTTTATCTGTAAGCGGTGGAAACGGCCATTAAAGAGCAAAAAGATTTTAGAAGTTATTGTTAAAATTACTTCTTGTCAAACGGCCCTTAGGCTCAACTTAAATATGACCTTATTATTAGTTTTGTAGTTTTTGATTTAAGTATGAGTTACCTACATACAGATAGACCTTATTTCTTTTTATATTTTGGGACTCGAGGGCAGTAAAACGTCTGTAGTATTAAATTTTCAAAGTGTAAGCAGTATAAGAAAAATTAATAAATATTGGAAATGAAAAATATCAGATAAATAAATCCGAGTTTCTACTTATTATGCGTAATAGTTATTTGATTTCCGTATAGATCATTGCCGTAATACATTGAACATTGACTTCAAAGGGAAAAAATGTGTTAATCAAATTAGGTTAAGGAAAATAGATAAATTTGCAGCGCAATTACGAATTAATGATTACAATGATACAAAGATTAAAGATGCATTTTTACATAATAATACACTAGAAATAGGACCAAAACAAATGTGGCCATACGAAGAACTTTTTCCAATGAACGTTTACATCAATATAATTTTCTCAACGTTGATGTTTTTGTACATCATTTTAACGTAAGTAACTTCTTTGGCTTAACGTACTTGTTCATCTGATGAAAAATAATGTATTTTTACATTGACTAAGTAGATGTTTTTTTCAACTGTAATATCACAAGACCTCATTTTTCAATCGATAAAAAATTGACATTTGCATGAAAGTGTCAAAATGCATGTACATTTATTGAGACCTTTTTGAGCATTATTAATCTGAAAAAAGCTCGAGCGCGCAGCGCGAGGGCTTTTTTCTTGCATTAAGGCTCCTCACTAGTAAATTTTTATTTCAATCTTGAGGATAATACAGATTTTTGGGATGCGCCTGTTTTTAGGCAACCCGAGATGTAACCATTGTATCACTGTTTAAAGATTATTTTCCAGGTAAAATTTTATGGCTCTCTGCTCCCAAAAGCAATAACCATTGTGTTTAATCATTTGGTTGCTGCAGGCTATATATTTATATTTTTAAAAGCAAAAGAAATTTTAGGATTGAGAAATGGGACTGTGAATATTAAATTTACAAACAAATAGAAAAAATTTTATGAGTGCGTTGCTGTTGCTACTAGAAATTTTTGATTTGCGATTAGTGCGTAAACGGCGACTTCGAAAATTGTTTAAAAAAAAACTTTAGAAAAACAAGTCTTTTATTAGAAATTAATCTTATACGGCGTGTTATCTTGATCTTGAATATAAATTTTTCGCATGTAAAACTAGACTACTGCAAAATATTGGCTAACCTAATTATTGTTTTACTGCAAAATTGTAAATAGGTACTCTGTTCAGAATTTAAAAATGCGTCGATTATGCTCTTTTAATTTTCAATCCGTCAATCGGTTCAACCATCGCCTGCGTTGATCTGTCAAACTACGAAACATCAACGCAGACGACCGACGGTACGTGATAACAAAAACCATAAAAAAAAATTAAACTTTCTATCACATTTTTGCAATTATCTCGAAAACTAGTTAGTAAACGAAAAATCGTAAAGAGTCAAAAATTGAAGAGGAGAAAAAATCTCATTTGCGATTTTTCAAAATGTATAACAGTTTTAGAGAAAAATGATATTGAAAGTTAAACTCTGTTGTGCGTACTGCAGTACTATTGAGCGATCAAAGTGATACTGAGCGTCCGATTTTACGTTATTGAAAATTATTCATTACCTATCAGATCTAGAGAAAAACAAACAAATGTTTAACAATATCAAAGAAAATCTAAATGTGTGGTTTTTCCGTTCCTACTTTACTGCATTTATGAACCCGGAACAAAATCGCCTAAAGCTGAAACCTATTGTTTAGTAAGTACTTATAGTTATTATTATTATACTTAAAGTCATCATCACTCCGAAAACTTTTATCATATTTATGCGATTATCTCTAAAACTAAGTAGTCAGTGAATTTTGGGGGTATTCCCCCCTCGGAGGGGTGGGGACTTTGAGTATGATAATAAGGGCTATAAGTACTACACAATAGCAAAGGTTTCAACTTTAGGCATATTAGTCCTGAGTCTAATGCTAAATGAACTGTAGTAAAACCAATATTTGGTACTTACGAGATGTTCAAAATCAAGATCCCGTATTGTTTATTTAGATTTAGATTGTCATAGATCGGGTCGTTTTCATCCTCTTCTAAGAATTGTCTTTTTTTCAGGTAGTAGGTATAGTGCTGAACTTTTATAAACGATATGGCAATGACGACTAGGGCTGGGAAAAATATCGATATATCGATAATTTTATGGATATATCGATATATCGACTAGTCGATGTTTTTAAAAAAATATTGATATATCGATATATCGATAAAAATATCAATATATCGATAAAAATATCGATATTTTTCCCAGCCCTAGTCGTCATTGCCCTATCGTTTATAAAAGTTTAGCACTATACCCACCCAAAAGTAAACAATAAAAATAATAATAAAGTTAGGGGCTAATTTATAATTATCTTAGATTAGTATAATGTATCTATTACGTAATTGTTACAAGTTATAAACGTCTACTTATTAAATTATTGCAATTTAATTTTTACTACTGAAATTAGAGATTTTAATTGAATTTATAAAAATCTTATAAAAATTTGGTATCTACATTTTGATTACAATTTATAACATTTATTTAATAAGCGGCCGACTATTAAATTAGATAAAATGTTAATTTCTAACTTTTATTCCAAATTTCAATAAGGATTTATCGTTTTAGTAAAAGAAATAGAAGTAAAAGCTTTTATGACCTCCTATTAGACCCTTTTGTATTGTTGTATTGTATCTTTTGTTGACAAGAGCCCCAGTCCAGGCAAAGAGTATAATTGGTTGCCTAAAAACCCTTTAAGACTAAAGGAAAACAACTTAAAACTGGAGAAAACTAATTTTTGTTTATTATTAATTATTAACAAACCAAAGGTTTTGAAGAAAATCCAAGAAGTCACTAATTTAAGCACATTAATAAGCTATCCATCGATATATAATTTGTTATAAAAAAATGAATTTTAGATAGCGAAAAAAGTCATGGAAATTTTAAAGAAATAAATTAATTAGACAATAATTAACACTTTTTTCAAATTTTAATGAAGTCACCAGTGTGTGGATGGGTTATACAAATATGCACAAACTTAGAGAGATACTTCAAATTAAAAAATGTGGGCTTAAAAAGTATTCTTTGTAGCGCAATTTTAACATTGACTGAGATTTTACTAGTGAGGAGCCTTAATAATGCTCAAAAAGGTCGAAATAAATTACCTTAGGCATTTTGGCACTTGAGTGCAAATGTCAATTTTTTGTAGATTGAAAAATGAAGTCGAATTATATTCGATAAGACAATTTTTTTTAAAAAGGTAACGTGATTATGTACAAAAAAAAAATTGTCATTGAAATAGCGTACTTTTTTTTATCGGTGTGATAGATACCTCAATTTTAATTCACAGACAACGATTAAATATAAATGCAGTGTTATAATAAGCCTCATTGATAGAACTGTTTTGCTTTCAGATAGGGAATTTCATAATGAAAATCTAAATTATATTCGTAATATACTTCTAAAAATAATTACCCAATAAATAAATAATTATTAGTAATTAAATAATTAATTAAAAATAATTAATTAAAAATAATTAAATAATTAATTAAAAATAAATAATTTTATCTTTTATGAATAAACAAATCAAAAAAAGATTAAAAATATTACTAACTAAAAATAATAACATTTCAATAAATTTACAACCAAATTGCTTAGGAAATGAATTTAATAATTCACGAACAAATCAAAAAATTATTACTTTAGCTTACATTCCTTATATTTCTAAAAAAAATTGATAATGAATTATCACGTATTTTAACATTTTGACTGCTTACAAAAATTACAACACTTATGTTAAATAACACCGATTTTAAATAATTCAGAATTAATATATGATTTTTCTTGTCTAAATTGCAATGTTTCTTACATTGAACAAACCAAACAAACTCTAAAAAACAACGGATGTGGCCATACGAAGAACTTTTTCCTGTTGTATTTTTTTGCGCATTTCTTTAAAAGTTCATAGTTTTCTTTAATGTATTTCATTTATAAGAGATCAAATTAAATTTTAATAAAAACAATCTTGTAATTTTGTATTAAATTTATTTTTATGTTAATGTAGGGATTGAACCTGGGACTTCTGTGTGTAAGCAAAATTTTTAGGTTGTTTCAAAAATTTCATTTTTTTATAATTTTGGCATAAATTGAAGTTCAAAATATACATTATTTTATATCTTCAGAAACCTAATTTTACGAGCTTTCTAAATATTGAAAAATATACAGGGTGTTCCATTTAAATTAATAAATTTGATCTTATTTCCGGTTAAGTCGGAAGTCAAAATATTAAGTGTTTGGAATCGTATAATAGCTAATTTTACGAGTTTTAAAGTATTTAAAAATATAAAGAGATAAAGAGTGTTTGTGTTATAATTGTAGAAATAAGCCCTCTTAGACCGTATACCAATAGTAACATTTACTATTGGTTGTATTGTTAAAAAAAGTTATAGAACTTTTTTATGTTTTCTTTTTAATAAATTTTGTAATTGTGTTCGTTAATACATTATAATAAACCTTTATAATTAATAAAATATATCAGGTGTATTAATTTTATTAATTTTCTGTATTGTGGAAAAAAAACAGAATTTTATTTTTTTTGAATAAATTTTAATTTTGTGTGTTACATTTTAATTTAACCTAAAATAGGTAAGCTTTAATAATTAATAAAATATTCTTAGTTTTAATTATAATATAGTTTGAAAAGCAATCAAGTACTTTAAGATCAATAAAACAAAGGGGTCTTCAAAAGACCCCCGTTGAACGGATATGTTGGTGAAAAAAGGTTGGCCATCGGAAGTTATAGCCAAAATTTTATAAAGTAAATAGTCTTTTTATTTCTATCCATTACTACAAAAAAAGTGAAATATTCGGTGGTAGTCCCATTTCTCATTATATAAAATTTATTATCTCTCGTAATAATACGACTAGTCTTTTGAAATTTGGTTGTATACTAAACATACAACATGATTTATTGCATTCAAATTCAAATCTCAAATTTAAGTTCAACCCTCAAACTCGCCAGTTCTCATCCCCGAGGTGATTTTAACTTTTAAGAACATTTCTACCTTACTTGCAACTTTTTTTTTAAATTCAACTAAATGTGAGTGTTTCCACATGGCATTAACAACTACAAACAACATACAAAATTGTTTACATTTGCCTCATAATTTTTTTAAACCAATTCTTTATTAACAAAATTTTAACTGATTATGTATCGATTCGATAATTAATGAAGCACTTTTAGGCATCCCATGAACTTCAAATTTGGTACCAGTTTATATCACGCCCTAATTATTTCTAGGGAAGTCAGAATTTCCCTAAGACCCCCCGGGGGCCGATTTAAGGGGGGCGCGAAAGCCCGCCAAAGTTTTCTCGAGAGGAGTTCTGATTTTTTTTAGGAATCTTTAGGATGTGATCTACAATGAAACCAAATCTCAAAATGTTAGGATGACTTAAAATGCTTCATTATTTCATGTTAATTATTGTTAGGGTGTAGCAAATTATTAAAAGCGTAGAGTAGAGAGTTCACGTAGAGTTTTTTGAAATTTCGGCTAGAATCGGCATCGGCAAGGATGCAATATGCTCTATGATCTCAGCTTTCAATTTGAGCACCCCAAAAGGCAATGTTCTATGCTATACTCAGGACTCTATGCTCGAAACTTTTAATTTGCGCACACCCTTACTTACCCCTTTACACGACACGAAATAATGAAGCACTTCAAGGCATTCCAAAATTTGGTCTCATAGTAGATCATATCTTAAGGATCCCCAAAAAAGTCAAAATTATTCGAGAAAGCTTCGGGGGGACCTTTGTCTCCACCTTAAATCGGTTACCGGGGGACCTTCATCAGTTTCAGACTTTTCTGGAGAAATTTAGGGCGCGATATACCCTCTAGTACCGAATTTGAAGTTTATAGGATGCCTAGAAGTGCTTCATTAATTAATAATTATTATTGATATAGGTAATCATTTAAAATTTTGTGAATTTGATTCACAAGAATTGGTTTAAAAAATTTACGAGGCAAATTTAAACAATTTTGTGTGCTGTTTCTAGTGTTAAGGCCATGTGGAAACACTCACATTAGTTGAATTAAAACAAAAATTTCAAGTAAGCTAGAAATGTTCTTAAAAGATCACCTCGGGGGTGGGAACTGGCAAATTTGAGAGTTGAATTTAAATTTGACTGTTGAATGTAATAAACTGTTGTATGTTTAGTATACATATCAGTAGGTGTTATGTGTTAGTATACGTACTAAATTAAAAGGCTAGTCGTATTATTACGAGAGATAACGAATTTTATATCGTTTTTGGTAAAACCGTCCCCGTCAATAAAAGAATCTTGTTCAGCTGCTTCAGAAACCATCCGACCTGGATTATTTCTTGCAAATGGTAAAAATAGTGTATTTTATTTACTTTCATAAGATTATTTTTATTTTTAATGCAAAAATTCAAAATATACCATAAACGTTTTGAAGATGACCATTTAACCACATCATCTTCTTTAGCTCACCCTTTAGAACTCGGGACTCGTCGGATTCTTAAAGCGCACATATTTTTGAATAGGATTCAAAAGTTTTCACTAACTTCGCAATTTTTTCTCTTTTAAATCCTAATTCTACAGAATTAACCTTCGCATGGGCAAATTAGCTGTTCACTCCCGAACGGTTATTATAAAACAAACGCCGAACTTAAAGAATGTCTATTGTAATGTAATTGTTAAACGTACAATTTTGCTGTTACCAAGATACTCAATTTATTATTTAATTGTAACAGCTTTTATATAAAATATTATCAATCAGTCGTGACTGCAAGTAAGTCACGTTGTATTATGAGAATACATGAAGTTATGTTGTTACAATGATGATAATGTTCATTCCAAATAAAGAAATGATAATGATAAAATATGTTTACATGATATGTGTGAATATAACAAAAGCTTGAATCGTGTGAGTGCGATTAAAATAAAGGTTAATATTATATGCATGTAAATAAAAGATAAAAGTTCTGGCACATAACTGGCACATAATTTTTTTGCACTAGTAGGCCGAAGTTACATTTGTAAAGGTTTTTGAATAAGTCCGCCGTTTCTACACCTGTTTTGAAATGCTTTTGGGATAATGATCAAATTTTTGAATTCTTTTTGAAAATGTTAAAAAAATTTGAAAAAATTGGTTTTGGATACTTTTTTATCTTTGCAAATTGTGATTTTTTTGACTTGTAACTAATTTGAAATAAAAAGAACTTTTTTCTTTTGGCACATTTTTGCATTTATAATAAAAAGCTAAACTCAAACATAAAATTACAATTGCAGGCCCGTATTTAAAATTTTTGAGTAATTGACGATGGTAATTTAAAACCAAAACGTTGTTTTGAAAAATTTGAAATTGCTATAGAATTTGAATCACCCTGTATAATAGAATTTAATATCCCAAAATTTCAGAAAATGAATGGTTATTCTGGAGAATTAAAATTTTTGTCAAATATCATGCCAAATAACAAAAATAGTTATTTGTTTTATAAGGAGACAAAGTGACGTTTTGTGTGACAAGACTGTGTTTGGCTGAGAGCGAGCGTAGCTAGCGAGTCTGGCAATACAGGCGAGTCACACAAAACTACTTTGACTCCGTATAAAACATTTAATTTTTTCGGCAAACGTAAAGCGTAAAACTGAAAATTTTAATGTTTTAAAGAGCACCATTTCTTGTCAATTACCTGAAGTTCAATTGTCAAATATTTTTTAATATTAACTTTAATTTGTAAAAAAAAGCTAAATATTAAACTCAACTAACTAACTAATAGTTATTTATTATACAAGACGATAAAGGGATAATTTAACTAATGAGTGGAAGAGTGTTAATTTACGAGTGGCGTTAGCCACGAGTGAATTAACTTTCACGAGGTAGTTAAAGAACCTTTATCGTCGTGTATAATATGCTATTTTTTTCTATAGCAAATGTTAAAGAAAAACCAATTACAAATTAAATTATCATTTACAAAATTTATTAAAAATATTTGAGTAGTGTGCGGTTGCTATGTGAGTAGTGGGGTTGCTATAACTTCATGGTTGATATTGGGGTTGTATTACTTTATCTATCATCCTTGCTGTTAAAATTCTATTTTTGCTCATGATTATAAAGGACAAATAACTTTTATCTCCATAGTAAAATTTATACTTTGTTAACATGACAACATAGCATAAGCAAAAATTGGTGTTTTTATATTAAAACCACAGTATACTTATTTGCTACGCATACAGTAGTGACAACCCCATGGTTACCATTGTATTTCTTGTCGCCAAAATCAGTGACCTTGAACACCGTCCGCCATTAATCGGATAGTATGAAGTATATAAGCGCGCGTAAATTCAAAATTATTTTTATAGGTTCTGTCAGCTGTCACTGTTATTTTTATATCTATTTGTAAAGGGTAGCATAAATAAGTATTTGAATGTATTGAAATCATGTTTCATTAGTACAAGGTACCTTCCGTTTCGGTTTTTGATGCAAATAAAAAATATTTAATTTATAAAAAATATAATAATAACGTGCACATTCGATTTGTCATTCATGCTCGTTCATGCCGACATAAAATTTATAAAAAATAGTTGCCTGATTTCTTTTATCATAGGTGACTATATTGAATGTGCACTGTATTCAACAATAACCCGCCATTAATCGGATAGTACAAATTCACGCATGCGCAAAACAATATTAGCGACACAATTTTTGCACGTCGGCACTACTGTATGCGTAGCATATTATTATACTGTGTTAAAACTTCAAACTTTGACTTTAGTAACGTTGCTATGTTGTCAAGTTTACAAAATATAAATTTTACTATGGAGATAAACGTTATTTGTCCTTTATAATCATGGCCGTTTATCGACTAATTTTAGTTGATCAAAGCACACTTTAACGTTTGCTATAGAAAAAAAAAACTAATTATGTATAAAGGAAAATTTAAAAAACATTGATATTTTTCATTACAAATGCTTAGAAAACATTTTTTACGTTAAAAAATATAAATTATGTGGGTGTAGATTTTACTTTGTCTGTCTAGACAGAGAAAAATACTTTGCTGACAATTTTTCCTGCCTCGGCGGGAAAGTTAAACTTCACCCTGACATATTGAGTGACACAAAGTCGACTTTTTTTGACGTTTAAAGAAAAAGCTTATTTTTCACTTTTAATTAGTTCTAAGCCAAAAAAATCACACTTGCAATAAAAGTATCAAAAACATATTTTTTTTACATTTTCGAAAAGATCTCCAAAATTTGATCAGTTACCAAGTTCACTTTTACCTCCTAGGATGTAAAAGTAGAACTTTAACCTTACTTGTTCAGTAACAAAATGTCAACTTTTTTTGACGTTTGAAGAAAAACATATTTTTTTAATTTGTTTTTGCATTTTTGTTAAGATCTCAAAAAGTTGATCACTGAGCCGACAGCATTTTAAAATCGGTTTAATAACGTCGGAGTTATTCAAAAATTAAAATTGAAATCTATACAAATGTAACTCCTGCCCATGCGAAGGTTTTTTTCGAAAATTCAAATAATTGGTTCAGTTTTTGTGTATAATGCTCTACTATAAAGCCCATGCTCATAATTTTGTACGTTGATCTGTATTAAATTCTAAAGAATTAAAAAGTTGTGCTTTCTTTCTTTTTCTAACTTCTTCGGCCGTAGACAGAAAACCAGAAGTTCAAAAATTTTCAAATAATTCAAGCTTTAGTTAGAAACTCGATTGCATTTTGTAGAAACAAATTGAGAAAATTCTGTACTTTACTTTGATAATAAATTGCAAAAATGCTCTTTTTTTTACCGTTTTCTTGATGTTATCAAAAAACCACGGATTAGAGTTTGATGAAAATTACATATGTTGTTTAACAGTAGGTATTACATAACATATATTTTTTTCGAAATGTTTGAACTTCTGGTTCAAAAACGCAGTCTGAACTTAAACCTTAAAAGTCTTATATAATCTCGTGTCCGCGTGTCAAGATATTCTAGGTCAAAAGTCACCAAAATTGTTTTTGCAAATATCTCATTCGAGATTTTTGCAAACATTATACCGAGTGATCAAAGCCGAACATAGCCCAATTACACAGGGAATTATGTTTGCAATTTGCTGCTCACCAGCTTCATCTACAAAAATGGTAATGATATCTATTGAAGGAGAATTATTTTCTGAGTCTGTTGATACCAACTTCTTAATTAATGGCTCTTTTAACATTGAAGAAGCAATTTAAATATTTTCATAATTTTAAAAATTATTAACAGTCATGATATTATGTCAAATTAATACAATTATTTAAATCATGGTAATTTCAGTCATGGTACCCAAATTTTAACAACTTTAGAACTAACCGACTAACCCTGGGAATGGGAAATGTGGACAGTTGATGACAATGTGAAGACTCCTGATGTCGTGATGCCCTTTTGGAGTTTATTTATGACTTACGCAATTCTTACGACGACTATATATTTGCGTTTTATCTACATATACGTCATTTCGTCATAGGACCTTGTAGAGAATGAGTCTTCAGACATACTGTATAATTGTTTTGAATGAACGTAATGGAGAGTTCATATTACGCATTTACATTTGTATTTAAATTTTTTAATAAAGTTCAATTAACTTAAGAAGAAACTGATTATGAAAAATACTGATAATTTTTTAAAGACATTGATATAATTTGTTTTATTTGGCCTCTAATCAATTGTGACATACTTTAATATACCATGTTATCATGTTAAATACTTTGATGACCCTTTTAATTTTATACATCTATTAATATACCCATACTGGAACTGGATTATTAAAAATACAGTGTTCCGGATTTAAGGCTCACAATTAGAATTTTAAAAAATAACCTCCCGTTAAATGAGGAAAATTTTGCATATTATTAATGTTATTGGAAAGCTATTTACTTTTCTCTTCAAAAATATAAAATTGATTGGGGTTATTTGAGAAAATTGGTCTATTATTAACACGAAATTACCAAATTTTGTTATTTTCTGTCAAAAATAAATATAAAAAGTCAAGTTATCTATCAAACCAATAACCAATCGAATGAAAAACAAAAAAATGAATATTTATAAGTGAATTTCAAAGACTCTGATGTGACCATAACGGGACTTTTTCGTGGATATTAAAGCTATTTTTAAGCATAAGCATAATTACAATAATAAAAACTGGTCCAATTTCTGGTTAAAACGGAAGTAAAGTACAGTGCCTTAGTAAATATCATCAACTTACCTGACCAATTTGCTAGACAAGAACAAACCACCAAGGTTCGTGGTTGGTGATTGCCTAGCAAATTGGTCACGTGGGTTGATATTATTTACGAAGGCACTGTATAAAGTTTCCGTTGCATTTTCTCTTATAGTCAACGGTTGCTAACCTTCCGTCCGGATTTTTATATTCTAAGATACATATAGTGTAGTCAACGAACCAAAATTTATCCTGATTTTCGGACTTTTTTTGTAACAGCGAGTTTTTTTCCTTAATCGGTCGAAACCATTCCTGTGAGTTTGTGTATAAAATGTCTCAACTCAATTTTGACCGGAAGGCTCTTATTCTTCGACTTTAGTGTAAAAGTTTGACTTTTTCAAGTTTCCGTTTCACTATTTTTTTAATAACTTCGCTTGTATTGGTCGGATCGGGACCAAAAAATTTTCCTTTTGTTTGTAATGAATCTCTCTTTAAAATTGTCTGGGTTAAAATTATTTATATTAATTTCCTAACCCAAAAAAAATTCAAAACTGTCGTCATTGGTCGGTTGTAGTTTTTTCTAGAGAACTTGAGTTTTAATTAAGTTATGGTATGAAACTTTAGGAAGTTGCAGCTGATATAGTAACAAATCTATATTACAAGTTGGGTCCAAAAATATTAAGAACAACGGCTAAAATTTGCATTTTGGTTCAAATTTTCTTTTTCATATTTGTTGTGAGCAATTGGTGGTATCCCAATAATTCTTCTCTTGAAATGTAGGAAATTTAATGCTCTTTCAGATGAAAACAAAAACAATCACATCCGACTATTTTTTCTTCCGATTTCTTTGAAGATAAAAAGAAAATCTTTTAACTGTTTGTCTACAAAACCAATTTTAGTGGTCGAAATTTAATTCTTCTTTTACGTATTTTTGAAAATTAATCATAAAGAACTCCTATAAACTATTTTTTAACATTAAAATTGGTTTTAAAGTCAACCATTTCGACCACTAAAATTGGTTTGGGGGTAAATAGTAGAAAAATTTTATTTTTCTTTTCAACGAAATTGGAAGAAAACGTGGCCTAGTGCGATTCTCTTTGGTTTCATCTGAAAGAGCATTAAATTTCCAACATTACAAGGGAAGAATTATTACGCTACCACCAATTGCTCACAACAAATATGATTTAGAAAATTTGAACCAAAATGCAAATTTTAGTCTTTGTTCTCAATATTTTTGGACCCAATTTGCAATATGGATTTGTTACTATATCAGCTACAACTTCCAAAAGTTTCATACCGTAATATTAATTATTACTCGAGTTCTCTATAAAAAACTACGACTCACCAGTGACGGCAGTTTTGAATTTTTTTTGGGTTAGGAAATTAATATAGATTAGTTTAACTTAGACAGTTTTAAAGAAAGATTCATTACAAACAAAAGGAAAATTTTTTGGTCCCGACCTGACCAATACAAGCGAAGTTATTCAAAAAATAGTGAAACGGAAACTTGAAAAAGTCAAACTTTTACACTAAAGTCGAAGAATAAGGGCCTTCCGGTCAAAATTGAGTTGAGACATTTTATACACAAACTCACAGGAATGGTTTCGACCGATTAAGGAAAAAAACTCGCTGTTACAAAAAAAGTCCGAATATCGGGATAAATTTTGCTTCGTTGACTACACTAATACAAAACGTTGAAAAATTAAATTAAGAAAAACAAATTATTTTTTTCGATCATAATAGGTATTTTTTTCACAGTATTTTCACCAAATAAAAGTTATTTGTTTTATAAGGAGACAAAGTGACGTTTTGTGTGACAAGACTGTGCGAGTCACACAAAACTACTTTGACTCCGTATGAAACATTATATTTTTTCTGCAAACGTAAAGCGTAAAACTGAAAATTTTGATTTTTGAAAGAGCGCCATCTCTTGTCAATTACTTGTAGTTCACTTGTCAAATATTTTTTAAAATTTACTTGAATTTGGAAAAAAAGCTAATTATAAAACACAACGAACTAATTATAAAGGAAAATTTAAAAAACATTAAATTTTTTACATTACAAATGCTTAAAAAACATTTTTTACGTTAAAAAATAAAAATTATGTGCGGTTAAGATTTTACTTTTCCTGCCTAGACAGTAGAAAAGTACTTTTCTGACAATTTTTCCTGCCTCGGCGGGAAAGTTAGACTTCACCGTTACCTATTGAGTGACACAAAGGCGACTTTTTCTGACGTTTGAAGAAAAAAATATTAAATGAAAATATCATCGAAATTTATAATTTTTGCTATATTGAAAGTTTCGCCTACTACACCAATATTATAAGTGTATGGTGTGTTGCATACTCTCGATTTTAATACTATATATTCCATATTCAGTGCAGTGGCGTATATTGAGATAAATGTGAGGAGGGTATGAAAAAGAAATAGCAACGAGTTTGTAACATGTAACGTTACGATTCTAGCAATTCTAGTTTGGTCTTTAAGCTGCGCAAGGGGTACGAAATTGCAAGGCTACGGTTGGAAGGAGAGCTGTTGTTTAATAGCGTTTTCGATTGGTACCGCACTGGCCTAGAGCCAGTGTAGTAGGGATTCACTCACTTTTTCGATAACGAGAGATTGAGGTTATGTTTCGATTTTTAACTCAAATTTTCGTTTTTTGTGGATAAATATGTCTATTGTCTATAACTACCAAAATTCGTTAATTTATCGCTATTTTCGCGGTACCTAACTACATACTTATCCACATAAATCTCTAACTTTGAATTTCAAAATTCATACTTAACGAATTAGTTGGTGACCGACGTCGCTAACTATCGAATGCACCGGTTGAGTGCAATCACGTGATTGCAGGTGTAGGTGAGTGCATTGTTGCTATAGGATTATTTTTCTAAGATTGCGATTTTGGCACTTACCGGAGCAAACCTAAAGTTAGTTAGATATGTGAAAAGGCAATGCAGTTAGGGACTATTTTAATTTGGCATCCCTGTACAGAGTTGTCACATTACAATTTAATTTGTTTGAAATTCAATGTTTTTTAGCTTGATTTGTTGGTATGTGGCAACCCTGCGCTGTCATTATGAAACTTCAAAATCGCAATCTTAGAAAAATAATCCTATATTATTGGTTCGGCAGTAACAACCTCCCAACTCAATATTTGGTGACCCGTCAGTCAACCGTCGAGTTTCGAAAATCTTTCAAAATCAAGTGTTTGTGTAACTCAATCAAATACATTTTCTCCGTTGTACTTATAATTCAAAAGAAAATTAATGTAATGGAAAATAACTAAATGTCCTAAATAATTTTATTCATCCTGTATAACACCTTCAACTGTTATTGATAAATAAAAATTCGCTTTTATTACATAATATAAAATTAAGATCGTTAAGATAAATATTCATAATTATTATAGTTTCTACAATATACGAGTACTTAGATAGTTTATTTTGCATTGTGTAGATAAGATTTAAATCAGAAGTTTGGTTGAGTTTACAAATTGTAACAGTTTTAGATTAAAAGTTATTATAATAATAGGTAGGTAAATAGAAATTTTAGTATTTAAAAACGCTTATAATTTATTCTATTTTTAAATTCCATTACCAACAACTAACAATTTAAAGAAAACTATAATTTGTTTGAATTGACTTATTTCATGTCGATAATAAGACAGGGCCGTACTTAAAACTTTTGAGTTTTGTTTGTTGTTAAATTTTTGACAAAAAAACTTTCAATGAATATAATAAAAATAGACAGTCAAATCTTTAGAAAAATTCATCGTCAAGATAAGCTTTAAATTATTAAATCAAATGTATACCTCAAAATAAGTGGGTTATTTTGGACGAATTTAAGCAAATCTAGGCCTACATTATTTAAACTTGGTTAACAGTTAGTACATTTTGACTCAAATTAAATGGATATTTTTTCAAATTTTTAAATTTAATATGGCGGCCAATATAATGATAAATGGTACCATTTCTTGCTTTTTCTATTATAACTTTGCTGGTGATTATTATTTTAAAAATCGTAAAATGGAAATCCATAAACAAAATATAACGATTTAGTTCTAATATAATAGATTTTTGAATTTGTTTTAAAATTGCCTACCTCTAAGGGTCTAATGTTGGTCAAAATTTTAAAATGGATTTTCTCAAAATCAGCTGTAGCCATTTTTTTCATTTATGTATATGTTTTAGACAACGCATTTCTCTATCGAACAACGGCTGATTTATTAACTTTTGTGGGGTAGGACCGGAGTTATGGTTTTTCAAACCAGAAATAATAGAAACATCAAAAGTTTTTAGAAACATCCTTTATATTTTAATATAAAGCTCTTAAAATTATTTGGCAGATGATATCAAACCCAGTATATTTTGACTTGAAAAATTAATAAAGAGATAGGTACCCTGTTATGGCCCCAATAGAATTTTTATATTCCGCAGCGGTCACCGTAACTGTACCACTCTAATTGATAGTGGGGTTTTTATTTATTAACGTCTGATAGTTAGATTATTCTTGTTCGTTATCTTTAGTTGCCAAGACGTTAATTAATAGGTTAATAAGTCATTTCTCTCATCTCATATTTTAATTTAGTTAAAGATGGCTCCAATAAAAAGTGATAATTTAACAGCTGTGCTATATGGAATTAACGATTTAAGATTGGTAAGTCAATATTTGAGAAAATTATTAATTTCTAATAAAATTTATTAATTTTAGGAACAACGACCAATTCCTGCCCCAACCGATGATGGTAAATATTTTAGAAATTCGAATTATTAACTACACGATTATTAGTTGAAATTAATTCTTTTTAGAGGTCTTACTTCAAATGGAAGTTGTTGGAATCTGTGGTTCAGATGTCCATTATTTTGTAAATGGTCGTATTGGAAATTTTATTGTTGAAAAACCTATGGTAATAGGTAAATAGAAAAATTCGGACAATATTACAGTTGTAAAAACACAATTTCTTTTTAGGACACGAAGCTTCAGGAACAGTCGTAAAAGTTGGAAAGAATGTAAAACATTTGAAGGAAGGTAAAATTATACAAAAGCAGTAAACATGATAATTAACTTCATTTGACCTTACGATCTTTCTTAATCTATTCTAATGTACTACAAATAACAAACAAGCAGAGGCGGACTGCGGACTATAACTTGCAGCGTCACGATATTTAATTTTTGGGGGACCTAAAACCCCAAAAAATTTGTAAAACATTTTTTTTTTCAACAATACTGTTACTATTTCAAAGTACACGAAGTCTACAGAAAAATGAACCATTTACCTAGTTTCTCCAATTTAAACTTCTTAAGAGGGCGGTTTCTAAGGAATGGGTGGGAAAGTTGATATTTAGACATTCCGCTCGTAACCGTTAGCAACTTTAATATCCGGTTGATATCACTAATAGTCATAATTCCTGATAGGGTAAGGTTCAAAGAAGGCAATGACATATTTGAAAATAGGAAATAAGAGCTAAATTAATGAGAAAGTTCAATTGAACTTGGTGTAATTAAAAAAAAAGGATGTTGCGTAAAAACAACAGCCTCTGTTTTTTTTAAATTTCCCCAAGTTCAATTGGACTTTTCTCACTAAGTAGACTCTTATTTCCTATATACAAATATGTCATTGCATTCTTTGAACCTTATCCTATCAGGAATTATGACTATTAGTGATATCAAGTGAATATTAAAGTCGCTAACGGTTACGAGCGGAATGTCAATTCAACTTTCCCGCCCATTCGTTAGAAACCACTCTCTTAATTATCGCTTATTTTTAGGTGACCGTGTGGCAATCGAACCGGGCTATGGTTGCCGAATGTGCAATTATTGCAAAGAAGGTCGCTACAACTTATGTCTCGATATGAAATTTTGTGCAACACCACCTTACGATGGTAACTTGAGCCGTTATTACGTGCATCCAGCAGATTTTTGCTTCAAGTGTGTTTCTTTATTATTTGTTCCAATCCTTATTTAATTTATACTTTTAGATTGCCCGAAAACGTATCTTTACAAGAAGGCGCGCTTTTAGAACCTTTAGCAGTTGGAGTTCACGGATGTAAAAGAGGAGGAGTTCATGTTGGTTCGCTTGTTTTAATTTTGGGAGCAGGACCGATCGGTTTGGTTAGTTTGCTTTCTGCTAAAGCGTTTGGCGCTTCTAAAATAATTATTATTGGTAAATTTCTTCATAACGCTTTGTTTTATGCTTATTTGTAGTATGTATAACGATTTTATAGATTTAGTTCAATCAAGACTTGACACAGCTAAAGAGCTCGGAGCTGACTGCACTTTACTTATCAATCCAAAAGACAAGGAAGAAGATAGTGTTAAGAAAATTATCGATACTCTTGGATGCGAACCAACAATAAGCATGGAATGTAGTGGAGCAGAGTCTTCCACACGAATTGCTATGTTGGTAAGTCTTAAAAGTGTCCTAAGCCTCTACCCTCCAAATTCCTTAATTGAGAGATATTGTGAATAAATTGGGAATTTTAATTATAGGCAACAGCATCAGGAGGTGTCGTTGTTTTAATAGGAATGGGTAAAAACGAAATGAATGTTCCATTAAGCAGTACATCGATAAGAGAAGTTGATATCAAAGGAGTTTTTCGTTACGTCAACGAGTAAGGGTGAAAGTTGAAATTTAATAAATTATTTAACATAATTTTATTATAGTTATCCAACTGCGTTAGATCTAGTGGCCACTGGAAAGATTAACGTCAAGCCACTGATAACACATCACTTCAAATTAGAACAAACGTTGGACGCATTTGAAACTTCCCGAACTGGAAAGGGAAATGCAATTAAGGTTTTAATTCACCCTAATGCTGATTGGAAACCTTAAGATTGATTATTATAAATAAACTTTTTTACCTAATTACATATCATTTTTGTTTACAATATTATCTACTTATTACCACAGACAATACAATTCTAACCACCAGTGCTTATATGCAGTTGTTTGACGCTCTAAAACTATTATTTAAAGGTTTTTTTTTCTAAAATTAATTTGGAAGCAGAGAATTACAAAAGTATGATTTTATATTAGTCCAGTCAAATAAAAGATGAAATAAAGGGCTAACCTTGGAATGGAAGTCAAAAAGCTAAATATTTGCATAAACCTGTTTTGACGTTCTAAAGACTTGCTCAAAAGTCTCATACAATCTCGTGTCCACATGTCACGATATTCAAGCTCAAATGTCACAAAAATCATGTTTTTCAAATATTTTGTTTTCTATGCATCATTAGAGGTTATGTAAAAGGGGGAATGGTAAATTTATTTCTGCATCTAAAACTGTCAAAAAATACAGGGTGTTCCATTTAAAATGAAAAAGTTTTTTAGGTTTGAAATTTTCTTTAATAGTCGGTCTTTTTTGAACACCCTGTATATTAATAGAGAAGAATTGCAACATCAGAGCTTAGTCCTAAGTTTCTTAGAAAAATGTCTGAAAATTACGTAGCTCCTGTTATCATCATAACGTCAGTATGCAATTTTTAAGAAAGGAGAGCAAACGTCGAAGTCGAAGAAAACATTATATTATATTACCAGCAAACGTCACTATTTTTAGAGAAGTCAATTTTTCTAAAAAAAAGTAGTAAATCGGTATAGGAACGTGTTATAAAGTTGGATTTAGAAATTTTCGTAGAATCCATAAATATAAAAAAATATATAGTTCTCTATTTAAAATTAAAAAGTTAGTTTTAGAGCACCTCCCACTCTTCGTGCTATATTTCGAGAACGATTGATTGCACAAAAAAAAGAAATTAGGTCAAATTTGTAGAGAATGTTCTGATCTACAAGTTTTATAAGAACCTCTAATGACGTATGATGCATAGGAAACGAAATAATTGCAAAAAAAATTATTTTTGTGATTTTAATATCTTGACATGCGGATACGAGATTGTACGAGACTTTTGAGCAAGTCTTTAGAACGCCAAAAATAGGTTTATGGAAATATTTAGCTTTTTGACTTTAAATCGGAGTTTAAATCCTATTTGACTGGGCTATATGTCAAATCCCTATGATAGAGAGGCCCGGTTACCACACCCTGTATATTCATTTTTGTAACTTAGGTACTAGCTCGAATCATAACTTTAATTGCGTTATCTTTATTTTTAAGAGCAGTGTTGAAAGCTTCTATGGATTCTTCGAGTTTATAACGATGAGTAACTAATTCTTTCAAATTAATTTTTCCTCCAGCAACAATTTTAAGTGCGGTCGGATAACTAAAAAGAATTAAATTAAAGTTTTCAAAACAAATAAAAATACAGTTTTTTACTCGTTGCAGTATCTAAAACAACCACGAATATCAACTTCTTTACATTGTGCTTCAAAAAGAGGCAAGTTCATATCTGATTTTCCCATACCAACGACAACCATAACGCCATTTTTTCTCGTTGCCTAAAGTTAGTTTTTAATAAGTGTTTTACGTTTTTAATTAAGTTCTTACGAGCATTCCAACTCTAACACAACTTTCAGTTCCGGTACAATCGAATGTAACTGTCGGTCGTTCTCCAAAAGTTTCTATTATGTTATCGACAGTTGCAGCCTCATCCATATTTGGATCAATTTTCACGGTGTAATGGGCTCCGAACTTTTTTGCTTGTTCCAAACGAAAATCGACTAAATCTAAATAAATTTTCTGTGCGAATTTGTTTTTCTTTTATAATAAAAAATTTACCTGTGATTATAATTTTGGTTGCTCCATAAGCGAGTGATGCTAAGATGGTACTTAAGCCGATAGGTCCAGCTCCTAATATTAAAACGGTCGAATCTGCACTTACTTGGCCTCTTTTACAAGCGTGGACGGCTACTGAAAATGGTTCCAAAAGGCACCCTTCTTCTAAAGAAACGTTATCTGGAAGCCTATAATTTTTAAATTATTTAAATTGTCGAATTGTTGCAATAAGACGAACTTATGAAGATAATTTGCGGATTGGCAGTAGAATTGTGCTAAATTACCATCACATGGGGGACACGCACAAAATATCATTTCATCACAAAGATGATAGTTGCCTTCTTTGCAAAAGATGCACTGATTGCATGCAACTCCTGGTTCGATTGCCACTCGATCGCCTGGTTTCAAGTGCTTGACATCTGCGCCAACTTCAACAATAGTTCCAGATGCTTCGTGCCCTAAAATGATTAATCGGAGTATAGTATTGTTGAGAAATGTTTTAGAAGTATATTACCGATAACAACTGGTTCTTTGACTATGTAAGTTCCAATCCTTCCGTGAACCCAAAAATGAAGATCGGAACCGCATATTCCAACATATTCCACTTGGAGCAAAGCTTCTGTAAAATGTTAATTTAATATTAATGTATTTCAAAAGGTCAAGGGGGAGGGTATTCAGGGTGATCTAATTTAAATACATAAACATGAATTTAGCTTTAACACAAACGAAAACTTGGAAGAGAATGGAAAAATTAAACTCGGTTCAAATATTTCTAAAGAAACTCAGAACTCGCGACTTTTATTTCAACTGCAAATAATCTTAAAATTAATTAAATTTCTTATTCCTTTTTTGGTCTGAAAAAGATATAAATAGAGCAAGCAAAATCTGAATATTCAATATTTGCTAAGGTTTTATTTAAAAAAAAGTTTTTAACGAGTTTTGTAATCAAATACTTTACCGTTTCGTTTTGGTTTAGGTATACTGCGTTGTTCCTGAAAAAATAAAATATAAATGAATACCTTTACATTTTTTATTTTTTAATTAAATTGTAATTACCAAACGTAAGTCGTCCTTTCCATACAAAACCACAGATAAGTTATTTTTTAATAATGACATCGTTATTGGAAGAGTTACTTATACGGTTATACCCATATACCTATGCAATAATCTTTTATAAGGTACAAGGGTACAAAAAGGTATGTAGGTAATCAAATATTTAAATTTATTTCAAGATTGCAGGAATTTATGGTTGGATTAGATTTGTAAATATTTTACTTTTCCCTAATTTATTATACCCACATAATTTACTTGCTTTTAAATAGAGCATTAGTAGTTTTTTTCTTGCTGCTGTGATTTACTAGTTCTTGAGTACCTACTTATAGAAAAATGGCCAGTAATTTACGATATAAAGAACACAATTGATTACTGAACGAAAATTGTAAAGGTTTTCTGATACATGCACAAAAACTTTGACAGAAAGAATTGTGTTAGGTGGTTGAAAGCGATGAGAAATTGCTTTTGTCCAAATAACTCAAAAATATGCTTTAACAAAAAATTTATTTACATTTCCTTTAATTTGTATATTTTCTTAACCCTCTACGATAAATATTAGCCAAGTTATGGTAGTTTGAAAATTGAAACTATTTTATTAAATTCTTAGCCGAACCTATCAATCGATCTTTTGAAAATAACTCTAAAATTAATTTTAGGCACAAAAACTCACACTCGAATAGTTGTCAGATTATTAGCAGGGTAAGCAGCTGAAATTAAAAGTTTTAATAAAAAAAACTTCTAGGCTCAAGAAATCATTAGCAGACAGCGATTTTGAGTGGAAATGTCAAATGATTGTAAAAGATTAATTGAAAAAATTCCGGATTTGTACGTGATGAAGCCGTCTTCAGCTTAAATCTAAATAACAACGTAAGCCCCAGAATATTGCTGATATTGGTCCGATAATTTAATAATCCTCATTGGATTATTAAATCATATAATTTGGTGTACCATTATTGGAAGGTTAATTATATGGTCAGACGTTCTTGACGGAAATTTAAATGAAGAAAAAGAATTATAGTTCAGTTTTTCTTACTTTACCTACACGTGACCACCTTAATATGTGTATTTAATTTAGTTAATACATTTATTGTTAATTATTAATAAATATTTATTTAGAAAATTTACTAATACAGGGTGATTCAAAAATGGCGTATTTCCTCTGGAGGGGTTGTTGGGGACTATTAAGAGAGTACGGGAAAAATGTTAAAAAAATTCTTTTCAATCATTTCTCTGAGATATTAACAGCTGAAGATGGGTTTTGAACATTTTTATTTACCAGCATTTTGCGAAAATTCATGATTTAAGTAAAAGATTATTTTGTTAAATAAACATTTCAATTAAAAGAAACTAACTTTACGCCTAATTTGTCGAGAATTTTAATTTTAAAATTATTGATTTTTAACCCCGATAGCTTTAAAATGAATCTGACATTGATGTTACAAAAAATAATACAGTGACAGTTGTCAAAAAAATTTTTTTTGGTTAATTTGTACTGTAAACTAGAAAATGATTAATTTGTAGTACCGACCTGCATGCAGCCATGTTGTCAAATTTACGATTAAGTTCTTCTCAAATTATTTGAATTTAGAAGAAGAATTAATTTTTTTAACATTTTTTTCGTACTCCCTTAATAGTCCCCAACAACCCCTCCAGAGGAAATACGCCATTTTTGAATCACCCTGTATAATAATTATTTATTGAGTAGGTATTTTAAAAGTTATGTGTCGGTAATGTTAGAAAAACAGAATTTTATAGCTTTTACATTAACAAATTTTTCCAGTCATAAGTACCAATAGATACCTATACTTTAAATCCACAAATGTAGATAGTCGTGTCAATCACAGTATAATAATATGCTACGCATACAGTAGTGCCGACGTGCAAAAATTGTGTCGCTAATATTGTTTTGCGCATGCGTGAATTTGTACTATCCGTTAAATGGCGGGTTATTGTTGAATACAGTACACATTCAATATGGTCACCTATGATAAAAGAAACCAGGCAACTATTTTTTATAAATTTTATGTCAGCATGAACGAGCATGAATGACAAATCAAATGTGCACGTTATTATTACATTTTTTATAAATTAAATATTTTTTATTTCTATCAAAAACCGAAAGGGAAGGTACCTTGTACTTGCTTGTACTAATGAAACATGATTTCAATACATTCAGATACTTATTTATGCTACCCTTTACAAACCCTGCATCTATCTCTATCTATCTGTATTAGGAGTGAGCGATTGTCTACAATTGTGTAAAAATAGTATAATACATGTTAATCAAAAAATGTTTTTTGCACAATCGTGTTCTATTCTGTGCTTACCAACAATGTTTATACTAATAGGAAGTTGATTTTACCAAACCATTGTATGTGTCCATAGAAACAATAAAATAATGATTTCGAAATATTTAACCAAAAGCACAAGGGTGGTAAGTGAAACAGATGTTTGAGCTATTTGTTACTTTTATTCTTGTTACTGGGACAACATTGTTCTCCAGCGGTTACTATTTTGCGTCGTCTGCGTTGATCTGTCGTAGTTTTACGCTACTATCAAGTCATACCAATCGCTCAAAATCGTGCGATAAGATATGCTGTGAAAATAAGGTAGATGGCTCCACTTAAGGGAACATAGGAATTTATTTTACCGATAGTCAATTAGACATTTTGTTGTGACTGGTGCAAATTTCATATTGACATTTGGGACACCAATCACAGCACAGTAAAATACATCTCGTACTCTATGAGAGGAGGGAGTACAGTCGCTGTTTTCTGAATGTAGCTTTAATTTTGTCGTTGTCAAATAGACAGTGACAGTATGATGACATTACTCCAGTGTAAAACATGTTATTACAGTTTCCATTGTTCCCTGATGCACTAGCGCCTCTAGTTGCAATTTACTGGATTGGTATGACTTGATAGTAGCGAAAAACTACGACAGATCAACGCAGACGACGCTATTTTGAATAAACTTTAAAATTATAAAAATTATTTACAACTGTCAACTAGTGTCAGTTTAAAAAATGAATTTATTATTAGTTATTTTACCTAACCCTGCTATGAAATGTCAAATTTTAAATTCATTTTTGACGTTTTGAAACGTCCAATTTTACATAACTAGTGATGCTATGAAATATTACATAACTGAGGGTAGAATTCTAATGTATTTTTGTTTGTTTGCAGCAAGCTTTGATATATTATTCGTACCTCCGCAATAATAATTATTTTTCATTTCATAGCGAAGTCAGATAAAATTTTGTACCTAACACGTTATGAAGAGACTAATTTTATTTAACTCACGTAATTTACAAAACTCGCTCACTTCGTTCACTCGTTTTAGCAAATATTACGTTCGTCAAAATAAAATTTGTCTTTTCATAACTGGTTAGGTAAATAACTATTTCACGATTGTGCAAAAAATAGTATGCAATACTCGGATCGTTAAGTGCAGAGCTAACAAATCGAGAAAATGTTAGCAAAACGAGACCCGTAGGGTCGAGTTTTTCTAATTTTCGACCATGTATAAGGCCAGGAAACATCCGATTTTGCTTTCAATTAATTAGTGGAAAGCTGGAAGCTGGAAATGGCTTTAATCTCTTTATTTATATGTAAAAAGAGTTATTTGAAGTTTGCGCCAATTTTCTGCTTGTGCTCGAAGGGGGGTGGCACAAAAACCTCGTAATTTTCGCACTTTTTTCATTTTCTTACGAATAACTTACAAACGACGCATTTTTCAGAAAATTTGCATCATACATAAATTAAAGTACATAAAATTCCACGTCTAATGGTGTTTTATTTCTGAAACTACGTAAAGTGGTATAGATGCTGCAAGAGTTCAAAAAATGTTTTTTTTGCGTGTAGAATGTCTTACTTCGAATGACTTATGTCATTATCTGTCATTATTTTTCTAATTTTTTAAATTCAAATTATTTTTGATTAGGAGTAAAAATGTCACTTTTTTTAGGCTAGTCAGTAGGGCTTGTCTGACGAAACGAAGGTGAGTCTGACAACTACAACTGACGAGAAAAATTTTTTCTAAGCAAAATTTTACCAAAAAAAAGCTACCTTTAATTTATTCGATTAAATTCATAGCTCTCGGAATATAATCTATGATTATTTTAATCTGGGTAATTTCAAAGAGAAATTTATTGCAATAAAACGAATTTTTTTGTCCCTATCCGACTAATACAGGCGGAAATAATCAAAAAAATGGTAAAACGAAAATTTGAACAGATCTTTTGTACTCAAATCGAAGAAAAAAAGCAAAAAAATTTTGTTGTGGGACATTTTATACTCAAATTCACAGTAATAACGTGCACAGCATATGGGAATCTCGGACACCGTCGGTTAAAGGAGAAAATTGTGCATGATTTTATGGCCACTTCGATGCTGCTTTTGTTTTTTAAAAAAATCTATTAGCACGCTAGATATTTATGAAAAACTGAAAAATTGCATTTTCTTTAAATGCTTATAACTTTTTTATTAATGGAAATAATTTCAATTTTCAAAAAAGAACTACTAAAACGCAAATAATTAATTCATAAAATAATTTTTTTAGTGCGCCGTTTTGGAGATATGATGCAAACTTATGTTTTTTTAAATACAAACCTAACCTCATTTTCATGTTTTTAAAAAGCTAATTTTTTTCTCTTTTCAAAAATATAAGGGGTGATAGGGTTGATTTTTTAAATTCCTTTACGGTAATACTAAAATAGAATATTTTGTTATTTATGCTCAAATAAATTTTAAAAATCAAGTATGCTATGAAAAAATTTCATTAAAGAGAAACAACTGAATTAAATAAATAAATATCAAAAATCGATCAAAATAATTCGAAAAAAAGTACCTTTTAAAAAGATTTTAAAAATAAACCTATCAACCCTTATATTTTTGAAAAGAGAAAAAAATTAGCTTTTTAAAAACATAAAATTAAGGTTAGGTTTGTATTTAAAAAACCTAAGTTTGCATCATATCTCAAAAACGGCGCACTAAAAAAATTATTTTATAAATTAATTATTTGCATTTTAGTAGTGCCTATTATCTTTTTTTCGAAAATTGAAATTATCTCCATTAATAAAAAAGTTATAAGCATTTAAAGAAAATGCAAGTTTTCAGTTTTTTTTTTCAATATCTAGACTGCTAATAAATTTTTTCCAAAAACTAAAGCAGCATCGAAGTGGCCATAAAATCGTGCACAATTTTCTCCATTTAACCGACTTCGTATCTTTACGGTGTCCAAGATCCCCATGCTGTGCATGTTATACTGGGCACACTGTATGTATGACTTCACTATAGGTAGAAGCAGCAGTTTTCGAGAAAATCGACCTCAGTTCACATTTTTTCACCAATGCCTAATTTTTCGATAGTTTCAGTCACAAGCATTTCCATACGGTATTTTTTGAAAAATGAAGTAAAACTTTTCAACAAGCGGTAGGTGCATTTTCAGTTATTTATGTCTGAGGTTTAAAGTTTACAGGTAGGGCGGTCGGAGGGTCGGAGTTTGAAACTTTGAAAGTTTTCGGGTGAAGTAAGAAGGGTTGCCTACTAATAACGTGACAGTTACTTTTTTACAAAGCTTTTTCAGGGAGTTGAAGAAAAAGGTTAAAAGTTCTTTTAGTAACTTTTTTAATATTGAAATTTTTTAAAGGATTTACTAAGATTTAAGCAATACCTTTTTTTTTAAATAAAACTTGATAATACCTATGTATTTTAAATACATTTTAATGTTTTATCTCTTCTGAAACTTCCTTAGATGCCTCTTCTCTAACTCTAATTAAAAGTTTAATCCGGACCTACAATAATTATTATAAACGTTTGTTTTTCCAAAGGTAAGCCAATTTGAATTGGATATTTAAAAGATTTTATATTATAGGTTTGCTTTAAGAACGCAAATTTGTATAAAAAGAGAAACCATCCATAAGTCTATTAACTATTGATTGATTTATTATATTCTATGCTATTATAAAGAAAATCCAATAACCTTTCAATATAACCAAAAGACTTACGTGGTAATTATCTACAAATTTCATTTTCATTGACCGCATAAAAAGTTATTGGAAATAAATACTTTTACATAGAAAAGAAAATCGAATTATTTTTCAAGTTAAACCGAGTTCAAACAAAAAAGAAACGAATTTTAAAAATAAAAAGTCGTATCTTTGCGACAAGATGGTTTGCTTTGATTAAAGTCGAGTAATCAACATAAATTAAATTAATTAATCAACTCGCACAAATTAATAATAATACCCCTCTCTTACTACCCCTAATTTTTATCTTGAAAAGAATAGAAAATGAAATCAAATTTTAGACAAGTATACCTACAGGGTAGTGACCGGGCCTCTCGGTCATATGGATTTAACATGTAAAATCATACTTTGGTATTTTCTTGCTTAATAATTAATTTTAGAAAAAAAATCTTCTAATAAAAGTTTTATAGCATAAAATTTTGCATCTAAATCAATAAACAAAATTAATTTTGGATGCTTTATAAAGCTAGAAATTTAATTTGAAAGTTTCGAAAATTAGCAGAAATATCGATTGCTATAAATTATTTCAAATAAAAATCAGCAAATGTTTAACATTTTGACAGATAAAGCGTAAAACATTTGATAATTTTTATTTGTGTTTCAAGGCAGTTGCTATTTCTGCTCATTTTCGAATTTTTCAAATTGAATTTCAGGCGTTATAAAGCGTCCAAAATTAATTTTGTTTATTCATTTAGATGCAGAATTTTATTCTCTAAAACTTTTATTTGAAGATTTTTTTTCTAAAATACACTGGAAAGTTGGAAATTACGAAAGTATGCTTTTACATGTTAAATCCCTATGACAGAGAAGTCCGGTCACCACTCAACGGAATATTCGATAATAGATAATAGAGAAATTTAAATTAATTGATACTATGGAGTGACTTTATATGAAGAAGGAAACTCGTTAGAAGGACTGGGTAACTTTTAACTATCGTTTTAGATAGTCTTTAGTTTTTAGTCTTAAAACCTCCGCAAAGTCAGTTTTTAAATAGAATTTTACATTATTTGCACTCTACTATACTCTAAAAAACTCTAAAAAGAGTTGAACGTTGAAATATATTGTGGAGTTGTCACCTTCTACTCACATTCACTCATATTCACATACTCATATTCACGTACGGACAGAAGGAAAGGAACGAATATTTTACCTCTTCTAAAACATTGCTGTGATGAATAAAATTTTAAGCCTGCTTTATAGCAGCTTGAGATTGTTTCAAAAAATAATAATTTTGGGAAAATTGGAAAATAAATTTCCACTTATTTTGACGTTAGGAAAGTAGAAAAATTGATAAATCTCAGCCTAAAAATTAGATTTACCCCTATAACGTAATTTAGATTCAGCTATTTAGGGGGATGTTGGAATAAGCGTCACTTTCTTGAGCGATCAATAAATTCGTCATATTTTTATACATCGAAAAAATTATTAATTCAAAATCCTTTTTTGAAATTATTTATTATTAGAATCTAATTTATTAAAATAATTTCGATAAAATCAACTCAAACGTTTGTTTATTTATAATCAATAATTTCCAATACAACAAGCTTTTCAACCCTTAATTTTCGTTAATGCAGAAGACTAACTTTCAAAGCATAAAAGCTTATTAATTTAAATTTTGCAAATTTTAACAATATTGTTTGAGTTTGAGTTTGAGACTAGTTAAAAGTTGGAAGTTTAATCGTGCAAGTGAAAGCAAGTAGCCATAGGTTGTTTTAATTGTTTGTAATTTCAAAATGAGATTAAACGAATTAATATACTTATAACAAAATTATAAAGCGAAAAATCTTCTATAATTAACATCTTATTAAGTTGTCGCATAAAATTAATGGTTTAGGCTCTAAAAATTGACTGTTGAAGTGTGCAAACGATTGAAACGCTCTAACCGTACAAATGAGTCGTTTTTTGTAAAAATATTATAAGAGCGAATTTGTAGGAAATTCTATATTCTAAATTTTTACTTATTTTAATTTTTTTTCTTAAACCCCTCGTTTTCGAGTTATAACTAATTTTATACAAGTTTGTTTTATATTTTTCAAAAGTCGTTTTTTGAACTAACGTATAAAATATTATTTGAGGATTAATTAAACTATAGATTAAAAAGTTGAATTAAAATAATAAAAAAAGGGAATATAGTTGAGGTGAGATTGGTTTTACGAGCGTGTCCCGGAGCAAAATGTTGGGATTTTGATAAGGCTTGCGCTCGAGAGCGAGTTTGTATTTTGATCGCGCGCCTGCTTGGGTTTCGATCACTGCTCTGTTTTCCACCGTTTACAACAATATGTGATACTAAAATGATGTTTATTTCTTAGTTATTTTAATTTCAAAGTGATAGTATGTAATAGTTATGTGTCTTTAAAAAATTATCGTTTGTGAGAGTATAAAGAATATATTAAAAAAATAAAAATTTAAAGTATTATATAAACGCAATAAATTTGCAATAATTATTATAAAAATAATTTGCAATAATGGCTGATTTAAATATAAATATTAATAATATGACTTTAGAACAAAGAATAAACGAATTTAAAAGCGATCCCGAAAAGATGAGAGAACTTAATGATTTCTTTAATGAATTATTTGAAAAAGCGAAATTGGAAGTTGAATTAAAAAGAAATACTAAACATAAAAAACCTGTAAGTATTTGTTTTTAATTTAACATAATGTTATTATAATTAATTTGTACTTTGTATTTCTAGGACAACTTCAACTTGCAGAGTAAGTTATTTATAAATTGTTGTTTAATATTTAAAATTGGCGCCTTTTTTTCAAAACAAGTTTTGTTTAAAATATTATGGTTTGATTTATTGACAGAAAATGTCAACCTGTTGATTTTTTAAATTATTTTTCTGCCCAAAGGAATTTTTTTAAATCGTTGGTGCATGTGTCTGTAAGGAACTCTGCACATTATTGATTTTAGTAACATGGTAACTTGGTAATCGAAACTAATACAACTTTTGACCTCTATATAAATACAAAATGTAAACTAAAATATCACAAAAATGGAATTAAAATAAATAATTTGTAACTGTAATAATAGTGTAGTCAACGAACCAAAAATCCTGACTTTTGGATTTTTTTTGTAACAGCAATTTTTTTGTTTAATCGGTCCAAACCATTCCTGTGAGTTTGTGTATAAAATGTTTCAACGCAATTTTGACCAAAAGGCACTTATTCTTCGACTTTAGTGTAAAATTTTGACTTATCAAGCTTCCGTTTCACTAGTTTTTAAATAACTTCGCTTATATTGGTCGGATCGGGACCAAATTTTCGTTTTATTCGTAATGAATCTCTCTTTAAAACTGCCTGGGTTAAAGTAATTTATATTAATTCCCTAACCTAAAATAAATTCAAAACTGCCATCATTGGTTGCTCATAGTTTTTTATAGAGAATTTTAGTTTTAATTAGTGTTGTGGTATGAAACTTTAAGAAGTTTTAGCTGATATAGTAACAAATCCATATTCTAAGTTTGGTCCAAAAATATTAAGAAAAACGGCTGAAATTTCCATTTTGGTTCAAATTTTCTTTTTCATATTTGTTGTGAGCAATTGGTGGTATCGCAATAATTCTTCCCTTGAATTGTACGAAATTTAATGCTCTTTCAGATGAAAACAGAAACAATGGGTGCATTCACCGGACGTAACAGTTGTTGAGCAGCTACCAAATCGTTCGGTGACTTACCCCTGCTTTGGGAACGTTTGTAGAGCGGTCGCCATTTTATCTAGCGCA
This sequence comes from Malthinus seriepunctatus, assembly GCA_963924605.1. NCBI lineage: Eukaryota > Metazoa > Arthropoda > Insecta > Coleoptera > Cantharidae > Malthinus > Malthinus seriepunctatus. The sequence goes on along the minus strand of OZ004601.1, from coordinate 28,347,596 downwards.
TTTTATTTGCGTTATGTTGAACTATTTAGACACCTACTCACTTAACAAAATTACCGCACGGTAGTAGCGCTAAGCGATGTAACAGTTGGTAGCTGCTCCACAACTGTTACGTCCGGTGAATGCACCCAATCACATCAGACCATTTTTTCTTCCGAATTCGTAAAAAGAAAAGGAAAATTTTTCCACTGTTTGGCCACAAAACCATTTTAGTTGTCGAAATTTTATTCTCCTTCCAGGTATTTTTGAAAAATAGTCATAAAAAAACTTCTAAAAACTATCGTTTGAACATTAAAAGCTAAAAAATTCGACAACTAAAATTGGTTTTGTAGTCAAACAGTTGAAAACTTTTATTTTTATTTTCATAGAAGTCGGAAGAAAATATGGTCTTAAGTGATTGTTTTTGTTTTCATCTGAAGAGCATTAAATTTCCTACATTTCAAGAGAAAAATTATTGCGATACCACCAATTGCTCACAACAAATATGAAAAAGAAAATTTGTACCAAAATGCAAATTTTAGCCGTTGTTCTAATATTTTTGGACCCATCTTGCAACATGGATTTGTTACTATATCAGCTACAACTTCCTAAAGTTTCATACCATAATATTAATTAAAACTCGAGTTTTCTACTAAACTACGACCCACCAATGACGGCGGCTTTGAATTTTTTTTAGGTTAGAAAATAAATATAAATTATTTTAACCTAAGCGGTTTTAAAGAGAGATTCATTACAGACAAAATGAAAATTTTTTAGTCCCGATCCGACCAATACAAGCGAAGTTATTAAAAAATAATGAAAAGGAAACTTAAAAAAGTCAAAATTTTACACTAAAGTCGAAGAATAAGTGCCTTCCGGTCAAAATTGAGTTGAGACATTTTATACACAAACTCACTCACATGGTTTCGACCGATTAAGGACAAAAAATTGCTGTTACAAAAAAAGTCCGAAATCAGGATAAATTTTGGTTCGTTGACTACACTACAAGCGGACTTAATTTAAAATGTTTCATTAACCTTCTTAATTTTATTTTCAAACAAAAAGTCCTTGTTTATTAAATAAAAAAAAATTTCTTTTTTTTTGAATAAATTTACTTTCACACCTTGTTGCCGTTTAATTTACATAACACAAAGGCATAAAATTTTATATGGAAGAAAAATTTTCAATTGTTCTAAAAATATAATTTTCCCACAACCCACACAACCTTTTTTCTCAAAGCTCGTTTCGTTACTTTCTTTGCCTTTCCATTTTCTTTAAAGGAAATTTCTCACAAATTTTCAACCCTTGTAGCTTGTAATTTGGTTATTATCGATTCCTTTAGGACAGACTAAAGCCTTTAATCGTGATTTAGTTTCAGACATACGACTCTTTTTCCCAACAAAGTCTTTGACGTTTGCAATTTTCACCCTTTGTGAACATTTAAGTAATGATGTTCATGTCTTTTATGTCCCTGATAAAGTCTTATACAGCGTGTCTCACATTACTGAAATAGTAAAATAAACATTTGTACAATGTTATAGCCAACTTGATATTTTTGTCTCGAAGCTAAAGCACACTGTATAACTGGAAATTTGAGCTTTATTGGGATAGGATGGAGCATAATAATTAAATGAAAACACTTCTTGACGTCTCAAGTTTTTCCTTAATATTTCAGCTACGTGATTTGTATTCAAGAGCTTCTCTTGAAGCTCAACCCCGTCAGTTTTATTATACGTTCTTATCCTTAAAAGCTAAAATGAAAAAAAAATCCACATTTTTCTTTAATTAATTTTTAAACAATTTTATTGTTATAATATGTGAAATTCGGTTCTGTTATAATTTTAAAAGAACAATAGCCCTTTCGCTTTCAGCCTTTTGTGGTGAAGATTCAACTTTCTTGAATGATACTTGTAACTCTAACTTTGATAGTTTCCGCTTAATAATAGAATACAGAATTGGCTTTAACTACATCCTGGTAGGAATTTCTTTCCACATTTCGAGGTTGTTGATGACGTTCGTTATAAAAGTTTTATATCACTATCAATGGTTATATTACTTCTGCTTCTTTATAGTCGGTAAACATGATTTATTTTATTATTACATATCCATATATTTAAAACGCGAAGCCTTTTCTTTTCCGCTAATTTTAGCGTACTTCTACTGGACCGATTTTGATGATTTTTTTTTTAAATTGAAGCTCTTGACCCACAGATATGTCACCACTAATTTTTTTCTCAAAATTATTAATTTCATACATTGTTTTATATTTTATAATATACATAATAAAATAATCAATTTTATAATTTAAAATAATCCAATTTTAAAAATTATAAATGAGAATAAATGTAGATAGTATTTGGTTTTATACGATAAGGCACACATTATACATTTGGTCGTGGTGATAAAATTTTCAATACTTTTATTCGACCAGTACGTTTCTAATACGCGATATGGTCAGGTTGGTGCGTGCATTTTTAATTACGTTTCGTGCTTTTGTGAATTTTGGATTTTTGAGACGGTTTTTTATGTTGCCCTCTTTGGCTTAGTTATCTTTAAGGTTAGTTTTCTTATTTTTTTTATAAAATAGTCATAGCTCATTCATATCTTCAAAAACTTCGTCGATTTCGACGGGGGTGACCGCTATTTTTTTTTAAATTGAAGCTGTCGACCCCCAGATATGTCAGCACTAATTATTTTCTTCAAATTTCCAATTTCATAAATTTTTTTAAAATAATAAATTAACAAACAATCATCGGTGTAGGAAGTAAGTGCATTATAATAATTTTTGAAAATTTCATTTTTCCAACACATTCATCTCTACAACTACTTCGTCGAATTTCGACGGGGGCGCCCGCTCGTTATTATTAAGTGCTAATAATTAAAACTAGAGTTTTCCACTTCAAAGATTAGTGATGTAATCACTCATCAGCTCTAATCCACTACCACAATTAGGGGTGGGCGATATTGAGAATTTCATATCGATATATCGGAATATCGATATATCGATATATCGAAATATCGATATATCGGAATATCGATATATCGATATATCGAAATATCGATATATCGATATATCGGAATATCGATATATCGAAATATCGATATATCGATATATCGAAATATCGATATATCGATATATCGATATATCGATATATTGGTAAATATCGATATATCGATATTTTTCTTAAATGATATCGATGATATCTTAAAAGCTGGGATTATTGAAGTAATTGTACATTTTTTTAGTGGTAATTTTTAAATTGAAATTGATACGCTTAAATTGATACGCTTGTGCAGGAACCCCTGCCTAAGGCGTGCCCCCCTGCAAGATCCTGAATGTATGAATTGCGCTTCTTGAAGAAAGTGCCTTCAGCCAAAAATAACGAAAATATCGTTATATCGCAATATTGATATATCACAATAATAATATATCAAAATATCGATATTTCAAAATATCGATGTATCAAAATATCGATATGTCAAAATATCGATATATTAAAATATCGATATATCGCAATATCGATATAACGAAATATCGATATATCAAAATATCGATATATCGAAATATCGATATATCGAAATATCGATATATCGATATATCGAAATATCGATATATCGATATTTTTTTAAAAACATATCGACTAGTCGATATATCGATATATCGATAAAAATATCGATATATCGATATATTTTCCCAGCCCTAACCACAATGTCTGAGATAACGTTATCTGATTAGTTATGTGTCTGACTAGTGAAGAAGTGCATTTTTTTTCTGAACACTCCTTTTGCATAACTCAAAAATGTTTTATAAAAAATTTAAGAATATTTGGAATAAAAAAAAACTCTTGTTCTTCTATACAATACTATACACGTTTATTGTAAGCCAGATCCATTTCCACCACATACTCTACCATATCCTCACCTCATTGGTCAACATTTTCAAATCCAACTGCAAGGAGATCACAACATGATCTGTTTACTTTGTAATATCCAGTTCCGAAAGATATAAATCACATTCCTCTCTGTAGGAACCGTACTAATAGCCTCGTATTGGTCATAGCAATAGTGTAGACTCTCTCGACACTCTAAGTTTGGTACACTAATTACGATGAGATCAACCTGTCTTTGCCTTATGTCGTGTGCACTGTATATAGCTCTTCATTTTTAAAACGAGTTTACTGTCTTGGTAAGAGAATTTTTTCAACCCCACATCCAGGGCTGGATTATCCATGCAGCGCATGAATCGCATGGAGGGTAAAAAGATCTCGTTTTTGGAGTTTTTGCTTATATCTCTAAAACGGTGAATCTCAGGGAAAAAATTATTCTTAGTAAAATGAAAGCTTATTAAATTTTCTGCAATATACCTTCTATTTATTTTTTCTGTATTCCTCATAGTTTTCGAGATATCTGCCCACAAAAATCGTTAATGTATGAAAAAATATTGCCTCATGTTTTTCGTTAAATTTTTGCTTCTATCATCTCAGCCCTTCGTTTTAAACTAAATTTTTTTAGAAAAGAAGTTTTGTAGTCTTCCTAAATTTTTCCTATGAACTGGGACCCTTTGAGCACGGACGACCTGACTGGCATAACGTTAGTGTTGCCCATTCAGTAGAAATGTTCTTATTATCTTTTCTTGTTTTCACTATTTTTTATGTATACGTACCACGGTTTTCCTATATTTCTGGATCTATCTGTTACTTTGCATGTTCGAAACGCGTCGAATAGGTACTAGACTGTAGTCCTATAACAGAAAAAATGGGGTGATCGTATTCAGGCCCATCTCTTGGAAATAAGCTATTTGAGTGCCAGCGAACACGAAAATCTGGTTGGCTTCTACAGGCAGTGGCTTAAGGCCTCGGGGCTGTTAATAATAAACTTCTAATTGGTGAGGAGGGTGGGAAACCCATCTGAAAGGGATCTCAAAGTAAAATCTTACTTTTTATGTAAAAAGCAGTTACTTTGCCAGTGGACAACCCAAATACCGTTTATGAGTCACGAATTAATGTTTGCGGGTGTGTAGCATAAAGACGGTAATTTCAGTCTAGCTGCCACGCTCTTAGAAACATTGTAGAGAGTAGCCAATTTTTTTTTTAGATTCTTTTTATAAGAATGATAAAATGTCAAAGTTACATCCCGAATGCTGTCATATTTCTTACTTTTATCATTCTTTAAGAATTTGATTGAATGATCTTGAGGCCTTAAGCCACTGCCTGTGGTGGCCAAGCAGATTTTCGTGTTCGCTGGCACTCAAATAGCTTATTCCCAAAAGATGAGCCTGAATACGATCACCCCATTTTTTCTGTTATGGGCCCATAGTCTATACGACAGTGTTCAATAGTTTGTTAGGTTCGGGGAAAAACATAGATCTGACACCTTTGTTTGTAACGATGTCTTGTATTTGAGTTATATTTATCTTCTTTCCATTATTTTCCAAAGTATCCATCCGTTGACTGGATGTAGAAATGCTAGAAAGCACAATTTCGAAACCACATTTTTGTTCTTCTGATGGAAAGAGTTTTCACTCTCTGATTTAAAGTCTTAGTGGGTATAAATTCCCACACTTAAGGTCATTTTAGTCGGGCTTATTGAGCTGCCTCTTCATAGCACCTCCCCAATGCTGGTTACGTTGTGCCAATATTCTCCTAACATGTAGTGAAATAGCACAATGTTCCAGTGTTCCTCTCACTATATTGATCTTTGTTGTCATCATCAACACCCATAATGTTTATTTAGTCACTACACTCTGTTCAGCGACCAGAAATAGCTAAGCCTATAAAAAGCGCACGATATTCTAATAAAAATTTTCTATTATATTGGTCAAATTTTGAAAATACGATTTAAACAATCACACAAGAATTGACCTGCGTCAACCTTATTTGACATAAATTTGTGGGGAGTGACCTAGCAAATTTTGGTCGCTGAACAGAGAAATTGTCATCTGAGAGTGCCAACTATGATGCGTAGCCCGTCACAAAATGGACTCTGTACTTATATCTATACCGCTTCTATCTTCTTCTTCTGTTTTGAATATCGACATTATTTTGGCTTTGTCTCAAATATTTATAGAAAAGGGCTTTTATATTTGAACATATTGGTGTTTATTTGTATTATCCAATCCTGTTGCTTTTCCTTTTTCGTGTGTCCTGAAGTTTGCAAGATTACCCTAGAGGTATTGCCCCAATTCTAGTCTGATTCAACTGTGGCAACAGTTGTAAAATCAAATATTAAAAAAATGTGAATGTCAGTTTTCAACAAGAAATTGAATGAAAAGCATTTTGTGTCTTACACTTTTTAGTGTGAATTCAAATATTTATGTGATATGAATTAAATATTGGATGCTTGGCACTCAACCCTTCGTTATTGTTATTATCTAACTTTATAATGTAATTTAAAATGTGTCGGTATGAAGATAGGTGTGTATTTATTTGAAATGACATGTTCTCTCTAGAGAATTTAAAAATAATGTTTATAAATAATATCTTGACATTTAAAATTTTACCCTATTTGAGAACAAAAGTTTTTGAACCTTTACCCTTGTCTTTTCTAAAGATCCGAGTTACGTATATATTCAGCATTGTGTTTTCCCCTGAGAAATTTAATCTAACCAAGAATTTAACGTTTATGAGATAGAGATATTAATCAGATATAAATTCTGTTAGGTCGTTGTATAATATTATGCAAATATGCATAATTTCAGCGCATAATTACTAAAAGTTATTCCTAAGTACTTATTCTTTTGAACAAAAGTTGCAAAAGTTACAAACCTCTGTTTTGCTTTGTAAGAAAAACTTTTTTATTTTTCTACAACATTCAAGTTTTCAACTTCATAGCTAGTTTGCATCTCCTTGATCAAATTTCTTTCAAAAACCTAAATTTGATCTTTATTAAACTGGAAGTGCGGAAATACTTGGCAACAAATATTCTTCTTCGTGTGTCAAATTTATTTTCTCAAAGTTAAAATGTAGAGACATTTCCATTCATACGTACGTCAAGTGTCAGAAACCAACCAATAAGCCAATCAATAACATGTCAGTGTTTGTTTATTCTGGGCCAGTAGAATATAATTATATCGATTATTCAATATTGAATTAACTAATCAAAACATGCCATTAGGGATTAGATTAACTTTAACAGTATGAAATTATTTAGGTATTTTTTCGATAATTATTTGGGGATAGGGAAGGGACTCTTAATTACATGTGTCAGTGAAATAATGTTACTGAAGTCCAGAAAACCCTGCGTTTTTGGCCGCTCAAATGCAAAAACAATATTCCCGCTCTAATGAATTTAATATTTTTAATATTTTTTATATTTTCACTAAAACTCATCGGAAGAATGGATGTTTTTTTCATACATCAACAATCCTTGAATGCTTAAAAATAACTACTAAAGATTGGTTTTCTCAGTTATCTTTAAGTCGTTTAAATAAATATTTAAACTTTTCTTTGAATTGTTCCACCATAGTGGGGAGGTCAAAAGACCCATCCAACTTGGTTAAAAGTAGGGCACCAGGGTAGTAGAGGAAGGACTTTAAATTTTTTAAATTGTTGCAACCTTTTGAACAGACATATTATCCTAGTAAAGGATAAGGAGAGAATCTTTTCCAAAAAAATAGTTCTTTAGACCTTTATACTTTAGGCTCCAAAGAGAACTATCTAAATTACCAGTAGGAAAAATTCTGGACTTTATCAAAAGCACAGAACTCTTATAAGGGAATACCAAATCCGAGGTGCACAATAGATCCGAGAGGTGGCGATGCAACGAACCACTAGGGACCAGCCTCAGAAATACAATAACAATAATAGGCTGAAATAAAAATGTTCACCTAAGATTACTGTCCTTCTAGGTATCTTCTCTCACTCCTATTTACAATGATGTTTCTAATTAGAAGGAACCTGTCTTTGTGGCAAAATTACAGACCACTGGTACGGTGAAAGAATTAAAAGACATGTTCGTTCAATTTTTTACTTCTGTTCCCAAATTACCAGTTGCGCCTTTGTAAGTTAATGCTGGCTTATTAGTGAACTCTTTTACTATTTTAATGACGTCCTGGGGCTAATTAAATTATTGGTTCCTTCCGTTTGGATCATGAAGCTGAGTTCTTCTAAGCGTTTGGGTTTGACAGACTTTAGTCTCTTCTCTTAAATCGGTTCATGTTTATAGCTGTTATACGTGTTCTTATTTGCCTACGGCTAATAAAAGTTTTGGTTCCTTTTCTTTTATATAAAACAATAATTGGTGACTCCGACGTGATTAAAAACGTGTGCATCTAGAATGGGTTTTTCTAAACGTTCGAGTCTGAGACTTTTGCCCCCCTCCTCATTCTCATGTTCATAGCTGTTGTCTTTTTTTATATTTATTAGAAATTGGGGGACTTTGGAATAGTAAACTGACTGCTTTACGTTTGCACCATTGAACCAAGCGTTTACGTCCTGGATTTATACCCTCCTTTAAATTTACTCATATTCATAGCTGTTGCCTTATATTAATCTTAGAAATTGTGATTTTTTAAACTAATATAATGTTTGATTCCCTTCCGCTTGCATCATTGGATTCAGAAGGGAATCTGCTAAGCGTTTGGTTCCGGGGCTGTCGTCCATCTTTCCTTAAATCTATTAACTCCTTTTTATAGCTGTTATCTGTTTTCTTATTAAGCTTGGAAATTGCGAGGCTTAGGGTTACCTTACATTTTAATCATAGGTTCTTGTAGTTTGGATTCGGAGACTCTAACTGCCTCCCTTAAATCTACCAACTCGTGTTTATGGCTATTATTTGCTTTTTTAATAACCTTAGAAATTGCGAGGTCTATATAGGAATATAGGGCTAATAAAATCGTTGATTCCTTTGCCTTTTTTTTAAAGGTAAAGGCCCAAATAGGACTTTCAAAGCATTTGGGCCCGGGACTCTAGTTTACCCCTCTTAAATCTATCAACTCGTGTTATTAGAGGATAACTATTTTCTTGGAAATTACCATTTAGGGTTAATAAATTGACCGCTTTGTGTTTAAATCATTGGACCAAGAATTTGGGTCCAGAATCTTATTCCATACTTAAATCTATTCATATCCTTAGCTGTTGTCTTTTATTCATCCTAAAAATTGTGAGGCTTTGCACTAATAAAACATTTGGTTCTTTTTCGTTTGGATAATTGGACCCAGAATGGGTTCTTTTAAGCGCTTGGACCCTGAACTCTAGCGCCCCCTTTCTTAAATCTATTAACTTATGTTATTGACTGTTATTTCTCTTTTTAGCTTTCGAAATTATGAGACCCTGTAGAGTAATCAATTGACTTCTTTTCATTTGGATCATTCGACCCAAAATGGGTCCTCCTCCTGCTTTGGGTTCGCGGCCCTCTAACCCCTTTTAGAACCGGTTTTTCAATCGTTGTTAAACTAAGTTTGATGTAATCGAAATTTAATCTTATGCGCTGTAACTTTACTGTAATGTAAAAGCGTTACGCCGGGGCAACTCCGTATGAGCTTGAACTTATTTCGGCTGGAACTTAGTTTAAATAAACGATGATTGAAAAACCGGCCTTTAAATTTACTTATGTTTCTATCTGTTATCTGTTTTCTTATTAACCTTTCATTCTAACAAAGTCTAAACTAACAAAAAGCTACCGATACTTTTCTGATTTATCGACCGACCTATCTTCTATGGATCGTTCTAACTAACAATCTATGTAGTATCTATACCAACCGATTTACCTACCGACCACGGTAATAAATATACTGGTATGCCGATGTGCTAACTTACCACTCTAGCAAACTGAGGCCACTTGTGAACGACTTTGTAAGACAGAGAAAGCACATGAAGGGTAATTATCGCGCCAATATAAGACAAAGAAAGCATATCAAGGAATATTATTCGCGCACCAATCAAATGCGCAATATTTGTGTTTAATCAGTCATCAAAAGTTTCAAGTTGTGCTTCAACTTAGAACGTCCGTCGGCATACCTTATATATTTATTACCGTGCTACTGACTAACCAGCTAACTGAACTGACAAACAGACAAATAGGAAATTTTTTATTTTGATGTTGATATTTATGGCATAAAAAATTTCAAAAATTTCGCAACGGATATGAACCATAACTTTTTTTTAAAGGAGCACAAATTAAAAACTTGAAAGATCAGTAACACGGTAACACGCGAAAGGTTTTTGCCTGCACGTTTTCAGTTCAGATCTAATCTCAGCTTATTGCTAGCCATTATTTTTCTTTAAAACCATATTTTTCGCCTGTTAACTTCCCTTCCGGCTAATAGAAATTTCTTCCGCGACGCTTTCGAGATTGATGTAACTTTTTCTTTCATTTCCTTTTTATACGTCGAAATAAAATAACATTTTTATTTTTAGATGGGACAAGAAGAATCGGTGCATGGTCGAACAGAGCAAGATCATCGGCACGTACATTGGCAACGAGAGTATTTACAGCTATATGCAATTGCACAAATTCGGTACGCAATGCAACAAACGCTGCCATTAATCGTAATTAATGTATGTTTAAATTATGTATGTGTGAATGTTTAAATGTACCTTAAAAATCGATGTAATGAATTATTTTCTAGTTCGTTTTGAAAAAAAAAATTAATTATGAAATTTTTATACAAATTTACTTAAACCAAAAAGAGAAAGGTGATAGCTTTGTACGAATTTCATTAACATTATAAGCAGAAGTTTGCCTTTAAAATTATTATTTTTATTTAACATACTGCTCTCCAGAGCATACATTTGACTAAAATAGTCTTCCTTTATAATAAACCAAATTTAAAGGAGTTTAGGGATTACAGGTTTCGAAGAGAATTGTATTGAATGGTTCAACCGTTCAACTAAATGTGAAATTATTTGGAGAGTTAATCGATAATAAAGACTCTTGACTCTTCTTCCAGAGGCAGTATTCTTTAAGTATTTAAGCCATCGATTTATTCTTTTTTAAGTAACGAAATATCAAGTATCATTACGCTAAAAGGTTACCTCCTAAAATAGGCGCTTTAAAGAATAAAACAATATCAAAGTCTATTGTTAATCCACTTTAAGTCTAAAATTTAATTTAATTAACATCAAGTTTCCAATTTTATAACTATGATAATTTTGGCAAACTTCGACGTGAACGCTTGACGTACTCTTAAGTTATAAAACTTCAGACCACTTTGTAAATGTATTAAAATTAAGTAGGTACAGGTTTGATAATAAGACAATGGTTAAGTTTAATTACTCACGTGTAATTTAATTTCCCAAAACGACACAAGAGAATTGAAGTTCCACCAATGTCTTACGTTCTATAACCCTTTACCACCACCAGACCACTTGAAAAGAATTTTACATACGTCAATTATTTAAATTTTATATATTTTTACACAGCTTTAGATTTTAGTCAGTTAACAAATAAATTAATTTGTAAAGGTCTCCATACACGATCAAACAGTTTGAAACAACTCAATCTGCAGCATCGCGACCAACATGTTTGCGCAACTTGTTTGATCGCATAATGGAAGCCTTAAGAGCTTCCGTTGCACACAATATGACTTAAGTTGGTGATTAAAATAATAGTTATTTATTATACGTTAGTTATGAATTAAAATTTGTTAATTTTCGTTATTAATGTAATTAAACTCATGTAACAGAATACAGGATTAAAATAGTGTAGTTATCCAACAAAGACCTTCTAACTTTTTGAAAACACAAAACTATTTACAAAAAATTGTTTAAAATTGTTTTGTTTATTGTGTGCCTCTAAAACAATATGGCGACAATCAAAATCAGTTATTAGTGTATAACTACTATACAACTATACTTATAGAATTTGTATCTGGCTAATGCACAAAAATATAATCAATAGCCTCCAATGATTTTAATTGGTTTTAGAAAAAGTTTGGGGTTTTAAATTTATTTTATCTATCGTGTACTTTATTACAAATAAAAAATGATGTAGTACCCCTTAAAACTTGATGTAAAATTATACTCATATATTGGTATCTTGAATATCTAAAAGCTAATAGTTAATATGTTAAGTGTTATGTAAAAAATTTGTTTTGTAAATATACAGAAAAATATGAACATCAACATATCTATATAATTTAAGTTTTATTTAATCCTAATGCGGCTGTATTACCACAGTATAATAATATGCTACGCGTACAGTAGTGCCGACGTGCAAAAATTGTGTCGCTAATATTGTTTTGCGCATGCGTGAATTTGTACTATCCGTTAAATGGCGGGTTATTGTTAAATACAGTGCACATTCAATATAGTCACCTATGATAAAAGAAACCAGGCAACTATTTTTTATAAATTTTATGTCGGCATGAACGAGCATGAATGACAAATCGAATGTGCACGTTATTATTATATTTTTTATAAATTAAATATTTTTTATTTGCATCAAAAACCGAAACGGAAGGTACCTTGTACTAATGAAACATGATTTCAATACATTCAGATACTTATTTATGCTACCCTTTACAAATAGATATAAAAATAACAGTGACAGCTGACAGAACCTATAAAAATAATTTTGAATTTACGCGCGCTTATATACTTCATACTATCCGATTAATGGCGGACGGTGTTCAAGGTCACTGATTTTGGCGACATGAAATACAATGGTAACCATGGCGTTGTCACTACTGTATGCGAAGCAAATAAGTATACTGTGGTATTACACTGTACCTACTAATTTCAGTTTTGAAATCAGTACTAAAAAAAATTGGATAAAACATTAATTTACTATTTTTAGTATCACTCAGTATAAAATAAAGACGTCCATGTACCTAACCTAAACTAATCCTATTTTATTCCCACCCGTGCTTCTGAGGACACGTAAAGCTATCGGTTTAAAGCTTAATTCTCAGCTATCCGAAACCGTCGTATACGACGATACGAAAGTTTTCCTATTGGTGGAATTTCGAAAAATTTTGAAATTCCACCAATAGGAAAACTTTCGTATCGTCGTATACGACGGTTTCGGATAGCTGAGAATTAAGCTCTAGTTGTTAACGACTATTCATAGTATAGGTATACATAGTATGCCATTGAGCAGGTTTTGTGATGTGTAGTGACGTCAGGAAGGGGTCAACACTAGGGCTGGGCAAAGTATCGATACTTATTCGAAGTATCGATACCTTAGGTGGTATCGAATAACGATACCGAGGGTCGAAAGTATCGAAAGTATCGAGGTATCGAAAGTATCGAGGTATTGAAAGTACTTCTACGTACAGTAGAAGTCGTACTCGACGCGTTGTGTTGACTAGGACTGGGCGATACCTCGAATCAGCTATCAAGTATCGATACCACGACGGTATCGATACTATTCAAAAGTATCGAAAGTATCGAGATATCGAAAGTATCGAGATATCGAAAGTATCGAAAGTATCGAAAGTATCGAAAGTATACAGGTATCGAAAGTATTGAGGTATCGAAAGTATTGAGGTATCGAAAGTATCGAGGTATCGAAAGTATCGAGGTATCGAAAGTATCGAGGTATCGAAAGTATCGAGGTATCGAAAGTATAGAGGTATCGAAAGTATCGAGGTATCGAAAGTATCGAGGTATCGAAAGTATCGGGGTATCGAAAGTATCGAGGTATCGAAAGTATCGAGGTATCGAAAGTATCGAAGTATCGAGTTGAAGAAAATGTTTTTACAGGTGTAGTTATTCCAGGGGGAATCTTTGCCGCTGTATGTAACGATAACACTACATACGTCGTTACAATTTAGCGTTATATTACGCAGCGCCAACAAAGATAGTTGCTACACTAGAAGGAACCCAACATAAGGTGAATCCACCACGTGATGACCGTTAAAGTTGCGCAGTAGATTAATGCGGTCGTTGCTTAGAAACGAACGTAGACAGTGCCGTCGTATAATTATTACATTACTTTGGTTTGGTTGAAGCAAAATAATTACAAGCATTTTAAAAATTGTGAAGATCTCATTCACAAAGTATTAAACCAGTTATTAATTATTAATAGTACTTCACATAAAAATTTAAATTAAGTAATTATTTTAAATTTTGACAACTTTTAAAAATAATTTTTTTTGACAGAAGAAATAACTAGCTCCGCCACTGGGCTCTAAAGGCACGCCTCGCGCAGGTTTGGTCACGTGGTGGATTCAACTTACGTTGGGACTACTATACGTATCAAATTGCGTGTTTTTGCGTAAAATTTCATTAATTTATAATTTAAAAAGCATATACGCCTACCTACTAGGCAACCAGCAATACAAAGCTGTTCTACGGTACCGCAAAATGTGAGAATAAAAATAGGCTCGTAGGTTCTGGTTTTGAATGTCTATGGTTCTTTGAAAGTGAGGCTGCCTCCCCATGGATCCGTATTTACGTACGTATACGAACTCGTTACGGATACGAAATATTTTACCGTCCCCTTGAAGATACGTACGTAACAACCAATTTTAAATTGTACGACGCGACGACGCCTTTATTTCTAGTGGTGGTGGTAAAATACGGATGAAAAGTTAAACTAGAACCAACTTCGTACGTAGCGATCTTGAAACCGTCCGTATCGTACAAGAACGTTTTCTATTGGCTAGAACTTGTTACGGATCCGTATATACGTATCCATGGGGAGGCAGCCTGAATGAAATAGAGCGTGTCACGTGTCACAGCTGTCACTCAAAACTTTTTTAGATGGCGCAACGGGCGACGGTCGCTCCTGTCATTCTGTGCATGTATGTAGGTATATTTGAAAAGTTGAATAATTTTGACTGATTTTTACAAGCGTAAGCAGAACAAAGAGTCAATTTATTATAAAATAATCATTTAATATTTGATTGGTTGATTAGGAGTAAAAATGTCACTTTTTTTAGGCTAGTCAATAGCTCTGTTCGCTTGACTTGCACTAGTTGCTCGGAGCAGTCCGTAAACCAATGACTGTAGACTTCATTCTGTATTCTATATTCTCATTGGTTCACTAACTGTTTGGAGTAACTCCGAGCAACTAGTGCAAGTCAAGCGAACAGAGCTAATAGGGCTGACAGGGCCTGTCAAACTAGTTGAGTCTGACAACTACTGACGAGCCAAAAAAAAGTATTTTTACTCCGTATGAAACATTTAATTTTTTCTTCAAACGTAAAACTTAAAAAAACCAAAAATTAAAATTTTTCAAGTTCTTGAAATCTTGAAAATTATTTGTAGTTCAATTGTCAAATATTTTTAAAAATTAACTTTAACTTGTAAAAAGAAGCTAATTATAATTATTAAACGCAACGAATAAATTCTAACAGAAAATTTATAAAAACATTACCTTTTTACATTACAAATGCTTAGAAATATCATTTTACGTTACAATTTGTGGTAAATATTTAGGGTTAGAACTTACTTTTACCTCCTAGGATGTAAAAGTAGAACTTTAACCTTACTTGTTCAGTAACAAAATGTCAACTTTTTTTGACGTTTGAAGAAAAACAAATTTATACAATACAATAAAAGTAACGTAATTTGACGTTTAGGACCGTCGATTGTGCGCACCTTGTGGAATAAAATTGAACTTCTTGATAAGTGATAAGTGACAAGCTCGTGTCCGTGAAGTTAGCACACTTTTGCAAAATAAAAAAAATCCCTTCGTCAGTCGTTAGAGGAGTCGTTAGTAAGTCGTTTGTAAGTATTTGTAAGTCTAAATCCGGCGTTTGTAAGTCGAGATTTTCATATTTTTCCAACTGGGTGCCAACTTGGCGGTAGCACCACTTTTGTTGTTTAAAAATTTGAAACTTTCTATCATTTTGGAAATCCTCTGTAACTATTTGTAAGTCCAAGTCCGACGTTTGTAAGTCAAAAACAAAACATTTAGGGCCCAAAACTAACGTCAAGTTGGCACCAACTTGTCTGATAAGAAAAGTTTTGCTGTCAATTTTGAAAGTGGGTAAATACGAGTATTAGGAATCCCATAAATTTCTATTATTTGATTCTATTAACAAATCGGGTTGTTTAAACGGAAAATTAGAAAAATATCCAAAGTTTTATAGAACACTCTATATTTTTCAATATTTAAGTTCACGACCTATATCATTAAAACTAGATTAGAGATTGAAATATTTTTTAATTCATAAAATTAGTAACTTTGTTGCCAAATTAAATACATTTTAGCAAAAGTTTATCAAAATTCTTATCATGTCCTTTATCGCGGTCTTTTAACGTTTTAGCTGTTACAATTAAGTAAAATGTTAAGCTCCAAGCATATTATCAAAAATTTGACAAAATTTTCTTTTATAAGATTTTGTAACAGTGCAGCACGTTTATCAAACAATAATGAAGATTTAATAGTGAATATAAATGATAAAGAGGAACATTTCCCATTAGTTTGGTTAAGGGATAATTGTAAATGTAACAAATGTTTTCATCTCGACTCAAAATCGCGTGTAATAAATTGGAATAACTTTAATATCGATGTTAAAGTAAATTCAGTTGAAGTAAGTTTTTATTCAAAATGTTCAATTAATTCAACGAATAAAATGTTTAGATTAACAAAAACGAAATTAGTGTAACGTGGGATGACCAACACAAATCGGTTTATAATTTTGGTTGGTTAAAAGAAAGAAGTTTTAGTGTGGAAAACCAAAATGAATTTTTAAACGCACTGTATAGAGAAGAAAAAGTTTTTTGGAATAAACAAGATCTTTTAAAGAAAATAAAAAAGTATAATTTTAGCAGTATTTTAGAAAAGTAAGTTTCTGAAATTTTTTACTAATAATTGCTTATAATTTAAAAAATAATCAATTTTCTAGTGAAGAAGAGCTCTTTAAATATTTAAGAGACCTTTCAATTTACGGTTCAGCATTAATTACAAATGTTCCCAAAAATAAAACGGAAGGGTCAAAATTAATCGATAAAATTGGTTTTGCTCGAAGAACTCATTATGGGTAAGTTGTAAGTCAATTTTTTAAGTTTTTTCTTTAGTAATTGTTAATTATTTAATTGTAGGAAAACTTTTAACGTAGTTGCTAAGCCTGGAACTAGTAACGTTGCCTATTTATCCGATTTTTTGCAGTTACACACAGATTTACCGTACTATGACTTCTTACCAGGGGTAAGCAATTCTGATGCACGCCATATTGGACTCGCCATTTTGTATTTAAATTTTGTCGTAGGCCATTTTTTTACACTGCATAAAACAAACGGAAAGTAATGGAGGAGAAAGTTTACTTGCAGACTCATTTTTCGTGGCTGATAAGTTACGCAAAGAAAATAAAAGCGTATTCGATCTTTTATCTACAGTTGAAGTCAATTGGCTTGATATTGGAGAAGAAGATGGTATTAAGTTTCACAAAATGTTGAGATCTCCCATGATTTGGTAAATTTAACTTTTTCCTTACTCCAATTTTCTGGAACAAAATTTTTTAGTTTAGATTCACGAGGAAACGTTGAAAAAGTAAGACATTCAGTTCCACAACGAGACTCGCATTTTACTGTGGATTTAAAATTTGTTAAACCTTGGTATAACGCTTTAAAAGTTTTTATTGATTTACTCAACGAACACTCGTGCAAGTTTAAAGTTAATGAAGGTACGTTATTAAACTTTTCAATTTTACATTATGTCTAAAGTTTCTTATGTTTTTAACTAACTTTTTACAATACAAAAAGTGTAGAGATGTAATAGTACTATATTGTATCGAGTAGGCTTAACAACTAATCAAATGATAATAATGTAATAAACAACAAATCAAAGTTGTTTAAAACACTAACACTGAACTCATAAAACCCACTTTTCGTTAGACAGTCTATACATGCTTTAAGCCTTCTCGATGCAATGTTTTTGTGAACGTTAAGTATATAGAGAATTTAAAAAAAGTAACGCATTGTGCTTGTAAAGGATCATTCATGCTCACTGTAAGAATAAGAACAAGAATAAGCATAGAATTGTCGTAGAAACACGGTTCATGCTCAACTTGCTCTTGTAGAAAACAGGCATGCGCTCTCGTGGCTTCAACTAAGCTGATTTAAAGTGACAAGTAAAAAGAAAAACTACCTAACCTCAATATTAAATAGACAGACGGGTGTACTATATTCATGAGCTCATAATAATCACTATGGAAACCAGTGTGAACCGTACCATTGGTTTCTGTATAGCTGAACTTTTTTGCTTATTCTTGTTCTTATTCTTAGATTCAGCATGAAGGTCCCTTAGTTTTTAAATCTAACGATATAAAAAAGTGACTTTGATACAAGTTGCTGGACAATTTATTTCTCTTTTATAGAAATTGTTTTGCATTTAACTACTTTTTAGTTGCTATGTGGCAAGCATTTTTTTAATAACAAGTTGTCTTCTGTCTGTCATTTTTTGGGAATCTTTGCCGCTGTATGTAACGATAAATCGACATACGTCGTTACAATTTAGCGTCACACTACGTATCAGATTGCGTGTTTTTGCGTACTTAGCCAAGTTTTTCACGGGCAATGATTCGCTGGAACAAGTGTAGGTAGTTTCATTACCACATTTTCGAGAAAAATTAGCTTGAATGTGGAACCCTGTTTCTAGATGAAAATTATGATGGCCTAATATACTTTTAACAAAAAAGAAATCTCGTTTTCGGAGCAAATGTCTGGGAATGAGGGGTCATTGTTCTGAATTTGTACACAGACTACCGATGTGACTGCTATTGACGGCCCATGACTACTGCTGACAGCTCAGTTTTTGTACATTGACTGCACAGAGAGAGTGATTAAAATTAAAATGACGTAAGTATAAATTTTTGGGGCTATAACTCGAAAACACAAGAAGGCATCAGATTTTTTATTTCACCATTTAGTTTGTCTCAAAAAAGTAGATTCAGACTGTGGTTTCGGTTTTTCTCCAGCTCTTATATTAACTGAGATACTCCACCCTGACATGCAATTTGAACCACCCTGTACATAAAAATAGTATAAGATCGATCATATCGAACGTATAGAGATAAAAACCTTCTTTCAATAAATGACGGAAAAAGATAGGTTATTAATCATTATCATTGAAAAACAATTGGTTGCCTTAGAAACTAAACAATTGTATGAAAAACAAAGCAGTTTGTGTCAAAACAGTTTTTTAAATACGAGGTGTGTTTAAAAAGTTATAAGTACAGTATACTACTTTTTTCAGCTCTGTATATTTGGTATTTCCTATCTTATTAAATTACTTTTAGGTGAAATTTTGGCCATCGATAACAGAAGAATTGCTCATGGACGTTTAGGATATAACGACACAGAAGAAAATGTACGTTTTATAGTTGGCTATTACGTCGATTGGGATGAAATTTACTCAAAATTACGTGTACTTAATAAAGAAAGCTAAAAAGCTCATTGACTTCAAGCCCAAGATTTCGCAAGACTATAAGAAATTAGGAATTAAGAACAATTTGAAAGAAAAACGCTCTCTCAGCTAACACCATAAAGTTTGATTGGCGTTCTTATTGGAAGCTTTTAGATCCGTCTATTAAAACTCGAAATTTTTTTCTTTCCTTTCCAACATTTTTGTCTTTAACTTTTTTTTAATGAAAATAAATGCCTAAATAAATGAATGATACTTAACTCTCTATCTTTATCTAAAACAATTATACAGTGCGTCCACACAGAGTCTTTGAAGTGGGTTGGGGAGGGGGTGCATGACTCATATTGCAGCTATTGCCAATGTAATCAAATAAAGAACTGTTTTATCCCGTTTAATTTAATATAACTTCTCTCACTAGCTCCCCTCTTTCTAACAGAGATAGTAAGAATGAGTCTGTGGACATAATTATGCAGTAATTTGTTTTTAAAATTATTGTGCCATTATAATTAGTTTAAAGATAACTAATTGATAATTGATAAACATATACTTTAAACGTCATCTCAACACAAAAAAAACAAAATAATAGCTGAATCACTAGCTCAAGGTACTAAGAAGATAGGCTTCCAGAGATGGCTTTAAGAAGAATTTTGAAAGTGCATTTTTTGAACGATTTAAAATTAATTAGAACTTTTAGTGTTAAACCAGATATTTGCAAAAAAAAAGAAAATTTGGAAATTTCCATTGAAGCTCAGAGACATCAATTTCCCTTAGTTTGGTTGAGAGATAACTGTAGATGTAGCAAATGTTTTGATAAAATAACGAATAGTCGTATCATTGATTGGGAAAAATTTAATCCTCAAGTGGAAGTTCAAAGTGTTACGGTGAGTTAATTATTTTTTAAAATTGCCTAATCTTTTACATGTCATTAAATTAAATCACTGGAGTTCTGAAGTTCCTTGTTGTCTCCGCAAGGAATCATCCCTACATCATTTTTGAGATGGCACTGTCTGCAGCGACAGTGCCACTTCAATGAATTCACTAATTTATATTTTAGACAAACAGTAAAGATGTTGAAGTAATTTGGAGTGATAACCATCAATCAGTATTTAATTACGACTGGCTCAAAAAACGAAGTTTCGATGAAAAGCACCAAAAAACTTATTTGAAGAGTTTGGAAGTTTCTAAAAAGTTATGGAGTAAAAACGATTTTGTGGATATTTTTAAAACTTTCGAATACAAAGATGTCATGCACGAGTAATTTGGTTAAAATAATTAATTAATGATCATTGATCATATTTGAGCCTATTTTTAGTGACCAACTACTGTACAAATATTTGATAAGTTTAGCTCAAAATGGAATTGTTTTGGTCGATAAAGTTCCAGAAGCACAGGACGAATGTATAAAATTTGCCAATAGAATTGGAATTAGTAGAAGTACTCATTACGGGTAACATTTCTACTTAGGATCTATAATACTTTGCTATTTGTATTTAGTGTATTGTGACATTTAGAGCAGTAGTAGAAGCTCTTTTGTATAATAAATGCACTCAATAACTCGAACACACTGTACAGCCGGCCAAAAAGTTTTTAGCCACCCCCTGACAACATTTAAAAAGCAACCAACATTACACGCCGTTTAATTTACACGGCATGTAATGTTGGTTGCTTTTTAAATGTTGTCAGGGGGTGGTTAAAAACTTTTTGGCCGGCTGTACAGTCAGCCTCACAATTATTAGCCACCCTGGCTATACGCCAGAGTGGTTATTAGCCAACAGCAACAAAAGGACAGAAGGGGAGGTTGTTGATTTACTACTTCTTGGCAAAATAAAGTTACCTTTCAATTTAATTATGGGGTGTTAAGATGGTTACATCCACAATTCGTGCTAAACGTATAGCCAGGGTGGCCAATAATTTTGAGGTTGGCTGTACAATAAAATTTAACAGAAATATTTAATTTTTAGAAAAACTTATCAAGTAAAAGCCAAACAGAATGCCACTCACGTGGCTTATCAACCTACACTTTTACAACTACACACCGATTTACCATTTTATAAGTATAAACCCGGGGTAAGTATTAATATTTTTAATTAAATAAATTAAATTAATACTTAATTTAAGTGTACTGTATTACATTGCATTCAACAAGCTGAAAAAGGTGGCCAAAATCTATTAACCGACGCCTTTTATGTTGCCGAAAAGTTAAGAGAAAAAAACAAAGAAGTATTTGATATATTAACAAAAAAAAAAGTAAATTGGTTTGACGAAGGAATAGAAAATGAAGTGGGTTTTAATAAACTTCATCGAGCTCCTGTAATAGTGTGAGATATACTAACTTATCAATCTTTATCAAAATAGTATGCCAATTGTTCATTGTTTTAGTTTAGATGATAATGATAAATTAATTGATATTAATCATAATGTTATGAAAAGAGATTCGTATTTTACGACCCAAATTGGTGATGTAAAAAATTGGTATGTAGCGATGAAAATTTTTGTAGAAGAAATTTATAAGAATGCTGCCGAGTTTCGATTCAAATCTGGTAAATAAACCTTTTAATCGTTATAAGTAACAATTTAATGTGTACTTTAACATAGGGAATAAATAAATATGTTTTTGATTTTAGGACAAATTTTGGTTTTTGATAATATGAGACTACTTCATGGAAGGACAAAGTTTGAAAATACCCAAACGTCGTCACGTTTATTAATAGGAGCGTATGTTGATTGGGACGAATTATACTCAAAAATTCGCGTATTAAGTCCTAGGGAAAATTAAACTAAAATTGTGTAATTATAATCTATTCTGTTATATTATTAATTTAGAATTAATAAATTGCTACCAATGTGACTGATTACCAAATTAACATTTTTCAAAATCAAATTTTATTTGTCTGGTTGTGTAAAAGGTTCATTATACCACTCAGTTGTGTAATAGGGTCGTTAAATCGTTAGACGTAAAATTTATTACCCAGTTGAAGTTTTTCTAAACGTCAGATTATTTGTAAGAGTTGTGTAAAAGGTCCATTACAAAACTCAGTGGTGTAATGGGCTCATTATATAACTCATTTTGGTAAACTTAAAATTTAAAAAGTAGTAAATACTAATTTCATCACCCAGTAGAAGTATTTCTAAACGTCAGATTATTTGTCGGGTTATGTAAAAGAATTATTACAAATTCAGTGGTGTAATAGGATCATTAGATCACTTATTTTTATAGAAGTAAACTCATAAATACTAATGTCATCACTCAGTTGACGTTTTTGGTGTAGTAGGCTCATTACATTACTGATTTTGGTAGTCGAAAAAATTTAAAAACTAGTAAATATTTATTTCATTATCCAGTTGACGTTATTCGTCGTTAAAGTTATATTATTTGTCGGGTTGTGTAAAAGGTTCATTACAAAACTCGGTGGTGGAATAGGCTCATTATAATACTTATTTGTGTGGACGTAAAATTTAAAAACTATACCTTTACAAGTTCAAATTGAGACTATACAACATCAAATTGGGAGTAAACAATTTCAAATTGAGAATAAAAAATATCAAATTGAGAGTAATCAATTTCAAATTGGGAAAAAAACGAATTGATATTTGACTTATTAAGAAGTATCAATTTTAAATTGTTTAGTCTCAATTTGAAATTGTTTAATTCCAATTTGGAAACGTTTATTCACAATATGATATTGTTTAATCCCAATTTGATATTGTTTAGTCTCAATTTGGACTTGTAAAGGTATAGTAAATACTAATTTCATCACTCAGTTGACTAGTTGACGTTTTTCTAAACGTCAGATTATTTGTTGGGTTGTGTAAAAGGTTCGTTACAAAACTCAATGGTGTAATAGGCTCATTACATTACTCATTTTTGTAGTCGTAAAATTTAAAAACTAGTAAATATTTATTTACTAGTATACTAGTAATTACTAGTATACTAGTATATACCCATACTATATACACTATATACCTATTACTATATACCCAGTTGCCGTTATTCTTAACGTTATATTATTTGTCAGGTTGTGTAAAAGGTTCATTATAAAACTCAGTGGTGTACTAGGCTCATTACATCACCTTTTTTTTGTAGACGTTAAATTTAAAAACTAGTAAATACTAATTTAATCACCCAGTTGACGTTTTTCTAAGCGTCAGATTATTTCTCGGGTTGTGTAAGAGGTTCATTACAAAACTCAGCTGTGTAATGGACTTATTTTTGTAGCCTCAAAAATTTTAAATTAATAAATATTGAGGGAGAACGTGTGCCGAGTTGAGAACTAGTTCATGACTAACAGTATTTTTGTACATTCTCTGGGGAAATTGTTAAAACTAGAGTACAGTACACTAAAAAAACTCTAGTAATAAATGTTAGTCTACCTGTTCTAATAATATAAGATATTAAAAAGTTTAAATTGCTTCTCCTTTTAACTAACCCATATCTTCAAAAAATATACTGTTTCATATGAAAAAAAAAACAAAACAAGTATATCTGAATACCATTTTCAGGCATACTACTTAGTACTGTCCTGCACCCTAGTAGTATATTTACATTTCGGCCTGTATTTTCAATATTGAAAGCAATTGTTCTGTAGCTAAGACACTAAAACAAACTAGATTAAAATATTTTTAAAACTAAACTGAAATAGTATATTATATATGAAGGGACAGAAATGCAGGATTATTCCTTAGGTGTAATTTGTAGCCAGAGGGCGCAGCCCGAGGGCTACATAGCACCGAGGGAATAATGGTATTCTGTCCTGAGATATATATATACTATTTTTTACACGACCCAAGCAAAATTAAAACGAAAAAAAGTTTTTTCTTAAAATGTCATTTACTAATATTTTAATTGATATAAAATTAATAGTAGCCTGATTAATTAAAAAAATTCGTTGACTTGACAACCGTGAAAATTTATGTACACAAAGTACACAAATTTGGGTTTGGTCGACATTTTACATTGTGGTCGAAATTGTTTTCTTGAGTTAACGAGCAAAAACATTAAAAGTTTTGTATTTATGGGCCCAATATTTAATGCAAAAAGAATATATGGTTATTTCTTAAATTATTTCTTTAAAAAGAAATTAGATGGATATTTGCCCAAGAAATTGAAAGTTCTAACAAGGGACCGTTTGAACACCTATTGATCTGAAGCGGATGACTTCTCCAAATGAAGGTAAAAAATCATTTATATTGAATTTAGTACTTAGTATAAACATTTCTAAATCATTTTAGGTTTGACCAAACTTGAGCATTGCTGGCTCATGGTGCACCGAAGAATTGACTAATTTATTCATAGCCGACATTAAAGATGTAGGCCTTTTTCTAATAATCGATAAGATAAAGAATAAATTAACCAAGAAGCTGTGAAGATCTTCGGTTTCTATTCTAGCTGACGCAAGACCAACTGGGACCAGCTAGCGAATAACACGAGGATAGCGCTCAACAAAAAACTGTTGCAGAACGTTAATATTGAGAATTTCATTGACAGCAAATCAGCTATTGCAAAACTAAGTGGCTCAAGTACTGTAATTGTGAAGAATTCAGTAAATTTAATTTCAAATAAAACTTATTAGTTTCATGATTTTCCTTCCGCTAATTTTACTAATATTGAAAATGTACCTACCAGTTAATTGTTATGTTAATAAAAACTACACTAAATCGATAAAATGCAACGTTTTTCTAGGTTTTTGTTTGCAATAGTATTTTGAAAATTTAGCTAAAAAACACAAAATTTCTTAATACTGTCTTTATTTTCGACTCATAATAAAAACTCCCTAGGGCAAATTTTTAAATATTATACACCGAGGGAATAAATTGTCATTTCTGTTACGATTTATGTATCATAGAAACCGACAAATACGCCCGGTCGTGTAAAAAGGTACTTTTGTAATCCGTAATCATAATTATATCGTTTTCTCAACATAAACACAATTTTAAATAAATTAGCAATAAAAATATAGATCAATTACTACTCAATTGTTCCTATTTTCTTTTGTCAAGTGTAAATATTTACATTTGGTAACCAAAATTTCAAAGTATTGAGGTCTCCACCTTTGACACACTTATATTATTAGTAAACAATAGTTTCAATTAGTTAGGTAATGTTATAGAATATAATTGCAGTATGCGACCATACAGTTGTAGTGTAAATTTTTTATTAGTGTTTATTCGGAATGGCTCTTAACTTGATTTGGTTTTTTCTGTGGTTTCCTTTCACCATTTGTACTACCAACCGGTCCCTTCAACTCAGCGAGCTAAGATACTCTTTAGTTTCAAAAGATGTAACCGATTTGTTCAATGTGCCAATTTCGATATCAACTCAAATAAAATCCGTTAGCAAAGAGTGCCAAACGGATTATGATAATTTTTTTCGAGCTTTAAACAATCACGAATTATGGGCTTTAAAAAGTAATATTTTCAACTATTTAATTACTATTGTAAACTATTAGATTTTAGTGCTAGATGCTTCCGCCAAAATGCCATCTGGAATTTTGAGTGGAAATGTTAATCAATTCGGCGACTATGAAGAGTGTTTATCGGTACCTCAAGCCCAATACTGTTTAACTGAATTTAATTTAAACTCGCTACCGTTTAAATTATATTCCCAACACCAAAATTTAATTCATTCTCATTTTGCTTTTACAGGTAGTTTTAATGATGTAAGTTTGAAATTGTAAAAATAATTTTATTTAATTAGTTGAAATTTTAGCCGAGACATAGAGTACCGAATTTTAGTACTGTTAAATGGGGTATGTGTTTTCCAGCAAAGTGTAGTCCTCGAGACCTTCAAAAATCAATAAGTGCCACTTTTGGAGTTCAAGTACAAGTTCGCTCTTCTATGTGTAGAAAGAGTATGGAGCCACCTCGAATATGGTCGTTAGGAGACTATTTAGCATGGTTATAATTAAAGTTACTAACTAGTAAGAAAATTGTAATACGTAAACATTTTTTTACAGGTTTATGTTTGGTTCTATATTACTGCTTGTAATAACATCTACCATAGGACATCCACTCAAACATTTTTGCAACCAAAAAAGTAATAAATAAATTTGTTTCGATCAAAATTATTAATATTTTTATTATTTAGGTAAAATCATACAAATATTATTTACTTTTTCACTTCAAAAGAATTGGAGGCAAATAACTAAAGGAGTTTTGTCACATGATGAAAATATAAATACAATTAATAATAATAATAATAACAAAAAAGTAAAAACACCGATATCAAAAGATGAGAACATACAATCGGTTGATGGTATTCGCACATTGAGTGCCATTAGTTTGCTGATGTGTCATAAAGGCATAGCTCTACTCTACAATCCTTATATTAACAGAACCAAAACTATTGAAGTATGTTTTAACAACACAAATGACTAAAATTTATAATTTGTGTTACTTTAGAATTTTAGCTTACCTTGGACAATTATAGCAAAAACAGCTATAATATACACTGACTCTTTTATACTTTTAAGTGGATTTCTAACAGCTCGTTCTTTTATATCAGATTTAAAAAAATATAACAGAATCAACTTCAAAGAAAAGCTTCTCAATCGAATATTCAGGTAATGCTTAAATTAGTTTTAAAACAATCTATGTGTACATAGGTGGAATTTAGAGTTGTTCAGAAGCGTCTGAAGCAGAACCACTTCTTGATGGAGATCTTGACTCGGATCGAGAACGAGATTTTGATCTCGACGGTGACCTACTACCAGATTTTGACCTTGCAGGTGACCTACTAGGAGATCTGCTTTGGGATTTTGACCTACTGCGTGATTTAGATCTGCTCGGAGATTTAGATCTGCTTCGAGATTTAGATCTACTTTCAGATTTGGACCTACTACGCGATTTAGATCTACTGCGAGACTTAGATCTACTTGGGGATCGTGAACGAGAGCCAGATTTGTTGGAACCCGAAGCACTACTTGACCTCGATTTTGAACGCGAATGTGACCTCGAATGTGCTTTACTCGATCGTCTCGATTCCCCACTATCACTTTCTGTTAACAGAAAATATTAAGTTACAAAATGTTTTAAAATATCAAGGTGACTTACTTTCGGCATCGCTGTCATCTTGTTTTTCACTATTTGCTTCATTATCAGCTTCTTCTGCTTTATCTTCATCTTCCTCTACTTCATTGTTATGATTTTGTTCTGTATCCAATTCGTTGTCATCTTCTTCATCTTCATCCTCTTCACCTGCGAAGAATAAAATTAAAAACAATAAAAGCGACATTTGTAGAAACTTACCAAGAGTTTCTAATGATTTTTCCCTATAACGTTGCATACGGAATTCAACTGCATCCATGGGACGATGCTTAACAACGAGCCTTGTATTACTAGGCGTTTGTCCACTTTTTTGTCTTCTTTTACTTAATCTAACACGAGTTTCCAACTCGTTGTAGTACAAACCGTCATTTCGAGCAACAAGAAAGTAATTTTCTTCGTATCCTTTACTCGCTTTACTTTTTACATTCCAGTTATATTCACGAGCCATTTTATATTCGTAATCTTCGTCATCACGATATGGAACTCCCATAGCAAAATCATCGCGGCGTTTTTCTAATGTTTCGTCAGTAGGTAAGAAGTATGCCACGAACTGTTCTCCACTTTCATCCATAACACCACGAATCATAGCTTGAGACATCTCCTCAATTTGAGCTGGAACTTGTTTTCCTACCGGTGCAGGATCTGAGTCGAAAATTACTTGAGCACACGGATATTTCCATAACGTAAAATCTGGATAAATCGGTAACACTTCCACAGGCACAACATTAGGCTTACTATAATGCTTCTCGATGGGTATTTTAGTATCTTCAAACGTCTTCATAATAGCTTTAATTTGTGAATCCCGATCCATGTACAATGTTTCATTTTTCAAATTCTTTTTAATACTATAACCAACTTTGGCTTCCACTTTATCCATGGTTTGTGGTTGAAAGCGAGTTTGTTCGGTGGATATGTACTCGGTACGTCGTAACCAGGATACTGAGCGAGCATGATGACGAGAACGTTTTGAATCTTGTGGGGTTAGGAGATCTTCTTCTAATAATTTTTCATCAGCTAAGTCCAAGATTGCGCTAGATTCAGTAGCATAAACATCTTTGTTAATCAAATCTATGCTTACACCTAAATCGTGCTCTGTTAGTACTTCATAACGATAGTTTCGTTCTAGCGATGTTGGATTGTATTGTATGAATCGCGATGATTCGAAAGGATACGAAATAAATTTTAAATCGAACGGAATATCGGGCAAAGTGTTGCAGTATTTTACACGACAAATGAGTTCTGATCTAAAATAATTTTATTTTAGTACAAGTTGTGAATAATTTTGATAACTTACTTTCGATCACCTGGTTTAACAGGTCGTTTTTCTTGTTGATTATTAGCCGTTGCGTTTTGAATTGTTGGAGGCATTGTTATCAATTATATTTTTAAATTATTCACTTTTTAACAATATCAACAATAATTATCATTACATTTTCACGTGCCGTAATTTTAATTTTAAATTGCTACTAAAAAAAACTACAGTAATAATGGCGTGGCGCTGTTGTAGCGTTGTAGCATTTGCGTTGTGGCTAAATGTACACCTAGCTGTCACCGGTAAAATAAAACTGCCGCCAAATTTAAAATAATTATTTTTTATACGGGGTACTCTCAGAACAAAATTTTTAAAGCAAACTAATTACATATTAGTTTTCAGTAATTAGTAGTATAAAAGAAAGTTGTATTTAAAAATATTGTAATATTAATTTTTATATTTTAGAATAACACCAAATATAATGGCAGTAATTTTATTCTGTACTTACATACTACCAGAATTAAATTCTGGTCCTCTTTGGCCTGATGTTGTTGTACATCATTCCAATCTCTGCAAGCAACATATGTGGCGCAATTTATTTTACATTCACAATCATTTTGGATTTGAAAATATGGTAAGTTCGTAAACTATTTATTAATTAAAAAACTAAATTTTTTATTTTAGTGTCTAACCCATACTCACCAAGTGGGAATAGATATGCAATTATTTTTATTTTCGCCGCTTTTAATTTATTTGTGGTGGATAAATTCAAAAATTGGAATTACAGTAGCTGTAAGTTTGGCTACTTTGTCAACTATTTTGAGATATTGGGTTACTTATAGTAAGAAATTAAGCCATGTAATTTATTTTGGAATAAGCATAAATAATATGTTTGCTACTGCTAATTTATCGTACATTTTACCATCTCATAGAGCAACAATTTATATAATGGGTATAGCTTTAGCGTTCTTTTTGGAGAAACATAGATTGTCTTTGAATAAGGTAAGAGCTATTAAATCACAGAACGTTTTAACCATGTTTTTCCATGATATTCTATGTCTGTTTATGCCTCTTCGATCCATGAATATCATCTGTCAGTTAATATTATGTCATTTCGTCTCATCTGTCAATCGCTTTTGTCATCTAACTGTCAATCTTTGTCATCTTATCTCATCTGTCATCTCATTGTACGTGTCAATCTTATCTCTCAGTCTCATCTGTCAATCTCATCTCTCATCTCATCTGTCAATCTCATCTCTCATCTCATCCTATTTGTCAAACTTATCTGTGAGATCGACATATTGAAAGACGGATTTTATGACGGGTTTAATGACAGATGGGACGCCAGATGGAATGACAGATGATATAACAGATTGAATGACAGATGGATTAACAGATGTACCTACCATTACCTACAGGCACAGTGCAAGTTAGCATCAGCGCCACTACCGGTAACTTCTATAAGTAACGTGGTTGGAAATACCAATTGACACATGCATGCAAATTTGTAATTTTATAAACGAGTGCGAATCTTGTGCAGTAATAAGTAAATGACATATCAAATCCGTCATTCATGGATTAGGGAACTCAAACCAAGAGCAAATTTACAGAAATGTGCGGTGATAGTTATATTAATTGGTCAATTGTGAATTGCCTCAAGTCTGCCAAAAATGCGGATAAAAGCATTTCTTTCTACAGTTTTCCCTCAAAACTTCATAAAAAAGAACACTGAGCCTGGTCTTGCCTTATATAGCCACAGTATGCAACGAAATATGTTATTTTTAAAATAAAAATTTATTTTCATATTTTGACAATTAAAATTTTTAGGTTATGTTTGACGTTTCATTTTATAGAATTTTCTTTTGATTTAAAATAATGTTATAAATAATATTAACATATTAAAAAAGCACATTAGTAAATATAAAGCATAGAAAACCACAAAATTTCAAGTAAAATCACTTGGCGCAATTGCAAAGTCCTTAAAACCCTATACTACTACCAATGGCGCGAAAATACTCTTAAAAGCAAATCTCAAGATATGGAGTTACAAACTATTTTTTTCTAACGAAATATATGCCATACTAATCAGAAAGAGTTGTTTTAGGGTTTTCGTTGCTATTTTGGACTCGAGGAGTCTAAAAACGTCCAAAAATTAAATAACAAAATAACTTATTTTTTCGATCATATGACTTTATCAAAGCATAAGGAAAAGTTAAATTATGTAAAAGGTACAGACAGGCTTATTGCTAAACTCCTTCCATATCAATTATTATAAAAATCTAACATTTCTTTGTATTTATCAATATTTAGAAAAAAATTATTTGAATTTGTAACCACGTAACTTACAAATTTGACCACTACGAGTCGCTAA
This sequence comes from Malthinus seriepunctatus, assembly GCA_963924605.1. Taxonomy (NCBI): domain Eukaryota; kingdom Metazoa; phylum Arthropoda; class Insecta; order Coleoptera; family Cantharidae; genus Malthinus; species Malthinus seriepunctatus. Next base: position 28,316,700 of record OZ004601.1, on the reverse strand, counting down.
TTCTCATGATATGCACTCCGCCAAAACCAGCATTTTGTCGAAAAAGTGTTTAAAAATAAAATTAAAAAATTTTTTTTTCATACTATTGTAAAGAGAAAAATGCTCTATCGAATGGTAGCATAAAATTAATAAGTTACCATTTAAAAAAATTTTGCGGATAGGCTTAACTTGAAAACAATTGGAATTGAAGAAAAAAAAATTTCAAATATTCTCAAATATAGATAAAAATATCATAAAAAACTTTTATATTTAACATTATTTCCTAAAATGAATATTAACGACAAAAAATCACCGTTTCCATACTTCTAACTAACCCTGTATACACTACCTATGTGACAGATAGAATGCTAGATAACAAGATAACTCCAACTGACATATGAAATGTAAGATAAAATTCACATATGATGACAGATGAACTCCCCTCTGACATTGACATATCGTTACCAGATGATGACATTGACATATGGTGACAGATTGACATTTGTCACATGATAACACTATGGTGACAGACTGATATTTGACATTTGGTAACTATGGTGACAGGCCACTCCCCATATCTCTAAACCAATCCCTATTCTACTTCCCCTACTCCCCATTTCCCTAAACCAATCCCAATCCTACTACTTCCACTCTCTATCTGTATTATCCATTTTATATCTCTGTCTCTTTCGGATTTTACTGCGCATTTCCGATGATTCATATCTTTTATTGTGTGGAATAATAATTTCTGTTTCAGTTTTATATTGGCGCATTATGGATTTTAGCCTTTTCCTGTGGCTTATTAGCAGTGTTTGGCCCTTCTCATATGGCTAGACTCGATCACATTTATAATCCGACTAACGCATCAATTTTTGCAGCCTTTTCTCCAATTTTATGGGGACTTATGTTATGTTGGATAATTTATGCTTCAAACTTCGATTATGCTGGTACCACTATTTGAAGAAAAATTTTCATAATTTTTTAAACTATTCATTTATAGGATTTTTTGGAGACTTTTTATCTTGGAGAGGTTTTAAACTATTTTCAAAAATAGCTTACTCGTTTTATTTAGTACAATTTCCAATAATTTTTTATTTTATTGGAATTCAAAAAAATCCGGACGAATTTAAACCGCATGTTTTGGTAAGTATTGACTTAATTTTTTGAAATTACTTTTTATCGAGTATTAATTTTCAGCTCGATTTCAGCGAAACAACTTTAGTTATTATTTTTTCTTTTATATTAACTTTATTTATTGAAATGCCATTTAATAGTCTTAAGAATATTTTTTTAAATAATAAAATACAGAAATAATTCTTATTCTTTTTTTTTTAATACAGTAAGTACATGGTATAGAAAATCTATAATCTATCGATCATATTATTTAATAAACAAACTCTTTTAAAGTGTGCTACAATTTATGTCGAAAATACATCATTTTTTCATTAAATACAACTTGGTGCAATATTTTCCTGATTAATCGACAATAGATATAAAAATATGCAAGTAAGTGCAAACTCAAATTGCTTACATTACAAACAACACTTTGGGGTAGAATAAACTTTTAAATTTCTTCTCTTCCAAAGTCAAGTCGATAATGTTAGCAAGTTATAGTGAGTCTGTTTTGGGAAGACACCGTTAATTAAGAAATGTACAAACAATCTGCAAAGTTTAGGGATCATGCATGCTGGCCGTTAACTTAAGCTTTAACCTTGAGTTGACTATAGGGAAACCAATGCAACGTTTCAGGGTTAAAGCTTAAGTTAACGGTCAGCATGCATGATCCCTTAAGCTTCGTTTTTCTCCATTATTATTAATTGGATCTTCTTAAAACGAACTCACTATTAGCACTGGGCTGATAGATTTATTGTAAACAAAACTTTGCAGTGTAAGAATACCATTAATATAAGTGCATTTTAATTTTTAATTATTTGCCATAATACCTCATAAGTTTAATTTTTTTACAACAAAAAAAGTGCCAATCGTGCGCATAACACTTTAAAATTTAATAACAAGAAAATCGCTTTTTTGGTGAAAAAGCATCTTCACAAGCTCGGTTTCTTGAAGTTTCGCATAAATACGAAACCATTACCAGGAACGAAGCTTTTACATAACGCAATTTTCAAAATTTATTTTCGTCTACATAAATATTAAGTTTTAGGTACACTGATGACGGAGGTGTCGAATAAACTTTATATAACTAGACACATTTTTGGACCCTTAGTTTAACTAACTGGACAGGTTTGAAGATATGATTTTTTTATATAGATATATAAATAGAATCTAAGTTTCATCTAAATTATAGAGAGACAAGTTATAAAATCTTAATTTTCTATGTAACATTCCAAAGCGATACACTAAAAAATGTTACAAATTTGATTTAAAACATACCATTTTGCATGTGTACAATGAGACAAGGCGTTCTTTCAGATAAAAAAATTGATTTGGCCCATAGTGCTGCATTCTGCAGCCATACTGAATCAAGATGGCGGCCCATTTTAGCGCACCCGCTTCAAAGATTTCTGTTGTAATAGTCATACTTGTGGTTTAAAAGCGATATCGAATATAATATCGCCTTTATAGATGGGCCCCCATATCACTATTCACAAAGTTGTAAAAATAAGGTGTCATAGGTACATAACTATTATTTTGATCTAAATCGCCCGGACAGCAATATGCAAAATGCGTTGCTTTTAATCAAATTTGCAAAATTCTTCCAATATCTTATTTGTACCGCTCGGACTAATAGGTAACTACTTTTCTATGTTATTATTTAAAAAACAAAACAGATATAATAGTGGTGCTAATATAAATACATTAGCTTAAACATTTATGAGTAATATATAATTTTGGTGTTAAATCGTTTTTCTAGGATACTTTTGCTTTAAAAAATATTCTAACATTATTTATTTAATTAATTACATAATACGGTTATAATTTTAATTGCAAAAAAATTAGGCAAGGTATTCCCAAACGTGTAGAGGAAGAAGTTTTTTTTTTAATTTTTATATCAGTCTTCAGTTACATACTTACACAAAAATTCGCTTGCTTATTTTGGCCCGCTTTATAGTTCCAAAAAAACTTATCATCTTAATATATGTTTGGGAACCCCTCCTATACTAATAAATCCATTCACGCTCTATCAGATATATTAATTTTTCATTTCGTAAATGGTATTTTTGCATAGGTAGAGTAAAATTCGTATTAATAGCATTAATAAATTAAACATTTCTGAAGTGCAATTATCATAAGGTATGTAACATCACATTTTGGAAGTTGGAATTTCTTAATATTTAATCTATAAGGAAACAACAAGGAAGGAAATTTTTAAGGTAAAACAATTACACTTAATATCTAATGATTGATTTACATAGTTTGTGTTAATTTTTGACTACCGTTTCCCAAAGGAACTTAAATGGCTTTTCGCCACTACCAAATACCAATTTAAAATAAAAATTTAAAAGTAACACTATCGAAAAAACACGTAACAAAACAAAATAAATAGTAGAAATATAGTTTATTATATACATTCAAGAGATAATGGACGGATATAAGTTATATGGACTAACTGGCACTAATATTTTCGATAACATATTCCAAATTACACTAAACATAATTTTTAAAAGTTTGAAAATGCATGAAAAAACCTCCACTTCTTTAAATATTCAAATTTAATACAAAACCATTTTATTGCCAGTTTGCCTTATAACTGATCGAACAATTTTTTAAACTAATAATTATATAAGAACCTTACAATATTTAGAATAAATGTTGCATAATTGCAAATCAGAACTGTTCATAACACCCGTATGATATTATAACAAATTAAGTAAACGCCAATAATTTAAAATTGCAAGACGAGTACGAATTTTTCAATTTATAAGCTAAATTCACATTTAAAATCACATATTAATTAATTGGTTAAGTATTTTTATTATTTTAATTATCATTTGGTGGTTTGGTAACTAGTTAAATAAAAATTTTATTTGAAAGATAAAAACAATTTTAAACATTTAAATTTAGCGCCAAAATTTTTTTTTAATTCGGCGGTAAATTCAAAATTGTAAAAGTTAGAAATTGAAGATGCTTTTGTGCTACTTATTTCTACATAATTTAAAAATTTTGGAAACACATATAACATGCAATAAATTGATAAAAATTTGAAACTCTCATTATGTACAAAGTGCGGTAAATTTTTAAATCAGCGTGTTCTACATTATTAATTTAATGAATAAAAATACTTATTTAATACCTAATTAGAAAATTTTGATACAACTACAATTACTTCGGATTGTCTTCTCATATTTTTTTTTGGAAAGTGACTAATTTGAAGGCATAATTCTAATTTTTAATATGTCTCTACTATGTACAAGAGTTAAAAACAATCATTTTTTTCAGTCTGAATAGTTGATATTATTTCGATAAATTTTAGCGGCAACCCAAGTACCCTGTGTTTCTTTTAAAATAGCAAAAATTGTTTCAAAACTAAAGACATAGTATAATTTCGTTTCTTTTTTAAATAGTGGTCAAGAGTAGTTAAGATTTATTTAAAAATTGGAATGCATTTCATTCGATCGATTATTTAATAACACGATTGCCGTATGTACCTTTAGATGCTTCAAGCATTTAATATAATATGCAAATTTTTGCAAATATCACATTGTGTTTAGTTATTCGTTAAATCGAAATATACACACATATACCTACCTATCTACCTACTTACAATAAGGCAATCTCGAAACAAAAAAATAGAGTAATTTTTATCTTCTTTTTAAAAGGATGAGTAGTTGCGATAGTTATTGCTATAATTCATACACAAGTTCCTAAATCGTTTGAAACCATCTGAAGAAAACGTTCTTGACCTACAAAAATAAAATATGCATTATTATGTATTTTTTTTCCTTAAACTTCAAAAGAAGATGACATTGTTACTCAATAAGTAAAGTTCAAGTTGTACTTTTTATCCTAGGATATAAAAGTAAAATCTAACCTCACTTATTGACGTTAACGGTTACATTACAATAAAATAATATATTTCTAACATTTATTTTGGTAAAAGTTAAGGTTTTTTGTAATATACATACTTTTATTATTTATTTCTTACGTTTAAACTGTTTTCGTAATTTAAAGGGAAATTAAAAAATTTAGCACATAATGTACTAGTAGGTAATTGACAAGAGATGGCGCTTTGTCGCTTTTTAAAAAATTCTTTTATTTACAACTGTCATTATAATGTAATTTTATTCAAAAATAATTACTCGATTTATGCAAAATTTATCAAAACTACGTACTTAGTTGTAAATAAAATACTGTATTTAACTCGCATAATGGCTAAATTACACTCGAATGACTAAAACACTAGCCTTCGGCTCGTATTTTAAATTTCATCCTTGTGTAATTATGAAATTATGCGAGTTAAATAAGATACTATTATTTATAGTGAACATACACATTAATATGTTATAAAATGCTTACTTTCAAGATAAGCTGCAAGATCTTGATCGTCACATTCGAGGGCTAATAATCGTGGAGTTAAGCCTCGTACGTCGGTAACATCCAAAGCTGCTCCAGCGGCAACTAACATGCAACATATTCCTCGCCATTTATAAGCGGCAGCCTTATGTAAAGGAGTTTGACCTCTAAAATCGATCGAATTACAAAAAATAAAACAAAATTTATAAAACATACAAACTGCCATCTTTGAGATTCAATAAAATTGACGGTCCCGATGTTAAGAGATATTTAACAATATCCTTATGGCCGTACCTTGCAGCATAATGTAACATAGTTTGACCTGCAGAGTCTTTCGTTAGCAAGGAATACCCCTGACTGTAAAGTTCTTTAATCTAAAAATTTTAAATTTAAATAAGGGTTGAATTTAAATTTAATTTATTGATACCATTTGTAAATTTCCCGCTTTTGCCGCTTTTAATAAATTTTCGTTGGGCTTTTCTTCTAAATTGCTGTAACAAAAATTAATTTTAATTAAAAAAATAATTAGAATTAAAAAAACGAAAGAGTTTTATAAGTGAGTCTTACCTAATGGTGTCATAATATTCTTGATTTAAACCAAACAATTTGTCAGCAACGCTGCATGCACAAAATCATAAGCATAAGGATTGTTTGGGGTAAGTAAAGAAGTATCTAATAGATTTTATTATGTTAAAAATTGTGCAAAATTATGTGTCACTCGACCAATTCAACACTACTCTATAACTATTTTAGGGGTGGAAAAGTGCTCATTTTTTAACGTGCTGGTTAAAAACTTACTTAAGAAAGTGTTATTAATTTAGTGGTTTTTAGGGGTTCAAATAAAGTTAATTTGTGTACCTTCGAATTTTGATGTTTGAATCGGTTATCGGTTGACGTACGGGTTTTTCTCCATTCTTTTGTAATTGTTTGTTTTGAGGATTTGTCACAATTTCGTTAGTACAAGTAAAATCTTTGAGTAACATTACAGGATGATCACTTGGTGAGTCTAAACTTCCTTCGTCACTAAAAAGAAATTTTTGTTTTTTGTGTTCATAGATAAAATTATCAAAATACATACCTAACTTTCATTTCTGGTATAATATATTGGGCTTGTAGGTTAGAGCTAGGCGATGGATTTGCGGTTTCATCTTCGGGTGTTTGAGGTAAAGTTCCACCACCGCAGTCTAATATGTATAAAATCTCATAAGCGATATCGTACAAGTAGTGAAGGTGTTCTTGAGCTCTATCGATACGAAAAAATCGTTCCGCCGTACACGCTAAAAATTTTTAGATTAAAAATTTTTTTTTTTTAATAAAATGCAACTTACAGTCTAAAAAACACCAATCTCCTAATTTTTCTTCTTTTGTACTCTCAACAAATTTATTTATTTGAGTTCTTATTTGTTCTAAATCTGATGCTGGATTCACTTCGATCAAACCAACGCTTACAGCTTTAAAATTATGAAATTTTGATCAAGTTATTAACAATGCAATGTAATTACAATGTGTCCCACGGGACGCGGGATGAAATAGCTATCTCTGTTATTAATTGACATAGAGAACGAGAACTGGTCAATGGTTAAATATGGGCAAAGTAGAACAATTTTTGATGCTTATTTTAATATTCAAATGCCGTGAAAAACAATTGAAACTTGTATAATGATAGTGAGAAAACAACGGATGTGGTCATACGAGGAACTTTTTGAAAAATATACAGAGTGTTCCATTTAAATTAAGAATCTTGATCCCATTTCCGGTTAAACCGGAAGTCAAAATATAAAGTGTTTGATATCGTGTAATAGCTAATTTTACGGGCTTTCAAAATATTAAAAAATATACAAGGTGTTCCTAAACATTTTGGTATTTTTGTAATTTCCGGTTTAACCGGAAGCGTTTAGTTAACCAAAAATAGTGTCAAATAATAGATTTTTGTATGAACTAAATTAGAATAGCCATTTGCACTAATTTTGTCAGTTTGATTGCTGACAGCTGTTTCGATACACTGTATCATTTTCGGAACGGGTTTTTAACTGTCTAAACAAGACAGTTAAAAACCCGCTCCGGGTCTAGACGAGACAGTTAAAAACCCGCTCCGAAAATGATACAGTGTATCGAAACAGCTGTCAGCAATCAAACTGACAAAATTAGTGCAAATGGCTATTCTAATTTAGTTCATACAAAAATCAATCTCGATTTGCACATAGTAAAAGCCGAATCTATTCAATACTCAAATAATAGATATTCATAAGATTGGTACTTATATCCATTTTCAAGTTTTAACTGACCTACTTTGGCCCCTTAAAGGTAGGCAATTTTAAAACAATTTTGAAAATCGATTTTTTAGGACGAAAGCCCTATATTTTTTTTTTTTTTTTTTTTTCTCGATTATAACAACTTTTTCTTGGATTGGAAAAAGTTAAAATGATACTTTTGAGAGAAAAATGTATATCTTCGTAATCTGTAAAATGCAAGAGCTCAAATTTTAAGGTTACGTAAGGCACGCCTCTAGCTACCTCTGCTCTAAATTTCGAACCAATTCGAGCCATCGATTTTTTTTTATAGGTTTCCATTAGCCAAAAAATCAAAATGGCCGAATCGTAGGAAAAATCGATATTTGGGTACTCCAGCGAGTCCTCATAATCGCCCCGGCCTTAGATTTTAGAAATAGAGCATAATGGCCGCTCAGCGGCCATTACACAATTTCCCAAAATAGTCCTCCGACTTTAAAAACTGTAAAATAAAAAGTACGCAAAAAGTTGGAAATACGAGGGCTGTTGGCGAACATTCGGACCATCGACCATCGTCTGACACTAGATTCGAACCGATCCCTTGGGCAGTTCTCGCTTGTAAGCCTCCCTTAGAAATTCGGAGTATAAAAGATTTTTTTTCCGATCCAGTTTTTATTTTGGATCGGGGGTCTCTCTCTCTCTAGGCGGTCCAGATCGTCGGTCCGATATCGGTTCCTCAAAAGTTTTCATAGTCGCCTTATAACGGAAGGGATATTAAATGACCCTCGCACAGAGAAGGCTAGGGCCCTAGCTATTGCACCTACGATTCTCAGACCGGCCTCAAAAGTTAGATCGGACCTTTTGCTAAAATTGACCATAAGATAGTTTCTACCATTTCCATTCAGGGGGCGCACCGATTTTTCAAAAAAGTGTCTATTCTTAGCCATCATTTGGAGATAGCGGGAGAACTCGGAAGCCTACGACGTCCAGCCTGCTTTAGAAAAAGGAGGGACCGATTTCGTTTGGTAGGCCTCCAAGAATTTTTTCGGGGCGAAATTATATTATATTATATTTTAATCTGAGAATTAGATTTATAATCCTTAGATAATATGGAAACGTTACACAATAAATTAATAAATAAAAATCTCAAATTTTAATTTACAAACGTCAAACTTTGACAGTGTGTAAGGTTGCCATATCAAAGGATTATAAATCTAATTCTCGGATTAAAATATAATTCCCCTTTATGCAACCTATAGCGTCAGAAATGGAAAATTGAGATTTTTATAATTAATGAATAAGTACTCACTTTCGCAGAAAATTGAATTAAATGATAAGATATTGGAAATCTACAAAATCACATTTTTCTCATTTTTTTTATAAATAAATTGAATGACACAACGACAACATTCAATTGTTTTCTTGCTAGAATATTTATTAGCATCAAAAATTGCTTTATATTAGATACTTATTGTTATTACATTCATTAATAACAAAAATAGCTATGTTATCTCACGTCCCATGGGACACATTATACAGGTTTGTTACGCATCATCGATATGACAACAGTATTTGATTAAATCTTCTTCCATTGCCTTCATTCATAGGCTTGTAATCTAAATTCTACTAGCATATTACGAGGACAAGGAAGAAGATTACCAATTGCTCAATGACTTTAAATATTAATCACTCACCAGCTTGAATTAGAAGATCTTTATCGTAGTGATGTTGTTCGTAATCATTCATTGCAATTTTATGAATGTTAATTTTAAGATTGTCCAATGCAGTTTGAGGTACATTAGATTTTCCACTTTTTCTTTTAGCAAGCATAGTGGCTTTATTGAGCAAATTTAATTTTATAATGGAAGGAGTAAGTTTGCAAGCTTCTCCATCTACTTGCATCGGAATCGTTTTGGAAGTTACAATATTTGCAGAACGACACTGTGTTATAGATGTTCCATGACCGCCCGCTTGTAATAAAGGCTAAAAAATTTTCAGAGCTAAAACGTGTTTTTTTAATAAACGTAAATTTTTTTACTTAATATAATTTTATTACGACACGACCGAGGCTCATTAATCAAGCAGAGAAGAGCTTACTGAAGTAAATAAAGAAAGCTTTTAAAAGAAGCCGAATGATGGTATTGTTAAAAACATGACAGTTCTTTTTAAAAATGAATAATACGATTTTTAAAACCGCGTAATTGTGATTAATTCGGTTTTTTTTTCAACAAAACCTTTGCCGAACCGAAACTATACTAATAATTTTCTCCTTTAACTCTAAATGATAATGGATTGGTTATTAATGAATGTAGCGTGCTCTTTAACCCTAAACTTACTCACAAGCTGATATGTCGTTAAACCAACAACTTCTATAAGGCCATCTTCAGTACTAGGATCCGTCGTACTCATCGCTCTATTCCAAGGACGAGTACCACCACCATAACTTGGAATGTTTAAGAACACAATAGCGTGCACCTTCAATTCCTTCAATTTAGGAGTCAAATCACGACCGTCGCATTCCAAAGTTACAAATTCGGCTAAACCTTTCCATTTACGTTTGAGCAAATCTTTACCTCCCATTTGACCGTAAAACACTTTGTTGCGCAACCTAGAGTTAAACTTTTCGGGATGGGCCTCTACAATTTAACGATTAATTTTGCAAATTCATTTCAAAAGTAAACTTACCGCGCGCTTCGTGAAATTCCAATGCAATATGGGCATCGACTCCAAGAGAAAAATAGTTATTAACGACGTTTAAGGGCAAGTTCTCTTTACCGTTTTCGTTTGGTTCCACATTAGGATTTTTTTCAACTTCCAAAGACCAGCGATCCAAGAGTATAGTATCGCTATTATTTACGTTGGATAAAATTTTTGAAATCGGCTCATCCGTATACCCCTAAATTTAATTAAGAGATTAATTTCAAAATTTAATCAAATCGAGGGCCAACTTACGCCACCCCATCCAAGAGCACGCGCTAAATCGTTACCGGTTCCCAAAGGCAAAACTCCTACGGCGGGCGGAGGCGACATTCCAATTTGATCTATAACGCTTAAAACCCAACCAACAGTACCGTCGCCGCCACAAGCAAGAACCCTCAAATTATGTACTTTTTTAAACATTTCCAAACCCATCCTTGGTCCCCCTTGAGTTAAGTCAAAAACTTGTCTCGGATTTAGTAACCACTGAAACTTTTGAAGTAATTTTGCACCTTGATTACCGCCTGATTTAGGATTTATAAAAACTATCACCGGGGTTACAGTGGCAGATGGTATGGGTTTAAGGATAAAAGCCCTAGGTTCTTTATCCTAAAATACAATTTAAATTAAAATACGTCAAAATTAATAGTGCAATTAAAATTACCTTATCTTTACTTTTCTTTTTGTTGGAAGACCTTTTCTTATTAGATTTTCGAAGACTAGATTTAAAGTTTCCTTTTTTAGGCAACTTTACAATCCACGACGGAGGAACTATAATACTACTATGTACACCTAAAACAATTATTTTAAATTAAAACATTATTTGTAGGAATTTTTCGTTGAGCCTTTACCTAATTTACATTCTTCCTCAATTCGTTGAATATTGAAACAAGTCTCTTTATTGTGATATGCCATTTTACACCACGAACAACTCAAAGCCACAATTTCTTTAGAACTAAATGATAATTTTGATTGGAAGGATTTTCCGCATTGCATACATTTTCCCTTTTCCGAACGCCTATGTACCCAATGATGATGTATGACTGTTTGCTCACGATATTGTCTAACTCCGACATCACGAAATGAAGGTTTGCATGCAAAACGCACACGTTCCGCCAATAATGGAATACAATTTTGATGAGCAATAACATTACAAGCTGAACACTTCATACGGGGTCCATGTTTCTAAAATTAATTATTATCGAATTTCTAAATTGGAAATTAATTTGATGGTTATTAGCTATTACAGTGCAGTCTTGATCTCCTACGTAACAGAAATCTCCCGAGGCCGATGTCGAAACCCACAAATGATCGCCATTATTAGCCAATTCGCCCCAATCTGGTGTACTGCGAAGTGAACGATCTTCCACGTCGATAACATGTTTTCTGAAAAGTAAAATTAAGGTAAAATATTAAATTGTATAGTATATTATTAAGTTTCGTTTGTAGTTACATTTTTTTTAATATGTAACATGCTCGTTTTTTTTAAAAAACCGGTTGAGATAAAAATTGGAGAAAACACGAAATCATGCAAAGTGTAATTTTGTTTATTAATAGCCCAGTCAAAATTTTTTTTACATAAACAAACTTCTATTAATAAATAACTTCTTATAAGGCATTAGAGATTCAAAAATGGATATAGCAACTAAGACTATAATAAGCACACAAAAATGTAGAATTTGGCACAAAATCAGAAACGTGAGAACAAGTAACGTCGCATTGTAACGAATTTTGAAAAACTGGCGATGTTCTGGCGAGAATTGATTCTTCAGCCCCTGAATTTATTTTGACTCCTTACAACGCTAATTCTGTAAACCTCTGAAATCATTTTGATAAATTACATGCTAATTCCGTCAGCTCCTGAATTTACTTAGATATCTTTCAACGCTAATTCTGTCAACTCCTGAATTTATTTTGATAAAATACAACGCTAATTCCGTCAGTCCCTAAATTTATTTTGATTCCTTACAACGCTAATTCATTAAACTCCTAAATATAATTTGGTAAATTACAACGCTAATTCCTTCAGTTCCTGAATTTATTATCATACCTTAAAACGCTAATTCTGGCAACCCCTGAATATATTTTGATAAATTACACGCTAATTCTGTAAGCTCCTGAATTTATTTTGACTCCTTACAACGCTAATTCTGTAAACCTCTGAAATCATTTTGATAAATTACAATGCTAATTCCGCCAGCTCCTGAATTTACTTAGATATCTTACAACTCTAATTCTGTCAACTCCTGAATTTATTTTGATAAATTACAACGCTAATTCCGTAAGCTCCTGAATTTATTATCATACCTTACAGAGCTAATTCTGTCAACCCCTGAATATATTTTGATAAATTACAACGCTGATTCCGTAAGCTCCTGAATTTATTTTGACTCCTTACAATGCTAATTCTGTAAACCTCTGAAATAGTTTAGATAGATTACAATGCTAATTCCTTCAGTTCCTGAATTTATTTAGATATCTTAAAACGCTATTCTTTCAGCTCCTGAATATATTTTATACCTTACAACGCTAATACTTTCAGCTCGTGAATATATTATGATATCTTACAACGCTAATTCTGTCAATTCCTTAATTTATTTTGATAAATTAGAACGCTAATTCCGTCTGTTTCCGAATTTATTTTAATACCTTACAACGCTAATTATTTCAGTTCGTGAATATCTTTTGATACCTTTCAACGTTGATTCTTGCAGTTCCTGAATTTATTTTGATACCTTATAACACTACGTTCAGTTCCTGAATTCCTGAATTTATTTTGATATTTTGTAACGCTAATTCTGTCAACTGCTGAATTTGTTTTAATATATCTTACAACACTAATTCTGTCAGCTCTTGAATTTATTTTGATACTTTACAACGCTAATTCTGTCAGCTCCTGAATTTATTTTGATATCTTACAACACTAATTCTGTCAATTCCTGAATCTATTTTGATAAATTATAACACTAATTCCTTCAGCTCCTGACTTTATTATCTTACTTCTTAACGCTATTCTTTCAGCTCCTGAATATATTTTATACCTTACAACGCTAATTATTTCAGTTCGTTAATTATTTTTAATTAACGCTAATTATTTTCTTTTAATACCTTTCCACGTTGTTTCTTGCAGCTCCTGAATTTATTTTGACACCATAATTTGTAACGCTAATTCTGCCAATTGCTGAATTTATTTTGATACCTTACAACGCTAATTCTTTCAGCTGCTGATTTTATTTGGATAACTTGTAACGCTAATTCTGTCAACTACTTAATTTATTTTGGTACCTTACAACGCTAGTTCTTTCAGATCTTGAATTTATTATGAGAGCTTACAAGGCTAATTCTTTCAGTTCTTGAATTTATTTTGATATCTTACGACGCTAAAGTTTGGAAGCAAGTACTTATTTACACAAAGCGATTACTTCACGCAATCTTTATTTTCTAAAATATAACACTCTGTATATTTTTAAAATTTGAATTCCTCCTTCTCGTGAAAAGTAGATACAAGATGATATTAGGTTTCTTAGTCATATGAGACGAACTGTTCTTGAGATATTGACGCTGGCTCCTGCGTCTTCCCAGCCCCTTAAGACGCGTTCCAGGGTGCGTTCCATTTAAATTCCATTTTTCTTGAATCATTCTGTACGTATCTAAATATTTTTCAAATATAGGTACAATAACCATGACCATGTATACTACTAAACCAAACGTAGTTTTTTTTATATTTGTTCTAGTTAAGGAACTATCCTCCGTCCACACAGTAAGCACTCGCATCCTAATAATACACTATACCTACTCATTTAGATGCAAAATTTGTGGGAGTGCTTTGTCTAACATAACTAGGAAATCAGGAAATTACAAAAGTATAATTTTGCGTGTGAATTTCCTATGACCAAGAGCTGTGGTCACCACCAAAGGACAATTTATGGTACTCGAAACTTACTCGGTATAAAGTACTCGGTACTTTTCCAAAAGTATAAAAGTAAAAGTTTTTGGATTTAAAAGTACCTATCTCCAAAAAACTGTCAAAACTCAATTCAAAATAAATGAAGCCCCGCCCCATTGCAGTTTTGCATCATTTCGAAATGGTCCAAACAAAAAAACACCTAATTTAGGTTAGGTGTGACAGAAAGCAGAAAGGCCAAAGCACCCAAAAATAATTAAATTACCTGAACTTTATGTTGTTATTGTAATTATTATTCTTAACATTCTTCGGGTGCCCTGCTAAACGCCGTCTTCCTATCGCTGTCATAGATTTTAAAAAAACAACCATAAGAGTTTATTTTTGAAAAATCCTCGTGTTTAATTTCTCAAGCAAGTACATATCAATGTACCTTATAGGATTCTAATATGTTGGCAAGGGTAAGGTTGATTATCGATCTGGGTTATTGCGGTTACGCAGATTTATTATCAGTAACTATATCGTTTAGGTAAATATATTTATTACCGCGCGTGTTTCACAAAAATTAATTGGTTTTTATTTTAATCTCAACATAAAGCCGTCTTTTCTACAGTTAGGCATTTATAAGTTATTGCTCCCAAGCGGTTGAGCCAATTTGGGCCGCCACTGTTAACTTTACGACTTCAGGTACAACTTTTTTTATTACGCGTGTTCGAATTAAAATCATTTATTAATAACAAAATTAAAATTTTATAAACTGCAAGATCATAATCAACTTCGGTAACTTTTAAAACAAATCACCCTGTATATACATACAAACACCTACACTAGTTTATTTTGAAATCAAAAATTTTTGTTTCGACTCGTTAGCGTGTAAAATAATTCTTTTCGCTAATTGTTAACGAGCGATAAAGTCAATAAACAAACACTTCTCTCACATGGTCTACGACATTAATTTCAAACTTCCGTTAATGCGCACTGCTAAAAATAAAATTTTTGCACAAAACACTACAAAATTGTTCACGACAATTTGCACAAATTGACAAGGAAATTTATGGTCAATAAATAATGTTCAATCAAAATTTATTTTTCCCGTACTAAATTTGACTTAAAAAATAATAAATATATTTTTCCTCTACTAATAAAAGCGACATAACGTATATGTACTACAACTGGGTTTAATATTAGTCACGCATTTTAGATACAATATTTTAACTCTATTATTAGAGCAATGTGTATTTTAGAAACTATTGTTCATAACCTTACCGCAGATAAATATTTATTAAATAAACGGAACTTATTGTCTTTTCGAAATTAATGTAAATTCGAGAATAAAAAGATGAAGGAATTTGCTCACGTCACTACTTGAAAAACCAAAAACTTGTAAATTAATTTTAGAAAGGGAAATTAAAATAAATTAATAAACCACCCTCACAAAATGTCACAATACAACCATTTTAAATTATGTACCTACTAAAAATTTTCATTAATTATGTAACAAAACTTTATTAACTATTTTAACGCCCTCTTTGGCACTCGAATTAAAATATCACCTACTCACAAATATTTTTTGTATTTTAAAGTTTTTGTCAATTTCAAAAATACTACCGGGTAAACCATAAGTCGCGTTACCATTGAAAAATTACAATAAAATTTTGTTTTGTTTTTTGATTGTCAAAAATGAGGAAAATGAGTGACATTTAAAAACGTCATAAATGGAGTTTTTCAAAACGTCATAACTCAGTTAATATTTGTAGCGCAAGGACCGTAAAACAATTAAATTAACGAAAATTTTATAAGCTACAAAAAAGATATTAACGAATTCTTCGTCAAACTGAATAGTTTTTGAGTTATTTGCTAGAAACTTACTTTTCGCCCTTTCAACCCTTTTAAAAAATTCTTGACTTAGGTAGATCAATGTTTCAGTTTCTTAAAATATAAGTATCAGAGAACCTTTACATCAATTTTGGTTCCTCATTAATTTTGTTCTTCACAGATATTAAATAGAACTCCATGTCTTTATGACGTCACAGGCACCGTCAGTCGAACTTGAAAAATTTATATCTCTGTTAATATTTTTCGTAAAGATGTGCAGATTTAACCGTTTATCTTAAATATTTTTTTGTCATAATTTTGTAAAAAAAAGTTTAGTGACACCCCCTTTAAAATCGGTTCCACCATCGTTCTATTTTATCATGCATTTTACATGCGTTTGGACGCACGAAATTTTTTTTTACGGTTTGATCATATTCCAAGGTAAAAATAGAAGCTATTCGGTCAGTTTGGTAAAAAAATATTGACTCTTGATGTTTTTATTAAGTTTTTTATGAAATAGTGTAGTCAACGAACCAAAATTTATCCTGATTTTCGGACTTTTTTTGTAACAGCGAGTTTTCTTCCTTAATCGGTTGAAACCATTCCTATCAGTTTGTGTATAAAATGTCTCAACTCAATTTTGACCGGAAGGCCCTTATTCTTCGACTTTAGTGTAAAATGTTGACTTTTTCAAGTTTCCGTTTCACTATTTTTTGAATAACTTCGCTTGTATTGGTCGGATCGGGACCAAAAAATTTTCCTTTTGTTTGTAATGGATCACCCTTTAAAACTGCCTGGGTTAAAATTATTTATATTAATTTCCTAACCCAAAGAAAAATTCAAAACTGTCGTCATTGGTCGGTTGTAGTTTTTTCTAGAGAACTTGAGTTTTAATTAATGTTATGGTATAAAACTTTAGGAAGTTTCAGCTTATATAGTAACAAATCCATATTACAAACTGGGTCCAAAAATATTAAGAACAACGGCTAAAATTTGCATTTTGGTTCAAATTTTCTTTTTCATATTTGTTGTGAGCAATTGGTGGTATCCCAATAATTCTTCTCTTGAAATGTAAGAAATTTAATGCTCTTTCAGATGAAAACAAAAACAATCATATCAGACCATTTTTTCTTCCGATTTCTTTGAAAATAAAAAGAAAATCTTTTAACTGTTTGTCTAGAAAACCAATTTTAATGGTCGAAATTTAATTCTTCTGTTACATATTTTTGAAAATTAATCATAAAGAACTCCTATAAACTATTTTTGAACATTAAAACTGGGTTTAAAGTCAACCATTTCGATCACTAAAATTGGTTTTGTGGGTAAATAGTTGTAAAATTTATTTTTCTTTTCAACGAAATCGGAAGAAAACGTGGTCTAATGTGATTGTCTTTGGTTTTATCTGAAAGAGCATTAAATTTCTAACATTTCAAGGGAAGAATTATTACGTTACCACCAATTGCTCACAACAAATATGAATTAGAAAATTTGAACCAAAATGCGAATTTTAGTCTTTGTTCTCAATATTTTTGGACCCAATTTGCAATATGGATTTGTTACTATATCAGCTACAACTTCCTAAAGTTTCATACCGTAATATTAATTATTACTCGAGTCCTCTATAAAAAACTACGACTCACTAATGACGGCAGTTTTGAATTTTTTTGGGTTAGGAAATTAATATAGATTATTTTAACCCAGGCAGTTTTAAAGACAGATTCATTACAAACAAAAGGAAAATTTTTTTGTCCCGATCCGACCAATACAAGCGAAGTTATTCAAAAAATAGTGAAACGGAAACTTGAAAAAGTCAAAATTTTACACTAAAGTCGAAAAATAAGGGTCTTCCGGTCAAAATTAGTTTGAGACATTTTATACACAAAGTCACAGGAATGGTTTCGACCGATTAAGAAAGAAAAATTGCTGTTACACAAAAAGTCCGAAAATCAGGTTAAATTTTGGTTCGTTGACTACACTAAAAATCAAATTTTAAAAAAAAACACCTCTTTAAATATTGGCAAATTCTATTAATAAAATAATTAATATTCGGCAATATTATAGTTGATTATTATTCTCCGGAGCTTTAGGAAGAATTTAAGTCCAACCCCGTTTCTGTGGGTTAATTAGAATCGCCGCAATCAAATTTTAACTAAATTTATCCGAAATCGAGCATTATTAATCCCTGAAGGGGGTGAATTGTAATGAAATTTCATGAAACCTTTATCGATCGATTTGCTTCAGTGTCAACAATAATATCCGAATCCTTCAAAATTTAGTTTTTAAGAAAAATCGAAAAAATAAAATTAATTAGTGTCCCATTTTTAAAAACGACACCCCACCGCTGTGTAGCCAGCACCCAAAAGTCTGTATTGCACTAACTGTTTCAAATGGACAAAAAAATATTACATCAATTTTAGTACTATTATAGCAATGAAAAGACCCCCTTCATATTATTACTCATTTCCAGAATGGTTCTACAATTTACAGTGAATGTAGAGTATAGTCGTAATCATATTAGCTTTTGGTTGAGAATTTTGTTATAAATGGAAAATTGAAGTAGTCAGATATATTTATTTCAGTTTAATAGTGGCATTTGAAAGAAGATATGCTCTAACAAAGGTCGACTGTCAAATTACTTTGCGAAAATTTTATTTAAACCACCACCAACTCTCTATACATTTAAAAATTAATATCTTCGAAACTGTGAGTGCAAAGAGCAAACATGTGCATATTGCTGATATCAGAATTTCATAATCTATCCAAATATCGAAAAAAAATTAGGGGTTGCAAGTTAAAAAAATCTTTGATGACGTCACTGCTCGAAGGGGGCGAGGGATAGAAAAATGAAAATTATCGGAAAATGATTGTTTTAAAATAAATCAATTTGACGTGTCCAACCGTTTTTTGATATTCCTATCAGTAAAGAAAATAATTCGATTATTCTATACTTTATGCGCTCTCTGTATAACATAACAATCGTCCCTAAAAATTTCTAGTTACGCCACTGATTCGTTAGACAAAATATTTTTAAATCGCTTCATTCTTGAAGAATTACTTACTAATTACTAATTAGACGTCTCTGCTATGAATATGGAAAAATGGCAGCATCTTATAGTCACAGCCATTGAAGAATAAAAAAATAAGGAGCTAACAGAAATAAAATAGTTTAAAGACGAATTGTTTCCTTTGTACAATCAAAATAAAACCATTCAAATCTGATATGTTTTTTATGATCGATCTGCTACACAAAGCTTCAATTTTTGCGTCCATTGAGAACTTTTGTATTCAAGACATATCATCCATTTACCGATAACTGATGGCAAATCAAAACAAATGCACGTCATTATTTGACGTCTCTATCCAGTGGCGTGCGCCGTGAACTAAAAAGTATAAAATTAAAACTTAATTCTAATGTTGAGGAATTAAAATTAAGAATTAGCCCTAAATAGCAAACAATTTTAGACGAGGCTTTAGTGAAATGTAATTAAAGGGTTTATGGAAATGTTTTATGGAAAATAATTCAAACTCACTGTTTAAGACTTTCTATTGTTTTCTTCTTTTGTTTTTTATTTGTTTGTTTTTCAATTGTTTGTAATTCACCTGTTAAATTATGATAATTAAAGGTTTTTAGACGATTCAATTCATGTTCATTATACTGAAACTTTCAGTATGACGAATGATGCTATATCAAAAATAAAGAGAAGAAAAATGATATAGAAAAAGGTATAGGTTATCACTTAAAAAAAAGTTGGTTGCCAAAGCAAATAACAGTTGATTGAAAAACAAGTTCTGTAAAACAGAGTGATGGAAAATAGATTTCCGAGTAGGTACCTAACTTATATACGATGCATTTTTAAAAAGTTATAAAAACCGTTTACAATTTTTTCACTCTGTATTATAATTTACAATTTTCCAACGTGGAAGTTATTAAATTTTTATGAAAGTACGTACAGCCTTAATATTAATTTTCTGAGAAGCGCTTAATAGGCAATGCAAAAAACATCTTCAATAGTCCTTAATATTGTATATTTTTCATAAATTATTAAATGAAATAAGAAAAGAAAAATCCTCAAATTGTTGAAGTGTAGGTATTAAATTTTCCTTCCAAGTACTTTAAAACAAAAGAAGTTTTTTAATAAAAAAAATTTTTTTTCTTGGGTTTTGCAAGGAAAAAAATTTAAATAATTCGTTTGGTTCCTATGTAATCACAGCCTTTTTGCCAACTTTTTTAGTCTCAAATTAGAACGATATAGCCGTTGAACGTATACACGCACAGTCATAAAAAAAAAGAAGATAAATGTGTGTACATACCCCTAAATAATTAATAAAATCAAATAAAAATGAAATTCCCCAATTTCAATTAAATTTTTGCAATCTTTACGTTTGATTAAAAAATTTTATTTGTACATTAAAGTTAATTTAACGGTTTGACAAAATTCACCCTTAACAACCTTTTTAAACTCTTTTTTTTAAAGAAGACGCAATTTATGTGAAAATTGAAAACGAAAAGAGGATCTTTTTAAATTAAAACTTTCTCAAGTTAGGTAAATAAACTATAGAAAAATAAAACGAAAAGAGGAAAGCTTTTGATAAAAATGTACTTAACAACGCTAATGTACTCGAATTATGTAAAAATAATATCACGGAAAAAAAAGTGTGGTAATAAATTATTAAAAGTGCGTTATCGGTTGTAAAATCAATATCACATTAACGTGTTTTTGATTATAACGTATAAAAATTTTAATTTCGTATAATTTTGCGGTTTAAACTTTGACAAATTTTCGTTAAAACGTTAAAACCCTTAATAAGCTAGTTATTTACTTAAAATAAAAGCACCCTTAAGAGTTTCTTTTGCGTCACATTTTTCTCTTCAAACTAATGGCTGATGTAAAATTAGTCATTAATGTTCTAAAATATGCTCTTATATTTATTATTATGGAGACTAAAAGTAAATAAACATATAAATGTATAAGTTATTTACTATAAATGGATTGAAAAACTTAATATCGATTTTAAAATAAATTGAGCGTTTTTACGTTCTTTTCGAGCACAACGTAGCTACCTGTAAGTAATTAGATTTCTATGTTTCAAACTCTAAGCTTCTTCGAAATGTACCAGGTTACTGAAACTAAAAACAATGGATCTAATTATGAATCATCTTCTTACATTACATTGTACATAATGACGATTTCCAGATGAGATTCAGAGTTGGTCTTTGGTCAAATCTTTGTAGTCCAGGGATCCAGTTAGTCCAGTTATTACCGATTTTAACCTCGGAACAAGAATAGAAAGGTTAAACTTCGGTGCATGGTCTTTTTGAAAGCCTATTCTTTAATAATCAAAAAAGTTTACATTTTTATAGTAACCGCTTTATTGAAAAAATTGAGTTCGAAGATTTAAAAGTTTGTCTTTTCTAAACATCTCGGAAAATATTGATCTAACAAAAAAAAAGTTTAATTCTTTTTTAAAGAAGATGATATTTAGAGAAGAAAAGGTCTTATGACTTTTTTCGTAGGATGAATAGTTTTTGTAAAAAACGGAATCAAACTGCGCTCTGATTTTGGGAATAAACTCGTGCGCGTAAAGCTTCAATATTTAGAAATGTCATAAACATTCTTCGTAAATAGTGTCAAAACTCTCTCAAAAATAAACGTACGAAGAAAACTAAAAAATCGTCTTAAAGAAAAAAGCGTAAGATTTCAGATTCACTAATTCATCATTTGTAGACATTACTCCTGAATGCTGTAATATGAGTTTAAAGATGTCGTACTGTTGAAAAAATCACATTTTTACGTAAAATGTTGCGTTGTCGTTAAAAATGCATCAAAATGAATAATTCTTGTGGGGTTTTATTCTTAATACTATACATTATCATTAAATAATAGTGAAAACAGCTTTGGTTTATTAATATTAAAAGAGAGCACTTTGAAATTTGTGATTTTCAACAATTTCAAAATTATCCTGATACTTTTTTTTCATATACACAAGCCAATCAAATTTTACAATTTTCAGTCACGTGTTAATTTTTATCCAATCACGTTAAACTTTAACTGAAATCACCCTAGGGTAATTTCAATTGCTCTGCCGACGCGATAACGTATAAAATTGAACGAATTCACTTTTCACTTTTGACGTTAAATTTAAATTTAAAGAAAATTATCTCGTCGAATATCCCTCCGCTTCACGTCGGGATGTTTTTAAAAAATGTACTTTCAATTCAATTTTAATCCGACGAAAACTAAACGAAAAATCTAGATCTATTTTAAAGCTTAAAATTGTGGAAAAACAGCAAAAATGTATTAATTATTTTCCTTAAATAGAAAATTGGGATTTGTAACCGTTACAAATTCGTGCTGACAGGAAATATGGCTGTAGTTGCCACGGACGTCAAGTTCTAATCCTATATCAGTCACTCTTTTTGAAATAAATTTTTATGATTTAATTACTTATTATTTTTGTATTCCTTTACTTATTTTATTTCCGATTATTCTTCTAACAATCTTCTAAGGAATTTTTTTAACTCTACCTTCAATCTTGTTAAAAAACATTTTGTGTAATTACAACATTTTGAAATACCGATGACAATGGTTTTCCAGAATCGAGCTTTAACATTCGTAAACCCTGCTGTTTTATCCATAAACGAACGCCAAAAAAACCTTGGAGCACCCCTAATTGCTTAAAAGATCAAAAATGGTCCTTAAACCAGTACAATCTCTTTCAGTATCTTCTTTGAGCTATCTAGAGGATCTTGGATTCACATTAAGAGCAGCTTTCGAGATTTTCGAATCATTTACCTATTATGTAGGTACCGGGTGCCAAGTACCAAAACCAAAGCGAAACATGGGGAAATAACATTAAAAATCACTTTTGTGCAGTTTGCTGCCAAGATTTTTGGCCAATGTTAGATTAGTTTTTGTTCTAAAAACGATTGATTATGTTAAGTCAAAAGGCTTGTTTGTTTGTTTTAACAATTCAACACAAAAAGAACTTAACTCAGATTTTAATATTTATCTACAAACGTCAAACTTTGACATTACATTGTGTAAAGTTGCTATATCATAGGATTATAAATGTAATTTTGGGATTAAAATACAATTCTCTTTTATGCAACCGGGCCTAACTGTATTAATTATTATTATTACTGTAAAAGGTTGCACTTATACGATAAAAGTTTTTGCAAAATGGGATAGAGTGGAAACTAGAAATGCACCATTAGAGAGAGTACAAATACAAGTTTTGTTGAAAAATGTCAAAATTTATTTAGTTTCAAAATACTCAATCTAGAATAATCCCTTAATTAAGCCAATTTTAGTGTTGTTCTAATGATACACGCAGAGTACAAAACTAAAACATTTACGAGAGTTTCCAACAAATTCATAAGTAGATTTGTTCCAATTCCAATTAAAAATGTAAATCAAAAACATTTCAAATAAACAAATATTTTTAAAATGTTGATTTTGATTTAAATCAATTACCTACAGTTGAATTACACTTAATAACTACGTTTGAAAAGTTAATCCCTAATAATTAAAATAATTTTGTTACAATATAAATTATATACTTAGAAAATTTCATTTTCGTGTGTGTAGGTGTAGATATACACGTACATATTCTTCCCTTATTAAATTTTTATAAAACAATAACATACCAAAAAGTTAAATTAATCCTCCAACATATAAATGAGTTAATTAAATTATAAGTTTAATTTAATTATACGTGTTGGAATTAAAAAAGTCGAACGTATAACGTATTTTACTACTTGAAAAAAAATAACCATCAAATATTAATAAATATTAATAAAAATGAAATTTAGTAGAGGTAAGTTTGACATGTTCGCTATTGATTTTAAATCAATTAAATATTAGTGTTGTTTTGGGGTAGTTAGATTACCATAGAATATCCTCCTGTCCATTTAATAAAACGAGTAAAACTTGATATGAAACTCGACAAAAAATTGTTTATACGCAATCGAATTTCCAAATAATTAGATTTTTTGATGCGAAATTTTAAACCTGACATTTTGGTTTTTAATTCGAATAAACAAATTTTTATTTCGTATTAAAAATTTTCCTATAAATAGAGTTATAAACTGCGCTCCTCTAAAACCCTTCCCATTCCGCTGATGAGCAAGTGATGTTTGCACAAGACGAGAATGATATCCACTATGCCAATGGGTTAAGAAAACTAGATCAAAAATTCAAAAAGTGGACGTCTCCAAATAAAATTCAAAAAGATAGAGTACTTAGAAGGTAGTGTGATAGTCGAAGTCGGTGCAGAGTCGATAGAATGGAACAAAAGCACCATCAAAAGAGAAATCTACATCGCAGTATAGCTGCGCCGTAATTGCGTTATATGGAGCGAATATGTAGAAAATAATATCTAAAATGAAATGAAAATAGGCTAAAAGGTTATGAAAATGGCACAATTAGAAAAACGACTGGAGGTGAACTTAGATATCCTAGATACAATGGAAGGCTGAAAACAAGACCGGTAAGGCCATATAACACCAACGAATGAGAACAATGGCCAAATGAGAAATGATATTGGAAACTCCAAAACAATAAAAAAGAGAATGCCAAAACTTGTGTAGGTATATGGACGCCCGATGTGTCACCCAATCAAGAGAAACGTGGATATAAACCGCATGAAGAACCGACAAAAATCGAAAATGAGACTGAAACACGCCTTGTATTGCAAACAAGGGACTATTTGCGCGTAAATAAAAAGAATCGTATATAAATATTCCAAGATGGCGTTGAAAGCACTATCAATTCGGAGTTAGTAAATAGTCAGTCCATCTACTAGGTACAACCAAAGAAAACATGCCTTTGGAATTGGATAAGGAACAAGAAACGACACGGAGACGAAAAAGTTGATCTTCGCCTAATGCGCATGTCTGCTAGATATGTCAGTGTCACAACATAACCTTATTATTTGGACACAGACGACAGACATACTATAACTAAATATTTGCATATTTTGGAAATTGTAATTTAAAAGGTGGCACCGAGATGTGCCAACCACTGTTCTGAATTTGTACACAGACGCACAGGCACGTATTTTAGATTGGTAAAACCGTTTCTATATCAACACGAAATTTTTTAATCGCTAAGGAAGCTATGTACCATGTTGAACCTCATTTGAAAGACATTTCCATTCTCGATAAGTCGATATAGACGTTTCGGAAAATTGAAAAACCTATGATCCGTTGTCTACTTTTGAGCGTTTTTATTAATAGACTAAACAAAGAATAAAAAGGCAGTCAATGTAAGTTTAGAAAATTTCCAATACATTTTGTTATTGTTACAGTTCTATAGACAGACATTTTCAACAAAATCTTTGACCATTCATGTAAAATAATTCTTTTGTTTCATTTAAAAATGTTTGACTTGAGTTGAAAAAATATTTGTACAAAAATTGTCAAAGAATTTGTCGAAAATTTTCGAATCGAACCTTGAACTTTGTAATAGAAAAAAAAAACTATTGGAAATTGCGTTTTATTCCTTTGATAGGTAATCTATTAATAAAGACGTTCACAACTATAATAGAGAACGGATAATAGGATTTTTAAATTTTCCAAAACGACTATTAATTTAAGTTTACACATACAATTTTATCTCCAGTTTGATTCTTTGATTGATTTTGATCCTAATTCAGTTTGTGTTTAAAAGTTATGAAGAAACGCACTGTGTACAGGGTGGTTCAAATTGCTTGTCACAGTATAGGGTATATCTCAGGTGAGAGCTAGAGAAAAACCGAAACTTAAAAAATAGAAATACATTCTACAGGAACTTTTTAAATGAAATCCAGTGACGTCTCCAACTGTTTTTTATTTTCATGAATTTTCGAAATATGCAGCTAAAGTTCATATTTACTTTTTCGTAAATTTTATTTTTTAATTTCACTGATTTCTCAAGTATCGTGCGGGTGCAAAAAAAACAATCTTGTGATTAGTGATTTTGAAGGAGGTGTTAGAATGTTAGATTCCGTGAAAATGAAATATGTACGAGATAAATTAAAATACTAAATATGTACGAATAGCAATTTAATGATTATTTTTATCAAGTGCACTTGAAAGTAACATGTAAAACGCCTACTTAAGTAGTCACAAGTCTAGTCCACTTGATTTTGATATAATCTAGTCAGATTACTTCCTATTCTTACCTTTCAAATAGCGCGAATCTTACTTTTATGATATAACCACAGTATAATAATATGCTACGCATACAGTAGTGCCGACGTGCAAAAATTGTGTCGCTAATATTGTTTTGCGCATGCGTGAATTTGTTCTATCCGTTAAATGGCGGGTTATTGTTGAATACCACATTCAATATAGTCACCTATGATAAAAGAAACCAGGCAACTATTTTTTATAAATTTTATGTCGGCATGAACGAGCATGAATGACAAATCGAATGTGCACGTTATTATTATATTTTTTATAAATTAAATATTTTTTATTTGCATCAAAAACCGAAACGGAAGGTACCTTGTACTAATGAAACATGATTTCAATACATTCAGATACTTATTTATGCTACCCTTTACAAATAGATATAAAAATAACAGTGACAGCTGACAGAACCTATAAAAATAATTTTGAATTTACGCGCGCTTATATACTTCATACTATCCGATTAATGGCGGACGGTGTTCAAGGTCACTGATTATGGCGACATGAAATACAATGGTAACCATGGCGTTGTCACTACTGTATGCGAAGCAAATAAGTATACTGTGATATAACACTACACAGTAAAATAATTATTAAAGAACACGCCAAATAGCCACTAAGATCGCCTTTTTGATTTTTTTTCTTAAGGGCGCTAAAATTGATAGCCTACAACACCAAATTTGCTCGTATCTGTATTTGAAGACCTTGCGCAACACTTGCACAATCAAAAAAGAAAGCTAAATAAACGCTATTTATAATTCGTTCACTATTTATTTGTGCTATGGTTACTAGCCATGTTAGAGTGACAGATTCCACCCGGTATAAATTAGAAACAAATAGTTTCTAAAAATGCGACAATAAAGGAAAATTCTTTGGGAAAATATGAAGAAAGTCAACACTAGCGAATTGGCATAAAGATTACATAAATATCTAGATAAGACCAAAATCAAGTCTGTACACAATTTTCATTGCAACTTCACTCCATATGCAAGTGTCCGATGTGTTGCCTATCCATAAAACAAGTAGTAAATTAATATTCTCTATAGTGTAGGGGATTCACTCACTTTTTCGATAGCTAGCGATAGCGTTAACTAGCGATTGAGGTTATGTTTTGATTTTGTAAATCAAAGTTTTTGATTTTTGTGGATAAATATATCTATAGCTACCAAAAATCGTTAATTTATCGAAATTTTCTCGGTACCTAATGACATATTTATCCACATAAATCTCTAACTTTGAATTACAGAATTCATACTTAACGAATTTGGTAGTTAACACGTTGATGGACACATACGCTGATCAACGTGCTACTAGAAAGTGCCAAGTTGGACACAACGCTGTCTAGCGTTTTCAATTGAATTAAACACTATGACTGTACAGGGTTCAATTTACCATATAAAATTATGATAATTTAGTGTCTACTGTTGTTACCACTGGTACGAAACCGATGATGTTAGTGTCACAAACACGAGTTAAAAAATTCTTACGCAAAATTTAGAAGAAAGAAAAAAAACTGTGTCACAACCAGTTCTATACGCATTTCGCTACTGTCCTTCAACGTGTTAACGACATCGCTACTAGCTATCGAATTTAGTTAGTGAATCCAGGTACAGTCTATGTAGCACCCAGGCCTATTTGCACCACTTCTTCTTAAAATTAACTTGTAAATATTTACGTATGCATTATACCCATATTAACAGAAAAACTGCCACAAAACACAAAAGGTTATAGTTTTAATAGTAAAGTTAAGAGAAGTGGTGCAAACCGACCTTAGTAAACCAAAAGTGATACAAGTATTTAAAGCTAGAGTTAATCCGATATAGAAAACGCCATCAGCCAGTCCCGATTAATTAGGCAGCCTCTTATGAACGCTCAGTTTGAAGTGATACGATGCGCCTTTGCACCAATAACGCTACGAAGCAGAATGATTGACAGGTCCTTTTGTATTTTGGACGAGCTCTAGATTTGAAAGTCGTCCTAAATTAGACAGGGACTAACGGATTGCAAAACAAAGGGTTTTGATAAGAAAAACCTCATAGCTTCATGCTTCATTTGTTTGTAAAATTATTTTTGTTTTGTATAGATCAATAACAAACCACAATTCACATTAAGTAGCTTAAAAAACAATTTTAAACTCCCTTTTTTTTAAAGTAGAAGATTACAAACAATACATTTTTGAATTGTTGCGCCACTGATTGCCCCGATAAATTATTCAATTTCAAATTAACTCAATTGTTTTTTTCAGATTTCCATTTCGTTTTCCTTTTTTTTTTATATTTTTAAATCAAGTTTTTTGAACTTCTATCGGGTTTCTATTTCCATGCTTTCCTACCCACGTAAAAGTCACTATTCTAGTAATAATTAATTCTGTGATCAATTAAATATTAACGTTTTCTCGATTATAAGCAATCGGTCCCTTTGAAACGCGTGGGTGTGGGTATGGGTGTGTAGATCCCGTCATCTGTTCTCGTTTCCGGTTTATTTTCAAATTTACATACAAATTTTAGCATGCAAAAATTTGAATATTACAAACAGTTTGGATCGAATAAAAAAAGTTTGTATTTCGCTCTTTTCTTTTGTTATAATAAATGATACAATACAGAAGATAATGACGAAAGCCACACTACAGTGGCTCGAGGGTACTATTCCTTGTATATAGCTCAGTTTGAAGTTGAAGTAGTAATCGATTTATCACAAAACGAAATTTTTCCATTTAAAATGTCCTAAAGAAATATCCCCGTAATTTTTATACGTGCGACTATATTGGGCAATAATTCAAGATATAGAAATTCTGACACATTTATAAATTTAGATTAAAATCGCGTTTTTTAAAGGGTGCATCAGGCGCGCCACCACGACTAGGGTTTTCAGGTTACCCCCCAAAATTCGCGTCTAAATAAACAACAAAAAATCGAAAAGTATCATAATTTTATTAAAAATAATAACTGCATTCATAACTTTTATTTCTAAAAATTACCAAAGAATCACTCAATCACTCAGCAATGAATCAGTTTTTTGCGCTAACTTTTGTCCGATGTGCACGTTAAATTAGCACCCACAGACCCACCCATCGAGAAAGACGCGACAGTAGTCGCTACTGCCATACCAAAAAAATTGACTATCACATTAAAAATTAAGAAGGCTCGACATCCACGCTGTATAAACTTTTGTAATAATTTTCTATTATCCTTGTGCCACTTGTACTCTCTAAAATATTTTCGAACAACGCAAATCCTCCTTAAACCCATCTTTTTCATTTTAATTGGCAGAATTTTCTCAAAGCACCACTTTGCTCGCGTTTGCCGTTAGATTCGTTTGTTTCTTTTACAGTTTTTGTAACAACATATGTGATGTTCTACACTTCTCCATCACTTCTCTAGTTTGCGGTCGGTTAAAACAACCATTAACAACTTAATAAAACAGGAAAACACTCCCTAATCAAACAACGACTATCCTTGTGTGAAGCCCCGTTTCAGTCGAAATTTTCCATCAGCTATGCATAATTTTTAAAACATCCTCAATTTTAATAAATTGAAGATTGTCACGACGATTTATTATGTTTTGGGGTGTTAAGCTAAAAAATCTAGACTTATTTTACCATTAATTTTCCAGAAGAAAAATGTAAATTTTCAAAAAGTGTAAAAGAGAGTATACAAATTGTAGCAAAAAAATTAAATTAAACGGAGATAAAGACTGGAACAACTTCCAATTTTGTAGCAGCAAATTCCTTCTTAATAAAGATCAAACATTTTTTTCATTAGAATTAATAATAAATCGCATTAATTTTAATTAAAACTTAAAAAGTTACTTTTTAATCGAATTATTTTTAAAATTAATTGCTTGTAATTAAAAATTGTCAACTTGTACAAACTTTGTTTGTGTGTATAAAGAACAAATTTAGAAAAAAATAGAATTAAAGAGTTTTCGTTTCTAAATTACGCCTTTTGTAATGTAAACTTCCTTTTTAATTAAATAATTTTCAATTGAACAATTTAAGGAAATGAAAATAAAAAAAACTTGTAAATAACTTGAATTTGTTCTATTGATAAAATTTTTCACGAGAGTTCCTTTTTCCATTTGAGTTTTAAATGGCAATTAATATTAAAAAAGCTTAAAGCATAGATTTTTGTTAATTGAAAATTGCAATTATAAAACTCGCAGGTAATAAAATTTTCTATAATTTTAATCTAAAACTTTAACGTCTCCTACCAAGAAGTTGTTTTGAAAGGTACAATAAATAGACGCCCTACATTTTACATTTTCGTATACTTCGTTTAACTACTTTGAAAAAGTAATCGCGTAGTAAAAAAGTGTATTTTTTATTTAAAGTTTTCGACGTTTTCAGCACCTTTGAGACTAAAAATGATGAATAGAAATCTTAGAAAAAGTCAATCTGTCTGTAACTTCCATGGGGTAGGTCGGAGCTAGTTGATTATAGGGGTAGGTAGACTAATTGAACGCACCACGTTTTAATCTGTGAAAGAGGCACCTCCCACCCCTTACTTGGGATAAGGGTGGGGGGGTCACAGTCGTACGTAAAAAAAGCTTCTTAAAATATTTTTTTGTGAGGTCATAACAATCCCTCGAAGTGCTTAAAATTAAAAATATGTAAGGTAAGTCGGGGGAAGACGCCATAGCGGGGCAAGATGCCCAACCAGCATTTTTCGAAACTCCTCCAACATATCTCCAGAAATAGTTATCTATGGGTTGCTTTGGTTTATATGCTACTAGCAAACATTGCTGAAAACAAGTTTTGGCAAGGGTTCGAAAAGTTTTCTAAAAAATTAATTTTTTTTGTTTGACTAAATTTTTGCTGCATCTCAGCTTTTAAATTTTATTAGGTGTTTTTTTGTGTTATCGATATCAACGAATTGTTAGCTTAAAATAAGGTACTTTTCACGTCTATTGTAATTTTTGCAAAAAAATGCGCATCAAATTTGATTTAGTTAGCGAGATTTGCATTTTCTCCCATACAATGGGGTAAGATGCCGAATTAGTACAAAATATGTAATTTATACTCATGGGTAATTAATTCCACGTCAGATCGGCCACTTTTGACCCTTAGGTCTTCGGATTTTGATGAAATTTGGTGTGTCTGTTGGAAATATGTTCAAACTTAGTGTACAAAGTGATTTTGCGAAAAAAATTTTTTTGACCTATTTACGGTCAAATTAATTTTTGAACTATTTTGAAAACATGAATATATTTCAATAATTTAAAACTTGCGATCTAAAAGATATATATTTCTGCAAAATACGCCTATTTAAAGCTAAAGGAACGTACTATTTATTTTATGCATCGCTTCTTTGATTTAATGCCTTTTTGGTCAAACTGTTCCAGTGTCAAATGTTCAAGTCGAAGTTTCCAAAATACACCCTCTGCGAATTTTGAAATTTTTTGATATGTTGAGCCCTTATACCTTATATTTAAGTGAAAAGATTCAAAACTGTGGGCACTCGTCAGCTCTTGACGCTACATGGTATTATAGAAGAATGGAAACAAAAATTTTTTGAGAAAAGATTGGGAATAGCAATTTTTTTTCAGGAATCCCTTTATTTTGGACCCGTTATTATGAGAGAAAATTTTCAAGATCAGGGGCGTGCGGGAACAGGGTCAAAATTACCTTTGTTCTTAGCAAAACTGCTAATTTTAAAATATCTTCGATCACATTGAAGATAGAAAAAAAATACATCTTAAATAATTTGTAATGTATAAAATTACCAAGAGAATGAGACTAGTTCAAACCCAAACGGATAATTTGTCTATGCAGAAAAAAATAAAAACCGCGAAAAGTTGAGTAATGTTTAATCCCAGTATTAAAGTAATTTTCAAGTCGAAGTTTCCAAAATGCACCCTCTTCGATTTTCGAAATTTTTTTATATGTTGAGCCCTTATGACTTAGGTTTACGTAAAAAAATTTAAAACCATGGGCACTCGTCAACTCTTGATGCTACACAGCCTCAAGCCTCAGTGAGGGTTTTAGATTGAGGTATGAGGGTTGAGACCGTGTAACATCAAGAGTTGACGAGTGCCCACGGTTTTGAATTTTTTTACTTAAACCTAAGTCATAAGGGCTCAATATATAAAAAAATTTCGACAATCGAAGAGGGTGTATTTTGGAAACTTCGACTTGAAAATTACTTTAATACTGGGATAAACATTACTCAACTTTTCGCGGTTTTTATTTTTTTCTGCATAGACAAATTATCCGTTTGGGCTCGGACTAGTCTCATTCTCTTGGTAATTTTATACATTACAAATTATTTAGGATGTATTTTTTTGCTATCTTCAATTTGATCAATGTGATCGAAGATATTTTCAAAATTAGCAGTTTTGCTAAGAACAAAGGTAATTTTGATCCTGTTCCCCCACGCCCCTGATCTTGAAAATTTTCTCTCATAATAGCGGGCCCAAAATAAAGGGATTCCTGAAAAAAAATTGCTATCCCCATTCTTTTCTCAAAAAATTTTTGTTTCCATTCTTCTATAATACCATGTAGCGTTAAGAGTTGACGAGTGCCCACGGTTTTGAATCTTTTCACTTAAATATAAGGCATAAGGGCTCAACATATCAAAAAATTTCAAAAACCGCAGAGGGTGTATTTTGGAAACTTCGACTTGAATATTTGACACTGGAACAGTTTGACCAAAAAGGCGTTAAATCAAAGAAGCGATGCATAAAATAAATAGTACGTTCCTTTAGCTTTAAATAGGCGTATTTTGCAGAAATATATCTCTTTTAGATCGCAAGTTATAAATTATTGAAGTATTCATGTTTTCAAAATAGTTCAAAAATTAATTTGACCGTAAATAGGTCAAAAATAATTTTTTCGCAAAACCACTTTGTACACTTAAGTTTGGACATATTTCCAACAGAGACGCCAAATTTCATCAAAATCCGAAGACCTAAGGGTCAAAAGTGGCCGATCTGACGTGGAATTACCCTCATTTTATTTGGATTTACCTATAGTAATAATGCGGACAATAGTGCCGACAATGATGAAATGTTTTAGTAGTGTGTAATGAAAACTATTACGACTACAGTGCGGGCAGCGTAGATCGGATTTGCTGCTTAATTTGCAAGAAGTGGTTACACGAAACATGTACTTTTGCACATGTATTAATCACCCATGTGACGATTATGGTCAATAGTATCTAATATAAGGATAAAACAGTTTTTTTTCATTTGGTACCTACCCCAATGCCTGGGGTAAGATGCCAAATTGTCAAAATATACAAAACAATTTTTTTCATTATGTTAACTAATAATTTATGTTGATTTGATATTGCTATCTAATAGTGTATTCTTTGAGTAATAGATATTTTAAAAGTAATCTAAAGCATCTTCCCTGGACTTGCTTTAGTATATTTTTGAAAAATAATAAAAATCATTAAAAAAATTAAAAACGAGCATATTGCCACATAGAACACATAGGACACAGTCCGAGAAACTGGAAAATTAAAAAAAAATGTCCAAAAATTTTTTTTAAGGGCGTTACGACTCCTCGAGTTTCGGAAATAATAACCACAATTTCGTAGGTGTTATTTAAACGTCAAGTTTAAACACGGCCTTAAAAAATATTTTTTTGCGCCCCTCCAATGAAAACGGTTGAGGTTTCAACAGACGATATCAAAAGGGACACCCCCTCGAGGCAATAAAACCAGGTCTTTTTGACTTTCGTGTTCGGGGCATTGAAAAATAACGTATTTTTTAGTTCGTCGCCGATTAGCGCCCTAACGGCACGTTTACAAAAAATGTCCCGTTAGCAAAAAGTTCGCGAACTGCAGACCAAACAAAATGGCGCAAAAATTTTTTAAATCCAAGTTTTGGGTGACGTTATTTTCAATATGGCGGCCGAAAAAACGTATTTCGCACAAGAGTACGGATGTGTATTTTTAGTAATGTTACCTTCAATTTGCAACAGGAATCTTTTTTGTGGGAAAGGTTCAGCTTAAGCTGTTATTTGAATTTGTTCTACTATACTATTTATGAGGATACCTTATATTAATTAATATTACTAACTTTTATAAACTTTTATAAGTAGTCATAGTGGTCTCAGACTCGAGTCTCACAGAATCTTCTTTTATGAACATGAACATGCCAGTTTTTCAACTTTATGCTAGACTAACCTTTTACAATATTGAGTGCATATGTGCACAATGTGGGTGTCGGTGGTCGGAAGCGTAATGATTGCCGCAATATTTTCATTATTCAGTTTAATTCCGAGCTCACTATTAACATTACTAACATTGCTATATCTTGACAACGGTAAGAACTACAAATCTGCTTAAATTTAAAAAAATATGTGTAAAAAATATATTAAAAAAATTTTGAGTTGTTCTGGAGATACTCAACAAAAACTGAAAATTGTCAATTTCTATTTTCCCATACAATGCAGTCGTCAATATCAAAAAATTTGTAAAGGAAATAGTTTTGTAACTTAAAAAAAATCTTTACAAATGACACTAAAATCAATAGTATTTAATTACGCTAGGTGTCGCTGTGGTTAATTTAGTTAAAACTAGGCGATGATTTTAAGA
Organism: Malthinus seriepunctatus; assembly: GCA_963924605.1. Taxonomy (NCBI): domain Eukaryota; kingdom Metazoa; phylum Arthropoda; class Insecta; order Coleoptera; family Cantharidae; genus Malthinus; species Malthinus seriepunctatus. The sequence continues at coordinate 28,281,894 of OZ004601.1, read as the reverse complement.
GGCCGATTTCTAACGAATGGGTGGGAAAGTTGAGATTTAGACATTCCGCTCGTAACCGTCAGCGACTTTAATATCCGGTTGATATCACTAATAGTCATAATTCCTGATAGGGTGAGGGTCAAAGAAGGCAATGACAATATTTGTATAGGAAATAAGAGCCTAATTAGTGAGAAAAGTTCAACAGAACTTGGTGTAATTCAAAAAAAATAAAGGATGCTGGGTAAAAACAACTTCCTTTACACATTTCGCTCACGTGTGATATAAGACGTTTTATCTTACAGTAAAGGATTTTAGATAGAATATCTTAATCGAATAAACCGCCAAAAGCCAAGTTATTTAAGAAAAAATAAAAATCGTATTACCATTATTACCAAAATAGTTGTTAGTTGTTTATGGTATAGTAACGGCGCGTTTAAGTCAATTATGACTCATCGCTCTAAAGTGTAAGCATCAATCTGTTGTAAACGTATGTCCGCTCTTAATACACAATTTCAGAAACGTCAAAATTAATTAATTTAATTCCTTTTTTGTCCGTGGTGGCGACACAGTATGTTGCGATGTACATTTTAAGCGGGAGTTTTAAATTAAATAAAATTGTACATCCAGTTTACTTTATTTTATGTTTTTCTCTCCGTCCTAAATTATGGAATACATTCCTGGAAACGCTTTAAACGAAGAATGAAAAGCAATCAAAGTGTAATAACAGATTTCCGATCGATTTATCTATTGACAGAAAGTTTAATAGTCAAGATTTTTTGAAAATGTCTGATTCTGACGCACACGGTAGAATGTAAACCTGCGTTTTAGGACGTAGAGGATCAATGATCTAGTATAAATGCTATTTTGCTTAGGGGGCTGTCAGACAGACGTTTTTCAGCGACCGTCATAGACCGACCAAAATTTTGACACATGGTTTTGAATGTTATTAGGCGGTTGGCAGACAAACGTTCAATCGTCAGCGATTGGCGATAGTGACCATTATCGAATTATCAATGACTGTCGATGCTGTGCGGCTAATGATATTAAAAACCACGTCTTGAAAATTTTGGTCGGTCTATGACGGTCGCTGAAAAACGTCTGTCTGACAGCCCACTTATAGACTTACTCATGGTACAAACAATAACTGGTATGTCAGTGCGCATGTGAGCTGTCGTTGCTATGGGTACTTGACGTCACATTCGAATGACAAATTTTGCGGGACTTTTAATTTGAAACGTGAAAACTATTCTAATTTACCTACATCTTATTTTAATTAATTTTTATATATTTCAAACAATTTTTAATTATACAACTTTTAAATAATAAGTAATAACTCATTTTTCTAGCAATTAGGTAATGTAATTATCACAAATATAAATTCTTAAGAATAATCAAAGCTTTTGAACACTTATAAACTTACCAAAAACTTACTTAGCCAAAAAATAAACAAAAAAGTTCTAAATAAATTATGTATCAATAATTATTAATGAAGTACTTCTAGAAATGCAGGAATCCTTAAAGATCCTTAAGTTCTTACTGTCTTCAAATGAAACCAGGTTTAAGGTTTAAAATTATAGACCAAAGGCTTTGTAGTTTATGCGTGATGCAAAAAAGCTTTCTCGCTGAGCTTATATAATTTATTTAAGTGACTTACCGTTTTTTAAATTAATCGTATCTGCTCTTTTGCAAAGAACAACCCATTGCTTACATATTTCCGATTTCGGAAATGTAAAATATTTAATTGACGTGCCCTTAGTTTTCACGTTGGAATTGCCACAACCATATACAGCACAACCGGGCATTTTAAAGTTTTAAATAAGATTTTAATTAAAAATGTTTAAATTAAAAAAAAAATTTAATTACGTCAAACTGACATTACATTCGTATCTACTTTAGATCAGAGCATGCGCACATGCATCTATTCGTGAATGACGTCATGCGCAAAAGGAGACGCGTTTTCGTATGTTTAGCTGACATACTAGTATACTTATACTATGGACTTACTCAAGGGCGGCAAAAAAGTGAGAAGCAGAGGCACTGGGTTTTGGAACCCAAGAAACCCACATCTTGTCACTGTTAAAACCGACGATAAAAACATCACACGATTAGCAAATCAACAAATTCAACAATTTTAGAAAAAATAATTACTCAGTCGATGCTCACATACACAACTTCATGAGTTTATTAACATTTTACAGCCCAGTAATCAACCCCTTGATTCGTTAAATTGTGTTAAGTGCAGAGGAATCCAAAGATCTTCTCAGAAGCGCATTGATTAATTTAAATCAATATTTTTGTTACACGAAATTTTTGTATAAAATAGTAAAAAGTGCAACCGAAAATTTTACTTCTGAGAGAAAGCTAGGTAATTTTGAAGAAAACCATCGTCAATAATTTATTGTGTGGCTGTCTATTTCATTCAAAGAAACTTTCCATGTACTATATCGTACCACTTTATTACGTTAAAAATTCTGTGATAAAGAAAAAACTAATTTTTATTTAAAAAACTGATTTAAATTTAACTGACATAACATAACCTCAAAACATCCAACTGACATCTAATAAAAGTCTGAAATGCTCGACATACGTTTTTATCTACCATATAGTTTATACACCAGACGTATGTTTTTATATACGTCTTTTTTTATTACAATATTAGACAAAGAAAAAATATTTTATACCGACATTTCTTATAACATACTGCGATGCGTCATAATTGACTTAATCCTGGCGGGACTATAGTCATGTTTGTTGATGAAAAAATCGTATCACAGGTTAAGTAGCATTACACATTATACTCACTAGTAAATGAAATCTTATTTTGGTCACTCAAAACGATTACATAAAGTAACCAAAATTCGCTACTGCGAGATGTATTATTTTAGTGTCAAAAATATGCAATGAAAAATCTAAAGCTGGAATTACACTACTGCGATGTGCGTTGCGCAATTCTTTTGGTCAATTTTAAATATTTTACCAAATAAATCGACCAATAGAACTACGCGACGCAGCGACGCACGACGCACACTGCAGTAATGGAAATCCAACTTAAATCGACGTGTGCGAGCCTTTTTTCCAAATATTTTTGATATGCCAAGGTAATTATTTCAAATCTTTAGGACACCCTGTTTACATTTATTTTATATTAACGACAAATTACTTCCTTTATGTATGTAAATAATCCATTTTATAGTCTAAAAACTCTAAAAAGCAGTCAAAAATAAAATTATAATAATGAACGACAAATAGCAATTAATTAAAATTGTATAAGGAGCATTAGGTAGGTACTTTACTTTAATTATAATCAATATTTTAAGTACTCCTCTACTATATGAAAATCCATATCATAATTCATAAAATATAATTAAGTAAATAAATAAACTTTACCTTTTCTTACAATACTTCCAGAATAATAAACCACAACCCGACATAACCATTGCAAATTACAAAGCAAACAGCATTATCCCTTATTAATCTGACACATGTCTTAAAACTCAAAGTAAAATAAATCTATAGTCTGTTCCAGCCAAAAAGGTTTGTGTTGGAGGTATAGGGAACAGCGTTGCCTGATTTAATATACGAATTATTATTGTTTTTGCACAGAACGCATAGGACCTTGTGGATTTTGTAAGAGTAGGTTATTTGACACCTAATATGGGCATTTAAAACATTTTTACGCGGTATAGGCCTTTTTCATATTGAAAAAATATTAAAAATGTAAAACTTCGAAAAAACGTTTTTTTAAGCTTTACATCATCTTATCTCCAATTCTATTTGAGCTATCGACTTAATTTTTTTTTAAAATTAAAGTACTTAAATGAGCGCTTCTGGTAGTTTTTTTGCCGTTGTCAAAATATTGTTTATAACATTATTTATATTACAATTTATATCCGAACTCGCTGTAAATGCATGCATATTTTCACTAATCGACAAACTTTTTTATTTTTGGAAATTGCTATGTACATGCTGCGAAGCAATTGAAGTCCAAATAACGCAGAAGTTTTTAAAAAAAAGAAAATTGATTTACGACTTATAGTTTTTTAGTTATGAATTTTTTTGTGCCGCATTACATTGAAGCGCGTCCCTCGATAACGAAGTGGCCGGCAAGAGATTTGCATTGCATGATCAAAGTACACATTTTTGTCTTAAATACCTTTGTTAGGTAATCAATTTTTGATAATATGCATATTTTGCCTTTTTAAAGCTTTATTCAGTTTATTTTAAGCATTTCAATTTAATTTTTTTAATCAAGGGAACACGATTGTTTGCTTACTAGTGAATAAAAAGATAAGCGTACGAAGCAATTTCTATATTTAAAAAAAATTAAATAATTACAATTTTTGATAAATAAATATATGTATGTATTTATTAATTGTATTAAATTGATTTTATAACGAAAAAAAAATGTCTATATGTACATTGTATAAGGCGTGGTAAACTTGCACGGCATACTGGCAACGGTGAGCTAATAGTAAAGGATCGCGCTAATTAGAATACAAGTGTGCGCGACAAAGCTAGTACATTCCTATACCTCCAACACAAACCTTTTTGGCTGGAACAGACTATAGTTAACTAGATAAATAACTGTATAGTTTAAAATGAACTTATACGACTGGAATTAAAACCTGTTACGTTTAATTATTTGGAAAAAAAAGTGTTATAACTATTAAATAATCTATTGTTACGAATTTTTACGCTAAACACAATACAATCGAGCGATCGTTAGAAATTACACATTGAAATTAAGGAACTCCCACAGACAGGCAGACTATTTCTCAAAAAATGTCTAATCTTCATTACTAGAGCTATTATAGACCGGAAAAATAGCATAAAAATTGAATAAAGCATAAATATTACATTTAAATGCTAAGAATAAACGTAATTATAAAATCAAATAATATAATTCGTACGTCAATAAAACTAAAAACTAATTACGTAAATAATAATATTAAATATTTATACAATATTTATTAATAAATAAATTAGAATTATTAGGACTTCTGTGTTAAGAAAAATAAAAAAATTATAACAAAACTTTCTCATCTGGATGTGGCCTAAATCGTAAAAATATTTTTAAATATACAGGGCGTATCGTTGAAGCGTTACATAACCTCACTTTATTATTTCTAACGTTAATTCTCGTTTTTTGTTGCTTATCTGATTTTATTAGCTAATTTTAAGTATAAAAGTTGTCTATGCCCAAAGTCAACAGTTTAGTTCAACTGTCAGCTGTACACAAAACGATGGGAATTATAAGGCAACTTCGGGAACTGATAGAGAACGCTAAAATAAAATAAAGCTTGGACAGTTGCAATAAAATCAAGAAAGTCAAGTAATCAATCTAACCTAACCTACACTAACAAGACCTACCTAACCTAATCTATACCGTAACCTAATCTGGATCTGCATGTATAATATAAGCAGTCAAAAGCGTAGTGCTGGCCACATTACCTTAACGCTAGGCTAACGCCTAGCGATCGTAGGTACTAGGTAATCTCCTAAGAGCTCTCAAATGTTATAAAACGTTGACAAAGAGTAAGCAGTAGTTTCATTTTATGGCCTAAAACTTATTAAACGTCCACCACGTTATAAAAGTAACTTTTATTATTAATAGCTAATAACTCTAGGTATTACTGTAGCCCCTGTAGCCTGTAGGTATTACTGGTAAAAAAAAAGAAAAAATGATTTTTTAAATAACAAAAAACTATCAATTTAAAGATTCTTAATCTAATAAAAAATGGGGCCCCATTGCACTTCAATAGTCCTTGGCCCCCAGAAACCTAGACCCGTCCCTGAGTAAGTCACACATTACGCTTTAGAGCCTTTCATTTTGTCGGTGGTTACTGACAAAAATAGAAAACAATTCAATTTTATAGAACAACATTATTTGGTCTGATGATGTTTTTTACCAACGCCCGCTTGTTCAATAGGCGTAATGGGTATAATGACCATTATTGGGTAAGACCAAAAATGGAAGAATGTGAAAAATGAAAAAAAAAGTGCTTTGGGATCAATGTGTGGATGTGTGGGTTGCTTTGCGAAAACAAAAAATGATAAAAACAACAAAGCAACGTTATTATTTATATGAGTTTGTAGATATTTTTCTATGGCAACTCTCTTAATTTTTAGATGTCTAACGCTCGGTTGTATAATGGTGGATTATATTTTAATCCGAGAATTAGATTTATAATCCTTAGATATGGCAACGTTACACAAGAAATAAAGAAAGAAAGAAATAAATAAAAATGTCAAAGTTTGACAAATTATATTCACAATAATTCAATACAAAAATAACTTAACCTCAAATTTATATTTCATTTGCAACTTCAAACTTTGACATTAAAGTGCTTAACGTTGACATATTAATGGATTATAAACATAATTCTCGGATTAAAATGTAATTCGCTCTTATGCAACCGAGCGTAAGAAATTTGATTTTTCAATAAATAAATAAATAAATAAACTATCAGTCAATCACTTTGTACACATTTAAAAATTAATATCATGAAAAAATTCAGTCTAAAGGGCAAATCTGGTGTACGTTGCTAAAATCAGAATTCTACAAATAATCTATCCAGATTTGTAAAGAAAATATAGGGCTGCAACTTAAATTTTTTTGGATAACGTCACTGTTCGAACAGAGTAGGGGGTAGAAAAATGAAATAAATCAATTCTACATGGACAGTGTCATCACCCGTTTTCTAATGTTCCCGCAGGGAAAAAATATTTCCATTATTCCAGACTTTTGAAGGGCTTTGCGGGTAGCGTTATGTACAGTCAGCCTCACAATTATTGGCCAACAACGACAAAAGGACAGAAGGGGAGGTTGTTGATTTACTACTTGTTGACAAAATAAAGTTACCCCTTAATTTAAGTATGGGGTGTTATGATGGTTACATCCACAATTCGTGCTAAACGTATAGCCAAGATGGCCATTAATTGTGAGACTGACTGTACAGACCTTTTAAAAACACCTTGTATATTAATATACTTTTCTATTTATTTAAAAACAAATATTGCTATTAAGTATTCATTGTGGACAATGGCCTTTTTAATATCAGATTCTATTTGTGCTAATGGATCTATTGACCGGTTTTTCCTAAATTCATTTTGACTATATTAATAATATACATAATTGAAAAATAATACTCCTAAAATTTATAATGACGTTAATTATAAATAAAAATAAAAAATCGATACCTATCTCTAAAGATTTAAAAAAAAGTTATAGAGATGACTCTCATTCCATTTACATCCGATAGGTCGTTATTATAGAAATTGAGGCGCACTACTAGGGCGCTCCCTAGCGGGAAAATTTTAACCTAATATTCTATCTGAAATTGCAAATCGATTAAGTAAAGTTTTATGCTATCTACTCACGTACAGTCTGACGGCTAGTCATGACCATGGCACTACAGATGAACAGTTTTTAGCCGTCTTTTTCCAGTTACCTAAAAATTAACGTGTTTGGTATGCGGTTATCGGACGGACGGCCACTACACACGTTAAGTTTTTGGTAACTGAGAAAAGACGGCCGGCTAGAAACTGTTTATAATTATATAAAGTGATCAATGGCCGACGGACTTTAAGCGAATAGAGCTTTAGTTATGATTGAGGGGAAAAATCATTGAATAAATAAATAACTAACCCCTACTCTACCAGGAAAGAGCCATTTAGCTAATAATATGGATCGCAATGGTTTTCTAAATATAGCGATTTCCGGTCAATTTCTCTAATAGAAATGGTTGCTTATACTCCCACTTATAAGGAAAGATCATGACAGCCAATGATAACGTAAACTCGACGAAATGAATTAGTCATTCCATAGTTTTCCAAAATGTCGTTTCCGTCGCATTTTCTCTTATAGCAACGGTTGCTAACCTGCCTTCCGGATCTTTATATTTATATTATTACCAACACAGAGAGACCGACGTTATTTCTAACTTATTTCAAAATGGATATATACTCGCGGCATACTCAATTTTTGTATCCGAATCACAAGCTCCTACGTTATCCTTATTTCTTATTATTATACGATAAACGTGAAAGTATAAATAAATGAATAAAAAAATAAATTCCAACATTTTAGAGTTTATTTATTAGCCCAGTTAAACTTTAATAGCTCAGTATGAAAACTAAAATTTTTGATATTATTGATTTTGAATTTTGACTTCGGTTAGTTACTCTTAACTTTGTAATATTAAAGGCTTAAAGGGAGTAAATTCAAGGAAAATTAAGCGTTAATGTAAATGTATAACGTGGGAGCATTATTAGTTTAAAGTTATAAGATACTTAGGAAAAGTTTTGTGACATTTATATTAAGAGAACAGATTTCATGCAAATAAATTCGTGCAAAAAATATTAATAGGTAAAAATGAAAATTCCAACGTACCCAGCAGAATCTGTTTGAGTGACGTTCGAAGGTGCAGCCATAGCCAAAGCTTTATACCTCGCCTGTTCCATCGTCGGTAAAACTATATCGACAGACCTGGATCTTAGGGTAACATTTGGGCCGACCGGAATTTCCAAACTAACACCAGAATGTTGCAATTCTTCCGTTTTGACTTGCGAAACTTTTGAAAAACATGAATCGACGGATGCCGCACGATCTCTTTTGATATCCGGTACTTGCAAATAGATGTCTCGTACCACCAATCCGGGAATTGTAACGGCATCGCCTTCAGAAAGTGCACCTTCGGAAGTACCATCGGAAGCAGGTTCCGATGGCATTTCCGACATATTTTCTAACGAATTGCCAGTTGGTTCGGCAAAAAAAGCTTCTTGACGTTGGATGGATTTTCTCCTAACCGGAGTATAAACAACAGGTTCGTGCTCGTCATCATCTGCCGGAAAGCATTCGATCGTAGGTGAACTAGGAATAGGAGGCGGTGATTGAAGCGGTGGAGCAAGAAATTGATTTAAAGTAACAGTAATTGAAGCCTTAACATTTTTTTCTTCTTCTTCTTCTTCGTCATCATCGTCGTCATCGTCGTCGTCGTCGTAATCCGAATCGCTTAACGAACTATCGCTAATACTAAACGAACGAAAATTAGCAGATTCTAAAAGCATCGAAGTATTTTGCAGTTTCGTATATTCTTCAAGACACGAACAATGAACACAGTAAGTACCTTTAGTACTAGATGATCTACGACGTTGAAAGCGTTTAACTGGCACTTCTAAATAATTTCCCGGCTCTTCGCTGCTACCAGAATCGACACTTTTCGATCTAACTCCGGGAAATTGAATCGGAACCCTTAAAAGAGTCGTCGGATCAATTCGTCCGTGTTCTTCTTGTAACTTTTTTGCTTGTATTTCATCGAAAGATGCTGATCGAATCTGTTTTGGTACTTCAAGGCTACTTTGTGTCTTCATTTCGTTTCCTGTAGGTGTACGTGATCGCTTAAAAGTAGTTCGAAGTCGTTGCATTTCTTAACGCGGTGGTCTAGTGACCACGGTTCTTGTAGCACTCATTTTTGATAACTAATTAACGTCGATATATTTTTCTTGTATCATTTTGTTATTATTATTACTAAACAATTCTCGAGAATAGTTTGTAAAATGTAAAACTCTCAAGAATTGATCGATCTCTCGAGTGCAAATTCGAGTTTAAACTTAATTTTTCGCAACAAACATAATATTTGACATGTAGATGACGTGTTGATGGACTTGTTGATATTTTTTATTGGTGTTTGAAGTTGCTTCATGATAATACCATGTAAACTAAATAAGAGAATTGAAAAAATATATGTAATTTTTTTATTCTCGTATGAAATAATGTACGAGTTATGGCAAAAATAAAATCGTTTCGTTTCTATTTCAAACGTGACGCGAATTCAATATTGCGCTTTTCCACAGTATGGCGCCGTTACAACGTATAACGAGCGAGATAGCCACAGACAAAAACACACTAATGGCATAAACCACTAATCAATTGTTTCATTAATTTGATACAACTTGATTTTCAAATAAAGTCAATTAGGTACATCAAAATAAATTGGTTACATGATATTACAGTTTAAAAGAGAGCATTTCGAGAGAGAAAAAGAAAGAAAAACTTTAATAAGAAAACTGTCTCTCGGGGTCTTTGGTAACCCATTTTTGTTTAAAAGTTTCTTCTCAACTCTTTTCATCTGCTAAATTTCTTTAAATACTTTTCTCTTGTCTCAGACATATTCATTTCCTAAAAGCATTTCTAACTTTATACATTTGCTTTTCTTTTTATGACTGTTTAAATGTATAATGAAATGGAATGGTTAATTAAAGATTAAACTTGCATCAAGTTTACCATAATGGCCACGTCGCATTCAATATTTACAGCAGATATATACAGCGTGCCCACAGATGAATTCTCAAAGTCAACATGGGGATCTCCGGTATTATGAGTTTATGAGAGATAGAGATTTGGTTCAATGGAATAAAATATTCCTTACTTACATTTATTTATCAAACCACATAAATAAATTTCAGTTATTTCACGTAGTTTAGACGTACAAAAAGTATATTATAATACAAGTGTATTAGAAAGACTTTATCGCATTAGCGACGAAAACTAATCGCACGCTCGTGCTTGTATGGGCGCGTATGCGTGAAAGTCTACTTCTACACGAAGATTATACGCTATTTTTTATTATAATTGCAACTAAAACCTCTATAAAAGAGAAAAAAGTTGTCTATTTAAAATTTGAAAATTAAGCGTGTCGATTTTGGATATATTTAATGCCACAGAAATGCTTTGTGTTTACATTAGAGAACAAAAGTTAATATTATTGTTGTTAACTAGACGACTTCACAGACCACTAGTGCTATAAAGACGGTTTTATGAACGCTTTTTAGTCATAAATTGGCAGATTATAATGCAAGTATAATAAAAAAATAAATTTTATTTTCTTGTTTTTGTCATTGGCTGATTTATTTTCAGTTACATAATTTTTAAATAATTCACATTGATTTTGTGACAAAAAAGTCTAGTGACCTAGGACAAGCGAATTCATTGTTATAAAAAAAAACAAATTAACCAACTGTCAAAATTAGAATGATAGGAATGATACGTATGGCGTTGTGTAAATTTTTTAATCACTTTTGAATCAAACTAAAAAAAGTTTTTATTTTTTAATAGACGTATGACATTTCCGCCGCATTTTCTCCTATATATTATGCAACGATTGCTAACTCTCCTTCCTGAGATTTTATTTTCTAAGGTTTATTATAATACAAAGACGTAAAATGATGCTTCACAGGTGCACGCAGAATTTTAAAATCACGGCGCAAGTCTCCTAAGAATGCCTAAGAATGAAAATACCCATTTATTAATGAAAAACTATAAAAAAGAATAGTAGTTTATGATATAGGTGTTAAAAGGGGCGTTTTATTTTGTGAGTGGAGAAGAGTGCGAAACGAGCGAAGCGAGTGAATCCACGAACAAAATAAAATCACTTTTACCACATACCTATTATCATACAATATGTTTTATATTTTGGCCGTTTAAATCAAAAATTGTAACAAATTTCAAATTTTAAAATTGAGGTTGATTGGTACTTCTGTTTACAATATACTGACAGTACTGACATTTAAAAACTTTTTATGTTTAAAATTCATTTTATTTTTCATATTAAATGTTATTGCATTGACTTTAAAATACAGTGTGTTCATGAAAACAGTTTACAATAGCTAACTTTTTTATTAGCGAAGATACGAATACGGTTAAATTAGTAAAGTTATAGTACCTGTTTTCCCGGTTTTAGTGATGTAGTTGAAAAAACGGAAAAGGATCTAGTTACCGAGATACAGGAATATGTCCCTTTTTTTTAATGGAACACCCTATATATTTTTAGATATTTGGATTCCTCAAGCATTTCTCTGTATAAAAGTATTAAGGCATTTTATCAAAATATTTAGAAATAACCGAGTTACAGCTCATTTTGTGGTCAGGTATGCTGTGAGTTACACGACCGTTCACGAAACAGTTTACAATAGCTAACTTTTTTATTTATGAAGTTACAAATTCGGTTAAATTAACAAAGTTTTAGTATTTTGTCGTCTTCATCTAGCTGGGTAGTTGGAAAATCTGAAAACGATCTAGTTGCCGAGATATGCCAATATGTCACTTTTTTTTAAATTGAACACCCTGTATATTTTTGGATATTTGGATTCCCCAATCTTTTCTCTGTATAAAAGTATAAAAGCACTTTAACAAAATATTTAGAAATAAGAGAGTTATAGCGCATTCCGTTATTTTGTATTGTAGAGACAAAATTGTAGAGCGCCATAGAAAACAAGAGACTTTATAAGACTTAAAGTCTCTTGTTTTCCATGGCAATCTAAAATTTTGTATTCTTTTGTAAGAATACAAAAGAACAGGATGCACTATAACTCTGTTATTTCTAAATATACTTTATAAGACTTGAAGTCTCTAGTTTTCCATGGCACTCTACAATTTTCTATTCTTTTGTAAGAATACAAAATAACGGAATGCGCTATAACTCTGTTATTTCTAAATATTTTGATAAAGTGCTTTAATACTTTTATACAGAGAAAAGCTTGGAGAATCCAAATATCTAAAAATATACAGGGTGTTGAATTTAAAATTAAGTGACATATTGGCATATCTCGGCAACTAGGCCATTTTCCGACTTTCCAACTACCCAGCTAGATGAAGACGACAAAATACTAAAACTTTGTTAATTTAACCGAATTTGTAACTTCATAAATAAAAAAGTTAGCTACTGTAAACTGTTTCGTGAACGGTCGTGTAACTCACAGCATACCTGACCACAAAATGAGCTAAAACTCGGTTATTTCTAAATATTTTGATAAAGTGCCTTAATACTTTTATACAGAGAAATATTTGAGGAATCCAAATATCTAAAAATATATAGGGTGTTCTATGTAAAAAAAAGTGACATATTCTTGTATCTCGGTAACTAGATCCTTTTCCGTTTTTTCAACTACATCACTAAAACCAGGAAAACAAGTACTATAACTTTACTAATTTAACCGTATTCGTATCTTCGCTAATAAAAAAGTTAGCTATTGTAAACTGTTTTCATGAACACACTGTATATTCTTTAAAATTTTAATACATAAAAATAACGTTTAGTACAAAATATAAATTATTTAAAGTCCTTATTGAAATTTATCGCATGTTCATGTCATATTTTTGAACAATTACTAGTTTGGCGTCGTTTACTCGTTTCACAAGTTTTTATAAGTTAATCAATTTCTTTCAAAATAAAATTAAAGCTTTAAATGTATAAAAGCCACACATACAGGGGGTCAATTCTCGACACTTCGTGATAAAACGTATATTCGTTTATGACGTCAGTAACAATGGAATCACAATGTGTTTCTAAGTGTTTCCATCGCTATTGACGTCATAAACGAATATTCGTTTTATCACGAAGTGTCGAGAATTGACCCCCAGTACAGTTTTTCGTACCACAGAATCAGCTGATCACCAAAAAAATGGTAGCTACAAAATGGTATTTTATACCTGTGTGTTGACGTAATTTCACGATTAATAGGTTTGTTCCTACAAACAGTCGAACCAGTTCAGAACGGTTCAGAACTGAACAGCGCAAGCGCACATTGAAGTTGGCAATACAAATTTCAATTAGCGCACACTCCGCCCAGTTACGAACCAGTTCGAGCTGTGTGGGAACAAACCTGATAAGACATTTCGAACTTAAAATTGGTGGAAGTTCCGTATAGCCTATTTGATACAATGGCGGCCTCTCGTTGTCGTGACTATTCGTAACTATTCGTAACTATTCGTACAGTGTAGATATTAAGACGTCAAAATGAAATACCTATTTATAATAAAAACTTCATATCATTGTTAAATGTCAATAGATCATGTTGGATTAATATCTACATATTAAGTATAATAATTATTATAGACAGTAAAATAGCATTTTTAGCCTCATAGTAACGATATCAAAATAATATGTTGATGAAAAGACCGATTTTATTTAAAGTGTCGCTTTTTAATTCAGTCGAAAATAAAGAGTAAGGCCTGTAGTATCGAATTGGTGTTTAATGATGCCGGTCGCTTACAACATACAACACAGCGTTATTTTGAAATGTTTTTGAAAATGAGTTGCATTTGCTTCATTTATTAGCGATGACTTTGTCCTGATGCAGGATAAGCGCGGTTTCACACAAACTGATACTATCGATGTCTATCGGCTTTCATGTAAATCACAATAAATTGTATTGTTTTAAATAGAGAACTGTGTCACACAGCCGTCGATCCGGCAATAAAGTCGACCAATATCATTACTTGTCGAACGAATCTGATGATAAGTATGTATTAACTTCACTTTTTACTCATAGGTTAATTAAAAAACGAATTAAAATTATTAGGAGTTTTTAAATCTATTAGGTGAAGGAAAAGGTACTTTTATTTCTAGAAATATTTATTTTGAAAAATCTTTATTTTATTTTAATTTACCTCACCTACTACAGGTTATAACAACAAAGATTAAGATGTCATTTCGAAAAAGGGAGGAACAAACATAGTACTTATGTCTGTGCCTATCTATGTGTGAACACAATAACTTCCGAACGAATAGATTTATTGATTTCAAATTTGGCGTGCATATTTAGTATAATGAGACAAGGGTTCGGATTGCATTCGAGAGTAATATCGCTTCACAAGAAATGTGCTGAAAATTGGGGTTGAAAATATTATAAAACGCCATAAATTTAAAAATAATTCAAGATGGGTAATAAATTGTATTTCATATATTGGGAAATAAAGATTTAAAAATAGCTTTAATAATTCGTAACTACCTCTTTAGAGAAGACTTTTGTCTTTTTTTATTGAAAAACAAAGGGAAAACCATATATTTCAAAACTGCCACCTAAAAAACTATTTTCTATCCCTACTGCTAACCCTATATTTTAGAAGTAATCGGGGAAGCACTGATAGCTATACTTGGCGTTTACAGCGGTTTTTCTTACAAATTTTCCAATAAAATAAAACGTTTTGTAAAATAATAAATATAATGAAAATACAATGCGACATTTAAAAAATATACGTCATAATATTTATCAAATGTTGACTATAAAAAACGCAAGCTATGTCAAAACATGACATTTAATGAAAACCTCTTGACATGTCCTACTCTTTTGGAGAACAACTTCTGTAACAATTTTATTGAATTTATGCCAACCTTAGGCACTCAGAAATTAAATGTTATTCTACATTATGGACATTTCAAAACAAACTTGTACCTTTAAAAAAGCTTTAAAATGTTCATAATTCTTTTGTTTTTGTTTTATTTTTATTTTGTTTCATGCATAGTTACGCCTTCTAGATAAAATACTGATTGCTCTGTATAAACCGCACTACACCAGAAATTGCTCTTTCAGACCCAAAATGATATATTATACAGAGTGTTTCATATATGTCATGACTTTAAAATAAATAATATTTATCAAGAAATACAAATGTGTTCCGGATAGTACGCTCTTCACATGTGTATAAATAATATAGTGCGTTACAGATTCTATCATTTAATAACGGAGATCATCGTGACTCTTTGAACACACTATACACTGTTCAGCGAGGAATGGAGCTGTGTAATACTTTGAGAACGAATAAAAATATTAAAATTCTAAAAATGTTTTCATAAATCCCACTTAGAGGTACCTACATATTTTGTAAAACGCTTAAAGTTACATCCATCACCGCTAGATGGTGCCATCTGACTTTAGTCTTTTACACCCTCTATAATATTTAATATTTGAAATCTCCTTTTAATGATGATTAAAATAGTCCAAACACATTAGAATTGGACCTCTAACTAATTAGTAACAGGACGGGACCACTTTTAAAAATTTTCATTTGGCGAGTAAAAACAGGTGAAAAAAAGTTTACCGTTTTTTTGCATATATACAAAGTTATAGGTCATCTAAGAAAAAGATGGTGTTCTGTAGTGCTTTTTGCAAAATACTTGAAAAGGAAGCCAAATATCGATAAAATGTATAAAAGCAATCTTGTTGAGCATAAAATTACTAATAAAAAACATATTGCATGTTTTGAGTTTTGACAATCTATTTAAGGTGATACGACAGTTTTTTTAAGGTAGTCATTTTCCCAAATTGTTAATTAACAAAATAATATTTTAACTCATTTGTAATGCAATTACAATTCTGAAAAAATTCACCTGTTATCTGACATTGTTGGAGAAGATATTCTATGAGTTTCAGGTTGTTTGAAGTTCATTTTCCTAAATTATGTATTTTTTTTTTTCATTAAATTATAGAATTTTTTTTCCATTTTAGTTCTTTGCAGTTTTAACAACATTAGAGTTGGCAGAGACTAATTAAACTATATTCATCTTGTTCCTTAAGAAATTTCCTACAAAAATTCTCCCCTTCACTTTTTTCTATCATCATTTGTTTTTTTATTAATTCGCGTGCAAACTTGAAAATTAGTGTGCACGCGGACACCAACGATAGATGTCTATTGTTAGACTACTTTTTAATAGTTTAATAGACTATTTTAATAGCTAATAGATATTTTTAAAAAACAAAAGCAGCATCGAAGTGGCCATAAAATTATGCACAATTTTCTCCATTTAACCGACTTCGTATCTCTTACGGTGTCCGAGATCGATCCCCATGCGGTGCACGTTATACTGGACACACTGTATGTCAATCCGTTACGTCACGTTCACTTGTTTATGGCATAAAATGCGCAATTTCTTGGTCCATGGCAGGCCCATTCGTTAATCAATACTTAATTTCGATGGTCATCGAAAATAGAGTTCAAATATACAAAACATATGAGTTATCAAATTTAAAGAAATGAAGTCAGTACCGGGATTCACAAACTTTTTCGGTAGCTTAACGATATCGATAACTAGCGATTGAGGTTATGTTTCGATTTTGTAACTCAAATTTTTCGATTTTTGTGGATAAATATGTCTATAGCTACCGAAAATCGTTAATTAATTGCAATTTTCTATGTACTTAACGATATATTTATCCATATAAATCTCTAACTTTGAATTCATACTTAACGAATCTTATGGTGACCGACGTCGCTCGCTATCGAAAATAGTTAGTGAATCGCACTACAGGTAGCTATATCTAGTTGAGATGAATGTAACTTTAATTTTTGTCCACAAAATATATTATTATTTTATTAAAATATTTTTATAATTCTAAAATCTATATCCTTTACCAAAATACTAGATAGTTGCATTCCTCGCCGAACACACTGTATATTTGTATAAGGGGAACTTGATATAACTATTGACAAAATTCTCGGTAAGTTTTCTTTTCTATTAGAAATAACAATTATTTCCTTTTTGATAATGATAAAAAAAAACATAAAAATGTGTATAACGAGTATATCCGAATTTAGGACAAATTCCTTCCTGAAGTTGAAACGTAGGTACATTTTTAAAACATTCTGTACATTAATAATTTCTCAATGAAACGATTACTATAACGAAGTTTGAAATACATTTACTGAATGAACGAAGTACGAAAGA
Source organism: Malthinus seriepunctatus (assembly GCA_963924605.1). Taxonomy (NCBI): domain Eukaryota; kingdom Metazoa; phylum Arthropoda; class Insecta; order Coleoptera; family Cantharidae; genus Malthinus; species Malthinus seriepunctatus. The sequence goes on along the minus strand of OZ004601.1, from coordinate 28,264,411 downwards.
GTGAAAAAATTTCGTTAAAATAAATTTATTTTCTTCCCCTATTTCATTTTATGAGAAAAACCGCGTGAAATTTCTCTTTACCCACGTAACACAGAAATATTGGCCCATTATTGGAGAAATATTTAAAGGATGGGCCAATATTGACATTATTTAACCAATATTGGCTAATCGTTGGTTGACTATCATAAAAAAATATTGGGAAATTATGATGGTCCTTTGTTGGGTAAACATTGAAAATCAATAATACAATGAAATTAATGTTGGACCTTTATAAAATATCCATATTCAACCAATATTGCTATTATATATTAGGAAAATATTGGCTAATCGTTGGTTGACTATCATAAAAAAATATTGGGAAATTATGATGGTCCTTTGTTGGGCAAACATTGAAAATCAATAATACAATGAAATTAATGTTGGACCTTTATAAAATATCTATATTCAACCAATATTGCTATTATATATTAGGAAAATATTGGCTAATCGTTGGTTGACTGTCATAATAAAATATTGGGAAATTATGTTGATCCTTTGTTGGGCAAACATTGAAAATCAATAATACAATGAAATTAATGTTGGACCTTTATAAAATATTCATATTCAACCAATATTGCTATTATATATTTGGAAAATATTGGCTAATAGGTGGTCGGCGATCATAAAAAAATATTGGATAATTATGTTGGTCCTTTGTTGGGCAAACATTGAAAATCAGTAATACAATGAAATTAATGTTGTACCTTTATAAAATATCCATATTCTACCAATATTGCTATTATATATTAAGAAAATATTGGCTAATCGTTGGTTGACTATCATAAAAAAATATTGGGAAATTATGTTGATCCTTTGTTGGGCAAACATTGAAAATCAATAATACAATGAAATTAATGTTGGACCTTTATAAAATATTCATATTCAACCAATATTGCTATTATATATTTGGAAAATATTGGCTAATAGGTGGTCTGCGATCATAAAAAAATATTGGAAAATTATGTTGGTCCTTTGTTGGGCAAACATTGAAAATCAATAATACAATGAAATTAATGTTGTACCTTTATGAAATATCCATATTCAACCAATATTGCAATTATATATTAGGAAAATATTGGCAAATCGGTGGTCTACGATCATAAAAAAATATTGGGAAATTATGTTGATCCTTTGTTGGGCAAACATTGAAAATCAATAATACAATGAAATTAATGTTGGACCTTTATAAAATATTCATATTCAACCAATATTGCTATTATATATTTGGAAAATATTGGCTAATAGGTGGTCGGCGATCATAAAAAAATATTGGATAATTATGTTGGTCCTTTGTTGGGCAAACATTGAAAATCAGTAATACAATGAAATTAATGTTGTACCTTTATAAAATATCCATATTCTACCAATATTGCTATTATATATTAAGAAAATATTGGCTAATCGTTGGTTGACTATCATAAAAAAATATTGGGAAATTATGTTGATCCTTTGTTGGGCAAACATTGAAAATCAATAATACAATGAAATTAATGTTGGACCTTTATAAAATATTCATATTCAACCAATATTGCTATTATATATTTGGAAAATATTGGCTAATAGGTGGTCTGCGATCATAAAAAAATATTGGAAAATTATGTTGGTCCTTTGTTGGGCAAACATTGAAAATCAATAATACAATGAAATTAATGTTGTACCTTTATGAAATATCCATATTCAACCAATATTGCAATTATATATTAGGAAAATATTGGCAAATCGGTGGTCTACGATCATAAAAAAATATTGGGAAATTATGTTGATCCTTTGTTGGGCAAACATTGAAAATCAATAATACAATGAAATTAATGTTGGACCTTTATAAAATATTCATATTCAACCAATATTGCTATTATATATTTGGAAAATATTGGCTAATAGGTGGTCGGCGATCATAAAAAAATATTGGATAATTATGTTGGTCCTTTGTTGGGCAAACATTGAAAATCAGTAATACAATGAAATTAATGTTGTACCTTTATAAAATATCCATATTCTACCAATATTGCTATTATATATTAAGAAAATATTGGCTAATCGTTGGTTGACTATCATAAAAAAATATTGGGAAATTATGTTGATCCTTTGTTGGGCAAACATTGAAAATCAATAATACAATGAAATTAATGTTGGACCTTTATAAAATATTCATATTCAACCAATATTGCTATTATATATTTGGAAAATATTGGCTAATAGGTGGTCTGCGATCATAAAAAAATATTGGAAAATTATGTTGGTCCTTTGTTGGGCAAACATTGAAAATCAATAATACAATGAAATTAATGTTGTACCTTTATAAAATATCCATATTCAACCAATATTGCAATTATATATTAGGAAAATATTGGCAAATCGGTGGTCTACGATCATAAAAAAATATTGGGAAATTATGTTGATCCTTTGTTGGGCAAACATTGAAAATCAATAATACAATGAAATTAATGTTGGACCTTTCTAAAATATTCATATTCAACCAATATTGCTATTATATATTAGGAAAATATTGGCTAATCGTTGGTTGACTATCATAAAAAAATATTGGAAAATTATGTTGGTCCTTTGTTGGGCAAACATTGAAAATCAATAATACAATGAAATTAATGTTGTACCTTTATAAAATATCCATATTCAACCAATATTGCAATTATATATTAGGAAAATATTGGCAAATCGGTGGTCTACGATCATAAAAAAATATTGGGAAATTATGTTGATCCTTTGTTGTGCAAACATTGAAAATCAGTAATACAATGAAATTAATGTTGTACCTTTATAAAATATCCATATTCAACCAATATTGCTATTATATATTAGGAAAATATTGGCTAATCGTTGGTTGACTATCATAAAAAAATATTGGGAAATTATGTTGATCCTTTGTTGGGCAAACATTGAAAATCAATAATACAATGAAATTAATGTTGGATCTTTATAAAATATTCATATTCAACCAATATTGCTATTATATATTTGGAAAATATTGGCTAATAGGTGGTCTGCGATCATAAAAAAATATTGGAAAATTATGTTGGTCCTTTGTTGGGCAAACATTGAAAATCAATAATACAATGAAATTAATGTTGTACCTTTATAAAATATCCATATTCAACCAATATTGCTATTATATATTCGGAAAATATTGGCTAATCATTGGTGAACTCTCAGAAATTAGAATCGGTAATTTTTGGGCTTGTACAAGATTTCTATAAAAATAAAAATTTGTGACCATTCCATACGGTTTCATAATTTATGTAAAATGTACTTATGTATCTTATATTTATTTTTGATCATAAATCTAGGAAAAGTTTGTACAAAATACAGGGCCCGGCAAGAAAACCTGACGGTTTTTAAAATGATACAAAGTCTTAATTTAATAAAATTCTAAAAGTTTTTTTTATTTAATGGAAAAAAATATAATATGCCATTTATAATTTAAAAAACAGAATTCAGAAATTTTTATTTTAGAGCATGAAAATGACGTTGTATATATGATGACCATTTCTACGAATAGGTAATTAATTCTTCCAGACACTTGATCTTTCTCCGTGCGATTATTTTCTATGGAGTTACCTCAAAGTCCTCAAAAGAAAGGTTTACGTAAATAAACATAAACTACAAAGTGCACACTATCCAGGAATTAAAGGATGATATTTGTCAGAGATTTGAGGAAATTCTGACTGAAGGAGGAATGTGTACGGACTTCTGCAGAAGTATGTTAGTGAAGTTCTGGAATTACTCCATGTTTCTGGATAATTCCACGCCAGATCGGCCACGTTTGACCCTTAGGTCTTCGAATTTTGACGAAATTTGGTCTGTCAGTTGGAAATATGATTAAACCTAAGTGTACAAACGTATTTACGGTCAAATGAATTTTTGAACTAGTTTGAAAACACGAATACTCTTCAATGATTGAAGAGTATTTATAACTCGGGGTCTAAAAGAGATAGAGATCTGCGAAGTCCGCCGTTTTAAAGCTAAAGGAACGTATACTATTTATTTTATGCGCCGCTTTTTTGATTTAAAGCCTTTTTGTCAAGTTTGATCAAAAAAGCCCAGTTGTTCCGGTGTCAAATGTTCAAGTCGAAGTGTACAAGAAACACCATCTTCGCTTATCGCAATTTTTTTATATGTGGCGCTATTATGACTTTTGTTTAAGTGAAAAAACAAAACCGTGTGGGCACTCGTCATCTCTTTGACGCTACACGGTCTTATAGTAGAGTCAAAATAAAAGTATTTTGAGAAAATATTGGGGATAGCAATTTTTTTTCAGGAGTCGCTTTATTTTTGATCCCTAATTATGGGAGCGATTTTCCCAGATCAGTGGCGTGCGGAAACAAGGTCAAAATTATATCTGTTTTTAGTAAAACTTCTCATTTTTAAAATATCTTCGATCGTATTGAAGATAGCAAAAAAATATATCTTAGATAATTTGTAATGTATAAAATTAAGTAAGTTGCCATGCTAGTAGAGCAGGCGATTTCACTGAATTTGTTCAATACACCGGCCGGACCGGTGTATGAACATTTTAATTTTTTTATTATGTTATCGTAATATTTTGATAATAGAATTTATACACGTTTATAATAAACTGTGTAAGAATGATTTTGCTTATTTTTCAAATTTATCGAATTAATTAATGGGGTACAAATAGCTCTTTTAACCATTGGCGCCAAAATCATACCACGTGAGAAGTAAATGTCGCTAGAAGCACGCGCATAAGCCTAATAGTTCAAAGTTAACAGGAAACGATGGCTTAATCACTTCAGCATAGCTTCATAAAGAAAAGCGTGCTTTCTTTCGTGCTTCTTTCTTCTTTGCATTTGGCTTTGACGATTTAATTGAGTGTTTTGTGATCTTGTGAGCGAAGTAGCTGTTGCGTGGTATTATCAAACGCAAAAAGGTATGTACAAATAAAGTTTTTATTATTAATTAACTGTAATAATTATACATATTTCGCCCATTGTTAAATTTTTTAAAGTGCTCATGGTGTGTAAATTAACAGCCACCTTTTAAAATGTTAATCAAGATATCTTTCTTATATTATTAGAGAGCCGTATATAACTACGTATACTGAAAAGATATGAATTTAAAAACAAAGAGATCTTGATTAATTATTATTATACCAAGCTAAGAACAAACGCCGTATCTACAAAAAAAATCCAAAATTGAGTTATTACTGTCCACCACTTGCAAATGGAGTCAGCTTGATGCTAGCCCAAGAGATTGTTTCAGTAAAATCTAGGGGGTGAAGTCAGTTAAATTAACCGACCCTTTTTTAGCCTGTTTATTAAAGCCAAAACTGAGTCAATTATAAAATAATAAATGATGATCGACATCTCGTTGATGTACATAAATAATCATTTTACTAGAAATATATTTTTCTGTGGGCCACGAAACATTTTTTTTCCAAAAATGTACCACAACAGTAAAAAGATACACAGCCATACGCTGTGAGGGTCCGGTTACGCAAGACCAATATTCAACAAACTTGCAACATACGTAATCAAAGCAAAAAAAATAAAAGAACTTTTTTTTGCTTTTTTGTGTTCATTTTTTAAAATTTAAATTCAAAGTACTTTTTTATATTTTTTTGCTTTGATACTTGTATTTAAATTTTGATCAAAATTGGTCGGTGAATGCTGGTTGCTCTTGTGTAACCGGACCCTGATAGGGAATTTAGGTAATGAAAATCGATTAACGACAAAATCCATTTCAGAAAATTTCCTTCATATATGATCCTTTTGTGTCTTGTCATATTTTACTTGGCATTAAAAAACTTAAATTCATTACGATAAAAATGCCTCGGCTTCCGGTTATTAACAAAATAAAGCCTTCAAATGAATGGCTGGCGTCTTTGTAACCGATACGCCGATACCTATATCAGTTTGTTAGTCTGATATATTTTTGCAGTAATGTTATTTTCTTTGTTCTTAAATTTTCAGTAACAATGTACAGTTTGTAAAAGTGATAATAAAATTTTTGCCGCTAATTTTTAAAATTTTAGTTTATCTTTGAAAATAAAAATATTGAGAAAATATTAATATTACCCGTTACAACAATAAAATAAATTAGGGATAAATTAATATTTGAATTTGCCTCTTTTTATTCTTCTTAAAATTCATGTTGTATCACATCACCTAAAATTTACAATTTTTTCTTACATAAATTAGATTCTTTGTAATATTCATAGAGCGTCGATTTTTATTTTAAAACCTCTGTGTCCACGACAAGGACCCGGGTAACTTTCGCAATTTAATTTGAATTTTTTTCTATGTTCTAAATTTTTTTTATGATAAGCTTCTATCATATCCTAGAGCATGTTATTTTAGACCTATTTCAAATAAAAAATATATACTATGTGACTTGAAATTTAAAAAAATAAGGACTTTTTCAAATAGCAACGTCAAGTCCACGACAAGGTACCCGGGTACCTTGCGCGATTTAATTTGAATGTTTTTATAATGTTCTAAATATTTTTATGTGATAAGCAAAGCTTCTATCATATCCTAAAGAATATTATTCTAGACCTACACATGACCTACACATATAAATGAAAATTATTAAGACATTAACAACATTTAGAAATTGTTTGAGTATGTTCATCGCATCTGTATAGTAGAAGTTCACACAATTTTCGTGTTTTTTTGTTGGTGAACTGTTTTTGAAGAGATGCCTAATTGTAGTTTTTGATCAAATTTAATTACTGTTAAAGAAACGCATATTTTGCAGATTTTTCTGTTACTAACATAAATAATAAACAATAGGTACCTATCTGCTTTGAAACATAATCCGATAACTTTGCTTGAATAAGGTCTTTATTGATGATTATGATATTACGAATTAAATTAAACATCATAAAAATAAACATTAAACATTTAACCGTAAAAAAAGAAGCAAATATACGCCAATTTATTAAAAACTTTTAGTGTTTATTGCATTTTTGCATGTTAACATTATGGAGGTACCCGGGTACCTTAGTCGTGGACTCATGTAGAAATTTTTGATCGTGGACACAACGGTTAAGAAAAGATTGGGGATAGAATTTTTTTTCAGAAATCGCTTTATTTTGGGTCTCTAATCATGGGAGTGATTATCCCAGATAACACCTATGCCGCAACCGAGTCACAATTGCATTTGTTTTTAGTAAAAGTGCTAATTTTGACAAATCTTCACATTATAAATCCCATGGATAAATCCCAGTTCTAAGGAATGGGCGGGAAAGTTGATATTTAAACATTGCGCTCGTAACCGTTAGCGACTTTAATATCCAGTTGATATCACAAATAGTCATAATTCCTGATAGGTAAGGTTCAAAGAGGGTAATGACATATTTTTATATAGGAAAGAAGGTCCTAATTAGTGAGAAAAGTCCAATTGAACTTAGTGTAATTAAAAAAAACAAAGAATGTTGGGAAAAACAACATCCTCTGGAAATGGGATTAAATTTCTTAATATAAATGGAGCAGTTCCTTGTATATTTTTTAATATTTTCAAAGCTCGTAAAAATAGCTTTCTGAAGATGTAAAAAAATAATGTATATTTTCAACTTCAATTTATGTCAAATTTAGAAAATAGTGAAATTAGTATTTCAGCAAGTTTATACCTAAAAATTCTGCTTGCACGCAGAAATCCCAGGTTCGATCCCGGACGGAAACAGTTTTTTTAAATGTTTAAAAAAATTTTTTGATAACCTATTATACCTATAGTTTCTATTAACATAAAAATAAATTTAATTCTAAAAACAACGAACGTGGCCATAGAAGGAACTGTTTTTATGCCTAACTTCAATACCCAAACGTTTTTTGTGCACTTTTTCAAGTTTTTTAAATATATTTTATTTTTAAACTATTAAATGAAATTTTAATTTAAACAAATATACAAAATTACAAGATTTGACGGACGAAAAAGGTTCCTCGTATGACCACATCCGTTGTTTTTCACTGTTATCCAGCTTTCAATGCACTACTATTATCAATCAAATATTTCATTTCGACACATCACTTCTTGTAGATACAGCGTTTATTTTTAGCCCGACGGTGTTCCATCCGATCACCCGGTATTTCAACACGAAACAGGCTGCACCGTTGCATTTCGACTTGGATGTAGTATATTATGTGAGATGACGAGCAGATCAGCTCTATGTCATTCGAAGAAAAGACGCGCCAAAAAAATTGTTCAGAACCTCTTATCCTTATCCTCCACTTGTCAAAGTTCAAGCACCCAATTATCACCCACAGTAACTCGCCATATCGATGTTAGAAAAAAATTAAAATCCGATAACTTGTCTACTACAGTCGATTCTTCATCAGTTTTTAATTCTACATCTAATCTTACAGAAAATGCTTTTAATTGTGAAAACTTAACTGACTCAATAAATCTAGATTTGCCTGTATTACAAAGTGAAGTTGTTGGTAGCCGTATAGATATTAGAGAAAATTTAGAATTCGAAAACTTGTCTACTACAGTCAGTACTAATTCGACACCTACTGATTTTACAGAAAATGCTCCTAATTGTAAAAACTTAACTTACGCAAAAAGTCTAGATTTGACTGTATTACAAAGTACTTTTGTTGATAACAAAGTTTCGTTGGAAAATATTGATCAGGAACTGCCTTTAAGTAACGAATTAGAAAATTGGGCATTAAAACATCATGTAAATCACAAGCAGTTAGATTCTCTATTAAAAATCTTGAAACCGTTACATCCTGAGTTGCCTCTGTCTTCCAGGACACTTTTAAATACTCCGAGAACTCTTGAAGTAACTCAAATAAAAACTGGACGAGGAGATGTGGGCTATTACTATTACTTTGGGATACATTATTGTTTATTAAATATTTTTAAAGGAGATGAGATTAATGTTTTGTTGGAGGATATAAATGAAATTAAACTACTTTTTAATATTGACGGCGTTCCTTTGCACAAGAGCACGTCGATGCAATTTTGGCCGATACTTGGAAAAGTAGTAAACTGTAACAACGTGAAGTTTAAACCTTTTGTCGTTAGTTTATTTTATGGTAACAGCAAACCTCACTCTGTGAGTGATTATGTAAGAGAATTCATCAACGAATTGAATGATTTATTAAGCAACGGTTTGGTATTGAATGGTAAAAATTACAACATCGTCCTAATGGGATTTGTATGTGATGCTCCTGCAAGGGCCTTTTTAAAGTGTATTAAAGGCCACACAGGTTTTTACGGTTGTGAGCGTTGTGAAGTCAAAGGAGAGTCCATAAATCACCGATTAGTTTATTTGGCAAACGATACTAATTTAAAACGAACAAACGAGTCTTTTGTTAATCAAACTAATAAGGCACATCATACAGGTGTATCACCGTTTACTGAAATTAAACATTTCAATTTAGTTCACGGTTTTTACTTAGACAACATGCATATGGGGTGCTTAGGTGTTATGCGCAGGTTGCTTAATGTATGGTTTAAAGGTAAATCTAGACTTTCAGTCAGTCAAAGAGGCTTAATGTCTGACCGTTTAGTAGAAATTTCGCCTTTTATGCCCTCTGAGTTTGCAAGAAAAACTAGAAGTTTAAAAGATGTCGATAGATTTAAAGCTACGGAATTGCGTTTTATCTTACTTTATAGTGGTCCTATTATTTTAAAAGGCTTATTGTCGGCCGAAAAATACAAGAATTTTTTACAAATACACACTGCAATGAGAGTATTGTGCATGCCATCATTGTCTAAAACTGACAAAGAATTAGCTTCTAATTTAATGTTTCAATTTACCTCTGAATTTCCAAAACTATATGGAATTGATGAAGTGGTGTATAACGTTCATTCAATAATGCACATGGCCGAAGATGTCGTTGAAGAAGGTTATGACATAAACGAATACAGTTGTTTTGATTTTGAAAATTATCTTGGTCAGTTGATACGACTAGTAAGAGGTTCTAAAAGCCCTCTTCAGCAAGTCGTTAGAAGGATTTTGGAAACAAATAATGCTTTTTTAAATTCTTTCAAAAACGTACACTCGCTTCAAATTTTTAAAAAAGGTTCAGTTATCACAAAAGTTGCCTATAAATTATTCTGCATTGACACAAATAAAGCTAATGATTCTTACATTTTAATAAAAAACAATAGAATATTCAAAACAAATGAAATAGTAGAAATAAACGGAGACATTTTTCTAATGGGCAATGTATTCCAAAATGTACAATCATTTTTTGAAAATCCATATCCTTCTCAAAATGTGCTGTTTTATAAATTAAACAGTTTAACAACTTTTACGTTTCGATGTTCCATTCAAGATGTCATTACAAAATGCATAGTCATACCTTGGAAAAATGGAAATTCATTGTGTTTAGGTTTACTTCATGGCTTAGATTAAATCACTTTATAAACAAAGTACAAGTATTATTATCTTAAGGTTCAAGTTCTGACTGCGTTTTTTGAATCATATATGTATTCAAAAAATTTTACAATACATTATGTAATTTTCATCAAAATCTATCCCTTGCTTTTTGGATACCATTGAGAAAATGGGAAAAAGGAGTTTTTTGGCAATTTATTACCAAAGTAAAGGATAGAATTTCCTCAATTTCTTTTTACAAACTAGAATCGAGTTTCTACCAAAGCTGTAATTTTTAGGATATTGGATATTGTTGAATATCTGGTTTTCTTTCTACTGCCAAAGAAGTTAGAAACATTCACAGAACTTTATTATCCTTGCGAGTTTAATACAGAAAAACGTCCAAAATGATGGATACATGTGTATACTATGGAATTATACACGAAAACTCCACAAATATCATGAATTTTGGAGAAAAAGTTAAATCAATGAAAGCGAAATGTTTAAATTTATTCGTATTTGACGGTTCTGTCACCAGCGTCACCACAATAAAATACGCGTAAATTTTGTGGATGACATGCACACTATGCACGCTTGAACTTGACCCTTAAATCTATCCTCTCTCCATGTATTCCTCAATAACTCACAACCCATAACGACACAACTGTGTATCGATTTTTTTATGTTTATTTTTATTCAGCATGTCTAGTTGGGACATAATAGTATGGGGGAGGAATAATGTGGACTATTTGCCATCGAACTGGGCCAATACTACAAAAACGATGTACATGTGGCCTGATCATGTCTTGTCGTCGAAGAAACGTCAAGATATGATTAGATTATGCGTGAACCCCTCTTTGGAGGGTAAGTGGAAAGAATATCCAGCTGTGTTCAAAAAAACAGTAATAGATATAGAATGTGCCCAAATGTACTGCGAAAAGCTAAGGTACGATTCCAATTTGTCCGAATCTTGCGATAGCCAGACACAAATTAACACAGATGAAGATGATGAAGTTATTACTCAAGTTCGACAGGATAACAATTTCTCGAGTAAGCATAACCGTTTGCACGCAATTCTGTTTGCTAAGGTGATCTGTATCTTTTTTTGCAGATCAGCAACAGGTAAATAATGAAACTGGAATTTTGACTCCTACACCTAGCAGTGTAGCCTCGTGTTCAACTATATCAGGTACGTTTTGCTAACATAAAGCAAAATGTTTATTAATTTAATATTTATTTAAAAATGAAAGTTAATAATCTTCTTACAGAAAATGCTGTACATAAAATATTTGAAAATCACGAAGACCTAAAAAGACAACAAAAAGAAATAAGTCAAGAACTACGATGCATAAAGGGGTTGTTGGAAAGACTAGTGGGCAGCGACCGAAGACTGGCGTCGTTAGCTGCATCAGACTTCTCACTACCAATAAATAACGAAGAGGATTTAAACGATATTGAGGCAATCTTAGAAGACGGTAGCAAAATAGGAAAATTGGTAAGGAGATTAATATTAAACATTATTGGTACTTTATTTTCTTAATATTTTAAATTTTAGGCACAGGAACTATCACTAGTTGGCGGTGATACCCAACAGAAATGTGTTTTATATATAATGAAAAAATTGTTCAGTAAGGAGTTAAGCCTTCAATACTCAAGTAAGGGCAAGAAAAAGAAGAAGAATTTTTCTGCATTGAACATTTGCCGTGCTGTAATGTGTAAGTTTTATTTACCAGTGATAATATTTAGTGCCCTCTCCCAGACCCTCTATAGTCCACTAGCGGGGCCCTAAAAAATTAATGTGGAAAGAATCCAGTCTCGAGCTTCCTGTACCTAACTTCTCAATTTTCTAGGAACGCCATCTTCGGCGGTTGTAAAATTTTTTATACGGTCTTGGTGGACCGTATATCTATTACCTAATAAGATTAACTCGAGATTAAATGTTTTTCATATACAATTTTTTACTGCCCGGCTACGCCATGACCTGAATATTTTGTTTTTCAGGTGCTGTAAGGATAACATATGAGACTGCTACAGATTCTCAAATCCTAAAGCAAATAGGTTTAGTGTTGGCCACTGCCGGGGACCGGGATGGTGGGCGGAAAAGTCGGGAAAGAGGATCAGACATTTAGATGATACTCTTTCATTTGGAACAGTACCTACATAGAATATTTTTTTACTTTTTTGGAACACTCTTTCATTTTGTTATTTTTTACTTTAGAATATCCTTTGATTTTGTTACTGTTTCCTGTAGAATACTCTTTTGTTATTTTTTTACGTTAGAATGCCCTTTAATTTTGTTATTTTTTGCTTTAGAATATCCTTTGATTGGTATATTTTTTTACTGTACCTATAATACTATTTGATTTTGATATTTTTGTACTACATTACATTTTGTACCCTTTCATTTTGAACAGTTGTACTTTATAAAAATTTTGACTTTAAAATACCTACTTTTTCTATTTTGATATTTTTTACTTTTATTTTCATATTTGTACAGGGTGGGCAAAATTGGATGTTTTCATAGGGATACTCGGAAACTGTAGAAGTTAGAGAAAAACCGATGGCGCATCCTCGATCTCTTTTTTTGAGAAACTAATGATAGTAAAATCAAAACCGAGCTATCTTCTTTTGTTTTTAAGTTATAGCCCAAAAACCAAATATACCTCATTTTAATTTTTATTGATATCTCTCTTATTTCTCAAAATATTTTAAAACTGTAAAGACTTTCTCAAATCACTTTTTAACGTAGATTCCAGTGGCGTAGTCAAAAAATATTTTTGACTGAAAAAAAAATATTTTTTTGGAAGAAAAACTTATAAAAATCAAAAATTTTTTTTTTCAGTCAAAAATATTTTTTGACTACGCCACTGGAATCTACGTTAAAAAGTGTTTTGAGAAAGTCTTTACAGTTTTAAAATATTTTGAGAAATAAGAGAGATATCAATAAAAATTAAAATGAGGTATATTTGGTTTTTGGGCTATAACTTAAAGACAAAAGAAGATAGCTCGATTTTGATTTTACTATCATTAGTTTCTCAAAAAAAGAGATCGAGGATGCGCCATCGGTTTTTCTCTAACTTCTACAGTTTCCGAGTACCCCTATGAAAACATCCAATTTTGCCCACCCTGTACTTGTATGTACCACAGAATACCCTTTCATTATGATATTTTGTTTACCTTTTACGTTTTTATATGGTTTCATTGTAGAATACTTTTTGATTTTGTTATTTTTTTACTTTAGAAACAATGGCAGATGATTTTGTTTTTTTTAAATTTAGAAATAAAAAAAAATTGATTTTTTGAACTAATATTTTAGAATACGCTTTGATTGTGATATTTGTTTACGTTAGAATAAGCTTTGATTTTGTTATTTTACTGTAATATATTCTTTAATTTTAATATTTTTTACTATACAATAAACTTCTCTTTTGGTAATTTTTGTTTCCATTACTAATTAATAATTTTAGAACGATGCATGGCGAAAGCAAGTTACTCGCTACTTTCATTAGTATCAAATCTTCCAGTAAGGTAAGTAGGTGATGACTTGGGCGACCCGGAGATATTGGAAATGCATTTACACCAATATTAAACATTATTTGCAGTCAATATTCTAGAAACAGTGTAAGTAAATATCGGTCCAATATGAGTTGCCAATATAAAAACAATGATAACATACAATAACGGCCCATGATTGAAAAGTTGACATAATTATATAGGTTCAATATTGGAAAATTATATTACACCAATATTGAAACTTATTTGCAGCCAGTATTCGAGCAACAATGTAAGTAAATAGCGGCCCAATATGAGTTACCAATTTAATAACAATGATAGCATACAATAAGGGCCCATGATCGAAAAGTTGACATAATTATATAGGTTCAATATTGAAAACTTATATTACACCGATATTGAAATTTAATTGCAGTCAATATTCTAGCAACAATGTAAGTAAGTATCGGCCCATCATAAGCAACCAACATAAAACCAATGATAACACACAATAACGGCCCATGATCGAAAAGTTGACAAAATTATATAGGTTCAATATTGGAAACTTATATTACACCAATATTGAAGATTATTTGCAGTCAATATTCGAGAAACAATGTAAGTAAATATTGGTCCAATATGAGTTGCCAATATAAAACCAATCATAACATACAGTAACGGCCCATGAAATCGAAATGTTAACATAATTATATAGGTTCAATATTGGAAATTAATTTACCCCAATATTGAAAATTATTTGCAGCCAATATTAGAGCAACAATGTAAGTAAATATTTGCCCAATATAAGTTGCCAATATAAAAACAATGATAACATTGATAATGTTGACATAATTATATAGGTTCAATATTGAAAATTATATAGCACCAATATTAGAATTATTTGCAGCCAATATTCTAACAAAATGTCAATAAATATCGGCGCAATATAAGTTGCCAATATGAAAGCAATGATAACATACGATAACGGTCCATGAAATCGAAATGTTGACATAATTATATAGGTTCAATATTGGAAATAAATATTACACCAATAATAAAAACTATTTGCAGCCAATATTGGCCCAATATTGCGTGTTACGTGGGTATGTGTATCTCTTAGTTTGTTTTTTAACTTTCCAAAAAGTTTCCTTCCCATTTCAACAACAAAACTCGTAACATTTTAGAAATAATATTATCAACTCTTTAAGTTTGACATTTTTAAAAAACAAACACACCGATTTCAACATAAAAACTATACATAATGTCAAATGAAGACACGTTTAACTTTTATATTTCTTTTTTGATACATTCAACATCAACTTGCTATTATAAACTTCAATCGATAAACTTCAAACTAAACAAATTAAATATCGAAAAATACATAAATCTAATAAATAATCAAGTAGAAAACACGGAACTCTTTTAGAATCGCACAAAAAAAATTGTTAAACTGCGCTATATGTCATGCTTACGAGCACAAATGAAATTTTATCAATCGTCCTCCATTAACATAATGATGGAAAAATATAATTTGTGAAACCGGAATTAATATCTGCGTTAACGACATTATTTTTGATGAAAAATGTTCGATAATGTCTGTAGAAATTTTCCTAAACAAGTAACGTTTCCGTCTCAAAAAATAATGTAGAACTGCAACTATCCAGTTTATCAATGTTGTACTTCTTACGATATGTTTGTATCACGCTTCTTACTGATGAAGCGATGATGATATCTGCTTCAGGTTTAAAAATTTTTAAGGGTGAATGGCCGAACGCTACCTACTTTATATTATCCGTTTAGATTTGAAACTCAAAGGAGTGGTTTTGCATCCATTTTTAATGTTTCAGCAGAAAGGTTCAATTAAAGCTCATCGAAAACCGAAAAGGGATTGAGGACCCTATTAATTAGCCCAGCGTCCTTATGAATGTCTGATTTAAAGTCATAGGGATGCGTTTAAGGGATGGAGAAATGGTTTAGATTAACTGATTAATAAATCTAAATAAAAGTTTCCCATCTGCTAACTATACCTTAACATTTTTACTATAGGTACCTACTCAGCAGAGCAGCGATAAAGATTTACACAAGTGTAATAATCCTTAGATGTTAAAAAAGATGTGAATATTTAAAAAAAAATCTGAAATTCCCCAATTTCTATTTTACTTGTATACTTTAGGAACAACCATTAATGTAAATATCTTATAAAGAAAAAGGTTTTATAACTTTGTGCAATCTTTTAAATGACACTAAAAATTAAAATTTCAGACATAAAACTGCGACCCTTAGGCGTTGCTTAAGCCAACTCCTTGTTACTTTTTAGACCCTTACAACTTTTTCAAAAATATACACAATTGACTACTACATTTATTCAAATGTTTCCATTTTCTTCAAGAAATTGATTTTAAGACAGCAGGTGCCACAAAAATATTTCCTCATTTTTATTTTATTTCTTTATTTCCATATTTTGATATAAAATATAATAGTATACCGGGGGCAACTGAAATCAGGTTCATCTCTATAACTTTTTTCTCTTTCCAGATTATCTTTTCAAGAAAATCGAGCGCGCCTAGACGAAAAAGTAATCTGAACAGGAGAAGGAGTAGTCTAAAAACGGTCGATCGGGTAAAACTAGATACTTTTGACACTACATCTTGCTCTAAATTTTTAATTACAACTAAATAATTAGAGACGGTAAATATAATATAAAACCATCTTCGAAATCGGAAAAGATTGCTCTAAAACTTAACTAGAGAGAAGATTTTTGATTTGTTGCCTATTTCTTGAGAAAAAAGTTAATAAGTTTTAACAAAGCTAAAAATAATTAATTAATTGGCTCTTACACCGTAAGGCGTAGAGCAATGCTTTCCTCGAAGTTCGTTATTTTTTTACAGCCAAATGGCTACAGACATCTTATTCTCCTTTTCATAAAATATACTTTAGTATACAGAGTGATTTTTTTAAATGGTACTAACATTGGGTTCTCAGAAACCATAAGAGTTACGAGATTAGTTAAATTAACAAAAAGTTGCATATTTTGATGACCTTTAAGAATAAGTTTAGAAAATTTAAAAATTCAAAATGGTTTCCTAGATAACGCAAAAAGACTGAAAATCAACAATTTCGTTTTTGGACTGTAGTTTCAAAATCGTTTACTTTATAAAAAAATTTCTAGGGAAAAATGTTCAAGAGATTAAAAAAGCTATCAAACGATACCAAACTCGACTTTTTATCACATCGACGCCAGGCGTCGCGACGTTCAACTTTTCATTTTCTTATGAGGAACCTATAATTTTTTTGCAATAATAACTTGTCTAAATTCGGATACCAAATGAAAACTTTCTATTTTGCACTTTTCTTAATTTACACAACTTATCAGGTTATTTTATATTACACGTTATGTTAATATGTTACTTTATGTTATTTTTTACGATGAAAAATAACGACTAAAACTTAGTTTTTAAAGTTTTAAGTTAATCAGGAAATAAAATTATATTACTAGATAAGATTTAATAAATTAATAATAATTTTATTGATTTTTATGTCAAGATCAACTTACGTTTCTAAAACTTTAAAAACTAAGTTTTAGACGTTATTTTTCATCGTAAAAAATAACACAAAGTAAGATATTAACATAACGTGACATAACGTAACACAATATAACCTGAAAAGTAAAAGTTCACTTTTGGTATCCGAATTTAAATAAGCCTACTGAGTAATTTTTACGTAAAAAATAATAAGTTCCTCATAGAAAAATGAAAAGTTGAACGTCGCGAGGCTAAGCCTAGTTTGACATCTGTCAGTTATACTGAAAATCGTCTTACAAAAATTCCCACCTAATCAAATTATCATTGGTCGTCAACAGAAAAAACAGCTAGCTCATTGGCTATTTTTTGTCACGTGTCATATGTAGGTGCGATTTTCACTTACATTAGTTACTTATGTTATAAGTCCTGTAACTGAACTTTTATAATACGACTGAGATGTTTAGAAAGGAAATGACGTAAGAGCCAAGTCTGAAATTTTAAAACGACTATTGCGAAGCCTCATTTCCCAGAGTATAACGTAAAACGTTTTATTTCCTACCGTGTTGCATTTTTTCATTTTTGTAATAAATTTTGACGTGTTGAAACGACAGATTGAGTAATAAACATGACGGTACTCAATACTGCAATAAAATACTGCAGTAAGTACTCGATACTATAAAGTTGCATTTACCGCGAACTAAAATCAATCCTCGTGCAACGAAGAAGGAAATGCCACACAGTAGGAAACAAAAGTCCACATTGCAGTGTTTGCGATTTGAAACTGTTGCTAACAAACTCTATGTCTCTGACAGTTTTGCTTTATAGTCTCGGGTAGTAATTTATAAAAGAAAATAAGACACGATTTTTAAAAATTCTCCGTTTCGATGTAAAATAAAAAGAAAAAAAAGCCCTTCATTTACTATGTATAATGAGAATTTAAAAAAATTAAAAACGTTTTTCTTTTAATTAAATTTCGTATACATACCTAAACATTTTCATTCAAATTAATTTGAAATTGCCTTCAATATCATTATATTATATAATGTAACTGAATTACATTGAATTATTAATTATTCGAGTTTAAATGCCAAAAGTAAATTTTCAATAAAGCACTAAAACTACAATTTTACATCAATAAAACTATAATTTTCAATGTTAGCACTTGTAGGAAAATTTTATTGTTACTAATTAACTACAAAAAAATTAAATTTTTAACGTAAACAAAAATTTGCCTTTTTACAAATTATTAAAAAAAATTAATAAAAGCAAGAACATGGCTCTTTTCTGTGTACATGTTAATCTCTTTAATCAAGGATTAAATAGCTTTCAAGCACCTTTGTCCAATTACATTTTTGTTACACGCACAAATTTAATGTCAAATTATAAATCTTGAGAAGAAAAAAGGTAATTGAGCAACCGAAACTCTTCAGTTCTTTTTATTAAGTACCTACTCTTAATTAAAAGTACCCAATTAACGCTAAGATGTAATAAAACAAAAACAAAAAGTTCAATAAAATTGTTGCTCATAAAATTAGTAGTGAAAAACTTAAATAATGAAATTTTAATTATTACCCATTGAAATAATTTAATTATGTTCCTTTAATAGGTTTTTGGATAATTATAAAAAAAATTGTTGCAACAATTCCGACGATTCATTAAATTTTTAAAAAATGTTAAATATAATTTATTTCTCTTTATAAATGCAATTATAAATACCCCACGAGACCACCAGGAATTTTTATTGTGAAAATGCTTTATGTATTACAAAAAATTGGAGCTCTTATTAGAACTTTATCAGGAAAATCGTATTAGGTATATTATAATAAGAGGTAGTTTATACGAAATTATAGATTATTCTTTAATTTTATACAATTTTTATAAATAAATTACACAATTTTTTTCTTAGAAACCTATAAACATAAACCAATTTTCCAGCATTCAAATAATACATGTTTTTAATTCATTTTTTCAGGAAAACTGTGAACAAATAAATGGCTGACTTTCTGACCTTCAAAAGTCCTACAAACAACGACAAAGTCCCATCTTCATGTCCCTATTTTACATAATCACAGAAAATCAATTATCCTATCATTACGCCATTCTTTCGAGTAATTATCGAAGAAGACACATATTTATGCCATGCACGACTTTTGAAAGTGCTCAGGATAATCTTAGTGAAGCAAGACGAATGAGAAGCAATAAAATACCCTTGAGGAATTTTCATAAAGTTTGATAAGGATGCTCTTGCACAGAGCATAAAATGACTAAAAAACCGTTTTCAAAAAAGAATTGCAAGCCGAAAAATTGCCATTGGATTAGTAATTATTTCTGAATAGAAGCAGGAAAAACTCTAAAAACTGTAATGTACTAACAATCACATATTTTTTCAGAAATACAAACTGATTGCGTGATGACTGATGACTTATCAACTTGAATGTCTGTGTCCGACATTTCGCCAGTCAGCGAGCACTCCCGGTTCATTTGGATGCGCGACTACTGCACGGTTAAAAGTTTCATTTTTAATTGAATCAGTGGAACCAAACTCAAATAAACTAAAATATTCCTATAATAGAGTAGAAACGAGTTAAAATAGAAAAATAGCTTAAAAGATCGGCAACAATTGAAAAACAATAATTACATCAGTAAATTAATAAAAGGAAATTTAATTTATTTTAACATTGTGTGTTGTTGTAACCGGCCATTAACATTAATGATATGTTAACAAAATTGACTGTAAATGGCTCTCGGCTTTAATTTAAAATCAACCAATAATAAGTTTCAGTTAAATTTACTTTAATTTCACCAAAACTATTATTCAATTAATAATAGTTGGATGGTAAAATATTTCATTATTAATTTCGGTTCACCAGAATCCGTCAAAATCAATCAACAACAGAGATGCTATTTTCATATAGTTTACCAATTCACCAACCGAGAAGAGAAGGGATCGAAGAGATTGAATTTTACCAACCAACTTTCATGTATTTCATGGATCTAAAAAACTACATGATAATAAAAATTTTGCGAGAAAATATATGATAGCGTCTAACATGATTAATATAATAAAAGACATAAACACGGAAACACGAAAATAAATGTAGAAGATGAAATAACGAAAATAATATGTAAGATTAGAAAGGAATTAGACAACGCACACGTCGCACATCCCTAAAAAAAATTTTTGTAAAATATCTACAACATAAGTAATTTGTAATAATAAACTTCTCTTGTTTAATTGAAACGCGGTTTATTTAACACACAACGCCATTTTTATGCGAATTGCCATTAGAGTAAGTGCATAACAAGGATAGCAATACCTAATATTGACCATGGCGCCTCTTGTGGTTTTTAGTGGCACTGAATTAATGTAAATGCTTTATTCATTTCGAAAAAATAAAATAATTGACGAGCAAAAAAAGGTGCTACTTTACTCTTTATAAAATAATATATCATTATTCAATAATTTTGACCACTTTTATAGGTTTGACACGTACAAATTGAAAATTATTTTATTACTTTCCGATACCTTAAGGTATTAAAGGAAAGTATTGTAATGGGGTAAAAAAAAATTTCTGAGATAACACCGGATATATCTGTTTTGAGGTCCCCCGAAACGATCTAGACCATTTTTAGAAAAAAGTCTGTGTGTGTGTATGTGTGTGTGTGTGGATGTAGTTCCCCACGAAATCTCTGAAACGGCCGAACCGATTGACTTGAAATTTGGCATAAGGTCTTATCAGATAACAACGGAGTGCAGAAAGGAGTTTGTTCAAAATCGGTCCGCTAGGGGGCATGCAATTAAGGAAATTTTGTTTTTTTTAAATGGCACTATATAATTTTTTTAAAATCATCCGATAGAGAATTTTTTTCTCTATTCAATGATATAAAATTTTTTAACATTATTTTGTTTTAAAAGGGGTTTTTACGCAATCAAATATCTAATAATATTTGGCAGCTGACGTTTCTGACAGTTGTCAAAAAATTTGACATTTGTCAAAAAATTTTACATTTGTCAAAAAATTTTGACGTTTATTTATTTTTATTCAGTGATTATAAAAATGTTCAGTATTCTTTTGTTTTCTAACTGTTTTGGTCTTAGAATAATCAACTCAATCGGAAAGTCTTGTGTTGACACAACAGATATTTTTTTAGTATGTTATTTAAATTAGAGCTCTAATAGGAATTTAATACCGTCGAACCCGTATTTAGTGACCCTCTGTTTAATGATTTCCCCTATTTAGTGATGTTTTTTCGAGGATCTTAATTTTCAGGCTTAATTGTATGTTAAAATATTCCTAAATTATAATTTTAAACCTCTATTTAGTGACCTTTTTCTAACAAAATTTTACCTAAAAATATTCAGAAAAAAAGAATTTTTTTAAATTTAAATCAAGCTTTCTCCCAAAAAGGGTTTGATATTCTTTCGCTACAGGTTAATTTGTAAGATAAGAGGATTAAGGCGACACAATCTTTTGCTTCTTATGGAGATTTCAATACATTTTTCTATTTAGTGATGTTTTGGGGGGAATCTTCAACATCACTAAATAGGGGTTCGACTGTATTTCTATTTTAATTTTATTTATTTTTTGTTCAAAGAAAATTTATTTAGAAACCCATTTCGCCGGATAATAAAATATATAACTTTATTTACGTTTTCGAAAGGAGCATTGCATGCAATAAAAATTCGTAAAAATGTACATCACAAATATTTAAAATTAAATTACCAGCGTTTATGTAACTTATCCTATAAAAACGATCGGACAAGTACATAAATGAGCCTTCTGTAATATGCGTTTTATACTATTTTCTCATCGTTTTCTATATTTCGACTTTTATTTAAAACCTTATGTGTTTATACTTTTCATATAAACATAATTTCTATTTAGGGAAATCTTGGTAAATAGTTAGGTTGGTAGTAGGTTGGTATTTGACAGTTGACGTAAGTAAGTTTGACGTATGATGGAACATTTTGTATGCAATTTATAGAATTTTTATTTTTAATTAGTAGGTATTATTAAAACGTCACTAATAGTAGTAGTAGGGAGAAAAAGTACTTTTACTCTACATGAAACATTTAATTTTTTTTAAACGTATAAATAGAAAGTCTTAAAAAGCGCCATCTCTTGTCAATTACATGTAGTTTAATGCTCAAATATTTTTTTAAATTAACGCAAATTATTAAACGCAACGAACAAATTATAAAAGAAAATCTAAAAAACATTAACTTTTTTACGTTGTAAATGCTTAGAAATATTATTTTATGTTAAAATTTGTTGTAAATAAGTAAGGTTAGAACTTACTTTTACCTCCTAGGATGTAAAAGTAGAATTTAACCTTCCTGATTTACTAACAAAATGTCAACTTTTTTGACGTTAAAAGAAGAAATCTGTTTAAGCATCTAAAAGCGTGCGAAATAATGTCATTCAGATAATGCTAAAAGAAAAAAATAAACTTCCCGGTTTTTCTTTATATTCACTTTTTTGTAAATAAATTTTGTTTTATACAAACATTCAATTTTATACACAATTAAAAAAAAAGTTATGTAAAATTAAATTGTCTGCAACTTTTAAAGGCAAACTAAGTTAATATTTTATGGAAAACTTTTGTATAAAATTTTCATGAAATTCTTGTTGTTTTAAGACGTAAAGCATCTAGAAATATCAACTGTAAATATTCTTGACACAGTTATCTTATAATTTTATAAAATGGAAATTCAACTCGTGTTAAAATCGTGTAAAATGCATTTTGACTAAATCAAAAGAGTTGTACGTCTTTCATATACCTACACAATTTCCATTAAAAGTGAAGTAGTTTTTGAAATAATTAAAAAAGAAACTTTTAACTATGCTATTTACATAAAGAAAAATACATAAAAGATTACATTATGTATAATTTATATTCAAAAAATTTTATATCTGCACTTTCCTTTTATATTTTTCATCATGAAAAAGAAATTGAGTAGTAAAAGAAAAGCTCCCAATAATGTCGACTCGTTTATTTATGAATTATGACAATACAAAATAATTTTAAAATCAAGTAGTGTAAAATTGTATTTTCTGCACTACACTAAATAGGTACACGTTCTATTTCAACCAGTTTTAAATCAAACGTACGGAGTTTTTCCATTTTGCTACAAAGACAATAATATTTTGTATGAATAGAGAAAATATTTCATGCGAATAATAGATAGTTCTATAGCTGACATTTATACAGATAGAAAAAAAAAGTTACATACTATAAAATTGTGTAAAATTTAGTTCTCTACAATGTTTCGTTATTTAAAGTTTATGCGTTGACTATTAATTATTTTGTGTTAATTACACATAGTGTTTGGTGCCGTTTTGTGAACTTTAGAGGCCCATTTTTTATTTTTTCATGTCTCAAAATTAGACCTCCAGGAACCAGGTCCTAATAGACCCGGGTCCAGTGGGCCTATGCGAAAAACGTCCCTGCGAGTGTTTGAGAAATATTCCGGGGAGTTAGTTAAACACTTCCTTAACCTTTAGCTCCAAAGGTCATAATTTAAATTTAACCAAAAAAATCGTTTTGATCGATATCCGGAGTTTTAGTTTGCTATTAGTTATAGATCTTAAAAGCTATACTTATCAATCGAATGATTGATAGACTGATTATAGACCAACCCATGTAAATATGTTATCTTCAAGAGTATGAAACAAACATTAAGCATTAGTCTTAAGAAATTCCCCACTATCTTTTAGTGACGTCATACATACTTTAACTTTTTTTCTCTCTTTGGCCATAACTCACAAAGTAATACTATTAAGTAAAATTTCTTTTCTGAATATTGATCAGCATTAAATTGAACAACTTTGCCCCAATTTAACCACCTTCGTAGCTTTTACGGTTTTCGAGATCTTAATGGTGAGCATCGAAATTAAAGTAACTCGATTTACATCCAAGGAACCGTTATATAAAGACTAGATTATGTCAAATTTATTATGACAAGTGAACTAATTAAATGGGTGTTTTACACGTATAGTAATTTCAAATGCACTTATTAAAATCGATGTGACGTAATTTAGTAAAATTACTGTGTGTTTCATCTCAAAGTTAGGTATTTTGTGGCATGGCATTAGAACATTAAATATATAAGGAGGAATATATTATACTACGTTTTAATATACTGTGTGTTTAAAAAATATTTTATTTAATTTCTCCACGTTTTGAGCGCATATGCACAAAAAAGTAAAAAAAAAAGCTTAAAATAATAGGTCTTTTTGTCTGTCCCATAAATCAGAAATTACTGGACCAATTTTGATGAAATTTCATTGGAGCTATTTTGGGAAACTTTTATCTACAACATACACTGAGGCCTAAATTTGAGAGGGTAATTTTAGGCGCATGTTGACAATTTCTTGAATGAATGAATGAATGAATCGATTTTAATCAATGGTTAAAATGAATCATTTTTAACCAGTGCTGGTTAAAAAGATTCGGTTAACCGGAATCGAGATGGTTAGTAACCAAAAGGAATTACTTGGTTAATTGGTTAATTTTTTTTTAACCAGTTAACCAGTTAATCAAGACAGAATCGCCAGCACTACTATTCACTAAACAGCCGCTACTCTAACAGGAAAGAGCCATTTAGCTAATAATATGGCTAGCAATGGTTTTCTAAATACAGGTTGAATACGGTTGAATAGTTTGAGTTAGCACATAGGAAAATAATGAGTGGGAACAAGTACGAAATATATTTCAATGATTACGAGAGAGAAAGAGTTACTTTTAGATAAAAGGAAGGCGTCAATTGTTAATTTCAAATTTAAAGTACACGCCTGCAATTTTTGATAAGTGATAGGTATTTATTTTTACAATTTATTTTAATTTTATTATTGGTGTTTTATTTTAAAAATGGTTCTTGATTTAAACGAAAATAATTAGATTATGAATTATTGAACGCCTATTTTATATCTAAAAATAATTTAATTCAAATTTGAAATTAAAAATTGACGCCTTCTTTCTAACTCTTTCTCTCTTGTAATCATTTAAAAATATTTCGTACTTGTTTCCACTTATTATAATTCCTATGTGCTAACTCGAACTATTCAACCTGTATAGCGATTTCTGGTCAATTTCTCTTATAGAAATGTTTGCTTATATTCCCACTTATAAGGAAAGATTATGGGAGCCAATGATAATGTAAACTCGACGGAATGAATCCATGGTTTTCTAAAATGTCATTTCCGTCGCATTTTCTCTTATAGGCACGGTAATAAATATAGCAGGAATGCCGACGAGCTATCTACCACTCTTAGCAAACTGAGGTCATTTGTGAACTACTTTGTAAGACAGAGAAAGCACATTAACCCTGAGTCCTATAAAGCTCTGGATTAGCTTAACTCGACAACAAACCTTAAAATGGAACTTTGTATTTGTTCTTGCGACTGTTACCGCCTTTACTATAACACTTTACTGTCGAATTACAATTAATTTAACCTGCTCACAGCTGTTTTTGACAAAACAGTATTGATTACTATTAAATAAACAGTTCCATTTTGAGGTTAGTTGTCTAACTAAGCTAATCTAACCTTTATAGGACTCAGGGTAAGAGTAATTATCGCACTAATATAAGAGAGAGAAAGCATATAGCAGATCTATAGCAGAAGGCATATTATTTGCACCAATCAAATGCGCATATTCGCGTTTTATTAGTCATGAAAAGGTTCAAGTTTTGCTTCCACTTAGAACGTCCGTCGGCATACCTTAATATTTATTACCGTGCTTATAGGCAATGATTGTTGCCTATTTTTATAGTAGTTGTAGTAGCAGTTGACAATTTGTATTTGCGTTTCAAGGCACTCTCTATTTCCGCTAATTTTTGAAATTTTCTAATTAAATTTGTAGCTTTATAAAGCACCCAAAATTAATTTTGTTAATTGATTTAGATGCAGAATTTTATGCTCTAAAACTTTTATTTTAAGATTTTTTTCTAAAATAAATTGAGAAGCAAGAAATCTCAAAAGCATGATTTTACATGGTAAATTCCTATGACCGAGAGGTCCACGTACTACCCAGTATTTATTTATTTACCCTGTATTTGCAAGAAGAGTCGTACTCTTGTCATTTTACGGTTTATTTCGATTTTCTCAAAACTAAATGTTCAGATTTTTGTTTTTATTTATGCATATTTATTACGCTAAAGGTCAGTTATAAACTATGACGATCAACATGCTTTAGAAATTTGCCAGCAAACGCTTTTCATTTCTTGTTTTTCTTTGGATTTTCTCGAAAGTGACTGTAAACTTTCTACAGTAACTGTACAAGAGATCAGTTATGTTGTAAACTCCAGTGAGCGCGTAAAATATGGAATAATCATTTTCTGGAAGGAAGATTGGAAGGATAAAAGAAAGGATGGATATAGAGGAAGGAATGATGGATGAAAGAAACATTTTCTTTCCTGATAGGAATATCAAAAAAACGGTTGGACATGACCAATTGATTTATTTCAAAACGAGCTTTTTACGATAATTTACATTTTTCTACCCCTCACCCCCTTCGAGCAGTGAAGTCATCCAACATTTCTTTAAATTGCAATCCTTAATTTTCTTTAAATATTTGGATACTTTATGAAATTCGAATTTCAGCAATATGCATATATTTGCTCTTTAAACTCACAGATTCGAAGATATTAATTTTTAAATGTGGTGGTGATGGTTTTAAATAAAATTTTCCAAAAGTAAAAAATTTTTATTGGAAAAAGGATGCTGACTGGCTTGGTTTAATATTGATACTAATTTCCCAAAAGCATTTCATATTAAACCATTTCAATCGTTTTTCGACTTTATAATTTGAAGGGAATCGGCCAGCCTATCAAACTTTTTAGTCGGCCGACTTTAAATCGTTGGGTGTGCGCACTCACATATGTTAATGGTAATTAAGCAACCGACTGAACTATCGGCCGATGAAAAGTCTGTAGTCGGCGGTGTATCTGCATATTGCAATATCTGCATATTGCTGAAATCGTAATTTCATAATCTATCCAAATATTGAAAAAATATTAGGGGTAGCAATTTAAAAAAATCTTCGATGACGTCAATGCTCGAAGGGGGTGAGAGGTAGAAATGTGAAAATTATTGGAAAATGTTTATTTTAAAATAAATCAATTTGACGTGTCCACAGCCGTTTTTTGATATTCTTATCAGGAAAAAAAATAATTCGATTATTCCATACTTTACACGCTCATTGTATATTAGTCGACATATTACAATTTTTCAGTTATATCATTACAGTTATACATATACATTACACATTATGTATAATGTATAACCAATGGTTATATTTAACAGAACGTTTATTATCTTATACAAGCCGAGAAAATCAGAAGTGGCTGAAGGTTACTTTTTTGTGACACTGTATATTAAAATTTAGTGTCCAATTAACGCTTTATAACCATCAGGACTTTTTACGTTTATAACGATGTCAATTAAATTGTAATTATTTAGGTACCTACTTAATTTCGCACTCCTTCTAATCGTGCATAGTGCGTGTGAGCAATTAATCTTTGATTTAATAACCGCACAACTTCACAACATTTCCAAAGCATCAACAAGAATTTTTTGTATAAAATATTTACTTTGTTTAATATTGAAGTTATATCATAAAGTAATCAATTAATCAAGTAATCAATTTCCGTTTTATTAAATTAAAATATTCTTTATAAAATTAGTTTTAAAAAAATAATTTGAAACACACTGGTATGTAGAAGATAGGTATATCTTTTGTTAACATTTTTTCAAGTGCTTTTCGTTGAAAGTTTTTCAGTTTACATTTTTAGGAAATTGTTATTCGAGTCAGCTTTTGAAAGAAGTGCACTTTTTTAACTTTTAGGATATTTTGATTGTTTGTTATTTAGCGTTGACTTTTGGAAATTTTCAGAAAGTTTTAAACGTACAATTTTATAATTAATTACTTTTTAGTTGTAAAAGGTTTATAATCAAATTTTACACTTGCTTACAAGTTATGAAAATTTTTGACATGTTGATATTTTGCGTATCAATTTTATACCCCGTTACGTTTTATTTTTGCCATACCTCGTACATAAAAACATGCAACTATTCTAAATAAATAATTAATTATATTGTGATGTTTTGGACAATATTACAATTTTAAAATTAAAAAAAATACTGTTTAAAAAGAGAAAATTTGTAATGGAATTTTTGATTGTTATTGCTTCTTTGTTGTTTATTTTTTGAAACTCAAATAGAAATCTTACAATAGATTTTAAATTTTGTTTTGAAAAATAAAGATAAACAAAATTAATAATTTATGATTATAACAATTAAATCAATACTGTTTGAATTTTGTAATTAATTAAGTTGAATTAAAGAAACAAGACATACCACTTTCAAAATACAATCGTTCTCCATTAATCCACACACAACGTAACATATTCCCCCTTAATAATCCATATTTTGAGAAAAACGCGATCACATACGACCGTCTGGGGGCACTGACTGCAGTCAGTTATCCGGCATGTCACTAAGTCCTGGTGATCCTGCGCGTTCGCTGCAGGAAACACCTAGAAGGAATGCGGAAAATGTAGGTAAATAACTACCTGAAAATTGCACAAGTATCCGTCTAATTACCAATTACAATCCTCTACAAACACAAATTGCTTCAATTTAAAACTCCTAAAGCTCTAATTCCCTTAAAGACGACAATAAAAATTCTTTTAAACTGTTAAAGGGGGACTTGATGACAATTGATGTAGTCAAAATAAATAGAAAGTTTTCCAGGTGCAATAAAAGAGATGAAGTCTTAAAGCTCATTATCGAAATAGAATTGCACATTTTCCTTCTGCGCACACCTGACGTAGGAGTAAAGTTCAGACAAATCAATAGGAAAAACAAAAACTTCAACTCTTAACATCTTAAATTTCTAATTAACCCCAACAAAACAAAAAAATTTTAATCAAATTTCAAAACAAAAACCTCACGTTCAAAAAAAATAAAATTTAATCAACAATTTTTAATCCTTAATTTTCCACTTTTCCTCCTTTTATTACATTTATTCCTTTATTTACTTCAACCCCCATAATAACACTTCAAATAAGCATTTCGAGTTATCCTCCCTTTAGTTTTTAAGGAAATAATCTTGTTAACTACGCGTCTTCTTTTATTTCATCCAACTTCATCGCTTTTTCATTTATCGTTACCAACTCAATTCACTTTCACTTTGAAGTCTTCATCATTATTTATCTCTTTATTATTATAATTTTCTCTCATTTTATTTCTCCTTTTAATAAAAACATGAAATTTTTCTTTCATAAATAACTTAATTACTATTTTAATTGATGAATTTTAACGTTTTTAATTGAGGTAAAATTTTCTATGAATGGATTTGTTTATTGTAGTAACTAGTGGTAACCAATAGCACCGCTAATTCAAAAAAAAACGACTCGCGAAGAAAACGTTACAACTTGAGATTTGAAAAAGAAGGACACTCAAAGCCCATTTGATTTGAAAAACGTCCTCGAATTCCATCGCTGATCGGATCGTATACATAAATCACTCTTGCTGTTTTTCACTGTTTTTCTCTCAATGCTTTTTACCCCCTACTGAATTTTTACAAAGTATTTCCCCATTATTTCCCAGATCTTATCATGTCATCCATTGATTAATCGAGATAAAACGTCTTGTTTTCTAGAGCTCTTGTAGTGTCAATACTAAAAATGTTTGCAAGCGTAAATGATACTTAAGTGAAGTATGAAATACGAAATGTTCACTTTATGAAACTTTTTTGGCCAAGAGCAGCTTACGCTGCCATTCACACAGGAATGTAATTGACAGCAGGTGCGTGAGCAAAAGAGGTTTCCGTAACAGCAACTCCAACTTGACTGTCGTTTTAGACAATTAACAATATGTCTCCGAGTTGATCGTTTCCATGTATCAAATTTATCCGTGTACTTCAAACAAAATGCAAAAAATCGTTGAATCGCGCAAATATAGAAATGTGTAAAACATGCTTCAATTTATCAACTGAAAGCAAATAAAAATAATAATTAATCATAATCACTGCCGACCCCGTCGAGTACACTCTGCCTGTGCAATAAATATTAAAAAGTCGACATAAGCCCTCTCAAAATTAATTAGAATTTATATTTTCAAATTAACTAATTTCAAGAGTTTGCTTGTTTTTATAAGATCCCATAATCGCTGACATCTGCGTCTACTAGAAAACTTTAAAAAGAAAGCTTCCTTTATTACTGTCCAACTTTAAAGTCAATAAGAGCATCCATGCTAAGAGGCTTCTAGGTTGATATGGCTATATACAAGTTGGTTTAAATTTGAATCACGTTTAAGCCAGATTTACACTGGTCCTTACATTAGTCCAGTAGCATCCCAGTCAAGAGATCTAGTCCAGCACTAAATCATAATATTACTAGTGGTACCAAAGCTATCATTCCAGTGTATGTTTGTACAGTGACAGAAGTGGAAATTTACTTTTTAAATCCATTTTTACGTCCACCATAAACAACGTGAAGCTCCAGCACCACTGGAACCGTCTACACTCTAGACAGCTTCAATCCAATTAATAATTGATAACAACCCAATCTACGACTGTAAAGACATTCAACAACTGGAAAACAAGGCTAGAAATAAAAGAGTGGAATGACGCCTGATTTAGAGTGAAATCACTGATATGAATCACTGGGTCCAAAGACTACTCCCATGCAACTTTAGAATTAACGGTTTTAGAAATGTAACTGATACACTAAATCCAGAATTCCAAACCGAAATTTTTTTAAAGATATTAGGTACGGGAAAAAAATCTGAGAGGACCGCTAATTCATCAGGTTTCCACTTGTCAAAAAAAATTAATAAGTCAATTAAAAAATTTTTTGATTATTAAATTTATTGATTTTATAGTGGCCATTACCTCTTGTTTGAAAATTGAAATTATCATTGTTAACAAAAAAGTTATAAGCAATTAAAGAAAATGCACTTTTTTAGTTTTTCCAAAATATTTAGAGTGCTAATAATTTTAATCAAAAAACAAAAGCAGCGTCGAGTTTACCATAATAGTTTACACAAATTTTCCCATTTAACCAAACTCTATTTTTATACTTTTATATAGTTTCTGAAATATCAATGGTGATAGTCGTATCTGGGATACACTGTATAATACGGGATATTTGAACTCCTCTTTTATTATTAGGGACAGCAAATCGAGTTGTATCTTGTATGTCGTTCCATAACTCTTGACCTCTTCTAGATAAAATTTTCATTTCGGCGATGATGGTCCGAGAAAAGAAAAAGAAAATTTTGACAGGTAAACCAAAAACCGTGATTTTAAAAAGAATGAAATGTCTTTTTAGAATTCCAAGGATGATTCATTCATTCCGTCGAGTTTGCATTATTATTGGCTGTCATAATCTTTTCTTATAAGTGGGAGTATAAACAACCATTTCTATAGGAGATATTAGACCGGAAATCGCTATATTTAGAGTTCCATTGCGATCCATATTATTATAGCTAAAAAGCTCTTTCCTGGTAGAGTAGCGACTATTTATTCAATGCGCACGGCGTTAATATAACCGTGTATACAGTGTATAACAGAAATATTGTTCTTTACATTATTTATACAGTGTGCTTCATAAATAAATAATGTTTTTATTGTATGAAATTTTATACAGGATGTGTCACAAACATTATCCATTTCTTAAATATTTTTAATGTTTAATTCCACAAACTCAAAAAAATTTTTTAATTGTGTGTGTGCATTTTCATGTTATTACCAAAATTTCACTTTTTTTTTAATACGAATCATAGGCGGCTATGACTTTATTAAATACAGTATTTTTTTTCTCCTTTTATTGATATAAGGGTTGCTATATTACTTATTTTCTTAGAACATAAAACACCCGGAAGGAGAATTAGCAACAGTTGCCTATAAGAAAAAATGCGACGGAAATGACATTTTAGAAGTTTATGGATGACTCATTCATTCCGTCACAGCCAACAGTGGCTGTCATGAATCATGATCTTTCCTTAAAAGTGGCAGTATAAGCAACCATTTCTATTGAAGAAATTGGCAGAAAATCGCTATATTTACTCGTCCATTGCGATTCATATTATTAGCTAAATGGCTCTTTCCTCGTAGAGTAGTGGGTATTTCTTTATTCTTATGCTTATTTTATGATTATGCTATCTTTATGCTTAGTTTTAAATTTGACTGACGTATGAATTAAAAACTGTTTTTACCATTAGATTTCTTAAGTCAAAGTATTAACAATTATTGAAAATACATAGGTACTCTATTTAAAAAAAATAAAAATTGTCTAATTTTTGACGACGCCGCTGGAATCTACGTTAAAACGTTACTGTGATTCTGATTAGTTTCTTAAAGAAAGAAATCGAGGATCTCAGGTCCATCGGCCATCTGGCCCATGAGACATCGGTTTTTCTCTAACTCTTATAGTTACCGAATTCCCCTATGCGAACATCCAATTTGGGTCACCCTCTACAAGGTACAAGGAAAATTATGAGAACCGTACTGGGACTAGTGAGAATTGAAAAAAGTGATATAAAAAGGCGAGACCATAACAAGGCGATACTAATGTAGTGGTTGGTCCCGAAAGGTAAAATTAAATAATTGTCATTAGGAAAAAAATGAGAAGAAGCTAGACCAATCTTTAGATGGAAGGAGGAGATTGAAGCAAATTTGACCGGGACTTGGTAGTAACGCAGTGGCAAAAAACAGAAAGACCTGAAAAGAAATCTCTGAAAGGATGAAAAAAGAAAAATTGCAGACCAACAATTTTAACAGAAAGTAACAAGTAAAAATAGGTTTTAATCCACTCAAAGAATGATTTTTTGTAAGGTCCGTAAATGTAAATTATAACTCCCTGTATAGCACAGTTAAG
Source organism: Malthinus seriepunctatus (assembly GCA_963924605.1). Taxonomy (NCBI): domain Eukaryota; kingdom Metazoa; phylum Arthropoda; class Insecta; order Coleoptera; family Cantharidae; genus Malthinus; species Malthinus seriepunctatus. Next base: position 28,231,167 of record OZ004601.1, on the reverse strand, counting down.
ACACCCTGTATAAAATATAAGCAAATTCAAAAGTGTATACTCAAATATTTACTAGACTTTGCCGTTTTAGGTACTAACTTTTTGTCACGGAATACAGGTATACGTAGAGCTGATGTTAAAATTTACATCATAAGCTCTTTGGAAGCATTCCCGTGCAGATATTTGCGTAATGCAAAAACAAAAATCTTTTAGTAGATGTGTTTTTTAGTATGCACCCTTTTGTACGTTTTAAATAATTTATGTCCTTCTTACTACACGTTACTTTTCGTCTTTATGGAAAAAGTAAAAAAAACTGAATGTAAAGCAATCAAAATTATAGCTACCCAGAAAGAAGTCCATCAAAAATATTTTTCTTTTATTTCAAAAAAAATATATAAAAAAAAGCACAAGTGGAGAATAAAATTGTATGGAAAAGGCTTAGAAATACCGAAAATTTGACTTATTTGTGTTTTTATCCTATACAAGCTGTTGAATCTTCCCATATTAGCATGGGGATCCAATGATCTAATAATTGACCTACAAAACCTAAACTAGATCTCAAAATTACGAGAAAACAAAAATTTTAAGTTTGATTTTCTCGAAATATCTCAAGAACGGTTTGAAATCATGCACTTTTCATTATTTCATTTTGCAAAAGTAGAACATTTTTGCTAATTTAAATGTTTCTCAATCTGTAATAATAAACGAGATCCTTGCACCAGGAATAATAGACAGCCCATATAAATATTCTATGATAGGTATTTCAAATGCTTCTATATTTATTCGAGTTCTGATCTCTTAACTTGCAACAAAATAATTGGAATAAGCTAATTTCACTCACGATTAAGTCACATATTTGCAGAACAAAATATATTTTCTTTTGAAAATGAAGAAAAATAAAAAATATCAACACTACTGAAAAACTCACTTTGAAGATATAGTTTCACGTTCAAAACGAACACGACGACCACTTTTAGCCAACGTAAGCAATCTAAAAATAAAAAAAAATAAAAAAATCGTACAAACTTTTCAATCAAGCATTAAAACCAAAATAAGAAAATCTATTAATAAATTTAATGTTAGTTCACCATTTTAAATCTAAAATAAATGAATTTCGCGGATTGTGTGGTCTGTTTTAAAATTTTTGTTTGAAATTCTCTCAATATTTAACAATTTATCAAATTTGCATTTCGTTATCATATTTTATTGTTGCAAATGAAGCAAGTGAAATCAAGCAGAAGCAATATGGGTCAATCAAGCTTTTTAGAGAATAAATTGTAAGGAGGAATATTTCAATTTAAATAATCAATAAATCAAATTATTATATTATGCAAGCAATGTTATATCAATATTTTATATTATACAGATACTGTAGTCATATTAAATATTTTCCTAACAAATAATTTATGTTGGTTAAACAAACTTTGTAAATAACGTATGTTTCAGTTTATTTTATTCCTTTTTTTTATTACAAAAATTTTTTAACAAGATACTTATAATAAATATTAATTTTCCCATTTTATTACCTGAAATATGAAAGTCCAACAATCTTTATTTTCTTCATAATACCAATAAGCTAATTTTCATTATATCTAAACAAGAAATTCGCCAGAGACATATTACGCCCCGAGTCATATAATAATGCCTTGAAATATATAGTGAAAATTCCGTTAATTTACGAAATGGAAAAGAAAATTATATTACCAGTTGCCTTTGGACATAATTACTTTTAATAATTATAATGTTAAAAATTGTTTTAACGAACCCTCTTATGAAAATAAGTGTAATGTTACTATACACAACTTTCCCATTTGCATAATATATCCATTATAAAATAACGATAGTTTTCTTTGTCCTTAGGAATCTATAAAATCGTATAACCGACGGGGATAAAGGTTATTTTATAATTTTAAGTTAATAACGTGCGCTGGCAAATCAAGTTTTGAAAAATGGCTTTCCCAAGTCTCCAACCTCCATCAGTACCTAAATTAACTAACTAAATTCAATAGCTAGCGACGTCGTTAACTATCGAATTCGTTAAGTAGTATGAATATTGTAATCCAAAGTTAGAGATTTATGTGGATAAATATGTCGTTAGATACCGAGAAAATAGCAATCAATTAACGATTTTCGGTAGCTTAAGACATATTCATTCACAAAAATCAAAAACTTTGAGTTATAAAATCGAAACATAACCTCAATCCCTAGTTAACGATCGCTATCGCTATCGAAAAAGTTAGTGAATAAACGAGCGGTTTAAAAACGAATATTTCTCGAGAATACAATAAGTTCTTTCGTTATTGACGTCATTTACGTGGAGTTTACAAAAGGATTTGCAACGTTGTGGCATTTAGAGAAAAAAGCTCGTTTTAATTCACCGTTCGTGATAACTCGAAGGATCACAAGAATTGAGCCTTAAGAGAAAGAAAACCATGTCTATTTAAATCCACCATAAAGTGTAAATTTTTTCTTCCTATTATGACTAGAGCCCGGATTTATAAGCATTTATTATTTCAAAATAAGCACTTAAAAAAGCTTTACAAAATCAAAAAAAAGCTCTTAAAAAGCACTAAAAATCCAAAATTGATCATCAAAATTTAATTTTTATTCAAAATTTGAATTATCATTTTGAAAGAAAATTAATTATCTTATAAAATTATACTATCCAAATTATAGTAATAGTGTTAGTAGTAGTAATTACTTTATAGTGATTCCTAAACCGCAAATATTCTCTCTACCTCAAGCATTATGATGGGAGCTCTGGTTAGGTGTGCGAGGGGGGGGTAGAGATTTAAAACACTGAAAAAAACACGAATTATTCACCTTCAACTTCAACAACAAATTTAGAAGAAAATTAATTTAAAAATCACCAAAAATGTTTGAACAAAATATTCGAAAAAAAGCAAAATAAGTATTATCAACATTGGCTTAAATCACTTAAATTTTTGAAGAACGTAAAGATCCAAAAAGAATTTGTTCTGCTTATAATTTAAAGCCATAAGCAAAAGGCTTAGAATCCGGGCTCTAATTACGACAGCATACAGTGTCTCTCTCGACTCTAGCTCCTTAAGTAGTGGCCTTACTTCATTTTACCTCTAATAAAGATTACACAGCGTAAAGGCAAAGGCAAACCTTATGGGCTGTGTCCTTGAGGAATCTTGCGCAAAGGAGGAGCCATAACTAGCTATTTCTTTAAAAGTGAACTCATTCAAAACATTGACTACCTACTTTATTAAAGTCGCCACAATTGAAATGAGATACGAATAACGATATTTTTAGAAAGGCCAGTACTAGAAATTTCCACTTTCACTTTCCACTTTCCACTTTCTTCGGTCACGTACAGCCCATGAGGTTTACCTATACCTATAAAATTATTTATCCGAACCTTAGAACATAAAACATCCGGAAAGAGGGTTAGCAACCTTTGACTATAAAGGTACGTTTAGATCTGACATTTATTGCAAGATATTTATGTCGGATAGAAATTGTGATCAATGTAAACGGTCAGGAATTTCTGTCTGAGATATATGTTTCAAATGTCGACAATATCTATCGACACATTTACATCATAGGTGTAAACGCTAAATTGTCAAAAGTTCAAATTTGCTTGACAGATATCGCCACAATGGGTTCAGCTGAGACGAAATACTCGGAAAACATCGGTTACCTAATATGAAATATAACAAATATCCCAAAAACATTTAATACATAAAAAGAGAGAGAAGTAGATGCATGAACGGACCACATAAATTAACAAAAACATAGGAGCGGACAGAAGGACAAATGGGTCGACGGACAGACATAGGTAGATAAATGACACAATTTAATGTGCGAATCTATTGTTGGAAAAATTAATTTTTCTTCAAAGTCAAAAAAAGATGACATTTACTCAATAAGTAAGGTTACAGTTGTGCTTTTTTATACTAGTACAAAAAAGTGCAATTTTACCCCCTAGGGTGCAAATAGCGATTTACACGATTTTCAATGCGAAGATTTTTTTAATTGTCGAGGGGACCCCAGACAATTCTAAGCATCAGAGCACTTGAAATTACTTTTGCATCATGTAACGTATTAAATTTTTTCTACTTCCGATGGATAGGAGCTTTAGACATTTTTTCTTTTACTACCTAATTATTTCTTACGTTTAATTAGTTTTTGGAGTTTTAAGAAAAAGTAGCATGTTGTATTCGGAGTAAAAGAGTCTTTAAATGTTAGTGTAAACGTACTAACTTATCAAAACATTACACTTTTACTCCAACCTTATAAAACAATATACTATTATATTCAATTTATGCGTTACTTTACGTTATTGGAAAAGCGGAAAAGTAATAATTGATCAATAGAAAGTTGTAATTTGGGAAATAATGTAACATTGCTTTTATTACTATGTTTTTTGTAAATTAAAGAAGCTTTTCAGAATTTAAAATAATATAATATGCAAATGAAAATTTTTCACCATTTATACGTTGTTATGTAATCTCTTAATTTAGTTTTATTTTTATTTTTGTATATTCCTCATAGTTCCCTGAAATTATATTATTTAAAAAAATTGTTAAGGGTCTTCAAAGGATTAAATTGCTTTAATTATCATTAAAATAAAGTACGAAGCACTTCATTACGAACATGTTACACAACGTATAACGTTTGATTAATTATATTCAATATTCCTCAATATGAGATTACATCGAAGCTTTGCTTTATTAACATTATAAATTTACTTAGATAAATAATATTGAGCATTACATTTAATTAGATAACGAGGTAAAAACAAGATACATTATTTCAATGTTAGTTACAAAAACTATACCTTTAATAATGTCAGTAATAACATCACAAAAAAATACAAGGTTGCGGTATAACTATGTTTACTGTTTATTATTATTATTTTTTTTGGCACTGTTAGTTCAAAGTGCAATACAACTTGAAGTAAGACAAGTGAGTATAGAAAAATTAATTAAACTAATTACAAACGACTTACTATTTTTATAGTTAAGAGGCGGCTTTGAAAAATATACAAGAATACATCAAGATATAAATAATAAAGAACACGAAACAATTAAAGGTAAAGTCTAAGTTTTTGAATTTTAATGCATATTTGTCGCATTTTTTCAGAACAATTGTATTCTAAAAATAATCTTCAAACTACAAACACGTACAAAGGCAAAGAAGTTTTTCCCACTTTTAGACCCTATACACCTACAAAAATTTTCCCAACTTTTCGAAAAAAGATTAGGAAGAGATTAAGGAAAACTTGTTCAATTTTTTCCCATATGTTGATCTTTTTCACCACATTATCTTACGTGAAGAGCAATAAGTCACTACATAATTCTACAGAGTTAGCTCCTAAGTATACAACGCAATCTACGATACCTAACGTTAATACCAATACACCTTCAAGTACTAGCAGTGAGAAGCTTAGAAGTGAAATTTTGACAATAGATTCTTCTAAAAAACCACCAAAATCTTCAACTACAACACTGGTATCAGAAACAGTTCTTCCAACTGGAGGTAATAAGACAATATCTTTACCATTTGGAGATTTTTATAGCACCACAACAAAAGTTTACGATACTAAAAAGCCATGTAGAACAAGCATAGAAAGGTCTTCTACAAATAAAGTTAGTACCACGATACCCTTTTCTGCAAATATTGAACATTTTGGAAGTTCATCTGCAACAACAAAAGCAGGTAAGTCTATATCATTCTATTTTAAAACAAAAAGTCCAGTCAATAAAAGCTTGGGAAAAGAAATAATCTGTAACAGAGGTTTAACTACTGAAATGTGACCATGCACCATTTTCCAACCCTTAAGCAGTCAAACCGTTACTAGAGATTATTTCCTTTTTAACCTCTTTTTAACCTTATTTTACTGTACTGGAAGTGCTATGTAACTACTAATCGTATAAAAGCGTTGTTTGTTAAAACGTTTTTCCTATTACCATCTTTCCTAAGCGAGGTAAGCGTCGCATAGAGGCGTAACATGTTAAACGCGCAATATGTTAGGGGCGCAATATGTTAAATATTTCATTAGAAATATTTTATAAAATAGGGTGTAGCCAATATCTTGCGTAGTACAGATGAAGGGAGCAAGTGCTTTCTCTCTCTGTATCTCTAACATTGATGCAGCCAGATGTTACCGCACACATTTTCGTTATAGCGCATTGACAGATTGACACCGCCCTATTCTTTTCGTAAATTTATAAGTCTACCTCATTGTCAAAATTTGCTATCTTTATTTTTACGGATTGTAGAATGTGGCGCATAAGCTGCAAAACCTCCAAGGTCCAATAAATAAATGTAAATACCAAACGTGTGCCACCACAAAACAATGCGCACGCTCGCATTAAAAACCAATAGAACTCGCCCTTTCAACAATAAAAATAGAATTATTACAATTATTCAAAAATTCAGTACCAAGACTATCAAGACCAAAACTAAACAAATTCTTATCCAAGTATTGGCATTCAAGACCAAGATCACAGAATCAAGACTTTTTCAAGACTAAGATTAAGTTGAGTCTTCTCTTGTCTTGGTCTTGCGAATCTTTAGTTTCTCTATTCCAACTACTCGCCCTGGTTCAGGGACCAGATGCAGCTAAGCCACTCCCCAGAAATAGGTATCTGTCAAATAAGGTTGACGCATGTTAATTCTTGTTTTATTGTTATAAACCGTATTTTCAAAAGTCGACCAATAGAAAATGTCTATTCGAATATCGCGCGCTTTTTTTGGGAGTGGCTTAGCTGCATCCGATCGCTGGACAGAAAGTAATATTAATTATGGTTTTACAACAGCAGGTACTATGACTTCCACTTCTAAAGTAACAAACATTTCTCCTTCCTCGACGACAGTTACAGATCTAGAGAATTCCTCTACTACAATTAAAAATTTGTATTCCACAACGGCTTTATCTTCAAACGGTACCACAACGAGTGTGCACAAGTCCTCCACTTCAACGGTGACAAACACTTTTTCACCAGTTCGCAGTAAATATTCTTAACAATTCAATTACGCACTAATGAAGTCAATATTTATATTTTAGAACAGCCAAATGAATCAACTACAAGAAGTACCATAGATTTGGAATTTGCTACGCAAGGTAATTATGTGAGCGTTATAAGAGATGCGTTTTATAGTTTTGCACTTTTTAGAGCCATACACACCGAGTCTTTACATTCACTCCGAATTAAATTCACCAAAATGTCCTAATAATATGACTTATTATAGTCACTTTTTAGGTTTACCATTTTGTTACGTGTTAACAGAGTTACAATCTTATCCGCCATTGTGTCCTTACGAAAACAACGTCGACTTCGATTCGATTAAGGAAATTTATCGAACTTTCCAAAATTTATCAATTTGGGTACCAGCACGTCGTGAAACAAAAGATTATTTTGGCGAATTCAAATACACTGATAAATCTTCACGTTATTTAAATTCCATAACCGTTTACGAAGATCCAGGAGAGTTTATTTTGGATAAAACTTGTATGGTTCAACAAAATAATAAACTAATTCCCGTATCGTGTTCTGAAAAATATCCAGCGTTGTGCGTTTATAGCTATTATCGAAAAACAATAGAAAAATTTTGTTCCAAACGTAACCACAAGCTGAAATGTATAAGTACAGATTTTAATTTGACGAACAAATGTTTTTGCAAAATTGAAGTTCAAGTAATAAATATTTCGCGTACGATATTTTGTAAAAAGTTGGCAGAACCAAATAGTTTCCAAAATCATTTGTTATTATCACAACTATCAAATAAATCTCCATGTTGGTTTGGAGCCGAAAAAAATGACAACCAATTCATATGGTCGGATTCACGTACAGAAATAAATTATAGCAATTGGAAAGAAAATATCGACTTTGGTAAAAAATTCGGAGCTTTGGATTATTTTAATCAAAGAGGATGGATTTTGGAAAACGATTGCGTTTTAAAATGCGCAATTTGCGAAATAGACGTTCCTTACAAACAAGTTAAATTACACTTAAAGTATTCCCCTCAAGACACTTCCATACACGTAAAAATTGAAAATATTTTTGAAATCCACAATCATTTCGCCAACGATTACTTTTTGGCTTGTTTCAGCGATTTCAACGTCAACGGTTTCAAATTCAAAGTTCTCTCTCGAATTTCTGACTTCATTCCGATAAAAAGTGAAAATCATACGGTTAAAATTAAAGTTAAGAATAATTATCCTGCTTACTTTTGGTGTGAAACTTTTCAACATCCCAATTTTAAGCATGTTGTTAGTAATAAAATTTTGGCTTACAACGACCAGGGCGTTCACAATCACGAATATGCTGCAATAATTGAAACTACTCTTCCAAAAGATAAAGATCCTTTTTTGATCAATTTCCACGTTACGTTAACCAACTCGTTAGTGGAAACATTAAACGTGAGCAAATTCATCAACGCAATTAGACCTATTGAAATTATCAAATACGAACCGAAAATTGAGCATATCAAAATATTGTTCCACATCAGTACAATGGAAAGTGGAAAATCTCCAATAGACGAATTTCACCAATTGGAAAATCTTCTAAACCACGACTACATACAATTGCCAAAACTTAGTCGTGGTGATGTCTGTTTAACAGAAGTGACCAACATAAATAACGTTAAGTTAACTTGGCCAGAAACTAGCATCGGTTCAACTGCAATACCAAAAGAGTTGTGTTTGGAAGAAACTAATCTTCCTGTTACGAGAAAATGTGAAGGAGATTTTGTATATGGTGGTTTTTGGGGCGAAGTCCAAGGAAGTTGTAATTTCAACGTTACTTACACCAACAGAACGCTTTCGCTTTACGACTTGTTAAACTTAGATAGCAACTCGAGCATAATACATCAAGAGTTGTGCAACATAACAAACGATCAAAACGACGTATTAGTTGTAGACGTCCACTTGGTGGTTGAAATTTTAGAAAAGTTGGATGCAAACGGAGATATAAACTTGCAACATGTAGCAGACACTTACACCAACATGATGAAGTTTGACACAAACGTTTTAAACGAATCCCAAAGTTTGTTAAACTCAACAGATAGAGCTCTGGATGTTTTGGATAGAATGGTATCAAAAATTGACTTAGAAAATGCGGATTATCTCAAGGTCGAATCCCGAAACGTAATAATCCAAGTGAGCAGTTTATCGTACACAAACATAACAGGAATTGCTTTGTTCAAAAATGCAACAACAATCCCCCTTTATAGTGACACATCACCACAAGAAGTAATGGACAACGACGTAATTTTAGCGATGTATTTGGATCCCGAAGGATTGCAAAAAATTCAAAAATGTAAAGACGAAGAAATCCAACTCGTTTTAACTATATTTTCCAACGACACCCTATTTAACGAATGTTCTCTAAAACGCTTGGAAAAACCACACCAATTCATTTTAAGCGTTTTAATTGTAAACCTTAAGTGCGATTTGGACAACCATATAAATATAATTTACAAACACCTTCCTTATAAATCTTCAAACAATAGTTGTGCTCATTGGAAGTACGGTTTAGACCAAACTCATAAAAATGTTCAAGGGACGTGGGAAATTGATTCGACATCGGAAAAAGTTGAAAGCTTCAAAGAGTACAGCATATGTCGTTATGACCACACGACCCATTTTGCCTTTTTAATGGCAAGTGACAACTTTTACGATACCATCGATCCAGAAACGGATTTAGCTTTGAATATTATAACTGGCATTGGTTGCGGACTTTCACTTTTGGGCATTTTTGGAATTTTTGTTACAGCAGTAGTATTTCGAAGTTGGCGCCATCATTCGAGCAATATTATCAATTTAAATTTTTCCATATCTCTTGCAGCTCAAATGATACTTTTGTTTTTGGCTGATTATGCCAAAGATTCAACTATTTGGTGTTACATTAGCGGTGGTAGTTTACATTACACCGTACTATCGGAATTTGCTTGGATGTTAATAATAGGCTTTTTCCAATATCAAAAATTTGTTGTGGTGTTCGAGAAACCTATAAGTCATATGATTTTAAAATGTCTTATTGTGGGTTGGGGAGTTCCCCTAATACCAGTTTTAATTGTTCTTACGATTTGTACCGATAGCTTTCAAGAAAATTCAGTAGGTTTGTGTTATCCTAAACAAAATTGCTTTTATTTAGGAGTAGCCCTTCCTGTAGGTGTAATAGTTTTCATAAATTTATTTATTTTCGTTATGATTTTACGTAGCGTTTGTAGTCGTAAAGTTGAATCGTACGGACACAAACAAAATCAAGTAAAACTCCAAGTTCTTTTAGCAGTTTTGCTTTATTTCCTTTTGGGTATGTCTTGGTTGTTTGGTTTAGCTGTTACTTTTTTAAACAGTTTTATTTGGTCTTATTTGTTTTGTTTAACCGCAACTTTACAAGGCTTTGTCATGTTTTTATTTTTTGTTGTTATGAACGAAAAGTCGCGTTTATTGTGGTCAAGAGTTAAAAGTTATAATCTTATGGGATTAAAAAATGGGGTTATATGGTATAAGATTTTTATATCAAAGAAATAGAGGATTTCAAGAAACTCCAAGAGACAAAGTATTTATACATACATATTTAAATAAGAAACAATAATTATAAATAAAAACATATTGTTCTGAATTATACCTTTGTGTAATTTTGTAAGCACGCCGCGTGCTTTATTAAAAAATTGTTAATTAAAAGTTTTAAAGTTTTCCTCCTGGTTTCTTTACTGTTCTTTGATAAAAAGCGACATTGAGTTGAATAAAGTGCCATAATCCTCAATTTTTTATAAAAAGATACACAATGTTCGTCGTTTATCGCCTCTCATAGTTCAGTGAAATGGACAAAAATATGAAAAATCTGGGGAATACTACTACAGAAAGCTAGATTTTTGTGTGGGGCTTGATATTGTCGTTCTAAACAAAGAAAAATCACTGAAGATATTAGGGTTTAAAATTTTCATTAGGGGTGGTAGCGATATGGACACATTGTTTAGAATGACAATATCAAGGTCCACCTAAAAATTTAGTTTTCTGGAAAATTTTCCGCAAACGAATTATCATTTGACTAGACTATAACTTGAAATTTTGAAAACAAAAATTTTTCGATTTAAAATTTTTTTTTTGGGCTCGTCATAAGGATAAAAAACGTTCTTGTTGAAAATGTTCATCTCCATTAACGCTAAAACGCATATTTAAGAAGCCATGGAATTGGTCCACCTCGATCACTTATTGGGATATCTCGAATTTTGATATTCTCTGGCAGTTATGTTGAAATGCCTTAATGTTTCATCATGCATAAAATATCATGGCTATTGTAATACGAGTTTCTTATAAGTGGGAGTATAAGCAACCATTGGAAAAATGATCGGAAATCGCTATTTTAGGCGTCCATCGCGATACATTATAAGAATCACGTTATAAGAAAAAAGAAAATAATGCGCACTCGTTCGAAATTGTAGAAAGGGTAATAAATACATGGCGTGACACCTGATCAGTAGCGCATTATTATAAGGTCGCTGATAAACTAATATTTAGGTATAACAGATAATAAAGTACACGCCACTGATACCTCCGATTATACGTTCGACTTGCGCCGGAATTATTTTCTTATAACGTGAGACCTGTATTATTAGCCGTAAATGCTATACTTCCTGAAAAGTAACACTTTTTTTATTCAATGGTGTAATGTCACTTAAATTTAAGACAACTATGATATTTCAATATTTTGAGATTTTTATGTTTTTGGTCAACCTAAAAAGTCCTGGCGGGTATGCAACCAAACTTGCACGTATCAAACACTAATGAGCGCACGGTACATTTCATTCCACTCGTACCTACGTATCGAAAATTTGAACGTCATCCAGTAGCGCTGTTAGTCCATGTTTTAAAAAGTTTTTTACAATTTTCACCTTGATGCGAACCTTTCTCGTCTTTATGACGGGACACTCATTATCGCCGTAGCACCTCAGGATCATTTCTCCCAAAACTTAAAGTTTTGTTGTTCAGTCCTTTAAGCTGGAAACTTCTCAGAAAAGCGAAAGATTGTATATAAGACTCTCTTACAGCTTGAACGTTCCAAGGTGTTCGAACGCTGTCTGCCAGATGTTTTTTGCTTTAGAACTCAACTCAACCCATTGCCCTGAAGTTATAGCAACGCACTAACACACAGCCGAATGGTTTTCCGGCTTGGAACATTATTTCATAATCACATCATTATGCTGAATAGCGAAGTGATATCAAAACGCCCTTAGAGTAGCGATCACAGAATCGCTGTTTTTAATAAATGCTCTGACAGCATTTATTATCTCTCTGCTGTAATGAAGCTCTGTCCACCTTGCTATGTAATATACTATAAATCAGTTCAGTAGTTTTTGCTCCAGAGCTGTTGTATACATTGGATTGATGTATTCATTATGTAATGCTTCATTACAGCAGAGACCTACATGCCGAGGTGGACCAAGCTTCATTACAGCAAACAAGCCTTGGTGCGAAGCACCAACCTATAGCTTGACACTGTAATAAAGCCGTCCATCGAGGTAAGTAAGTATAGCATTTTTTCGGTAAACGTCAAAAAAAATCGACTTTGTGTCACTCACTATCTAAGGGTGAAGTTTAACTTTCCCGCCTCGGTAAAAAAAATCGTCAGACAAAGTACTTTTCTCTGTCTAGACAGACAAACTAAATCTTAACCCAACATAATTTTTATTTTTAACGTTTTCTAAGCATTTGTAATGTGAAAAAGTTAATGTTTTATAAATTTTCCTCTATAATTTGTTTGTTGCGTTTAATAATTAGCTTTTTTTACAAGTTAAAGTTAATTTTTCTTTTTTCTTTTTTTTGAATTTTTAAAAAAGTTCAAATTTTAGTTTTACGTTTTAAGTTTGAAGAAGAAATAAAATGTTTTATACGGAGTGAAAGTAAGTTTGTGTGACTCGCCTGTTCCCGCCCATCACAGTCCCGTCACACAAAACGATACTTTCTATCCTTTCCCTTTCAAAATCGCTTTTTGACATTGACAGTTAAATTAAATAATTATTGACAGTTAATCAAATTTTAAAGCTGTATTAGACTAGGCTTTATGTTAGGAATGAACGACTTCTAGTAATGAGAATCATTACAAACCTATTTTGAATAAAAATTATTTCATCAGCAAACTACCGTAAACCGGGGCTACTTTGATTTTGGGGGCTACTTTGACAGGCAGTGGCGCGCTACTTTGAGAACACTGATATTAATATGTTGAAGTTGCGTGATCCGTTTAAAATTAAAATGACAAGGTGGTTATATCTTCAGTCACTGGACGTGAGTATTTTTGGTCCGATAAAAAGAAAAGTTAGGTGGAATTTCACGGCGTAAACGTTTGATATACCAAACGAACGCTAAATATATGTGAAGTGGAAGAATGTGGAAGTGTAACGGCTCGTCAAGCGACTTCTACTTTTAATGCAAATTAAATGATTATTTTTTATTTATTTTATGAAGAAGCTTAATACATATAAGCAAAACGTTAATAAATCAATAATAAATATAGATATAATAAAAAGGCCACTTTTTATCTCTCTAAAAAATAAAAATAAATAATTATGTCAAAGTAGCCCCATGTCCACACGTTACTTCGACACCGGCTTTCTTATTTATTTTTTCTGTTATTGTAGAAGCAAAAAGGCCGTTCTTTGGTAAATTCATAGTGGAAGAATCAAGTGTTATAGTCCACTATGATTTGTATTGTTTTGTCATACACAAAAAAAGTTACGTTGTAAAAACTATCAAAACTATGTCAAAGGTTTACGGTATGCTTTTCAAAACAATACACAGATATAATGTTAGCCATGACTTTGACACTTGTAATTGTAACTTCCCCGAATTTTCATAAAAATGTCTCATTTTAGTACCTACATTATTCCCTCGTTAAGAGTTGCAACTGATTACTCCTTTTAGTTCTAATTTCAGCAAATAAAATAAAATATGAAAATTACAGTGAAGCCCTATTTATTCAATAATTTCTTGACAACTGTCAAAGTCAAGGCCAACATTAGATATCGATGCTATATCTATTTTTTCCTCTTTGTTTTTCTAAGATTGGTACATCTTCTTAATTAATGATTTTTTAAATTCAAACTTTCTTCTTTTGTTTTTACTATTAATTGAAAAACAAAAGTATAAAAACACAAAAAAAAAATCTGTACTACTTCTTAGTTCCTTGCCCTACTTCTTTTAAAAAAACTAACGCGTGATATTTCCTTGATTGTGGTTTAAAGAAAAACCCCAATAAATTATAACGTACTTTAAATAAAGAGCATTATACAAATAATTATTAAAAATTGTTCTAAAAGTGAAAATAATTTCTCTCTATGGTTGCGTTTAAAATCCCCATGTTTGGAAACACCGTAGTAAAAACCTTTAAAAATCGCTTGAACACTTTCTCGAATTTAATTATATCTAATAAAAAATAAAATATGATTCAAGCGTTATAAATCAAATAATCAAAAATAGCAAATAGAGCCGGTCCGTCTCTGTAAAAGTTGTATTTAAATTATCTATTATTGCATCACATATATTATGTGAAACGACAAATCACTGTTTTTTCAACAGGAAGTATGAGAATAAAAATTCTAAAATAATAACAATTATTTTATAATAATAATTGTTATGATTTTTAATGCATAAAATGTTGAACATGAAATGAGTCAAGCAGTGGCGTATCAAAACAATTTTTATGTAGCGTTAAAACTTTTATAGTTTACGGAAGTTTAAATTAAAACCGGTTACCGCACTGAACGATAATAGAAAATATTTAAAAAGTAATTAAAAAATTATGTAAACCATCATTAAATCTTTTAAAAACAACATTTTTTAAAGTGAAAGTATAACTGAACTAATACACCTATTCAAGATACAAATCAAAAGTTGTAAGCATGTGCCTATAACGGTATTATGTGTAAATAAATTATTTAAAATATGCGTAAAAATTTTTAAAATTATAATTTTACTTACTCTTCATTTTCATCATCGTCTTCTAATTCTTCTTCACCGCTCTCATCATCAAAATTTTTAGTAGTTTGATCAGTCATTATAAAAAATAATATCCACCCTCTACAACCCTCGACAAATAACTAATTCTATTTTTATATTTAAAACTATAAGCACAGTGTCCTTGTGAAGACTTCTATACAAATAGGATTTCATTTATGTAATCTTATTAAAATATTAGGTATATTCGATGGTCAATGTAAACGCTTATTATTATTACTCCAGTAGCGCATCAAATTTTAACTATTTGGACACTAATTTTAAATTGAAATGGACACTTTGGTAAGTCATTCCAGTCATTGTTAAGAATTTTTAGAAAAGAACAAGTTCGGAACGTAAAACTGAAGTAAAGAATCTTTTTGAATAGTTAGCCCTTTCATTAGTCACCCCATTTCTGTAGTCAAAATGGTAACTACAAAAATTCCTCTGCTTTCGCTAATTTGTAATTTTTTTTTACTAAATTCAATTTCTAGTGCATCAAAGTTCCATCCTATCTTTACAAATACGAGTAGGGTAGGATAAGCTAAGGTCAAGGCCAAGGTAGGCTGCTTCAAGTTCTACAATGGGTCCGATTAATCAGCCTAAATTCTGCGAGTCAACCCCCGATGATCCTTGTCACTATTTCCTTAGATAAATTGGAACTAGAAATCTGGCTGAAGTGTAACAAGTTAGTGCATCAAAGTCTATATCTATCTTTACGATACGAATAGGGTAGGATGAGCTAAGGCAAGGCCAAGGCCAAGGTAGGCTGCTTATAAGTTGTAAAATGGGTCCCATTAATTGGCCTTAATTCTGCGAGTCAACCCCCGAAATAGAAATCTGGCTGAAGTGTAACACGATAGTGCATCAAAGTCCATTATCTTATCTTTATAAAAACGAGTAGAGTAGGATGAGCTAAGGCCAAGACCAAGGTAAGTTGCTTACAAGTCCGATTAATGCAAGCAAATGAGTCCGATTAATTAGCCTAAATTCGGCGAGTCAACCCCCGATGATCCTTGTCACTATTTCATTAGGTAAATTGGAACTAGAAATCTGGCTGAAGGGTAACAAGATATTGCATCAAAGTTCATATCCTATATTTAGGAATAAGAATAGGGTAGGATGAGCTAAGACCAAGGCCAAGGAAGGCTGCTTACAAGTTGTACAATGGATCTGATTAATTAGCCTAAATTCTGCGAGTCAACCGCAAATTGTCACTATTTCATTAGGTAAATTAGAACTAGAAATCTGGCTGAAGTGTAAAAAGATAGTGCATCAAAGTCCATATCCTATCTTTACGAATAACAATAGGGTAAAATGAGCTAAGGTCAAGGCCAAGGTAGACTGCTTACAAGTTGTATACTGAGTCCAATTAATTAGCCTATATTCTGCGAGTCAACCCCCGATAATCATTGTCACTATTTTATTAGATAAATTAGAACTAGAAACCTGGCTGAAGTGTGACAAGATAGGGCATCAAAGTCCAATCCTATCTTTACGAATACGAGTAGGGTAGGATGAGCTAAGGCCAAGGCCAAGGTAGGCTGCTTACAAGTTGTACAATGGGTCCCATTAATTGGGCTTAATTCTGCGAGTCAATCCCTCCTCTAACCGTTCATAATCTCACACCTTAGTTCCCAATCCCTCTCAAGCACAGCAAGAAATACTATCTACCCTTCATAAAACCTTCTTTTTTCTTTTAATTTGTTTTTAAACGCAAAACGATATTTAGAAGCCTTCCAACAAGTTATTTAGTACAAAATTTTAAATTGCGTCATTGATCTAGATTTAAATTAATTCAAATGATAACACATCTACCTTGAAACTTCTTTTAGTTCCAATCATTATCAGGTTATTCGTTATTGAGAATACTTTGATCTTTAAAGTATCAGTAAACAGGCTTTTCATTTGTTTGTAATAACAAGCATAATCAGGTAGTCGTGGTACAACTCGGTATCCCCGATCCAAGCGCAGTTTTACGGGGGGGTAATGAGGGTAATTACCCCTCCCAGAAGTCTAAATTTCCTAAATTATTTTAAAAGAATATAACATTTTTAAAGGAATGAGCTTTAAAATCTCTATAAAAATTATATAAAAATATAAAAATTTATATTATTCTGAAAGGTAAATAAAGTCCCAAATAATAAACCCTTTAAAAGATGAGCGAAATTCCGAAATAAGCAATATAAGTATGTGTATATGTATTTGTAACTGAAAAAAGCACCGTTCATTTATAACCTATTGTATCTTCTTCTTTCTTTGCTCATTTTGTATTCACCACTTTAACGTATTCGGTAAATAGCTCTGGTTTAGGATGTGAGAAAATCACATCTAATGGTAGGTACAATAAAAATTAGCCAGAAATTATTTTCGGAATTCTTTTTTTGCGATCACAATGCTTAGTAGAATATCCGAAGTACAAAAAACAAATATTTCTGAGATATCGCTGTCTAGCACTCACAAGGCGATTTGTTCAATTTTAATTTAGCCCATACTACAGATTTTAAACATTTAGGTAGAACTATAATATTACCCCCCCCCCCGTAATTATTTTTATTTTTGCCCCCCCCCCATTATTACAAATAGTCACACTTCTCCCCGTTGATTACCCCCCCTAGCCCTAGGTCCAATGGATTTGAACCTTAGCACTGATAGGCTTTCAGAATATAGATTTTAAAAAAGCAAATAAGGGCTTTATTTGCTTTTTTAAAATCTGGCATATATGCCTTATGATTAACTTCTAGCGATCTCCACACGTCGAAAACCCAAAAGCATCAGGTTGAAAAACTATTATTTGCCATAACTATTAAAGCGTTTTTCAAAAACATGGAGAATTGTGTATGTACGTTACCTACACTTGACCTCAACACACTTACAAAAATGTCATCAATTTGAATTTTTTACATAAGGTATAAATTAAGAAAAAAAACAACTAATTACTTATATTTATCTACTTTTAATTAACTATTAACGTAACTCCCATGCATACAGTATGTAACTTATATTCCGTTCACAATAAGAAAAAAAATTTATGATTGATTTCTAAAAAAATTAGAACTATTAAAAAAATTATTAAAAATAAGTTTTAAAGACAAAACTTATTAAGCCTTTTTCTAAATTTTTGAGCTAATAAAAGATTTAAGTATTGTAGCAAGACGAGAAGCCGCCTACTAACAAAAATCATATCATCCAAAACCAAAAAACATAGTATACAACAACACTCACTTACCTGCTGAAAAAAGAAAATCCACCACAATGTGAGACCAAAACATATGTAATATAACACCATCCCCAAAGTAAAATACTAATAAGGTGTAAAAAAATACGAACACGATTACAAAACGAAATTCCAAAAGTACCCCGAAGACTACTCAGTTTTTACATTTTATCAAATGAAACCTATACGGGGTGTCGCACTTACCATGGTCACCATGGGGATCTCGTAAACCTAAGAGATACAAAGTCGGTTAAATGACACCAAATGTAGCCTCTTTCATGGCCAACTCGACCCTACTTTTGCTTTTTGAAAACTATTATTAGCACTCTAGATATTTAGAAAAAACTGAAAAAGTTCGTTTTCTTTAAATGCCTATAACATTTTTATAAATCAAGATAATTTAAATTTACAAAAACTTGATAATAGGCACTACTAAAACCAATAAATTTAATATACAAAAGAATTTTTTTATTGCGCCGTTTTGAAGATATGTTGCAGTTATATTTTTTTAATTGTAAACCTAGTATTAATATTATGTTATTGCAAATCTAATTTTTTTCTCTTTTCAAAAACATAAGGGTTGATAAAGCTAATTTTTCAAATTCTTGTTTGCTAACTTAAAATTAGAAAATAAATTTGTTATTTAATGTTTAAAAAATTCTTTTAAATCAAATCAAATTACATACCTATGAAACAATCGAATAAAAAAGCAATTTAAATTAAATAAGAATATCAGGAAAAGTGTAAAAATAACTCATTAAAAACTTCTAAAAAAAATTTAAAAATTTAAAACGTAGGTATATTTTTGAAAAGAGAGAGAAATTAGCTTTGTTACAACATAAAATTGAGGTTAGATTTGCATTTAAAAAAATTTAATTTTGCATCATATCTCCAAAACGGTGCAATAAAAAAATTATTTTCTGTATTAAAGTTATTGTTTTTAGTAGTGCCTATTATCCCTTTTTTGAAAATGTAAATTATCTTAATTAATAAAAAAGTTATAGGCATTTAAACAAAATGAACGTTTTCAGTTTTTTCTAAATATCTAGAATGCTAATAATATTTTTCAGAAAACAAAAGTAGGATCGAGTTGGCACTGAAGGAGGCTACATTTAGTGTCATTTAACCGACTTCGTATCTCTTACGGTTTACGAGATCCCCATGATGAGCATGATAAGTGGGACACCCTGTATAATGTAAAATTTATTATTTTTAACTCCTTAGGCTATAACGGCTAACTGATGCCAATGCATCTTTTTGAAATAAAAAAAACATTGAAAATTAACCTTTCGTTTAATTTGCTATAAAAATGCAATAACTTTTAACAACATTACACTTTTATTGAAACTTTATCGAAACGTTTTATAGCTTATTAATTGATGGTTGCAAAGTGCATGAAGCATCATACCTAATTTACGATATTTCTATAAAATTCTTTCAGCTCCAAATAAACTTTTCCAATTAATCATAACAAAAGTCGAATATTTTTATAATAATTTAATTATGGCCATCTACTTGTGAATTCTAAACTGTTTGCTAATAAAATTATATAAATTCGCTTACCTAAAGGTGTCGTAACGACAGTGTTTTCTTAATTTAACAGTTGAATCATCGTCAAAAGTTAAAAATTGAAGTTTATTGGGCTTTCTCTTCTTCTCATCCATCCTAAACAAAAAGCAAAATCATGCATTAATATTTTTTGGAAATATTTGTTTAAAACCACAATTTATAATAAAAATAAAAACCCAACTTTTGAAGGTGATTTCAACGCTAAATAACAACACAACTTGAATTAAAAATAAATTATAATTTTATAGTTTTTATTTCTTCTCCGCTTTTTGTTTTGAATCTTCCGAGTTAAAAAATGCAAAATAACGTTAGAAAAAATCGGTTTGTATGTTTGTTTGCCTCTTGTCTGTATGTAACGCCCCTAAGGCAAAACTACTGAACCGATTTTGATGAAATAAAATCGGTACAGGGTGGTCCAAAGTAAGAGAATTATTTTGGGTACATGTCTGTTAGTTTAGACCTACATTATTCAGACTTGTTATAAGTTAGTACATCTTAGCTTTAATTAAATGGATATTTTTCTAAATTTTTAAATTCAAAATGGCGGCTAATATAACGATTGGCACATTTTTTTATTTTTCCTTAATAACTTAGCTGATAGTTATTATTATGAACATTTAAAAACGACATTGTATAGCTAAAATATAAGGCTATAATCCTTACTTTTTTTAAATTTAAAATTCTTTTAAAACTGCCTAGCATTAAGAGGCCAAAGTTGATTAAAATTTTAAAATGAGGTTTCTCTAAATCAGCTATGGCAGTTCCTTTTTCATTTTGGATATGTTATAGACATCGTGATTCTTAATCGAACGACGCTTGTTTCATTCGTTAAATTTTTGCAGGATCGGAATTATGATTTTTTGAAGGTCAAACTTTCGCAAACTTATAATTTCTTTTATTATTAAAATGAAAATTTGAAACTTAACAGATATATCAATTTCATTAATATCTATTATTTGATACTACTTTGGGCTCACAAAACGCTTCCGGTTAAACAGAAAATGATATAAATATTTAAATTTTTTTGGAATATTTTTTATTATTTTGAAAGTTCATAATATTTGCTGTCAGATGATACCAAACACTTAATATTTTGAATTCCTGTTTATCCGGAAAAGCCACCAATTTTCTTAATTTAAATAGAACACCCTGTATATTTTTACATTTTTGAAATAGGGAAAAAATTAAAATACTAATGTTGATACGTAAGATTGATACTATTTGTGTTTTAGAATCACTTCCGGTTTAAAATGAAATTAGAAAAATATTATAAACTTTTAGGGACACACTGTATGTATATTTTTGAATATTTTGAATTCTCATAAAATTAGGTTTAATGAGTATTAAAAACTCCTGTTATAGCCACATCAGTTAATAATTATACCATTTGCGTAATACAAAATAACAACAATAACATTGTCGGTATGTTTAACACCTTGAGTTATTAAAAAAATACTCACTTATATTTTTTTCGGTGTAATTTAATCAAAAAGAAGTGCATGTTGATTAGAAACTATTACAAACGCACACACAAACACATACAAAACAATTTAAAAAATGCGTGTTATTTCGGGTTATTAAAATTTTTCACTAGTTAATCGCAAGCGCGCAAATGTTGCTTTACCAAAACACTAAAACAACAATTTAAATTAGCTATTTGGAAATCTCGACCGGTACATTAAGAATTGGCCTTGGTTTTACCTATGTAAGCGTTTAGGTATCATTTAAATCCCATATCGCTTGATGTACCTACATACAACTATAGGTACATACATTTACGTGATATACACATTTTTGTTTAATTTTATGCCTTAATTACTATTTAATTGCACATAATCATTATTCAAGTATATGAGAGTATAATAACATAAATCAATGATCTTTGAATATAGTGTATAGTATGCTATAGATGGAATTATGCATGTTATGTGATGATTGCATAAAAATTTCAAAATTTTGGTGTTCTTATTTATGTTGTATCCCTACCGATTTTTAAAGATCTTGTACAATTTAAAAAACGCTAAAGTTTTTGCAGAAACTCACCATAAAACTATTGTAAAATACAATTCTAAACCGTAGGATCCTATTTGACAGTTTGTTATCGTATTCATATTACAAACAAACGGATAAGGAAGAGGAAAAAGAACGGAAGAACCTAAGAACCAGCGGACGAACCGACGAACGGGTGAACAAAAAGGTAGATAGAAAGAAGAGCTGGCTGAAGAACAGATAAAAGGACAAGCCGAAAACCACACGGATGAAACATCTGTACAATATACACATTTCTGAAATAAAAAGCAGTATAGGTATATTTACTTGACATATTTTATAAAAAAATGTTTTTACAGTGTGTCTCAGGATAGATAGAACTCAGACGATCTAGCTTTCAAAACTACGTAAATAAAGAAAAAAAGTTGAAAAGTATGGTATTCGTTTCAAAAAGATGGTCAAAACATGGTTTTATTTTGGCGTGTGTCAAAAAGTGACATTTTATGGTTAAGTTATTTATGGCCAGTTGCTCGTACATTTTTGCTTAGTTATGGATCCATAACATTCCAAAACGTAACCATTTCTATTGTTTGAAACCGGTTTTTGAACACTTAGGGAATAGATATCTATTCGTCAGTAGATAAGTATCGATAGAACGACTGGCCATTAGACAAGAAGTTAACCTTTTCATCAAAGTATCATATTTTGCTGTGTTGCTAGGTACACAAGGACGAAAATTGTTTCTTCGGCATGTACAATTTATTAATTTACAGACTTTGATAAATAATTAAATTAAAATATCTGTCAGATTGACAATACTAAAATTAAAATTTTTTAATATTCTTAAGAATTTCTTTTACAATCGAATAAAAAATATTGCATGACATTCGGGCTGAACTCGGCTTCGCCTCTTCCAGCAATTTCACGTATTCGTCCGAGAAATTCTATTTTTCGTTCTTTTATCATAAATAACTATTGTGTTGATTGTTTTTGTTTTCATATTTCATAAGATACATGATAATTCACTTTCAGTATCTTTGATACAAGATACTTTCACCTCAAGTATCATAGATACACGATACTTTTAATTTTTGTTCGAAAAATACAAGATACTGATACTTGATACTTTTTTCATCATTCTATTTTTCCTTGAATTTACCACCTAATAGCAGACCTTAAATGTCCATACTACCCAACTTGGTATAGGTATTTCACTAGAGTAGTTCTTGATAAAAATATTTTCAACTGTAATAACCCTAGGGCAGTGATAACAACCGAAATAATTTTGTCATATCTTGAAAGTACATTTTTTAAAACAACCCGACTCGAACAAGATCATCAACTAACGATTTTGTATCCATTGTATTTTAAAAAAACGGAAGTGATTATACAATCTAATGACCTTATTTGAAAGATTAGCCCGGGAGATCGGATTTACCCCATTTTACAGTGCGCTGTCATTGCCGTTATCGCCTGCAATTTTCAAGAATTTAAAATCTTCGAACAATAGAATAGGCGGAGTGCGGACGATGGGAATTAGCGACTCGTAGTGGTCAAATTTGTAAGTTACTTGGTTGGGCAGTTCAAATAATTTTTTTTAAAATATTGATAAACACAAGGAAATGTTTGATTTTTTTAAATAATTCATATGGAAGAAATTGAGGAATAATCATATCTGTACATTTTACATAATTTTACATTTCCTTATGCTTTGACAAAGTCATATGATCGAAAAAATAAGTTATTTTGTTATTTAATTTTTGGACGCTTTTAGACTCCTCGAGTCCAAAATAGCAACGAAAACCCTAAAACAACTCTTTCTGATTAGTATAGCATATATTTCGTTAGAAAAAAATAGTTTGTAACTCCATATCTTGAGATTTGCTTTTAAGAGTATTTTCGCGCCATTAGTAGTAGTATAGGGTTTTAAGGACTTTGCAATTGCGCCAAGTGATTTTACTTGAAATTTTGTGGTTTTCTATGCTTTATATTTACTAATGTGCTTTTTTAATATGTTAATATTATTTATAACATTATTTTAAATCAAAAGAAAATTGTATAAAATGAAACGTCAAACCTAACCTAAAAATTTTAATTGTCAAATTATGAAAATAAATTTTTATTTTAAAAATAACATATTTTGTTGCACACTGTGGCTCTATAAGGCAAGCCCCACAGATAACTGAGATATATTTTACAATAAATCTATATTCTGTGGCAAGGCCAGGCTCAGTGTTCTTTTTTATGAAGTTTTGAGGGAAAACTGTACAAAGAAATGCTTTTATCCGCATTTTTGGCAGACTAGAGGCAATTCACAATTGACCAATTAATATAACTATCACCGCACATTTCTGTAAATTTGCTCTTCGTTTGAGTTCCCTAATCCATGAATGACGGATTTGCTATGTCATTTACTTATTACCTGCACAAAATTCGCACTCGTTTATAAAATTACAAATTTGCATGCATGTGTCAAGTGCTATTTCCAACCACGTTACTTACAGAAGTTACGGTAGTGGCGCTGATGCTAACTTGCACGGGGCCTATAGTGCCAGGAAGGAAGGCTTTTAGCCCATTAGCGGTAATAGAGACACTGCCAATTTAAAACTTTTTGTTTACGTTCCGTGGTTTCATAACCTTATTTCTACACTTACTGTTATTTTCCAATGTGCAACGGTACTAAACCTGTATTCTTATCATGAGCGCCCGAAATAAGTTTTTTAAGCGAAAAGGTTTTCTCAAATGCAAACGAGAGCAACCGCAATATCATTTTTCGCAAAAGAAATCGCAAGAACCACTAACTTTTTCACTTTATGGATATCACGGTTTTAAACTTTATTTTCCTAAAAGTGACGATTTAGACACAGATCAAACTTTAAAAAACATATCCGCCTTTGAAAAATACGTAAAACGTAATGAACAGCTACTTTCTATAAGTGCAATTAAAACTAGTCGAGTATTTTTTGTGGATTTAAATCATTTGGATTCCGATGAACTTTTAATCGATTGGAAGGATTTCAAGACAGATATTTTACGACGAACCAAATATTCTTTAGCTTGTATGGGAGTAGCGGTACATCAAATCCTTCACAATTTTAGAACTGATCAAGATGCAGTTATACCGTTTATTAATGCTCGAATAGCAAACCATCAACCAATCTTACAATTTAAAAATATTAAAGTGAACTATTATAATACGTTAGTGTCAGTGCGTGGAACAGTTATTAAAGCCAGTAATATTAGATTATTTTGCAAGTGTTTAACATTTTCGTGCTCGTCGTGCTCACAAAACCAGTTAGTTCAACAAATAGATGGCGATTTTACTGTACCGACGCGATGCTCGACAAAAGGGTGTAAAGCACAATCAAATTTTGTACCTGTACTATCGACCCAAAAACCAACAATCAATTGGCAAACTTTAAAAATACAAGAAGTCTTAGGAATTGATTCGAATGAAAATGGACGTATACCACGTACAATTGAATGTGAATTGACCGATGATTTGGTTGGATGTTGTATTCCAGGTGACGATATAACTATAACTGGAGTTATAAAAGTAAGAAATACCCTTGATGTTCGTCAAAAGAAAAATCAACCTTCGATGTTTTCGTTATACATGGATGCAATTTCGGTTGTGAATAATAAAAATCAAAGTGAAACTAATACTGGCGCAGAAGGACGAATTACTTTTAATGTTAACGATTATTATACTATTCAAAAAATTCATGCAGAGCCGTTTTTGTTTCGTTTTTTGGTTCATTCTTTCTGTCCAAATATTTTCGGTAACGATATAATAAAAGCTGGCTTCTTATTAGCACTGTTTGGTGGTACTAACGACTCTTCAGATGATGTAACGTCAACGAGAGCAGTCTCGCATGTTTTAATGGTAGGCGATCCCGGACTTGGAAAATCACACGTTTTACAAGCTTGCACAAACGTAGCCCCTAGAGGTGTTTATGTTTGTGGTAACACAAGCACCAGTGCAGGTTTAACTGTTACAATGGTAAAAGATTCCAATGGAGATTATTCGCTTGAAGCCGGTGCTTTGATATTAGCCGATCAAGGATGTTGCTGTATCGACGAATTTGACAAAATGACAAACCAACACGCATATTTATTGGAAGCTATGGAGCAACAGAGCATAAGTATTGCTAAAGCTGGTGTAACTTGTAATTTGTCTGCTTGTACGAGTATACTTGCTGCTGCCAATCCTTCAGGTGGACATTATAACAAGGCTAAAACAGTATCTGAAAATATAAAAATGAGCTCACCATTAATTTCAAGATTTGACTTGGTGTTTTTATTACTAGATCAGCCATCTAAACAACACGATGTTCAGTTGTCAGAACACGTATTGGCATTACACTCTGGAATGAAAAGACGTCGCTTAAACATAAAAGCGGATGAATCTGTAAATGAAAATAATGGATCTTTACTAAACCAATTGAAGCTTAAACCAAATGAAAATATAGACCACCTTCCTCATCAGTTATTTCGAAAGTACATAGCATATGCTCAAAAGTATGTTCATCCCAGTTTAACACGAGAAGCTGAAGATGTACTACAACAATTTTATTTAAACTTGCGTAAAAACTGCCAGTTTAACAACTCTACTCCAATTACAGCAAGGCAACTAGAATCTCTGTTAAGATTGACGCAAGCTCGAGCAAAAGTTGAGTTACGTGAAGAAGCAACCGTTGCGGATGCTTTAGAAGTTATTGAAATCCTAAAACACAGTTTTATTCACGTTTTCACAGACCAATCTGGTGCTTTAGATTTAGGAAGATCTCAAAACGGCTCTGGTATGAGCAAACAGAATCAAATTAAAAAATTGTTATTGGTTTTACAAGAAAAAGCAGAAGCTTCTACTAAATCAGTTTTCACTTTAAAAGAAATACAGAACTGTGCAGAAAATGTTGGTATAAAAGAACGATTTTCTACTACGTTACAAAATTTAAACTTTCATGGTTATCTTTTAAAACGTGGTAATGACAAGTTTCAATTAACAAGTGTTGACTTTTAAAATATATTTTCTTAAACCTTAAATAAAAATACTTCTCGTTTTGAAAATAATTTTGGGTATAAAATCAAATCCATTTCACGTTACTGGACACTTCAAATTCAGTATGTTCAAAAAATAATATACAGTCGAACTTCGATAACTCGAGCACAGTTGGCAACAGCATCAAGAGTGACGATTAAATATTATTTTATTTTATAACAAAGTTTTTAAATTGTAAGTTGTAGTCCGAATTATCAAAGTTCGTCTAGTTACAAAACTAATCATCAATTTTTAACCTATATTGTACATTAATTTTTTAGTTTCATCGGTGTTACAGTATCCATTTCATACTCAATTTCAACTCTAGGTTTACGTAACTTCTTCGAAGCAGGTTTCGATGGTTTATCACCTTTACTTGACTTAGGTTTAGAGGATGTAGGTATCTTTGCATCCTATAATTTTACACTTAGAAAACAAACTATTGTCAATCTATAATAACTAACCTCAACGTCTGATTCATCGGCAGATTCAAAACTGCTGTCAAGATCGACTTCTTCAGGATGCCCACTATCACTACCCTAAAACAAAAAGTCAGTAAAAGAAGTATAAAACTTTTCAAATAAACTTACAATGCTCATAGTGTCATCAATTTCTTCATCATCTGTATCAGCAAGAACAAACTCTTCAGAATCATTAGTTTCTCTTTCCATTTCAATTTCTTGTTCCTCTTCACTTTCTACTTCAATTTCTTCTTCGTTTAGAGCATTATCAAAGGCCATTTGAGGAATGTTATACAAATCTTGATACTATAAAATTGCGTTTAAAAAGCTACCCTTACAAATACTATACATTAAACTTACAACACCCTTTTTAAGACGATCGAGCAATGATTTTTCAACTTCTTTCTCAATTTTAGCAGCAACCAGTGCTTTTTCTTCTCGCCTCTTTTCACGTCTCTCAATTTTACGTTGTAATGGAACAATAAGCTTTCTAAAATATACAAAATTTGTAAAAATTAAATGTAAGTTACAACTTAACTTACTGTCGTCTTAATTTAAGTTTTCTCATTCTTATTAAATATTGTGTTATTTTTACAAATCGCTGTTTACATTTTGATTTAACAAAACCATTCCAGTACAATAAATTTTCATTAATTTGATGAATTGCTTTTTCAAAATTTCTAGACAGTTTAACTTTTTCCCACATGTCTTTTGGAAATGCAGATCTACAATAATATGTTTAATACATCGATGTATTTAAAATAAAAACACACTAACCTTTCCGTTGTTTTCATGTATAAATAAATTATACCATTATCTTCACGTACAGTCGCATACTGACTGTTAGCAAGTGGACACGAGCTACGATTACACAAACCAGTTAAGTTATATTCATTTCGACAAAATCGTTGGGTGTCTGTTGTTACTTTATGAGAACAGAACGAATTATTGATGATGCTCCAAACAACCTGAAATTGTCTCTTAAGAAATTAAAAAATTTTTAATTTATGATCTTACATCGTCGTGCTGCATTTTTGTTGTTTTTGCCTAAATTTAAATATTATTTACTAGGAATAAGATTTACAATCACGTGAAACTAAAAGACTATTTGTAAACTTAACACCATGCTTTGAATCATACCAAAAGAGTGAGGTTATGGAGGTTAACACTTTGGTGAAATCTGGTGACTTTCATTACTAAATTACAGATTTTAGAAACCCTGAAACCCACTAGTTTGACAGTTTGTCAAAAAGTGTTTAACCTTAAAATTATTGAATTTATAGAATTACTAATTTTTAATTACATAAAATGAACTATTATACTATTTTATACCTCTTTATATGTACAATAACCTACGTTTGTGGGGTAAAGTTTTTTTAATAATATGCACAAAAGAAACTAATTGATTTTTTTCTCAAGAGCAACATCGAATACGATGGTTGGGTTAACATTAATTTATATCACTCTCTAGTCGCAGAAGCAAATCCTACATATGTATATAGAGGAAATATAACTATACAAAGTTTAAGAACTGGTACAAATACAATTGATCAGGCGCTTGTTAGTCAAGACGATCAAATCAAATTAAGGGTATGTATATAATGCAAATTAATAGTAAACTATAAAATGCAATTTTAGGACTTAGCTTTAAATAATAAGTTTTATTATCTTAAAGCTGTTGCTACTGGTAATGATGGAATTGAAACGACTTTTGTATCAACTGTAAAGGCGGTAAGTGTTTATAGCGCTCTTACTCTTATGGTTAATCGGTATCTTACAGTGCATGTTGGCTGAATCTGAATTAAATGATATCTTGTCAGTTTCATTGGATTATTCAGGCCATATAATAACGATCACCCAAGCTGTAGCCTCTACTTCAACATGTGAAGGTGCTTTAGTTTCAGTCGACAAACTTAAAAGGTTCACTACAAGTGTATTTGTAAGACATCCCGATAATGGTCCAGTGTAAGTAAATAATTTATGCTACTCAAAATCAATTTTTGCATGTATTATTTTAGACCTGATACCACTTCTTATATTCAAAAACTTGAAAAGGAAAAAGAGGCAAAAGAAAGAGGGGAGGTGAAGGATAATAGGTCTTTCTTAGCAAAATATGTAAGTATAATTGATATTTGAGTAATTTTGACTTAACTTTTTAATTTGCAGTGGATGTATTTTGTACCTGCTGTTATTTTAATGGTAATATCATCTGCAGCAAATCCAGATGGTGGCCGAGGTGGTCCAGCTCGCTAATTTTAGTATTTTTATTAGTTAATTCGTAAATAAAAGTAATTATTATAAATAACAATTTTTATTTATTAACTACTCGTCTGCTTTTCTGTACTTTCAACTTTTTTATTTAATAAAGCAGAAATCATTTTTTCGTCTCTATCCTTCTTTTTGGCAGTTTTCAAAGCCTTCTTTTGTTCTTTCTCTTTCTTCTCTAGCATTTCTTTAAACTTCTCATCTCTTGGGTCAATAGTGTAACCAAAGTGCCTTCTAACTTCTTCCACTAACCTATCTTTACGGGATTTAGCCTCTAAAGCTTCAGCTTCTTTTTTGGCAATTGTGTTTGTAAGGTCTTTTTTCCATTGCTCTAATTTCTTCATTTTTTCAACTATATCTTTTTGGCGGTTAGTTATTCTTTCATTTTTTTCTTTACGTTTCTCTTTGGCATCTACTATCATTTCTGGAATTGTAAAAGGATACGCAATGCTCTCATATTCACGTTTATCTTTTAATTCTTTTTGCGTAGGCCAACAAAACGCCGGGTCTACTTCACTTGCACTACCATACTGACCGTACTGTTTTCGCATGAAGCGTACAGTACCCTGATACCATTTTACCGGTTCTTTAATTGGAGTTGTTTCATTTAGAATATTACGATGGTGGAGCTGTAAACGTGATTTATTACGCTTTAGTTGAATTTGAGCTTCCCGTGCTTTAGCATCTTCATCAACAACTGTAATTAAATGAACATAAATAGTAATTAAGTTAAAAGTTACTTAATAAATGTTTAACTTACCATCGTAGCTTTCAGTACTTTCTTCTTCTAATTTTTCAATATTTAAAGGCAAATCACTTTTTAATCGCACTGATATCCTCTGAGTTAGTTTTTGGAAAATGTTAACGCGAATCATGACAAAAATAATAAATAAATATCGATACAAGAACGAAGAACTTAGTAATTTTGAGGTTAGATTTGCTTTACTTAGGCAACCCAAAGAACTCGTGTGAAAGGTTGGTTGTCTATCCTTAACACTACCTAGGCGTAAGCAGCTCTATACGATTAAAATTGATTAGAATTTCAAATCCTTAAAATCTTCATTTTTGTAAATAATGATTATATTATATAGCACCCAATACATATTATATAAATTATTTTTATGCTTGATTTTGTGTAACTAAAATTGTAGGAGTAATAGACAAGAGTGCATCAAAACCTTCAGCAAGAATACACACTTTAGGAACATTAGATCTAAGTAAAAATTTGGAAAACTGAAAAAAAATATAATATATTTACATATGCAAACATCTGATACTTTTTATACTAACCGATTCTAAATCAGTTTCTTCAGTACCAACAATAACTACTATTTTACCTCGAGTACTTTGTAAATTTTTTTTAAAAATTCCAATGTTTTCTAAATTTACATCACCAAACTTGACACTAGAACATGGAATACTAATACTCCCTTTTACAGAACACCGATTGTATCTAAAAAAATTATTTCATAAATAATAAATTCACGTTTTTACAACTTACTGTACAGGATTTCGTATATCTATAACTATAAGTTTGGAATCACCTGGAATTTTATACAAATTTATAAAATCTGATACACTTATCCTTGGACATATTTCTTTTTCGGTTCGTCCAATAGTAGCATCACTTGTTGACTTAAAAAATATTAGTTAGCTTGCTAGAATAACATTAAAATGGAAGTGATTACTTTATATTGATCATTTTCCTCTTTTTGATGTTGTCTGTAAGTGATACTTTTAGGAGTTGCTTGGTACGTATTCATGGAGTGCAAAACACACAGTTCAATATCGATTTCAGGCAAATCAGAAAACAGTAGAATGCACTCATTAAAATCTGAACTCAACAGGGTCTCCCTTAATTGAGCTAAAATAGCAAAACCTACATGAAGTGGAAAAGAAGAATCGCCCAGTAATAGTCTATCCCATAGGTGCAAAATTTTATGTAAAGGAAACACATCTGAAAACAAATTGAATTTGTTGTTTAAGTTAGTTAAAAAATACAGTAACTTACGAGAGAACATGGTCAAAAACCACGGAATTGCAAATAACTCTGGAATGAAGTTTATGTTGCTCAAATGATTAGCTAACATAGGATCGTGAAATGTGATTAATTGAGAAAATTTGCTTAAATACTCTTGTATCACAGCCGAATTATCTTTTAAAAAAAATTTATGTAAATATTTTGGTACAAATGCGGATAAACAAGCAAATGCTTTAGCTTCATTATTAAAGTGTAAATAAAGAAACGGAGCAGTAAGAGAGTCTAAACCCTGCCAGTAAACATATTGTGAATTTTTGTATATCCACGCTTTCAAAATTCGCTTTAATTTTTTATGTCCTTCATCGGATGACAAAAATTCATTATACTGATGACATCTAGGAATGTCTACTTCAATCTAAAAATTGTAATTGTAAAGAACAAAGTAAAAACAACGGATGTGGCCATACAAAGAACTTTTTCCTGTTGTATTTCTTTTGTGCATTTCTTTAAAAGTTTATAATTAAAAATTTTCTTTAATGTATTTTATTTCATTTATAAGATATCAAATTAAATTTTAAAAAAATATATAAAATTATAATATTTGATGGACAGGAAAAAGTTCTTCGTATGGCCACATCCGTTGTCTTTTTATTAAAAAATAATAGTATATTATAATACATGTGTATAAGAAGGACTTTATCGCATTAGCGACGAAAATTACAAGCGCGAGCTTGCGAGTGCTTGTAATGGCGCGTATGCGATAAAGTCTACTTATACACAAGTATTATACGCTATTTTTTATTATAATTGCAACTAAAACCTCTATAAAAGAGAAAAAATCTGTATTTAAAATTTGAAAATTAAGCGTGCCAATTTTGGATATATTTGTTGCCACAGAGATGCTTTGTGTTTACATAGGAGAACAACAGTCACACAACAGTTAATATTATTGTTGTTACCTAGACGACTTTATAGAGCACTTGTGCAATAAAGACGATTTTATGAACGCTTTTTACTGTGAAATTGGCAGATTATAATGCAAGTATAATAAAAAATATATTAAAAAAACTGTAAAAAGCGCACTAAAGAAACGTTTGGGTATTGAAGTTAGGCATATGAAAACAGTTCCTCGTATGGCCACATCCGTTGTTTTTATTATTAAATTTATTTTTATGTTAATATAAATTACATGCTATTAAAAAAAAAATTTTATAAATTGCTTTCGTCCGGGATCAAACCTAGAACCTAGAACTGCTGGGTGTAAGCAGAATTTTTAGGCGTAAACTGTTTGAAATACTAATTTCTTTTTTTAATTTGTCTTAAATTGAAATTCAAAATATACATTATTTTATATGCCCAGAAAGCTAATTTTCTGAGTTTTCAAAATATTGAAGAATATACAGGGTGTTCTATTTAAATTAAGAAATTTGATGCCATTTCCGGTTAAACTGGAAATCGAAATATAAAGTGTTTTGGTATCGTGTAATAGCTAATTTTACGAGCTTTCAAAATATTTAAAAATATACAGGGTGTTCCTAAAATTTTGATATTTATGTAATTTCCGGTTGAACCGGAAGCGTTTTGTTAACCGAAAATAGTGTCAAATAATAGATATTCATAAGATTGATAAATATATCCATGTTCAAGTTTTCAATTTTATTACAAAAGAAATTAGAGATTTTATAAGTTTTGACATTCAAAAAATTATTACTCCAAAACGGCTCTAGCGATTTTGATAAAAATTTATATTTCGATAGAGAATTGCGTTTTCAGTAACATATCCAAAAAAGAAAAAATATGGCAGAGGAAATTTTGAGAAAATCCATTTCAAAATTTTGACATATTTTGGCCCCTTAAAGGTAGGCAATTTTAGAATAATTTTAAAAATCGACCTATTTAAGACGAAAGCCCTATATTTTGGCTGTACAATGCCGTTTTGAAATTTTTATAATAATAATTATCAGCCAAGTTATAATGGAAAAAACACAAAATGGGGCAATCGTTCTATTGGCCGCCATTTTGAATAAAAATATTTAAAAAAAATTTTTTCAGTTGGGACTCACGTGTACTATCTTATAGGCACGCAAAAATGGATTTGGCCCAAATTTGCAATTATGCGCTCAAAATAACCATCTTATTTTTGGACACCCTGTATATATTTCTTATTAAAGCTATTTTTGCCGATAAAATAATTTTAAAGTGGTTAAAATAAAATTTCATAAAAATCGGTTGAGTAGTTTTTGCTCTAGGGGGGCTGGGGACATACATACATACAGACATTTCAGTTCAAAAATCGACAAAACTTTTTTTGGATTTTTGGAATCAGGAGGACTCAAACGTCGAGAAATGCAAAAAAATATTTTATTATAATTTTTTTTTCTCGATTATAAAAATTTTTCTTGGATTGGAAAAAGTTAAAAATTAAGAAAAATACCTGTCGATCAGTTGGTGTGGGAGTCGTCTTATCGATTCGGACGTATTCTCTACAAAAATCACCTTTTACATGCAAAAGCGCTGCCCAAATATCACCCCTCAATAATGGAGGTATGTCAATTTTAGCTTCATCCAAAATTCTTTGACGTGTAAATGGATAACCCTGTAAATTACAGCAGTTAATTTTACTAAATTAATTATTTTAATTCTTACATGTAATAAGCGCCTCAGTAAAATAACACGATGAAACTGATATTCGGGATCTTTTTCTTTTATCACAAGCGGCAAATCGGTGACATCGTATGCTATAGATTCATCATACTTTTCTATTATTTTAGACTTGCAATGAATAAGAGGATAACAACAAGCTACTGGAATATGTTTTAAACGATCATATAACGTTTCCAAAGGCATTTCTACAACTTTATCGTCATATAAAGTAGAAGGATCTCGATCTTGTCCCAAAACAGCTCCATCAATTAAAATAGTACTAGAAACTTTACATTTTACACAATTTAAATTCATTAATACCTTCCTTACTTTGGTAATGATAAAACTGGAGGACTCGATCTTATAACACCGTGCTTTTTTAATTCTAAATAAACATCACCACCGGCGAGTTGCCACCAATGGTACAATTCTTTCAAAGTAAACATTTCAAAAGTTTGGCAAATTTTTTTAGAATTTTCTTTAGGTTTAAATTGTTCAAATAGCGCTCTATTTAAAAGAGAATCAATAGTAGGTCTTTCTTCTGGTGAAACAGTTAGACAGTCTTCAATCAGTTCTTTTAAATCTGCAGGAAGCGACTAAACTAACATTTTTTTAACTGTAAAACTCTATTATAACAACCTGATATTTTTCATAACTGTTGTGTTCTCTACAGATTCGTTCAAATACCGACGAGTTGCCTTGAATTAAACTGAGGATTTTACGAATACGTTGTCCAAGTTTTAAAGATTGCCAAAGTGGCACATCTAATATCAATTCAGTTAAGATCATACCTAATGACCACACATCAACTTTTGAATTGGATAAACTGCCACCAGGACCATCTATGTAAACTTCTGGAGCTGTATAAAGTAATTGTCTAAAACTAATTGTTATGTAAGTGTTTCAAGAGTTATTCCGATAACTCACATAATGGGAAACGGGACTAATTTTCCACAATCGGTCATGTGAAATAAACCATAATTGAACAACTTGATATCTTCATTTTCTTGTAAGAGAATATTATGTAAACTTAAATTACGGTGCACAATATTATGCGACTGTAATGCTTTAAGAGCTACTAAAATTTGATATCCAATTTTTTTAATATTATGTAAAGTAAATTGCTTCTTGTTTATGTAATTTGATAAAGGAAAGCCACAGTATTGAGAAACAATAATTGTGCGTTCTAAAATACGATTGTTTACTTATATGATTAATTGGATTGGAATTTTATTACCGTGTTTCCCTCGTATTATATCTAAATATTGGCATAAATAAGGGTGTTTTATGCTCATTAAAAGTTGGGCCTTGCCAAAGATTATGATGGAATTTGGAGTTAATGGTAACCCATTACTTCCGCATGTTTCTCCTTTATGCTCTTTAGCAAAGAAAGTAATTGCTCCAAAATGTAATTCTGGTTTTTGTAATTGTTCTTTAACCATTTTACATTTGTGTATGTAGTCAACTTATTGTTTAATAAATGATGAAAGTATATAACTTATCCAGCTAATTATACCTTAGTTAATTGATTTATTCTTACTCGAGTAAGAAACAGGCCATAGTCCTATAAATAAGAATAAGGAGAAGAACTGATCTGTTGAAAATTAAAACTGTGAAACTATTTTAAAATAAATTAATTTTAAAAACACCCCTTTGTTCGGCAGACGAGTTTCTGTGATTTTGGTTTGATATCAGACTCGTACGCATGCGTAAACTTGACCGGTGTTTTTAGCGCTTGTAAACATTAATTTAAAATTTTTTGGCAAAGTGGATATTTGGCTTAAGTATTTGACAAAAGTAAAGCCACTTGGGGCCATTTCTCAGAAACTGTTTCGTAAAGTAAAGAATTAACATATAAATTCTGAAATTCCCATTTATTTAAATTTTATCTAGGGAATTTGTTTATTTATCACTTTTGGTTGGTCACCTTGAAAATGTCAAATACGTGACAAATTTAAAAAGTCAAACGTCATAATTTTTAGCTGGCAAGTTAAATATGTGGCATGAATTAGAAAGTAAATAGTCAACCTTTCGTTAAATGTTAGATAAAGCTGTCTTGTGATGACTTAAAATGAAGTTAATTTTAAAACAAAATTTATAAAATTTATTTAGATCTGATTTAAGTTTTTTATCTTTAATTTTATTTAGTAATTATGAAGAAAACAAGTACGTTGGCTAATTTAATTCAAAACTAGATAATTAAACTATCTTTTTAGGTGCAAATCAAGCAAACACCTTAAAATACATAAGTCTTATAACTTTAACTGTTCAAAATGCATTACTTGGCCTCAGTATGCGTTATGCTCGGACTAGGCAAGGTGATATGTTTTTATCCTCGACTGGTAAGACTATTTTACTTAAGTGTATAATTTAGTTAAAACTTTTTATTTTAGCTGTTTTAATGGCCGAAGTTGTAAAATTACTTGCTTGTTTGGGTATTGTATATGTACAAGCCGGTGGTGTAATACAGTTAGTCAACGAAGTAAGAAAACATGTAATTCACCAACCACTTGATACACTAAAAGTCTGTGTTCCATCATTTGTATACGTTTTACAAAACAATTTACTTTACTTATCTGCATCACATTTAGATGCTGCAACTTATCAAGTAACATATCAACTGAAGATTCTAACAACAGCTATGTTTGCTGTTGTGATTTTAAAAAAGCAACTGTTAAAAACACAGTGGTTATCGTTAATGATACTTGTGTTAGGTGTAATTTTAGTACAACTTGCTCAATCGGAGGAAAATTCAATCTCAAATACAAGTATAGCACAAAATAGATCTCTGGGTTTTATCGCGGCGCTTTCGGCTTGTGTTTTATCAGGGTTCGCTGGCATATTTTTTGAAAAAATGTTAAAAGGAAGTGATATTAGTGTATGGATGCGTAATATTCAATTAAGTTTATGTTCAATTCCTTTTGGGTTGATAACTTGCTTTGTATCGGATGGTGATATTATCAGAGACCAAGGTTTCTTTTTCGGTTATGATAAATTTATAAGATATCTTGTGATATTACAAGCAGGAGGTGGACTTTTAGTTGCTGTGGTTGTAAAATATGCTGATAATATTTTAAAGGGATTTGCTACATCTTTGGCTATTATAATATCTTGTATTGTTTCTATTTATTTATTTAACTTTGTTTTAACAATGCAATTTTTCTTCGGTGCCATTTTAGTTATTGCTTCTATCTTCTTGTACGGATATGTGCCAAAACAATCATCTGTAATTATTACTTAATTTTTAATTTCTTTACAAATGCATTATTTAGTATTAGTGCCTTATTTTAAGAGCTTTATATTTTATTTAAGTACTTCAACATTTATTTTTTATTTATTATAATAAGTAGATTAAATACATGACGAGTAATAATTATTAAATTAATTTGTACTTAAAAAAATACTATGAGACCAAACAAAGTTACATTTTGAGTCAAAAGTGCATTAAAATTGAAATAAAAAAATTCTGATTTTATGAATTCCAAGTAACACCATACCATAATCAATAAAATAAAAATTAATCTGACAACTTATTTGCTAAAAAATGTTTGGTTTATGTTGTCGAAATGGTCTAAAGACATTCTTGTTCTTTTAAAGCTCAATGATCAACTCGAGCTCATTTTCTTGCAAATAATCAATATATTTGTTCTTGTAAATTATTATTTTGAAAAGTTAAAGCTTCGTCAATTTTGACGCTTATTTTCTTTGTAATTTAAGCAACGAACGTATTAGATCGACGGTTTGTTTTTTGGAACTTACATTATTCGTTCTTGTCGATATTACACTGTCAGCCAGCAGTTAGTATTAATTTACTAATAAGTAATTGCAATATTTAATTAAATATATACATAATATTTGATTGTTATACTATTGTTTCATATTAAAACAATTTAATTTTTATAACTCTTTTTATTAAACAAAACTTAAAAATCCAAATATACTTTTCATTAGTACTATTTCTGCTGAATTTCAATTTCAGAAACTTACACAAACTCTAGTTTTCTGTTTATATCAGTTACAAATAAGGAATGACAAAATACCCGTTAAGCTTTATCCCAAATGCAAAAGCAATAGTAAGTTATTACATCATACTTATAATTTTTATAATAAATTTTACATATAAACCCGAAATTATAAATGAAAATAATACCATTTTAGTACAGTAAGTCTTTGGCGAAATTTTAAAAATATATAACCAAAACATAAATTAGCATAAAATAAGCAACAAAACACCTAATTTGTTGACTATAATCACAATCTTGTTAATATGCGATACAAAGGTCCATATCGTATCCTAACTTTTTCAAGTTGGGTATACAAGCAAAATTAACCATAGGTGGTGGTCCACACATAACTAAAAATCCATCAGGATGAGGAGCAAACAAGTGCTCTTTAATCATCTCATCATTAATAAATCCGGTGCTATATTTCCAACCTTCAGGTGGTGTATCAAGAGTGTACCATAATTTAAATTGATCTGGATGTTTTTCGGCTACTTCTTCTAATTCTTTTCGTACCAAAATATCTTCTTCTTTTTGATTTGCAAATAAAAGTGACAATTTTGTTTTGTCGTTAGGATTTTTAGTTATGTGACGTATCAGCTGAAGCATCGGAGTAATTCCAGTACCTCCAGCAATCATAGAAACCTTTAATGCACTATGTGAAACAGGAGGATCCTTTCGAAGCTTTTTAACTGTAAAGTTGCCTCCTCCTAAATAATTAAGACGGCCCGAGGGACCACGTACGTCGATTGTGTCACCAATTTTTAAACTTTCTAAATGTTGTGACATTTTACCTCCATCAGGAAATTTAGGATGAACGTTTTTATAGTAAACCTACAAAATTACATAAGAAATTTTTTATATTAGGTATAACAGAATTGTACCTTTATAACCAGGTCTACATATCCTAGGTCATCATCTGAAGATACTGGAGTGTAAGAACGAATGATCAAGTCACCATCAATTTGTGCAGATAAATGAATATGTTGACCTATAGGTAGGCCTAAAATATGTTTTCCTGATGGTAAAGCAAACCTAAATCGTCTTGTATCGTGGCTAATTTCCTCTTTTTCAATTAAAGGTAGGGCATATTTAACTTGTGGGTCTTCTAATGTGATTAATTTCTTATTCTTTTGACCTAGAAATTGCAAATTTTAGAATCGTGTAGGTATTTTTTTAAAACAACGTTTAACTTACCTAATGGTTTTGACTTCTTTCTATTCGTAGTGTACAAATAGTAAATGACAGCCGAAGTGGCTACAATTCCTACACTGAGAACTAAGGTGTATGAAAACATCTGAAATTTAAAATATAAAAAAAATTTACAATAAATCAGAGCAGACAGCAAACGCGTATTGCGCAAATTTTTATAAGATAGTGGTGCAAAAGATAGAAACGCGAATTTTTAAATTTTGTAATTCATACCTCTGTGTTATCCCCAAGGTTCCCCATTTTATAAATGTTAAATTTTTATTTAAATGAATAAAATCACAATAAACCTCATGAATATGATACTCACTGTACTTTTGACATTGCTCATGATACTTTCGTAAAATGCTTAATTATCTCCTTATCACTTAATTATTACAATGACCCTCAAATTATGTAAGAATTCATATATTCTATCACTCTTTAAGTATGTGGTCTCGTAGTCTGTGTCGATTCTATTTTTAAATAATTATTCATCCTATCACATGCGCGTTCAAGCATTGGATTCAATCAAAAATTATGTTGGCTGTCAAAAGAAGTTTGTGGAACGTAGCCGATGAAACCGCATAAAAATTGACAGTCACCTACGATTGACAGTCATCGTTGTTTTGTATCAAGTCAAATTTTCATTTAATTTTTGTGGATTTTTCTAAAAGAAAATCATGTCTAGAGGAAGTAGTGCTGGGTTTGATCGTCATATAACTATATTTTCTCCAGAAGGGCGTTTATATCAAGTTGAATATGCTTTTAAAGCAATAAATCAAGCTGGGTTAACGTCGGTAGCACTAAAAGGCTTAGATACTGCAGTGTGTGTTACTCAAAGAAAAGTTCCAGATAAGCTAATTGATGCAGAAACCATAACACACTTGTTTCAGTTAACAGATTCTGCAGGATGTGTAATGACAGGTATGATAGCTGATAGTAAATCGCAAGTCCAACGAGCTCGATACGAAGCTGCCCAATTTAAATATAAATTTGGGTACGAAATGCCGATTGATACTTTGTGCAGACGTATCGCCGATATATCACAAGTTTACACTCAAAATGCTGAAATGCGTCCACTTGGATGTTCGATGATGTTAATTGGTTTTGATAAAGAGTTTGGCCCTTGTATTTACAAAACCGATCCTGCTGGTTATTTTTGTGGATATCGTGGTGTAAGTGTCGGAGCAAAACAGACTGAAGCTAACAGTTATTTAGAAAAGAAATTGAAGAAGAAACAAGAACTTCAACACGATGATGTCATACAACTTGCTATAAGTTGTTTATCCAGCGTTTTGTCAGTTGATTTTAAACCAAACGAAATTGAAGTAGGAGTTGTTTCGATTAAAGAACCTAAGTTTAGAAGATTAACTGAAGCTGAAGTAGACAAGCATTTAACTGTTATTGCTGAGAAGGATTAATTAAAATATATTTTTTTTTATATATTTAAGTTGGTTTACTGTATAAGATTTTGCATTCTCAAATAAAGTGCTAACTTGTATGTTGTATTTTTATATGGTAAAAGTCATGTAATATGTCTTTTTGAAGAATATTTAATGTCTGAAATAAAACAACTGTAATTACTTTAAATTTTAATAACTTCTCGATAAGCTTATTCGATTTCAGATTCATTTTAAAATGTACTCGTTAACAATTTAAAACATTTTTACTAATGGTAATAATAAATATAGGAAACATAGTTTATATAAAATGGAGATTCGTAATAAAATATGAAAATAATTCTAATAAGCAGACTAAATTAAAACTTAATTCATAACTTTAGATCAATGGAAGCAATTCAAGTCTATAAATTATCATGGAACACAAAAATAACTACACAATTAAAAAAACATTCGCTACTATCAATTCTTTACACCTATCTGAAACTATCTTTATTTATGCTTTTCCTTCGTACTGAAGTTTCCTGACTCAAACTTTGAACTTTTTGCTAGAATTAGTTGCTCTGTAGGAAAATCTATTACAGCAACTAGATGAAATGCCATATTTGCGGATGCAATTATATATTCACAAAAAGCGAACCAACTGAATGCTGCAAAATATTTTGTTTCAACTATGTACTACAACTAACAACACAACTTACCCATATCGTGA
The DNA here is from genome assembly GCA_963924605.1 of Malthinus seriepunctatus. Taxonomy (NCBI): domain Eukaryota; kingdom Metazoa; phylum Arthropoda; class Insecta; order Coleoptera; family Cantharidae; genus Malthinus; species Malthinus seriepunctatus. The sequence continues at coordinate 28,189,744 of OZ004601.1, read as the reverse complement.
CATAAATATCTATGCTCTAGGAAGAAAACAATCAGCCCTACAGTACTGGTTACCGAGAGTATAAATAATCCTTGCTTAAGTGTTACAATACTTTGCGTCTCGCTTATTTCATTTTTTATTTCAGCAACTTTCTTAGTCACTTTAATGTTTGCAAGCATGTGCAGCAAACTACTTACCATAAATGTTATAAATAATTTCTCGTGTATAGCTAAAAATTTTAAGATAAGTTTATAAAAGATTAAAAACATATCCTTACGATAGTTTTCTCGATTTGATATAAAAGTAACACCACATAAAGATCCAATTTCAATTATGTGAAGCCAAAAAGCAATATTTAGCCATTTTCTAGCCGTTAGTTGCAACTATAAAGAAAACAATTAGATCTCACACTTTCATCCAGTTTAAAATAGACTAACCTTAGTTTGAATAGATGAATTGATGATGTTTTCATTGCACGCTTTATACAACGCTGCTATTATAAAGCGAGGACCGATGTGTAAGGCAACACTTATTCTCCAAAGGTATCGCTGTGGACTTATACCTGTTATGGCACTTATCGAAGGAATTATGTTATAAACCTACAAATTAATGTAAAGCGTACAGTTACTACACAAGGGGTATACTTACACGACAGTGCGTCTCATGAACATCATCTGCTTGGAACACAATAGCTGTGAGCAAACATACAATTATAGCTACTACCGGACATGCTATTGCAATTGTACATATACGTTTAAAACTTATAAGTAAATGAATATCTGAATAATTTGAAACAACATCACCTCCAGGTCCTTGATATATCATCTCAATTCGAATAATATGAATAAAATTAACTTTTTTTGTCTCAAAAAATAAATCTAAGTAAGGTTAAAGTATTGAATTAATAAAACTTTTACCAGTTACGTTAAATTCTTATAATTAAGCTTATCGGAATATTTCGTAATGTGTTTTAGTTATTAAATATCGCAGAATATTGATAATTTTTTAATATAAACAAAAAATAATGAGCATTAATATTAAAGACTAGAAATCACTAAAATTTAAACTAAGCGCCATTTTGGTTATAAATGTCAAATTTTGACATCTGTCAAAAAAAGTTAACAAATTCATAAGTAGTGGTAGCAACAAATTTTATATAGACGTTTTCTATTATTTACAAGTTGATTTTAGTAAAACAGTCTTATCCAGATTTAAAATTACACACGGAATTGTCTATATATTGTCACTTGTATTGAGGTGGAGCTACTATACTTCTATGCGATTCATTTGTTACGATTATCGACAAATTCTTTGTGCTATGAATTCAGAACCCACCCTTTTAGGCATAACACTCCGTATTTTAACTCAATTCAATAAAACCATCACAAATAGAACTCATAAAAATATATTTTTTCCAATTTAAACCACTGTATAAAAATTAAAAGCAATTTGCAGGCACCTCGATGGAATGTTCCACATTCTGTCTACTTAAGTAAGGTTTTTAAAATGTTTTCTAATTTCTTTGCATCTGCAGCAAATTTTCGTATTCCGTCTGATAACTTATCTGTGGCCATCTGATCTTCGTTTAGTAACCAACGGAATTTTGCTTCATTTAAGGTAATTTTTTCAATATTACTTTTTCCAGCATTTTCTATACTTAATTTCTTTCCAACAATCTCATTGCTTTCTTCCAACTCGGCTAGTAATTTTGGGCTTATTGTAAGCAAATCACAGCCAGCCAAAGCCTTTACTTCATCTAAATAATTATAAATTAGATCAACAATTGGAAGTAAAATCTCAACTTACCAATATTCCTGAATGATGCACCCATTACAACTGTTTTGTAGTTAAATTTCTTGTAATAGTTATAAATGGCGGTGACTGAAACCACTCCTGGATCTTCTTCTCCAGAAAAACTCTTTTGATCTGTGTTAGCAACATACCAATCTAAAATTCGTCCAACAAAAGGTGAAATTAGAGTTACTCCAGCTTCGGCACAAGCAACAGCTTGGGCAAATGAAAATAGAAGTGTCAAATTGCAGTGAATTCCATGGATTTCCTCCAATTCTCTATTGAAAAATATTTAAATAGTAATAATTAAAAAAGTTGCAGTTTAAGCTTACTTGGCTGCTTGAATACCTTCCCAAGTAGAGGCCAACTTGATTAATATACGTTCTTTTTTAATACCCTGCTCTTTGTACATCTGAATTAAACGTTGGGCTTTTGCAATACTTGCTTCTTTATCAAAAGATAGACTACAAAAATTTAATTATTATTAAATAATTACAAGCTAAAATCATACCGAGCGTCGACTTCAGTAGACACACGTCCAGGAATAATTTTCAAGATTTCCGCTCCAAATAAAACACATAACATATCCATGGCCAACTCAATTTTTTCTGTTTCGTTAGTACCAGTTTTGTTTCCATAATTTACAGCTTTTTGAATAAGAGGTTTGTACTGTGCTAAATTTGAAGCTTGCAGAATGAGCGAAGGATTTGTTGTAGCATCGGTAGGTTTAAAACTTTTCATAGCTAAAAAGTTAATTAAAAATTAAAGGGTCACCTTGAATACGAGGTCGTAAATCGTAAAAGGTAAATTATTTAGAAATTTAGTTCAGTATTTAAAACAATGGAAAATAACTGAAATACCTTCAAAATCACCAGTATCCGCTACAACTGTAGTAAATTTTTTAAGTTGATCCAGAGAGCTTGCCATCTTACTTTTCTTGGCTTGTGGTTCAGACATACTGGAAATTAAAAGTAATCTCTAGTAATATTAAATGTTATTATTGTATTAAATGATATGCAATAACTTTAACATTCAAAGGTTACGCCGGATAACCGCACTCACGTGGTTTCTAAACATGTAAAGCGTTATAAAGCTACGTTCACATCGCAACAAACCTACCTTTTTTTCATTTTATAGAATTTTCTCAAACTTTTTGCACGCTTCGTACGTTTGAAATGCCTCGAGGTGCTTTTTGGCATTTTCAATACCAAATATTACACAAAATCACAAATAATACGCTGTATAAAAGCTGGTTAGGTTTAAACCATTGAATAAAGAAATACCCCCTACTCTACCAGGAAAGAGTCATTTAGCTAATAATATGGATTGCAATGGACGAGGAAATATAGCGATTTCCGCAGAATTTCTCCAATAGGAATGCTTGTTTATACTCCCACTTATAAGAAAAAATCATGACAGCCAATGATAATGTCAACTTGACGGAATAAATGAGTCATTCATGGACTTCCAAAATGTCATTTCCATTGCATTTTCTCTTATAAACGGTTGCTAACCCTCCTTCAGGATCTTTATGTTTTAAGATTTAAACACATTTGACGACAAAACTTGTATTAAAAATAAAAACTATTACATTTTATGTATAATTTTGAAGATAAACAATTCTACTAGGATTAATAACTTCCCTACAAATGGGACAACTTTGTTGATAATTTAAACTTTCGTATATACACTTCCAACAAAATACATGTCCACATTGTGTTGCACATGGATCTGTCCTTATTTCAGTACAAAGACTACATATTTTATAATTGCCATAAAAGCTACCTGAATCTTCTTCTACACTTTTCAAACTTTCTACTTTCTTAACATTGGCAAATTCATAAAATAAGGTAAACAATAAATAAACAAACGAAACTTGTCCTAAAAGTTTGAAACTTTGAGTTGACGAATCATCTTGCAACCAATTTCTTAATAAAACCTACAAGATAAACTACATTTGAAGTACATGAAGAAATAAAAAAACTCACATATTTTATTCCAGTGATTCTATTTGAAAGATTATAATAAACACCATTCATGTAAAATAAAGAATAATGTAAACGTAAGAATAACACCTTTTTATTTATCATAAACAAGATTAACTTTGTTAAAAATCGTTTAGATTCTTCAGTTATAGGAGAATTTTTTACTTTCGTGTGAAGTTGTTGCAAAAGCCTATCGTACATTGATTCTCCTCCAATAAAAAGCACGAGCCATACTAATTCCAGCTAAAAAATAGTAGTTAGCTTAAATTATAAATTTTTAATAAAACTTACTGTTCGACTAGGAATTCTCCTGTCATCGTTAAGTCGTAAAGTGCCCGTATATTCTTCTCCTAACGTTTGAACATTTCCCAAAGATGTAAGCGAATAATACCAAACGTTTGAAAATAATGTTACAACTTTTCGTAAGTAATTGTAATTTTTTGAACCGAAAAGTTTTAAAATAGTAAACAAATCATTTTGAAATCCTTCAACGAACAGATGATCTCTTTGGGACGTTCTCACAATGTCAGCAACTTTTGCGTCATAAAACTGCATTATTGTAAACGCTTTTAACTATTTTTAAATTTATATTAAGTTAAAAGTAATACGGAATTATAATTAAAAACATTTTTAGAAAATTGTAGAAATTCAACAGCAAAGCGTGGCAAAGCTGTCAAAGTATTGTTATATGTCAAATTCAAAATGACAATTGTAAAGCCAGGTTCATACCACAGAAGAACAATAAGTTATTCTGAGTTCATACGTAGATAAAAATAACAACTTTTTCTTGGATTGGAAAAAGTTAAAAAATTTAAATGTTTGCAAAAAATGTATTGGTTTACCTTTTACGGCTTTTACAAATTTGAATCTAGACTAAAAAATTAATAAATAATTAAAAACGAACTATTACTCTATTTTTTGATTTTGCTGTGTGATATACAGGGTAGGCCACGTTACTTTACTTGTAACCCCTAACAATTTTTTACTGCAACCCAAATTACAAATACCATTCGAGTCTAGATCAGTTTAGACAATTACAGCTAAGCTAAAATAATTTAACTTGAGGTAGAGTAAACCCAACGTAACCTGAGCACACCACGTGATGACCGTTAAAGTTGCGCAGTAGTTTTGTACTGCCGTTGCTTAGAAATAAACATAGACAGTGTCTCATCTCATGTCTCATTACATTACTTTTGTCGAAGCAAAATAATTACAAGCATTTTAATAATGTGAAGATCTCATTCATAACGTATTAAACCAGTAATTAATTATTATTAGTCTTCAAATAATAATCTAAATTAAGTAGTTATTTTAAATTTTGACAACTTTTAAAAATAATTTTTTTGACAGAAGAAATAACTAGCTCACGGTCACGTGGTGTGCTTAGGTTATGTTAGGACTACTCTAAGTTCGCGTAGGTTTGGCCAGGCCCCTTTAATAATTTAAATACATTAACTACTGCGTTGGTGTGGATAAATACGAATTTAGGTATAGGAGTATTTAATTTAAAATGCGTTTTTGAAGTTTCATAATGACAGCGCAGGGTTGCCACATACCAACAATTCAAGCTAAAAAACATTGGTAATGAGACAACTCTGTACAGGGATGCCAAACTAAAATAGTCCCTAACTGCATTGTCTCTTCACATTTCTAACTAATTTTAGGTTTGCTCCGGTAAGTGTCAAAAACGCTTTCTTAGAAAAATACTCCTATATGTGCGCATTTCCTCCGCTTGTCAGCATAAAAAATTATTCCCAAAAAATGTACTTCAAAGATAGACAAAATTAAGAGGATTTATCAATACCCGAGTGATATTCAACGAGATAATTTTTTTTAAATTTAAATTTAACGTCAAAAGTGACAATTTGTTGAATTTTATACGATATCGCGTCGGCAGAGCAATGAAAATTACCCTAGGGCGATTGTCAGTTAAAGTTTTATGTGATTGGGTAAAAATGAACATGTGACTGAAAATTGTAAAATATGATTGGCTTTTGGCTTTGTAGGTATATGAAAAAAAAATTATCAACTGTAATAACCCTAGGGCATTGATAACAACCGAAATAATTTTGTCATATCTTGAAAGTGGATTTTTAAAAAACATCCCGACGCGAAGCGGAGGGGTGTTTTTGCAGTAATATATTTTTATAAATCAAAAAATGAATCAGCGTAGGTAACTATCAAACTGAACTATAATTGTAATTTATGACAGTTGTCACAAAATTAATTCAATATGAAGTTTGATATTTACTTATAATCCAGTTAAAAAAAGGTTTCACCAGTTTCACCTCGGAGTAAAAGTCAGAAAGCTAAATATTTACACAAACCTATGTATTGACGTTTTAAAGACTTGCTCCAAAATATCATACAATCTTGTGTCCGCGTGTCAAGATATTCAAGGTCAAAGGTCACAAAAATCGATTTGTGCAAATATCTCGTTTATTATGCATCATACGTCATTAGAGGTTATTATAATTCTTGTACATCATAAAAGTCTCTACAAATTTGATCTAATTGATTTTTATTCATTGCGCGGAGCCAATGCGCAGAAATGAAAATGTGTTTGGTAGCATCTGGTCGCATCAATTTTAAAGTGGGTTCACACTACATAATTCTTCATAGGAGAAGTCATATGACTTCTCCTATGAGAAATCATAGCAAAATAATAAGCTCAGTCATAGCAAAATAATAGGGAATTTTCAGAATAAAACTGTTGGTTATTTACTATATTTGGTAATATGGTAAATAACTAACAGTTTTATTCTGAAAATTCCCTATTATTTTTGGTTATTATTTTGCTATGATTTCTCATAGGAGAAGTCATATGACTTCTCCTATGAGAAATCATGTAGTGTGAACCCACTTTTAGAGATACAGAGAGAGAGAGAGAGAACTCGCTCCCTCCATCTGTACTACGCAAGATAGTCTACACTCTATTCTTTACTTAAATATCAACCTATAACTTTTTTATTTTAAATATTATTTTGTGTTTATAGATTCTACGAAAATTTCTAAATTCAATTTTGTAGTAGTTTCTATAGAGATTTTCAACAGTTTTTTTTAGAAAAATTGAATTTTGTAAAAATAGTGACTTTGCGCGTATTTCTTGAAAATTGCATACTGACGTTATGATAATAACACGAGCTACGTAGTTTTCAGATATTTTTTTAAGAACCTTAGACTAAGCTCTGATGTTACAATTTTTCTCTATTCATTTACAAGGTGTTCAAAAAGTGCTGACTTTCAGAAGAAATTTAAAACTTAAAAACTTTTTAATTTTAAATGGAACACCCTATATTTTTATGACAATTTTTGGATGCAAAAATTAATTTACTATCGTTTTGCATTACCATTTCCTATATAGGATTTTTTTTTTAAATTGCGTTTTTGAAGTTTCATAATATCAGCGCAGGGTTGCCACATACCAAGAAATCAAGCTAAAAAACATTGAATTTCAAACAAATTAAATTGTAATGTGACAACTCTGTACAGGAGTACAGGGATGCCAAATTAAAATAGTCCCTAACTGCATTATCTTTTCACATTTCTAACTAACTTTAGGTTTGTTCCGGTAAGTGTCAAAAACGCAATCTTAGAAAAATAATCCTATACCTATCGTTGATGCTTATTACATTATTCTATATCCTATATAAGCGTGCGCCCCTCCCACTTTACGCTCTATATTTCGACAATGGTTGGTCGTGCAACAAAATTAATTCCATGAAATTTGTAGAAAATTTGATGATCTACAATTTTTGTAATAACCTCTAAGGGCTGTATGACATGAACTAACTATTTAGTACTGTTAGTTACTAAATGGTTACTAAATGAACTCAAGGAGCAAAAACACGGGAATCTAAGCTTTAACGTCAACGTCAAAATGGGTGGATAAATTTTGACGTTGACGTTAAAGCTTAGATTCCCGTGTTTTTGCTCCTTAAGTTCATTTAGTAACTAACAGTTACTAAATATTTAGTTCATGTAAAACAGACCTAATGTCGTATGATGCATGGTAACCGAGATATTTGCAAAAAACTGAAAAATATTTTATAACCTTTGACTTTAAATGTCTTGATACGCGGACACGAGATTGTATGAGACTTTTGAGCAAATCTTTAGAATGTTAAAATATAAGCTTATACAAATATTTAGCTTTCTGACTTTCATTCCGAGGTTAGCCCTTTATTTCATCTTATTTGATTGGATTACTACCAGTATATGTTCTATGATTACTACACTATCCATTTTTTTGATTTATAAATATAAATATTATTGTTTAAACTGATGTAGCCTCGAATGATATTTGTAATTTGGGTTGTAGAAAAATTCGTTAAGGGTTACAAGTTATGTGGTCCACCCTGTATTATGTACCATTTTTTATGTAGACAAATAATATTATTTTATAATATAATAATTAACTTCTTTTCATACAAGTAATTTGTTTAGAAATTGAAAAAACATTTAATCAGTAAAATTAGAAAATTACAAGAAAATGTATTTATTTAAAAAAATAAAAATAATTGTATACGTACCTTAATAGATGGCGCAGGTGTTGAGTTTTTAAACTTTTTAAATAGATAATGTAGAAACCTGATTGTTGCCTGTGGGAGCGTTTACATCTTGCGCCATGAAAGATGCGCCGTAGTTGCTGCGTTGTCTAGATTCTTTGTGCCATTCCTGACATTCCAATAACAGACCAAGTCTTGATATTTACGGAACAAAATTTGTTTTAATTATCTGTAAAGTGGTGCAGTACGCGCAAATCGGAGTTTTAGGTAAGTACAAAATTGTATCAAAACAGTTTTCATATACTTTAGCGAGTGTTTTAGGCTATTTATCCTTTAGAATGCCAGCAATGTGTCCACAATTCCTACAATATTTTACATAGTTGTCATGCTTGCTTCTACGAACTTGTGACGACTTACGACGACGGCGCGTTTCGGTTGTATATAAAATTTTGAATACTCAAAATGACAAGTAGACAAATTCGTTTCGGGATTATTATTAAAGAAATTATGGTTGTTTGTTTAATTTTCGTTGTTAGTGTTAACGTAGATGCTGATATGTTTAACGACAATTCAGTGAACGTGGTAAATCGGATACCCGAGTTCAGTTGTCATTGTGTTTGCGATCGGCGTTTGTTTACAATAATTAACCGTTCACTTGTTTATGTAGTTTCGTTAGTTAGAAAAAACATTTTGTGATTTTTTTAAAACTTAATTTTCGGAAATATGTGATCAATTGGCGTTAATTGTACTTGAGGAACTTCCAGAGCAAGCAGACAACTATGTATTTAGGTACCTTTTCTCCTTTTTTCAAATTATCAAAATTTTCAAAAAAATATTCCTAATTTTGAAAGATAAAACTTTAAAAGCGCAACATATTAAATTGACAATCTTCATATATGACTACCTCAGTGAGGATGAGATTATTTATTTTCGGAAAAGTTATTTATTCTCTGCCAATTTTTCTGTAAAGAAAGAGCTATTATTAGTCAATGTTAATATGTTGCAGTCTGGCGGTATAAATAATGTAAAAGTAAACATAAAATTATGTTTTAAAATTTTCAATTTTCCGTGTAAAATTTGTTGACGATTTATATTTTAACGTCGCTCCTAAAGTAATATTTTTGAAATTAATTTGAAGATGACAAATAATTTAAAAGGGTTGAACAAGAATTTTGAAATTTAATTATATTTTATCACGAAATTGTCAACATTTTCTTCTTAATATTGTTATAAAACACGCAAATTTTAAATTTTTACGAATTACCACGCCTTTTACTTCTACTAATTAGATTCTTTTAAATAAATTATTATGGAAATAATGCCTCTGTAGAAAGGCAATGGAATTTGGAATTTGATAGTAAAATTGTATTTAATTTTGTTTGTTAGTTACGACTATCAAAAGCTTTTTTGTCCTTGCGTTCATTGTGCGAAGGGTAAATTTTCAAAGTTAGAATTTCAAAGGTCTGATTCTGAAGATATTATAAATGACTCCTTGTTAAAACCTCACGGTATCTACGTAAAAGGTTAAAAACTTTTAAATATTTTTACCACGGTGTCACCAAGATAAACTACTAAGAGCCGTTTGCACCAACGCTCAGCAACGACTTATGAATCCCCTAAATATGTTGCTCCTCGGTTGCTCCCATTTGATTTATTAACAAATCAACAGTTTATGCAACGACTTACGAATCCCCTAAATATCGTTAACAATTTAGACAACTTCTAAGTCGTTGCTTTGCGCAGTACAAACGGTCCTAAGAGCCGCTTAGAAACGTTACAACGACTTATGAATGCCCTAAATATGTTGCTCCCATTTGATTTATTAACAAATCAACAATTTAGGTAACTCCTAAGTCGTTGCTTAGTGTTAGTGCAAACGGTACCAATAGTACTAGTAGTTGTTTCAAGTCCAGCTTTTCTAAAGCCTCGACAGCAAGGCTGTATGCTCTAAGAGCTGTATGACACCTCAATTTAGTACTGAATCGGCTCAGAATCAGAAATCAGAGATAGGTTTTAGTAAACTTATTTTACTGCGAAGATCATTAAAATACTACGAGGATTATTATCTTATCTCGAGAATCTTCGCAGTAGCGTACTGCCACATAAATGTCCGATAATAGAACCCTAAGGACCGTTTGCACTAACACTATGCAACAATTTATTAACAAATCAACAATTTGGGCAACTTCTAAGGGCGAGTTTTTCAATCGTCAGTTAAACTAAGTTCTATCTAATCGAAGATCAATCTCATGCGCTGTAAATTTACTGTAATGTAAACGAGTTACGGCGCATGAGCTTGAACTTGAAAAACCGACACTAAGTCGTTGTTTATCGTTAGTGCAAACGTTTGCTTTTGCTCATTCTTAACCTTTATTCAGTCTTCCAAATCTAAATGCGACCACTGAATTAACAATTTTACTTCCTCGCTGTAAAGCAGGACCGGATTAAAGAGCGTTGGGGTTTGAGGCGCTAATTATTTTCGGGCCCCTACAAAAATACACTGCAGTTCACACAACAAATGTTTATTTGTAGTCTAGTCAACGAAGAGCTAATAGAGCACATAGAAGAGGGTGGAATTTTATTTTATGAATGTGTTTGGATTAGTTACGAGGTAAAAATACTCAAAGACCCTAAATAAACTAAAAGAAGGAGTGAAAGGTCCCATTTTTGGGGGTTTCGCTTATATCTCAAAAACGGTCTATCCTATGGAAAAAATTACTCTTAGCAAAATGAAAGCTTATTAAATTTCCTACAAGATTTCTTTGATTCATCTTTTTCTATTCCTTATAGTTTTTGAGATACACGTCTACAAAAATCGTTAATGTATGAAAAAAAAATTTGCCTCACGTATTTCGTCAAACTTTTGCCTCTAGCACCTCAGCCCTTCGTTTTACAGTAAGAGTCTTCAGAAAAGAAGTTGTGGAGCATTAGATTTCCCTTACTATTTTACTTTGTTTCCGGGCCCGGGCCCTCTACAACACCGGGTCCTGAAGCGCGCGCTTCATGAATAATCCAGACCTGCTGTTAAGTATGTGGTGTAACTCTTCTCCGTAATTGCAAAAAACGTCGGTTCTTTAAAACTTGAAATTCTGTACATAGACCTATTGGCATTTTTAAATTAACGTGTGGAAACCTATTTACTCTTGCGAACTAGCAAAAAGTAGCAAGAAGTCGTTCGCAATGGTAAAAAACCCCGATATCTAAAATCACAATAGTCAAAGCATTTTTACATAATAATACCGTTATGAAGTGCGGTAAATACGAAAATGTTTACGAGGAAACTCGAAGGAAACTAAATGGCACAGAAATGAACTTTCCGAGAAGATCTGTGGAAATTCTATACTTAACTAAACAAAGTATACCTATTTACCTATACACAGCGAAAGAATTTAGAAAATTATGGCAACAATAAATGGGATAGACATCTTGGAGTGTCTAGAAAGGCGACAGTTAATGTGGTACAGCCGAAATATGTGTTTATCGGTTTCTGATATTGAAACGAGACAGGACAATGTCTTCTAGATTTATCTATATCCAACATCCCGCAGACTGATGGCTGTTTCGCACACACTGAATAGTAGACCGGTATTTGATCACAAAAACCCAAAAAAACTCTTATTAGAGATTCTCTCGATTATTAACAACTGCATAAAATACACTCGGATACAATCCTCTTTCAGAAACTTATTAAAACATTTTCAGTTCAAAGAGTATTGCAGAAACTAGCAAATAATACAATACTATTGTGTTTTGAACATAGGAAACTGATGGAAAGTGGAAACAGGGTTTCTGAATTTTGTGAGCTTATTGTACACACAATGTTTTATGGAAAGGTTGCTTTTGGTTGACTGATGGTTTATAGAAAATTCTGAAAAAATTTGTTTTCTCAAACAGGTTGCTCATTTTCATTTACAGACTTCGTAATTCTTACTCGAACGACGTTTGCTTCGTTTGGTGCAGTTTTCAAGAAACGGTCACGATGAAAGAAATAAAAAGTACTATTTTGAGCCCGATAAGACAGTTGTGAAAGATTGAATGGTCACGTGATCTTAAAATTACCTGTTCCGCAGAAGCCATTTTGACAAAAATTGTCCTGTATATGTCCTATTAATAAAAGATGGCTACACACTAAATTTGAAGTGACTGCTGAGGTTATTTTCAAGCGCTCGTTAATCTTTGGGGAAGCATTTTCGGATACATGTTTATAGGACATTTTCTCCTTATTTTTGAACGTTCAACATCCACCTTTTCTAGGGGACACCAATATTCTGTACACCCATTCAAAAGCATTTGACACTATTTTGGGTTTTAATAAACCGCTTCTAGTCAACCGAAAATAAGATAAATTTTTGGATATTTCAAAAGCTCGTAAAATTAGCTGTCGGATGATAGCAAAGATTCCATATTTTGTCATCAAAGGTGTTGTGTTTTAAAAGGTTACTTTTAAACAGTGACTTCACAGCACTATAAAGTATTGAATAAGCTTCAATCAACGTACATCAGTGGCGTAGCGACACTATTACGGGCCTTTTCAAGGTCAACAGAGCTTAGATCAACTTTATGAATTTTTAAAAATATTTTTGTACTGTGAAATTTAGCAATTTTTTGTACCGAGAAAAACTATTGGGTAATTTATTTAGGAAGTAGTAAAGATGAATTTCTTGGTTCTATTTATTTTGCTAATGCTGTGTGCTGAACTACTTGATTATTATTTTTTTAAATTACATAACACGATTCGAATAAAAAAAATTTTTTGGTCCGCTCTTCCGGGCCCCTGACACTCACGGGCCTGGTTCCACGGAACCCTCGGAACCATTATAGATACGCCACTGAACGTACTGAAAAATCAGATACTGCTAATAGTTGGAGCTCCACTTTATATCCTTGAGCTTCAAGGATTTTCAATCCACGCAAACTGAGAAGTTCTATTTGAAAATCCGCTTTACTCAATATCGTAAAAAATCAAAATAGGAGATTTTTAGGTTCTTACCTACTGCATCTTTAAACCCAGTACCCTCATGTGCTACTGCAAGACAGATTTATGTAGGCGAGCGGTAGGGATAAGTTCACACAGATTTGGCCACGCCTCTTTAATTATTTAAATACGTTTACTACTGCGTTGGTGGAGATAAATACCAATTTACTGATCTGCGCATGCCCACCGCTCGCCAGCATAAATCTGTCTTGCAGTATATAACGCCCAGTATTTGGTACCCAGCCAATGGTACTGCTACTGATGTTAAAAAAGAGTAGTAATAAGGTACCCGTGAGGTTTACTTTTGAGCTAAATTCAATGACCTAATCGACTTTTACATATTTTAAATTTTAACAATAAAAAAAGCGAAAAAAGTTTTAAACTTTTTAAAAAGATTTCAGTGGTGAGGTTTAATCTGTTCGAGAAAATTGTCACGTAATAACTTAAACATGAAATTATTTAAATGGAAACCACATTTAATTTTGTTGTAATAAAAAAGGTCCATTTTTGCAATTTTAAAAAATACCGGGTGGTGACCGCTGCTCTCATCGGTCATATCGTCATAAGGATTTAACATTTAATACCAGACTTCTTTAATTTTCTGCTTCCTTGATTATTTTAGACAAAAGAGCTTCAAATAACAGTTGTAGGCCATAAAATTTTGCATCTAAATCAATAAACGAAATTCATTTTTCATTCTTTGAAACGACACAAATCAGATATGTATTTAGATATGAAAAAGTCGAAACTACCATAAAATAGCGATAGCCACGGATGTTTCTTTTAATAAAGGACCCCGCACAAATCTTATGGGAAATGGCCCTCGGTGAATTTTCCTAAAAATTTAGTATGTTGTAGTATTTGACCTACCGAACAAAAGTCTCCATGGCCACAAAGCCCTAAACCTAATAGTCTTCGTGTTGTGGAGACTTAAAGTACTGATAATCTTGTCACACACAATTGTGATTTTTTGAATTTTATGCATAACGATCACATTCACACAATTCTTATAAGAAATGGCCCTCGGTGAATTTTCCTAAAAATTTAGTACGTTATGGTGTTTGACCTACTGAACAAAAGTCTCCATGGCCACAAAGCCCTAAACCCAATATTTTTCGTGTTGCGGAGGCTTCTAGTGCTGAATAATGTTGTCACACACAACTGTGGTTGGATTTAATTATAGCTGGAAAAGTTTGATACAATTGTTATCTTTGTAATGTTGGAAGTTTTAGTAAGAATGCCTGGAATAGGCGACATTGATAATAGGCTGGATATTGCAATAAAAAGGCGTGAAGATAATGATCTTCCAAACCTATATTTAGAAAATGACACAAGAGTATGTTTGAATCGCAATCAGGGTATTGAAAGAGAATTAACGAATATTGAAGAAAATTCCATGTGTCTCCGATTAAATATTGTAAAGCAGTGAGGCAACCGAACTTGCATTTTTAAAATAAAATTCAAAAAATCACAGTTGTGTGTGACAACATTATTCAGCACTTGAAGCCTCCGCAACACGAAATATTAGGTTTAGGGCTTTGTGGCCATGGAGACTTTTGTTCAGTAGGTCAAACACCACAACATACTAAATTTTTAGGAAAATTCACCGAGGGCCATTTCTTATACGTATTGTGTGTGACAAGATTATCTAAGCCTCCACAACACGAACAATATTAGGTTTAGGGCTTCGTGGCCATGGAGACTTTTGTTCGGTAGGTCAAATACTACAACATACTAAATTTTTAGGAAAATTCACCGAGGGCCATTTCCCATAAGAATTGTGCGGGGTCCTTTGACAGTGACAAATAAAATATTGTCAATGCACTGTAACTAAACTTGTTTATCAAAAACCATGGCTATCGCTATTTTGAAGTATTTTCAACTTTGTTACATCTAATTTCTATTCTACACCCGGTATGTAGTTCGTTATAAATTCATTCATTATTTATTTGCGCTATGGTTGGCCATGAACTTTTATTTTTTGGTTTGCCGAAATAAAAAGTCCCTATTAATTTGACTGACAGCTTTTGACAATATCAAAAAAATGACAGACCACTGACAGACCAACTATTAACACAATTGAATAAAATTCGCTACTCTACAATAGGTACGTACTTAACCTAACTGATTTTTTTCAAATTTATACCGGGTGGAATCTGTCACCCTAATATGGCCAACCATAGCGCAAATAAATAGTGAACGGATAATAGCTATTTTCAAAAAAACTATTAGTTGTAGGAAAATTCTCTTAATTTTTCTTGTGTAGGTATTTAAGAACGGGAATTTTTATGGTACGTGAAAAACTAGAAAAAATTAAAAAACTACAAGATTATTAAAAAGTTTTATTTTAAAATTTGTGATTTATTGCTTATCGTATTTATATTTCATCAAGAATATTCACACTAAAATCTGCAACATTCATTGACATGTTACTATATTACTTTTCTCAATTGTTTATTAGTACCTACTATGGACGCCATTATTTTCGAAAATAACTGTATCGAATTATAAAGAGTGAAGAACAAGCGCAATGAGGCTATAACTTTTTTATAATTGAATTTTCGTAAAAGTGTTTGAAACAAAGGTACTAGGCTTGAAGTGCTTCACATGTTTATGACCTTAAATTGCTCGTGATGAGTTATCGCGTTTGGACACTGACGTATGCACCTCTGCTCTAATTATTATAAAGCACTCTATGACTTTTTCACATTTTTAGAATCGTCTTTGGTAGCTTGAAACTTTTGGTGGGTTGCATAAGAAAGTGTGGTAACGAAAACGTAGAATTTGATTAGATCATTTGGATTTATCTCAAAAATCAAGCCCATCATACCTATTTTTTGTAGTACTCTACGATTATACACCCAATTTGGCCCACCGCCCACCCGGTTGATACTGCTAAAATAATACTCCAAATTGAATGTTTTTGAATTAGGGACGTTGGTCAATAATTTTTCCATAATATCTCATAACTTAGTTTCTTTATATGCCCTTGGGTATTTAAACATTATTGAAGATGCGTCGAAACAACGAATTAAAAATCTAAACCAGTCTTTATACGCACAATATTCTGAAACGATCGCTTTTAAATTTTAAAATGAATTATCACCTCTTTCTAATTATACTAAAACCTTTCATAATTTACCCTTTTTTTCATTCAAAAAACCTTTTTCCTGTAAATGATAAAATTGATATCTAAATGATCTAATTGCCTTTTAAATTAGATTCGAAGTTTTTTTTGAAATCAAAGGTTAATAAGGAATGACTACTTAAAAGCAGGTAGGTTATATCTATGAGATATATTCAAGTATTAGAAGTTGATTAAGTATCTGGTTTTGTGTAGTTGCCGCCGACTCGTGAGAAAGTCGAACAAAAGGGTTGTCTCTTATTCTTTTTGGACAACTACGTTTAACTATGTGTCACTAAAAATTTTTTGTCTTGATGATAATATCTGTTGCTTTGGGCTTTTCGGCTTTCTTACGTTGAGTAAGCAGGGAGTGAGCGCTGTGGTTTAGATTTAGAATTAGGGAGAAAAATATTTTTTTTCTGGAGATGGTCATTTTTGATTTTTTCTAAATTTAAATTTAACGTGCAATTTGGCATTAAAAATGCTATCAACTTGATATATTTAATACACCTGAAAATATGTTTTTTTTATTTTATTTTTTAAACGTATTGGTCATTTGTATTTTTGGTTTTCTATGAATGAACTAACGAAACGATGACCTTTTTATTTTTGAATTTTGACTGAGGTAAATAAAATGATTGTGTGATAATAATTGAATGTCGAAATAATTCATCTCAATTTAAACAATTCTATGCAAAATAACCATTTAATTTGCATCCTGATGTACAGCGAAGTGAACATCATTGATCCAAATTCCTGGCAAATTCTATTACCGTTCCGATTTCAAATGTTCATCATATTTGGAATTTCATTCGAAAAACTAAATATGCCAACATGTGAGATATTAATTTTGTGCATTTAAAAGTTAATTAGGTCGTTGATTAAAAAATATATTTTTTCATTTTCTACTTTTTCGCGTACAATTTTTCTAAAGATACGCTCCTTCGTGTATTGTATATGGTGATGAACTGACGGACAAGTTTAGTTTTTCTTTTGAAAATTTTTATTGCCGAATTGTTCGGCTTTTTGAAATTTGCTTTATGATGGTCACATATAATTAAATATTCTCACAATCGGCAAGTAGTAAAAAGTTAATTGCCTTTATGGTTCATTGTTTCCAACTGAAGAATGTCAAATACGCGATTCAAGTTCAGGTTTAAACATTCTTTTGCTGCAATATAGTTAAAGCTTTTTCGGTCGATATATTTATGGAGTTAATAATTCTACTGGTTTTTTTATCTAAATTAATGAGGCATATTTATTGACGAATTAATTTTTTTTTAATGTTCAACCATTCTATACGCTGTAATTATTTAATAACAATGGAAGTACTTACAACTTAACATATTATGGATAGTAATAGTTTAATTCCACTTACTATCGATTGGAGAGATTGGAAATATATTAAGAAGTAACCTTGTAATTGTAATTAAGAAATGCAATTAGTTGCAAATATTTTCTCTTCAATTTTTAGAAATTTATCATTATGTCTTAACGACTTTTACAACTACCCTTATTACATTGTGTTCAAATAGTGAAAATTGAAAACTTATCCTTGAGATACCAACAGAAAATATTTACGGTAGGTAAATGAATTCGATGTGCGAATATTTTGAGAAGTTTAAGTATATCCCTTTTGATCACATTTCTATCATTTCTGAGAAATATACAAGGTGTTACATTTCACGAATAAAGTGCTATTACGATATTTGTTTATGTCAAAGTCATAGCCAACTAGAAAAATTAGAAGTGGTTATTTCATATTTTCATAATTTTAAAGTCGTTATGCCAGGACTGTAATCAAGATTTTTCAAATCTGTTTGCACCACCAATAGTCGACTAACAAAATACATGGTAAAAATTTACAAAGAGTCTAATGCTATACAGAGTAACAGAGTGATCACTTTATACTTACTTAATATATTTTTGCAGATTTGGATTCCAGGTAAAAAGTAAGTAAATGCTAAATTTCCAATGTCTTTTTCTCAATTTAAAAAAACACCCTGTATATGATTGCAAATTTAGCATCTACTTTTTACCAAAAAATCAAATCTGTCAAAATATGTAGGGCTTCCATTTGAAAAAATTTAGAAAAATTAGATTTCGCTTCAAGTGATCACTCTGTATAGCATTAGACTTTTTAGAAAATCTTACTACCGAATTTTATAATTCGACTAGTCGAATTACAGGTGGTGTAAGCAGATTTAAAAAACCGTGATTAGGGTTTTGGTATTTTTCAAAATTGACTCTGAATGACTCGATTTTGCCATTAAAGTGACAATATCTCCACAACTGTTAGTGATGGTACATCTAAATTTTTACGTTTTTTATTGTAAATGTTACCGGGAATTCAAATATGCAAAAAAATATTGGGTATTCTATGTAAAATAACAAAGTCAAGTTCATTATTTCCTAGACTAAACACCCTGTATATTCCAAAATACTTTTACGATGTAGACCACTTGGAGATACTAAAGTTTTATTAAGACCTTTTTTCACATTTTTGACTGAACTCCATATAATTATAATGGCCTATCTATTCAGGCTCACTCTGAATAGAATTCATTTTCTAATTTTAATTTTTAGTGTTTCGACAGTTAATGAAAATACCAATGAAACATATTTTGACGATTCATGATACATGAAAATTAGTGGATTCTAGCCGCCATTTTTGATCCACCATTTGGAATTTCTTATTTTTGATACCAAATTTGTGATCAGTCACCTCGAAAACACTTAAATACCAAGTTTCATAAAAATCCCATGAAAATTAGTAGATTCTAGCCGCCATTTTGGATCAACCATTTTGAATTTCTTATTTTTGCTACCAAATTTGTGATCACTGACCTCTAAAACAGTTAAATACCAAGTTTCATGCAAATACCATGAAAATGAGTGGATTGTAGCCGCCATTTTTGATCCACCATTTTGAATTTTTTATTTTTTTAACCAAATTCGTGATTCGTGACCTCGAAAACACTTATGCCCGTTTTCACCGACGATTCCTAAAGTTAAGCATTGCTTAATTTGACATTAGCATTTTTAAAGTCGAAATTGCGCTTCACCACGTTTCACCACGCGCATCAGGGTTCTTAAATAAGATAAACAAAGGTATCTGTATATCAATATCGAAACGGTTAATAATTTTTATGCATCGGGTTAGGAATTATTTTAGCGTTAGGCAGTTCTTACGTAGGCAATTGCTTAGGAACCGTCGGTGAAAACGGGCATTAAATACCAAGTTTCATAAAAGTCTGATGAAATCATTGCTTTAGTTACCAGCTGCGCGGTTCGCTCAGGGTCGGATTAAGACCATCCATTAAAGAAAGAAATACCCCCCTATATACTCTAACAGGATAGAGCTATTTTTCCAATAGAATATGGTTGCTTATACTCCCACTTATAAGGAAATATCATGACAGCCATTGATAATGTAAACTCGACGAAATGAATGAGTCATCCACGGACTTCTGAAATGTCATTTGCGTCGCATTTTCTCTTATAAACAACGGTTGCTAGCCCTCCTTCCGCAAGTTTTATGTTCTAAGAGACCATCTGATGTCCTAACCACAGATCTGGATCAAGGCTCCAAATCCCAAATCAAAGGCTCCCAAAGGGTGGACTTCACAATTGGTTGAGCAAAATAACTCCTACCCTCAGAGCCGTAGCCAGACTGTGTTATCAGGGCAGGCTCAAAAAATTTCAAGGGAGGATGAAAAGCTAAAATCAGGGTTTTCTCTCTTCTGGGTTTGTATAAATCCGTTGATCACTGTAATCTCTTCCAGGGATGGAAGTTTTTTGTTCAAAGTTTGCAAAAATTTATTTTTTTCTACATTAATGTTTTCTTCTTCGGCACCAATTAGGAACTTATTGTTTTATTATTATTGCGAATCCCTAGCAAGCTCTGGCTAGAATAGACTTAAAATTTTCCAGAGCAAGCTTAGCCTGCCCACCCTTCCGCCTTGGTGCCTCAATCACGTGCTTATCTTCTATATTGTTTCATAATTGATCTAAGCCTGGGTTAACTAAAGACCGTCGTTGCGTGATTTGATACGGATACGGAAGAAAACTAAGCGGTGTTGCATCGTATCGTATCACGCAACGGTGATACGGAACACAGATATACACAACGAGTCTGGACCCGGCGTAAATTTGCGAGTGTCTTAGGATTTAATTTTGAGTGTAACTTTTGTTAACAGATCGTTGAATGACTTTTCAATTGTTCTCCTTAACTCCTGTACAATTAATAATTTACTGTTTCATCCATGACCATAGCAAGACTATATCTTCCTTTTTCAGTGATTCAGGAGCTAAAAATTATAGTTGTTTGATTAATAGTCACTCTTGCCATATTGAATCAACTGACATGTTGTATAATCTCAGATCGAACGTGTAAACATTATAATTGATAATTGATTTCATGTCGAATAAATTCGAGTGAGTTGATCATCGGCTCTCATGGACATGACTAATGTAAACGTAAACTCAGCTTCATAAATAATTTTTTTTAGAAAAACAGATTTTCCTGTACCTTTAAACTTTCGATTTTCTGCTAATATGTAATGTGCACCTACATGCCAAAATTACACAATTATTTATAATTTATTAGAGTATTGTTTTATTAGACTAATTGTTTATTGTATGTTTAGTTGTCCTTGTGTAAAAAAGTAGGTTGAATTAAACCCGGAATATTGCAAAAAAAAATAATTTTATAAGTAGAACACCATAAAATGCAATTTTTCAAATAAAAAAAATTAGCCAACTGCTAAGTTATATTTCTCAAAAATAAAATGGTGTTGAAATTGTAAATATAATCTCAATCTTTATTTTTTTTCCTTATTTAATTAAATAATTAAACTGATTTTCTGCAATTTTGTAAAATCTTGGCGTGTTTTTCCTCTGATGGATATTAATACTTAATTTAGAAAGTTTCATAAATTAATTATTGTATACTATAAGAAGTTAAATTTGTTAATACTTTATTGAAAGTTTGCAAGTTAATTATTGTAAGGCACTTTTTAATATAACGCTATTGAACTTTAATAATATTCAGTGGCGGAACTAAAATTAAAAGAAATTTCATAATACAATTAACAATTTTTAATTGATGTTCCTAACATCCCCTTCCTTTTACAGAATTTTATCGTTTCATATTCTACCAAACGCTCCAAACTGTTTTATTCAAAGCTTCCATTACTTACCATTAGTATACCATGGCGAATATTTTGGGCCAGAAATTTTTTTTATAAGGGTTGGGGAAGGGGGTAAATTCAAATTTTGATTAACTTTAGTTAATAAATTTGAAAATGGATACTTCCATTAGTCGATTATGTTGACAGTGAATTAACACCGTTTTGTTTTACCGTTTAATATGAGCGTAGGTAGGTAGATGTAAAGATTTACTTTGATACTTTTCTATGACTCATGGGATTAAACGCGTCGTAATATATAATTAACCGCTATTTATATTCAATGTACCTCACTTAAATGTCAGTCAAAATAGAAGATTCAAACAGTCAATTTATTTTACACTACTCGAATTTACACTAAATCCTATTTATATAAATAAAATTTATTATACTTCATTTGTTTTTTATTTTAAGTTAAATTAAGCGAGCGCACAAATCAGTCGCCATTTTGTTTAACGAAAAAGATATACTTTGGATGGAACTAATATTTATGAAATTAGATCTCAAAAACGTTCAAATAAATAAGTATATCAATAAACGAATAAACAATTCATTTATTATCTTTCATCTTTACATAAATAATATCGTCATCCACTCACAAGTTACTCTGATTCATATTTTATCATCAAATACCTGTTATAAAATTTTAAATGTCGATTATAACATAATACATACAGGGAGGCCTTGAAAACAACTAACATTTTCACTTCGTTTCCTGTATTCGTTTGAAAGAAAATTCAAGAAATTTAAAACTTTGAAATTGAAATTTTGTTACCGTAAAAGGACTTTGTTTTTTTTAATGGTAGTAGTAGAGTGAAATAGCGAAAAATAGAGGAAATAATTAGAGTAAAGCTGAATTTTTCAGGGATAAATTATTATGTTGTATATACTTAAAAACCGCCGAGTTCGCTCCGCTCCATCCCTTGCGTTGTCCAGAATTTAGAATAAAAAATGACGGATTTGACTAAATTTGATTACGCTGTGTCTCTTAGTAAAAATCCGATTTTAATAATTTTTTTTAGTTTGATAGATAATTTAATGGGAAATAACTGATTTTCATAGAATGAAATTTTATAAAAGAAAAGTATTCTATCAAACGCGTGCTACATTTTTTATCTAGAAGTTTTTTCAATTCCTTTATTAATTTACATTTTACGGTTAAAAGAAGAAGGATTGAAGATGAAAATTTAGATAAATCGGTTCCTAACTTTATTCACTGTGCGTTTTCGATAGAAATAGGAAGATAGAAAAACTTTACTCATTATATTAGCTCTAATTAAAAAAAGATCAGTTAAATCAAACTGCTACGTAGTGAGATACAGCGTAATCAAATGTAATCAAATCTACTATCTTTAATTCAAAATTGTGGACAACGCAAGAGGGGGCGTGGTTTGCAAGTATAGACTTAAGAAATTATTCCTGAGAAATTCAGCTTTCCCCTAATTATTTACCCTATAGAGATAAATATTGTGTTATTTGCCGTAACTATAGGGGGGGGGGGAAGTTAAAGTTAAGGCAAAATGAAAATTTTTAACGTTTGATGAATTAAAAATTACGACTTTTTTACCCCCTCTCTTTTGCTTATGCTCCTACCATTATCCTTTACTAATTAATTGCTCTAAAAAGACATCTTTCAAAAGAAAGAAAATATGGATAGAATTAGCCAAAAACCTCTTTCTATAAGAGTATAATTATAAGAGATTAAATAACATTATTTATTTTTTCAGGTAGTGTGGTAACAGCCAACACCATTTCATCGCCGTGGACGCCGGTAACGGGCCCGCAGGCCGAAAGTAATGGCCCGGGCCCGGATACAAAAAATTTGGACGTCGGTGACGTCAGCGAGGTAAGATTAACGCACTCAATAAAAAATTATAAATTGAACAGGCTATTTCCTCATAATAAATAAACTATTTTTCAACTGATTCATTAAATTTCGAGTGATTTGTCGATAGAAACTTTGAGATAACGTTAATTTCGCTTAGATTTGCTTGCAATTTAATTAATTGACGCCATTTTGAATATTTATGACTTATCTCATTTGTTTAATAAATAAAGATGAACAAATTTCCATATTAAATTCTATTGTTTGTAGCTCTAATTTCAATTGTTTTAAATAACAATTAATAAAATACACATGCGGCGCGCTTTTGATGCTTATTTTATTTTATTTTTTTAAAGATGGCGGCTTTTGGAATTTGAATGAGTTTTTGAAACACGCATTTTTAATGAGTTTGTAAATAATATGTTTTGTTTATTGTAGGATGAAAAGGATATGACAGCAGCTGATGCGGAAGGAGTGTGGAGTCCTGATATAGAACAAAGTTTTCAGGAGGCTTTAGCCATTTACCCCCCTTGTGGACGTCGAAAAATTATACTTTCGGATGAAGGAAAAATGTATGGTAAGTACCCAACAGATGAATCGATAATTACTAAAAGGAAATGTTTTTTTATTTAATTTAAACAAAATTTGTGGAGTTATTTCGAGGCTTTGTTTTATATAATTTTTCTTCTTTAACATCTTGCGACAAGCGATTTGTGAGGGGACAATTTTCAGGAGTAGGACGCTTGAGTGGACAACGGACAACGTGACGGTCAATATCTTTACAGCCTGCGCCTTGCATTTTGGATCTTATCAAGTTTCATGTTCATGCTCATTTAAGCAATAATTAATATCGTTTTTTTTGTTTGGAAAAATTTTTGTTTTTTTCCCACAGCACACTTTGACCTTTTTGAAATTAGTAATTTTTATCGCACATTTTGAAAATAGGAGCTTGTTTTATTTGTGCTTTTTGACGCGTCCGTTTTAACGAGTAAATTAAAAAACGTTAAAATTGAATTTTTGTAACTTTTAATCGTGGCGCTTTATAATATTTACCTACCCTACCTTCAGGTAAATGTTTTAAATAATAAAATATTGTGATAAATTTTCACAAAGAACATATACCCGCGTTGTTCTACTTTTGCAATATGTATATAAATCATTTTGCATGCTTATCACTGAAGGGTGAGAGAGCGTAGGAGCCGAGGATACAGAAGGTGGCTTTAGTAGGGGTGAGGGTGCAGCCCGAAACTATGCCAAGAATGTGCAATTAGTGAACGAGCGCTTTCAGGAGATGAGGCGACTCAGAAGAAAATATAAAGAAGGGTAGCATGTCGTGGTGGCGAATGAAGAGCTTGCCAATCTACCGAGATCGCGGAACTTCTTAAAAGACGTAACTCTTTTTTAATAAACTTATTTCGACTCGGAAAAAAATAGTATTTTTTACAACATGAGATGAAACATACGTTTTTTTCGTGAGATAGAATTTAATTCACAAGCCCCGTAGGGGCGAGTGAATTAATCTTTCGAACGAAAAAAACGGATTTCATCTCGAGTCGTAAATGCTATTTTTTCTACGACGATAATTAGTACATTTTAAAAAAATAATTCTTTTTACTAAAATGTGAACCGACCACAAAAAAACTGGTTTCACCTCATGTTGTAAATAACATCTGCTTGTAATAACACTTTTTCTCACTAGAGACGAAAATGCTATTTTCGTAACGAGTAAGTGATGACGAAATGCTTAGTTTCACATATGGGAGTAGAAAAAAGATACTTTTATAAAACGTAATATAATTTTTAAACGAATTTTACTTTTAAATAATATTGTAGGTCGTTTAATATGAACGTTAATAAAATTATTAAAATTTCAATAGAGACGGATACAATAGGTAGATATTATCGTGAAGGGATGAAAAGGGAATTTCACCCCTTTTATTTGAAATTTTAATCGCTTAATTTAATTTTATTAATAAAATTACTTAAGTTAAAAGATTATTTAATAAACTATTTATTTAAAAAAAATCTAATTAAAATTTTCATAAACCCTAAAGTTGAGAAGTTATTTTAGAAAACCTAACTTTAACATCATAATAGTAGTACCCAAAGCATACATCGTTCTCCTCCTTTTCTATTCCCTAAAGTACGATTCTTTGGAAAGATAAAAATTCAACAGGTTATTGTTGGAATCGATATTTTAAAATTTAACTTTTTTTTATTTTTATCCATAAACATCAAAATCATAAATAAAACATTTTGTCCAGCTCAGTGTCTTTCTTGACCATCAATACCATTTTTGTTCCATTTGAAATCAAATTAAACTTGGAACCCTTTACTTAAATTTAAATTTTCCCTCGTTACGCAATAAATTTTCAAATTGGGGCGTCGCCCTTTTAAGGTCAATCTTCACATAATTAATTAAATTGTTGATTTAAAATCTTATTCCGATACTTAATTAATTTATTTTTTTTTATTTACAGGTAGAAACGAATTAATAGCCCGTTATATTAAACTTAGAACAGGAAAGACGCGTACAAGGAAACAAGTTAGTTCACACATACAAGTTTTAGCGCGAAGAAAATTACGAGAGATACAAGCAAAACTTAAAGTTGTAAGTATTAATTACAATAATGCTCTCTGTACACCTATATTTATCATAAGGGTTGTAATAGCAATTTTTTCATTTCTCAATTTTTACTATCAGAGGAAAAAAGGACATTCCCACGACATGAATTTAATGAGGCCCTACTTAATATGGAAAAGTTGAATTTTCAACTATTAAAAAAAAAGCGGGAATCGAACTGTTGAATTTCTAGTAATCGAACGAATCGAAAGGATTATCTTATTTATTGAATATAAAAATAATTTTTACACAACTTGTTTGATTAGATAGTTTTTGGGTTTAATTTGATGACGGTTGTTAGGATCATGCAGCAAAGGAGAAGGCACTACAAACCATGTCCAGCATGTCGAGTGCTCAGATTGTTTCAGCTACGACAATGCACAGCAAGTCTGCTGGTCTTGGTCTTACTCCTCCCACATCCTATCCTGGACCGGTAAGTTAGTCCTGCCTAAAAAATATCCTTCTTGCTCGTCCTATTTGTATCCTGAGCGCATAATGTTCGTATTTGGATTTCAGCAGCTTTTTCGCTTAATATGCTACTATAATTTGTTATTTTTTACAATATTGTAGTCATACGTCGCTAAAATAATCAAGAATTAAAGTGAGCTTACTTGCTGTGTATTGTTGGCTAATATCCGATGCTTAAGTGTTTATGTTTGTTTCTAATATTTTATTAAAAGTTTTGAAAAATTGCTAGGATCCTCGAATAAAGCGATAGTTTTGTGTGTGAAGACGCCTCAATCGATGTGTCCGCTTAAAGTGTAACAAACCAAAAATATATTTTGAGTAAATGTATAATTGGGCAAATTTCCAAAACTTACCGTAATATCAAAAACGAGTTCTAATTGCAATCGATTTACTTTTCAGCAATTTTGGCAACCTGGATTACAACCGGGGACTTCTCAAGAGTAAGCTTAGTTAATTTTTATTGTTTGTTTTTCTAAAATTTAAGTTTTGTAGTGTTAAGCCTTTTCAACAAACGCCATATCCTGGAAAACCGGCAACTGCGGTTTCTGCAGGTGAAGTAGGACCTCTTCAAGCACCACCTCCACCTCCTTGGGAAGGAAGAGCTATTGCAACACACAAATTGAGACTTGTCGAATTTTCTGCGTTTATGGAACAACATCGAGATACCGACAACACGGTTAGTTTTACCATTTTTGACAACTTCAAATTTTGACTATTATTTTTTTACAGTATCACAAGCACTTATTTGTACACATAGGAGGAACTGCAACTTACGCCGACCCTCTTTTAGAGGTAATATATTTAAATTACTTAAAAAAATATTCTTTTTCTTCAAACCCCAAAAACATTTTGTTACTGAATAAAGTTGTACTTTTTTGTATTTGTTTATCAGGAGTAAAAGGTCACTTTTTTTGGTGAATCAGTAGAGCTTGGCTACTAATGAGCCAAAAAAAGTACTTTTACTCTGTATGAAACATTTAATTTTTTCTTCAAACGTAAAACCAAGAATTTTGAAAAAAGCGCCATCTCTTGTCAATTACTTATAGTTCAATTGTCAAATATTTTTAAAAATTAACTATAACTTTTAAAAAGAAGCTAATTATTAAACGCAACGGATAAATTATAAAAGAAAATTGAAAAACATTAACTTTTTTACATTACAAATGCTTAGAAATATAATTTTACGTTACAATTTGTTGTAAATATTTAAGGTTAGAATTTACTTGTTCAGTGACAAAATGTCAAACTTTTCTGACGTTTGAAGAAAAAATAAATTTTAACCACATTTTCACTTTATTTTAATAAAATAAGCATTTTTAATGTAAAAAATTGTATAAAATGTTTGACGACAGTTTTACTCTTAGAAAATAATATACTATTTCTTTAATTAATTGTTAGGCCGTCGATGTGAGACAAATTTACGATAAATTCCCCGAAAAGAAAGGTGGCTTAAAAGAATTATACGATAAGGGACCTCAAACTGCCTTTTTCTTAGTTAAATTTTGGGCAGATCTCAATACCAACATTCAAGATGAACAGGGCGCATTTTATGGCGTAACGAGCCAGTAAGTTTCTTGTTTTGATTTTAAAAATTGTTTTAATTGTGCTGAATTTCAGGTACGAAAGTAATGAAAACATGACCATAACGTGTTCTACAAAAGTTTGTTCGTTTGGCAAACAAGTCGTCGAGAAAGTAGAAACTGAATATGCACACTACGAAAGTGGGAGATTTATATATCGAATTCATCGTAGTCCGATGTGCGAATACATGATTAATTTTATACATAAATTGAAACATCTTCCTGAAAAGTACATGATGAATAGCGTATTAGAAAACTTTACGATACTACAGGTAATTAATTTATTTAAAATTTTTAAAAACGAGTAATTAATTTGATTTATTAAAGGTTGTAAGTAATCGAGAAACACAAGAAACTCTTTTATGTACGGCTTACGTATTTGAAGTGTCAACGTCAGAGCACGGAGCTCAACATCATATCTATAGGCTTGTAAAAGATTAGCTGACTTGTTCGAGCCAATTTCACTTCAGTGCCTACACTCACAATATTAGTATTATTATCAAATACATATGCTAGAAAATAGATAGGTAAATTTACGACAAATTGCCATTTTAATACTCGATACGGGATTTTTATACTTGAATAATTTTCGGATATTTATCTTATTTGCTTTATTTCGACCGGAAAATTTTAATTGCTAAAGTTAGATTTGCATATTTAGATTGAAAAGGGCGGCGGCGCGGTGAATTTAAAATAATTTTACAAGAAATATTTACATCTTATTATATGAAACCCTTTTTGAAAATAATTTATTCGTTTTTACTTTTACCTTAATCTTTTAGATTTTTTTTGATTTTAAAATTGAGCGAAATGAATTTCGCGTAATTGGTCTCAATTATTTATTTTGACTGATGAAAAGTTTACAAAGTTTAGCTTACAACGTGAAGTCTTTTTAAAACTAAAAGTACATTAATTATAATTTTGTGTGTTCTCGAATTTTTGATATTAATTATTCAAAAGCGGGGGCTTAAATATTTTGTGCGATAAATGGTTTTTTAATAGATGTAAGGTTAATTTTTTAGGTTTTTACGAGATATTTTATTATAAGATTAAGTTTATGTGATCCTATTATAATTTTAAAATAAAGTATTTTTTGTTAGATATATATATTTTACGCAATATTTTAGTTTTGTCGCTAAATTAAAGAAAATGTGTCATTTATTCTTTTTACGGCATAAAAATTAATTACCATAAGATGGTTACATTTTTATGTTAGTTTATGAATATGAGATTGTAGCTTAAGTAATAATAGGCATTGAGTTTGTCTACTAGCGTTAGTTAGCCTTCGTTATTTTTACATCTAACTACAAATTTTTTTTTCGGTATTTTTTAAACTTTTACGGTTTAAGAATTACCGATACAAAGCTCTATTAGTGCAATTTTATTCGATTAAAATTTTCAATAGGTTTATCGATATTGTAATTTTAATTTTAACTAACAAGTGGCAATGGTTTTTGATCTCTGATTCATTTTTTAACTTATAAGGAAGACAAAAAATGGCAAAATTTTGTTTATTGTTGAGAGGAAGAAAATAAAATGATATCAAATTTAGCATAATATTGTACTTGTAACACTGGCACAAATTTGTAATTATATCTTCTGTGAAGATAGATTTATCTTGGTTTATTTTGTGAACGTGGCAACTCGCTGATATTAATTAACGTATAGAATATGTTAAATTATACAAAAGTACTAAAAGCCCATGTACTTATAATAAAATAAAAGTTTTTATATTTTGTACTTGAGTGTAATTCTATCAAAAATTGTAATTTTAAAAATTGTGTTTATATTGTATTACACTGCACCTTTAATCATTTATGTTTGAACCAAAATAGTATAGATATTATGTGGCAGCTTATTTTTGTAAGTACACAAAACAAAAATATTGTATTAAATTTTTACAATAATAAATATCGTGTCAGTGTAAATAAAGTAAAATCGATTGTAAATAAATATATATATTTCTAATTATTACAAATATGGCAACTAAATATTTTTACCGAATTTCGAGATAAATTGCAAAACAATGTGCTATAATAATTGAGACTTACTAATATCGGGATTGCCATATCAGGACAATTAGATCTTGAAATTTATAATATTTTTGCTCTGTATGTGTATACAGTATTTTAAAATCATGTTTATAGTTTGTATGAAAAATACATTTAATTGCTAAAATTTGTTTTACTTTCTATTTTTTTCTAGAGGAATTTCTAATGTTTGAACAGCTTAACATACTCAACAGCAATGGCAATGCAAAACGCCGATTTTAAGAAACTTCCTTTTTAGAAGTTTTCAAAAACTAATTAATTTCCTGATTGAAATTCAGATGGTATTTGGAAATTTGCATTCGTTGATCATTCTAATTTAAAAACAACGGATGTGGCCATACGAGGAACTATTTCCGGTTGTATTTTTTAAAAGTTTATACACTCACCGGCAAAAAAAACGGATCACTTATACTTTAACGATTTTATTTATTTATTTGATTGTATTACGCTCTGTATTGGAAAAATGAGTAACTAGCTGTAACATTACAACGGTTTAAGCAGTTTAAATTTGTTTAAAGGCATTTAATTATAAATTATTACTAAAATTAGAACATTACAATTTTACAAAATGAAACAATTGCAGTTAACTTAATTGATAAAGTTATCAATAACGCGTATTGCCTCCTCTTGTCCTTATTACAACTTTCATTCTTTGGGGCATACTTCGAATGATGGCCTGAATGTCGGTTTGAGGAATATTCCTCCACTCTTCTTGAAGAGCAATGCGAAGGCTATTGATGTTCTCTGGAACGACTGCAAGACCTCGAACACGCTTTTTAAGCATGTCCCAAACATGTTCTATAGTATTTAGATCAGGGCTACGCGCTGGCCAAATCAATCGCCTAATTTGCACTTGTTGCATATATTCGGAAACGATATGCGCTGCGTGCGGTCTGGCATTATCGTCCATGAACACAAACCCATCACCAATAAATGGGGCGTAGGGCACAACATGTTGTGAAAGGATCTCTTCTATGTACCTATGGGCCGTCATAGATCCATTCTCAACAAAAATGAGCTCCGTACAAGCTTGGTAAGAATGCCAGCCCATACCATTAGTAGAGAAGCTTTGTTAAAAGGTGTCCTCGGACTAAATGTACATTCCATATATCTTTCTCCTGGTCTTCTGCATACTCTCCCTCGACCATCTGGAGACCGCAGGGCAACTCTGGACTCATCTGAGAATAGAACATTGCCATCGATAATCATATCGATAATTTCTAAAAAAATTAGCAAAGTGTAAGTGAGTGTAGTTTAAAATTTTCTTTCATGTATTTTGTTTATAAGATATCAAATTAAATTTTAATAAAAAAAAATATAAAATTATAATATTTGATGGACAGGAAAAAGTTCTTCGTATAGCCACATCTGTTGTTTTTATTATTCAATTTATTTTCATGTTAATATAAATTACATGATATTAAAAAAAATTTTTAAAAAGTTTTTTAAAATTGCTACCTGCCGGGATCGAACCTAGGACTTCTGCTTGTAAGCAGAATTTTTAGACATGAACTATATACAGTAGACACTCGATAGTGTGAACATCGGATAACGGAAACCTCGCATAACGTGAACACCCCATTTTTATGCATAGGCCACCGTATATCGTGAACAAACTACACCCCCGTTTATGGAAACGAATGTAATTGGTCGCTAAATCGGTACTTCCCCGATATACATACATAAATACGTATTAGTCATTCATTCATCTGAGTTTATTTTATTACTAAAAGTGGTTTAGTTTAGTTTTAGTAGATGTGTAAATAAGTACTATTATATTTTTGTGGTGTTAGTATAATTTCGATACTAAATAAAATGTCGCTTAAAAAACCAAAGTGTTTGACTCTTTATGAGAAATCGCTTGTGATTCAAGATATCAATAGTGGACAAGGTGTTACCTTTTTAGCCAAAAAATATGGTGTGGCAAAATCTACAATTTGCAAGATAAAAAAAAAGAAGGAAATGATTTCAAGTGCTGTGAGGGATACGTATGTCGGACCAGGTAAAAGACAAACATTAAAGAGTTCTCAGTTTCCAAGAATGGAAAAAAAACTGTACAAGTGGTTTCTTGATCAACGAAATAAAAATTTTATTGTGAGTGGCGAGATGATTAAGCAAAAGGCAAAATTAATTCATTCACAAATCAGTGAAAATGATAGACCATTTACAGCTAGTGAGGGATGGTTACAACGATTTAAGAAGCGATTTGGACTTCGTTTTCTAAAACTTTCTGGGGAAAAATTGTCATCCCAAGCAGAACTTGTAGATCCCTTCAAAATTCAGTTAAAGAATAAAATAGAAGAACTTGACATCTCATCGGAGCAACTTTACAATGCTGATGAAACGGGCCTCTATTGGAAATTGTTACCAGACAAGACATTTGTCTCGGCGGCAGAAAAAACGGCTCCTGGTAGAAAAATAGAAAAACAACGAATAACATTTTTGGCTTGCAGTAATGCTACAGGGACCCATAAAGTAAAACCTTTGGTTATTGGTAAAGCTGCGAAGCCAAGATCATTTAAAAATTTCGAGTGTCCTGTCGACTATGAACATTCTAAATCAGCTTGGATGACAGCTACCATTTTCAAAAACTGGTTCAATTATTCGTTTGTACCACAGGTAAGTTTTTATTTTCTGCTCCATACAGATCTTAATTTTAAATCAAATTTTTTTCTCGAAGGTTAAACGGTTTTTAAAGAATAAAGGTCTGCCGATAAAAGCTCTACTTCTACTGGATAACGCCCCGTCGCATCCAAACGAAGATGAATTGAAAAGTGAGGATGGACAAATTGTAACGATGTTCCTTCCACCAAATGTCACAGCGCTCATACAACCGATGGACCAAAATGTTATTAGATTAACGAAATTATTTTATAGAAACAGTCTTCTATCTACTGTAGTGGCAAACAATAGGAATGTTACCGATACCTTGAAAAAGCTGACCATCAAAGACGCAATAATCAACTTAATGACTGCTTGGAATCGTCTTGATCCTCAAATTATAAAAAAGTGTTGGAAGAATATTTTAGATGCAGCTCCTTCAAAAGATGATGTTGATGGTGATGATGATGAAAATGTGCCACTTGCTATTCTAAAACGCCAATGGGACAATACTATCGAGAACCCAATATCCGAATCACTTGGACTTCTGCATACATTGGTACCTCAGGTAAGTCTTATCTTCCTATACATACATAATCTAAATTGATTCTAATTTGTACCCACAGGGCACATTTGAAAAATCTGATGTTTTAAAGTGGAATCAGTGCGACAATGATTTTGAAGATGAGGTTATTGAAGAATGTTTAACTGATGAGGCGGTAGAAACAAATGTTTCTGAACCTGAACCGTTAAATACAATTTCTTTGGATAGTGCTATAAATGCTTTAAATATAGCGACTCAGTGGGCCGAAGAGAATGATGTTGACATTAACGACCTTATAGTTATAAAAAAGTTAAGAGAAAAAGCTGTTATACAAAAAATAAAAATCCCTCAAAAACAGACAAAAATATCTGACTTTTTTAATAAAAAATAATTTTTGGTAATTGTTTTTCTTTCGTTTATTGTTATTTTTAAAGGAGAATAAATGTTTATTGCATATTTGATGTAACTGATATAACCTTCGTTAACGTGAATAAATCGATAATGTGAACAACCCTTGTTTTTTTGTGTTCACACTATCGAGTGTCTACTGTATTTAAATTTGGCATAAATGAAGTTCAAAGTATACATTATTTTATATCTTCAGAAAGCTAATTTTATGAGCTTTGAAAATATTGAAAAATATACAGGGTGTTCCATTTAAATTAAGAAATTTGATATCATTTCCGGTTAAACCGGAAGTCAAAATATAAAGTGAACGTTCCGTTAAGGCGCTAAGCAGCGACTAACGAAAAAATATGTTATTTTCCATGCCGCGAACAGGAAAGTAAAAAAACCAGGGTTTTTTGCCTCGAAGGGGTGTCCTTAATCTTCCCTTATTAATATCGCCCGTCGAAATCGGTACGTTTAATTAACACCTACAACATATGTATGTAATAATTACATATTATCACATAATGTGTAATATTGCCAAATACTTATTACACATTATGTGATAATATTGCCAAAATTCAAGGAGTGGTAACGCCCTCAACAAATTTTTTGTTTTGATATTAGAAAAAGTCGATTATTGATTGCGTCATTTGAACTTAGCTTTGGTTTTTGGGATCATTGGAAATAGAAAAAAAAAGATTCTTAAGCAGTGTTTACATTAGGATCTTAAATGGGATAGTGGGATATTATTTTTTTTGCACAATCGTGTTCTATTCTGTACTTACCAACAATGTTTACACTAATAGGAAGTTGATTTTACCAAACCACTGTATGTGTCCATAGAAACAATAAAATAATGATTTCGAAATAATTATTTAAGGTTTAAGTTCACACTGCGTTTTTTGAACTACAAGTTCAAAAATTTTGAAAAAAATATATGTTATGTAATACCTACTGTTAAACAACATATGTAATTTTCATTAAACTCCAACCCGCGGTTTTTGGATAACATCAAGAAAACGGTAAAAAAAGCGGTTTTTTGCAATTTATTTCCAAAGTAAAGGACAGAATTTCCTCAATTTATTTCTACAAAATGTAACCGAGTTTCTAGCAATACTGTAATTTTTTGAAAATTTTTGAACTCGTGGTTTTCTTAATACGGCCGAAGAAGTTATAAAAATGCACACAATTTGATTATTCTTTAGAGTTTAATACAGATCAATGCAGAAAATGATGGACGTTGGTCTGTAGTAGCGCATTATGCACAAAAACCGGACCAATTATTTGAATTTTCGAAAAAAAATTAAATTTGCGAAAGATAAATATTCAAATTTATAAGTATTTGACAGAGCTGTCATCAGCGCCGTCACATTAAAATACATATAAATTTTGCGGATGAAATGCACACTACGCATTATTATGCGTTACCATCAGTTACCATGCACGCTTGAATTTAAACCTTAACCAAAAGCACAAGGGTGGTAAGTGAAACAGATGTTTGAGCTATTTGTTACTTTTAATCTTGTTACTGGGACAACACTGTTCTCCAGCGGTTACTATTTTGAAAAACTTTAAAATTATTAAAATCATTTACAACTGTCAACTAGTGTCAGTTTAAAAAATGAATTTATTCTTAGTTATTTTTCACGATTGTGCAAAAAATAGTATGCAACACTCGGATCGTTAAGTGCTTTTCTTAACAAATCTCGAAAATTAGAAAAACTCGACCCTACGAGTCTCGTTTTGCTAACATTTTCTCGATTTGTTAACTATGCACTTACCGACCGTGTATTGCAATGTGCTATTACAGATAAAGCGAAAAACATTTGATAATTTTAATTCGTGTTTCAAGACAAATGCTATTTCTGCTAATTTTCTAGATTTTCAAATTAAATTTTTGGCGTTAAAAAGCATTCAAAATTAAATGTTGTTTATTGATTTTGATGCGGAATTTTATGCTCTAAAACTTTTATTTGCAGATATTTTTTCTAAAATAATAAGGGAAGCATGAAATTATTAAAGTCTGATTTCACATGATAAATCGCTATGATCGAGAGCTCCGGCCACCACTATGGTAGGTAGCTAATTAAAACCCATTACCAGCCGTAACTGAAATTTGCAGTTAGCATATTTTTGGTTTTTATGCACTTTTATTGCAAATTTTATAAGTCCATATTTAAAAATCATTCAAAATGTTAGCGTCCCAAACTTGGGACGATGGCTGATGGTAATGGGTTAAATAAATTATAACTTCTAAAAAAATGTTTTATTAATAAAATACACATAAAAGAACAAACTAATTAAAGGTCTGCTGCCATGTAGCTTGAAAAGGTATTTTTAAGATTTCCATTCGACCCGAAAATCTTTGCGACAGTAAATAATGTAAATTGGGAAGAGGTAAAAAAACCACTCTATCTTGAGTTGGCGGAATTTTGGCGTTAGTTCCTTCCCATAATAGCGGTACAGGTTTTAACACTTGTATGCTGTCTTCATGGCCGATTGGGCTCTTTTCGGGTTTTGGGTAGAATTCTTTGACTTGGTTTTTCGAAACACTTCTAAATTTAGAACCACGCTATGTCATTTTGTATGGGGTATAACTTAAGTTCTTTGAATTCTTTGACAAACGACTTGGTTTTTCGAAACACTTCTAAATTTAGAAGTACCAAGCAACAGCAAAAACGATTTTTGGCAAGCATTTTCATTTTACCCCATACAAAATGACATAGCGTGGTTCGTAATCTTAAAATGCCACCTAGCAGCATATGGTTAGTAGTTGAAGTTTCAGAGAAGTACGTAGGGATGATTAACAACTTTCTAATATTTGTACAAGCTTCTAAGGATTTATCGAAGCCCATTTTGATATCAAAATTAACGAGTTCGAGTTGTTCCAAATGAGGCATATTTTTAACCGCTTCCAGTATATCAAAAGGACAGGGTAATTGTCACTCTTTTGAATCAAAAGTGTGACAATAACCCTGTCCTTTTTCCAAACGAAGCTTCTCCAATTTCTCCAACTTGCTCAATATTTGACTTCCAAAAGTTCTTGGAAAATCAGTACGTTCGCCCAAATCCAAAGATTCAAAATTTTTCAAATCGGCGATAACTTGGATGTTTACTTATTGAGTTCGGGTATTGAGGTAAGTGATAGGTGCTTGAGTTGTTTAAGTCCCGCTAGGGCGGTTAAATCTGACGTTAGGGAAGCAATCCATTTTAAACGCAATTCTTGTAATTTATTTAAAAATGCTATTGGGCCTAGATTCATGCTCTCGCACTCTATTGCGAGGACGTTTATAACTTCTAATTTTGAATTAGACAAAGCGAGTTGTTCTACTACGGTTGCAGGACAACGACACAATTTTATTACTTTTTCTATTTCGGTACTCGGCACTCGGTACTCGGCACTCCTTAAAGGGGGTGTAAACCAAAAAAACTTTTTTTCGTAGAAATATGCTAAAAAATATCTTAAGAACAACGGTGAAAACCGCACATCTTTAGCCCAAATATTAACCGAGATATAAAGCAAAAGATATAAAGAGTTTCAAACGTGTGACGTCAGACAAACAAATACATGCAACCAGCAAGCGCATAGCTGACATTGAACTGAAGTTGATAATTTTTTTTCATATACACAGCCAATCATATTTTACAATTTTCAGTCACATGTTCATTTTTATCCAATCGCATAAAACTTCAACTGACAATCACCCTAGGGTAATTTTCAATTGCTCTGCCGATGCGATATCGCATAAAATTCAACGAATTGTCACTTTTGACGTTGAATTTAAATTTTAAAAAAATTATCTCGTTGAATATCCCTCGGGCATTGACAAATCCTCATAATTTTGTCATATCTTTCAAGTACATTTTTTGGAAAAACACCCCTCCGCTTCGCGTCGGGGTGTTTTTAAAAATGTACTTTCAAGATATGACAAAATTATTTCGGTTGTTATCAGTGCCCTAGGGTTATTACAGTTGACAATTTTGTTTATATGAAATTAGTCTACGGGACGCATTTAGGCATTCCGCATATGTATTTGGCACCTAGGGAGTTTTCATTGGTTAGATTCAAAAGTGTATCCAATCAGCGATCGGGTGCGAAATGCGTGTATGAGCTGCGTTCGGTTTTGTGCGCCGCGACAGAGCGGGAGTAGAGTTAGAGCGTGGTCATGTGACCGTCGAGTGTTTGGAGCAAAATTTACAAAACCGAACGGTTGGTGAACCGTTCGGTTCAAAAAAATGAACTTTTTTTGTTAAATAAATTTTTACATACCTATTTTTATTATTTTCAATTTTAATTTGTGCAAAAATTTCTTTTTCATATTTTTATGTCTTGAACTGCCACAAATCACAATAATGGTAAATAATTAATGCGACTGTTTATTTGTTACTAATCAAAAACTCAAATTAAAAAAAACTTTAATTAAAAACTAAAAAGTAATAAGATTAATTAAAAAGTAGTCTTTCTGTTTTTTCTGACGATTTCTTTTCATTAATACAAAATTACATTTCAAGTTGTAAATTTATACGCCGTTGTGGGCAATTGCAATAATAATAAATAATAAAACATAAAAAAAATGTTTTTCTACTCCCATATGTGAAACTAAGCATTTCGTCATCACTTACTCGTTACGAAAATAGCATTTTCGTCTCTAGTGAGAAAAAGTGTTATTACAAGCAGATGTTATTTACAACATGAGGTGAAACCAGTTTTTTTGTGGTCGGTTCACATTTTAGTAAAAAGAATTATTTTTTTAAAATGTACTAATTATCGTCGTAGAAAAAATAGCATTTACGACTCGAGATGAAATCCGTTTTTTTCGTTCGAAAGATTAATTCACTCGCCCCTACGGGGCTTGTGAATTAAATTCTATCTCACGAAAAAAACGTATGTTTCATCTCATGTTGTAAAAAATACTATTAAATTTATGAAATAATATACTTTTTTACTGTCCAGATGATGAAAATATGGAAAGAAATATTAAAAAAATAAAAATTGTCACGCCATTTTACAACTTTTCTCAAATTGTACAATTTGAAATTTTGGTATTTTCGAATATCGTATACAAATCGGTCCGCCTTCAAACAACGCTCCACGCGCCGTCAGTCAAGAGCTTGTGCACGCGGAGTCGACTCCGCGTGCACCACTCTGTCATAAACGAACGATCAACAAGTTTGCACTTTTCACTCGAAATTGAATATCCGAACGATCCGGAGCGCTCGGAGCAGAAAGAGCGAATTGAGCACTATATCCGAACGCAGCTATGGAATGGCTTTCGGTGCCAAATCCAGGTGCAGATTGTCCTATGTTTTTTAACGTTTAACTTAATAACAATAAGAATATTTTGATACATGAATTGAACTAGATATAATTTCTGTATTTTAAATAGAAAATAATTAAAGTGAAAATCGATCGTTTGTGTTAATTATAATTATAATGTGCCATAATGTACAAAAAATAAGATTATGTACTTATCCTATTATTAATTTAGAGTTAGAAAAAAAATTATAAATATTTTAGTTAATCTTAATAATGGTATAATAATAAAAAAGATAATGGTAAATGTTGAATATAAAGAAGTGATATTTATCCTTAGAAAAAGCCCATATTTTGAAATTTTATGGAACTCGGTGCGAAGTTCAATTGCACATTGACGTAGGTATTCATCATCGTATTCATCATATCAACAATTAGACGTTTCGCGCCTAATCTCATATTACCTGCGATAGTATCTGTCTTGGAATAATTTCGCAAAAGCAGCAATCAAATTAATTTAATTTTTTAAATATTTTTATACATCTTTTTTATAATGGAATGTACTCGCAATCAAAGACCACCATCCAGAATTTGTAATTTTATTACATTATATACCAATAAATAAATGGTACAAAAGAAAATGAAGTTTTTATTCTCATTTTAATAAAATATTTTCTATTTGAAATATGTATTAAAGTTCAATTTATGTATCTAAAGATTCTTATTGTTATTAAGTTTTACATTATAAATTATAATATAGTAAAGGACAATCTGCACCTGGATTTGGCACCGAAAGCCATTCCATACACGTATTTCGCACTCGATCGCTGATTGGATAGACTTTTGAATCTGACCAATTAAAACTCCCTAGGTGCCAAATACATATGCGGAATGCCGAAATGCCTACGGGACTGTCTTGCTGCTATGCGACCGATGCATCGATAGCGAATTTGTCCGTGTGACGTAGCGCATTTTTGCTTAAAAACCTTTTATCTTTTGAATGGCTCATCACAGCGATGTGCGGTTTAAAAATTTGTTCTTAGAATCCCTTGTACTACAACTTTAATTTTTGGTTTACACCCCCTTTAACGCACTGTTTTGGTCTCAAAACAGTATCGTAAGAAGCTCTGTTAAGCTGGCCTTACATGCCAACTTCTAAAAGCTAGCTTTTTTT
Organism: Malthinus seriepunctatus; assembly: GCA_963924605.1. Lineage (NCBI taxonomy): Eukaryota > Metazoa > Arthropoda > Insecta > Coleoptera > Cantharidae > Malthinus > Malthinus seriepunctatus. Next base: position 28,149,683 of record OZ004601.1, on the reverse strand, counting down.
TCTAAGCCAATAGAAACCTTGCATTTCCAGCGGCAGACGCTAGAAGTTAAACTTGAACCAACTTTCTAGCTTCTGCCGCTGGAAATGCAGGATTTCTATTGGCTTAGAAAAAAAAGCTAGCTTTTAGAAGTTGGCATGTAAGGCCAGCTTTAACGTACTGTTTCTACTTCTAGGGAAATTTTTTGCTGCTAAGTTCGCGTCAAGTTGAACTGACGTTTAACAAATGTCAAATATAATGAAAATATTCATTTTATCCACATTTTAACATAATTATGTGTTTTTGGTTTTGTTAATTGCTTCAACTCATGCTGTTACAATATTTTTGGATACACTTTTTACATAGCTCCAAAAAGAGTTAATGAAACTTTTAGTAATTGGCCATGGCATATATGAAGTACCTCGACAATGATATATCGATTTCATCTTTCGCAACACAAACACAACATTTACATGTGGATAGACTATTTTATAGCTAGATTGAGATCTACAACTGCTGTTCACACTCTACAGTTACTGCTAATAATCGAGCTACATTAGTTTTTACCAATACAAGAATAACAAACAGGTATTAAATTCAACATTGTCAGTTAACGTAACGTAATTTGTGCTACGTTCATCTAATAAACTATCTTTTATTACAGATATACATATAAAAGCAAACAGCTTGATCAGTGTTACAGTAATTTATTTTCCAATATTGCAATTGTTATATACATTAATCGATATTGTACAATTTTCACCAATATTAACATCGATACCTGGTAAATTTTGGGTTGTCGATGAACAGATTTTTACGTTCTTATTGTTACACTCTACTTGTAAAGGAATGGAAGCCTCCGACTGAGTCGAGAGCATGTTGGCGATTTCTGTTTTTTTTTTCAAAGAAGCCTCGACATAACCCTCGGCTACAGTCGAAGACTTCCAACCTCCATGGCGTTTAATGGTTAGTAGATCACCTCCATTATTGGCTAAATGGGACGCTGAAGAACGGCGGAAACAATGGCCAGAATATAAATTTGGATTTGCCAACTTTAAATATGTAGCAATAACCTTTGGCATCTGGCCTATTTTGTTTATCCCGATAGGTTGCGAGGTGCATTTGCCATTGCGGTAATTTAAAAAGAACCTGGGGATGTTTATAGCAACTGTCGTTCTAATATTAACATACTTTTTTATCAAATTAATCCATTCTTGTCTAGTTATTACAAACAGTCGCGGTACATTTGTTTTTGTTTTAGGGACAGACACGATGATCGAATCAGATTTAAATTGAATGTCTTCGAATAGCATATTTGTCAATTCTTCCCTTCGACAAGCACCACAATAACCCATTATTAAAACGATCTAAAATAAAAAGTAAAAACTAAGTATCCCATTTCTGTGTAATAAACTTACTTTCATAATAAGGTAGACATCATCTGGGGCTTTAGTGACAAATTTTTCTATGTCCTCGGCCTGTAGGATTTTTGACTTTTTGGGTTCGTAACCCTTCAGACGAACGCTTTAGCAAGCCCTGCAGTCTGGTAAATTTTGATATATCAATATTTTGCCGAATATTAAGCATAGTTCTTAACATAGAATACTTTGTCCAAAGGGTGGAACTTTTCTTAGACTTGGATAAGTTTTCAAAATATGCTAAGAGCACATTTTCAGTGACAACGCTGGCGTTATTTTGTTCACACCAACTTAAAAAAGACTTGTATTCTTTTTCATAATACACTTTCGACTTTGTAGGAACCAATTTGTCTATTGCATTATTAGCAATTTCCCGAAGTTCCGGAGGAGTGCATTCTATAACATCGTCATCCATAATAACAATAAATTACGTATTTTTTAGAAAATATGCTGTAATAACTTTAGAACTTTATAATAAATCAACTTGTAGAACTAAAAGCATAAACCACTCATGTAGGTATTCGTTACTTACGCTCAGTTTTTCTACAGATGAAATTTCGACCAACTTTTATCTAACCAAGAACGAAAATTTATCTGATCTGAAAAAAATTGTTTTTGATGGGGGTAACATTTTTTGCAAGGGTTCAAAATTACCATTTGTGGGCAAAAGTTGGACTAAATCTCTAGCCAACATGCTGTGGTAGACAATATTTTCATTTAAAGCTTCAACTAGAGTTGCCATTTTGAAATTGGAATTAATTACACAAAAAAGTTTGGAGTAATTTTGAGTGATATTTCTAACATGCAGTGACTTTCGATGGCTTTGATTAGAAGAAAGGAAAATTTACCCGCATTTCTGATACAATAGGGAGCACAATTTTTATTTTCAAATCATCAGAAAATTGCATTTAGTTTTTTTTTCTCTTGAGGATCCAAATGTACTATGGAGTCCACAGTCCACTCAAATAGATTAAATATGGCGTGGTTGGATAACGCAGGTGGTGAGTTTGAAAGCGAAATAGTAAAAAGGAGTGATCCAATATCTTCTGCACCTTCGAAATTTTTAGATAACCAACCTTTGCCTAAAAATGTAATTTTTGTTACATTTCTGCATTTATAGTATTATACTTTTATTAACTTTACTCTTTATTTAACGTTTACAATTATTATTATAAAATTACTACTCGTTACACACATCATACGGGGTTCCCCACGTTCGTCATATCCCTACTACTCTTTCATACTACCAACTACTCGCTCAACTAAAAATTCTCTAACATTCGGTCATCCTGATTTACATATTTGTCCTCAAATATCCATTCATTCATTAAAACTAACCAAGCATCTCTAATTACTAACAAAACATGCATATCGCACAAACAGAAATAAAACACATTCACTCGAACAAGAACAAACACCAACACACTCAAAGCCTTAAGTCTAACACTCGTAGTCTTTAAATTTTACAGGTGCGCGAGTCACTTGCTTCACTCACGCTGCACAATTTTCTTTAGATTCGTTTTCGATTTCCTCTTTTTCGCTTTCTTCGTTGTCACTACTTTCAGTCTCAACGTCTGTTTCTTCATTATCCTGTTCTTTGTCATAGTCTTCTTCTTCTTCTTCGCTGTTTTTATATCCTTTAAGTTGGGATACATGAGCTGTTGTCGTGAAAAACCGTCCTTGACCTCGCGGAGCTAATTGTGCTACTCGATAGGTTCCTGACGTCAACTTTTCGGTTATGACTAATGGTCCTCTAAATTTTGGTGCCGTCTTTCTTGGTTCGCCTGTTTGCGGTGGAGTCCTCCTCATAAAAACTATTTCTCCTGATTCGAATTCTAAACGTCTTTAAATCTTTTATGATCATAATACTTTTTGTATTTCGCTTGTTCGTCTATCACCCTCTCCCTCGCTTTCTTTTGTACTTCTCGGGGTGGTCTATATTCTTCTAAGCCTTCTGTCAACCTCATTAGATCTCCATCAACCATTCTTCCTTTAAAACCATACAACATTTCAAATGGCGACTTGTCGGTTGTTTTATTTACGGCTGCATTCGCTTTCCATGCTACTTGCTTCAATTGTTTGTCCCAATCTCGACCTTCATTTTCTTCCTCTAATTCTGACATAATTATTGGTAATAACGTTCTATTCGCACGCTCTACAACTCCATTAGCTTGTGGATGTTGCGATGAGTTCAAAGTATGTTTTAACCCATAAGATTCGCATAACTCACTGAATTCGTTAGCTGTAAAACATGTCCCTCGATCGGTAACTACTCTCTCTGGTAAACCAAAATTCAAAACGTAATCTTTAAGTGATTCAATAACTTCTTTAGTTTTCGTACCTGGTGTAGGATACAGAGTTATATATCTAGTTAACGCATCGATAATTACCAACAGATGAGTGTTTTCGTCGTCACTTTTAACAAAAGGGCCCATATGATCCATATGAATACGTTCAAAGGGTCTCGTCGGGGGTGGTATTGGGTATAACTCGCCTGCTTTCTTTCCTCCAGGGATTTTGTTGATGAGGCACGTCGGACACATCTTGACATGTTGCTTCACGTACCTTCGCATTTGTGCAAACCAATATCGTTCCATTATAAGCCTCACAGTTCGTTCTAAACCAAAATGCCCAGACTGATCGTGAAATCGGATTACCATACCTTTCCTCATAGATTTTGGTATAACGTAGAGTCTTCGTGCTCCTTCACTTGTATTTATCCATTTAAATAGTCGTCCATGATTTAGAAAATATCCCTGCACTCGATTTTTTTCTTCTGCACTTTGATCTTCTTTCTTCAAAATATCAATAATTCGTCGTAGCTCTTCGTCTGCATTCTGTATCAGTAAAATATAATTTCGTTCTTCCATTATTTGTAAAACTTCAAGCTTCTCCATAGTTTCTTCCATTATATCATGTGTTGCTAAATAGCAGTCTGCTATTTTATAACTGCTATTTGCCCAATAGCAGTTGTAGCAGTTACGCGCTTTGAAAAATAGCAGCTATTCAAATAGCAGTTAGTAAAAATAGCAAAAAGCATATAGCAGTTGTTAAAAATAGCAAAAAGCATATAGCAGTTGTTAAAAATAGCAAAAAGCATATAATAGCAGTTAGTAAAAATAGCTAATAGCATATAGCAGTTAGTAAAAATAGCAAGTAGTGTACAGCATATATACTCGTAGCATTTTGCATTGAACTTAACATAAAGCATAACACAAGGCGACACTGATATTTTTTTATGGATTAAACTGTACTTAATCGAAAGGGTATGCATATTGAAGTTCAAAAATAAAAAAAAAATTTTTTTTTTACGAGTTGTTTTTGAGATAATCCACAATTTGTGATTTTTTGACCATCTTTTTCCATTTGTTTTTCTCAAAAACTACTAAAGGATGCTCAAAAATTCAAAGTTTATTTAAAGAAGAAACTTCAATCTTCCCAAAAAAAAATTTTTAATTTTTGAAAAAAGTTCTACAAGTTCAAAAAAAAGCTCTAAAATTTTATTTTTAATTTTTTTAGAACTTTTTGAACTTTTTTTTTTGTTTTTTTACTTTACCTGAAAAAAACAATTTTTTTTACACGAAATAGTTAAAAAGTAGGAAAATCCTACGAGTCAATAAAATATGAAGCTAAAGATTAAAAACAAAAAAAAGATTTGTATACAAGATGTCCGGCATAAGCCTCCGTTCCTTGAAGTGGGTGATTTGTGAGCTCAAAATAGAGAGATAAAACCGAATTTACCTTAGTCCAAAGTTGTTTGCCTACCAAGTTACAGCGCTTTGAAGTTCTTCAAAAAAAAATCGATAAATAAGCGTAACTTTGGAATTAAAAGTGATGGAACAACGAAATTTATGGAATATGCTTTTCTTGATGAGAGGAAAAACTTGGTAATCAGTAAAAATCGATATGATTCTTCTGAGGTGGTTAGTTGCCCCTCTCTCGATGTTGACGCACCCTTAGCTTTTTGTTTTTAACTTTTACTGATTACCAAGTTTTTCCTCTCATCAAGAAAAGCATATTCCATAAATTTCGTTGTTCCATCACTTTTAATTCCAAAGTTACGCTTATTTATCGATTTTTTTTTGAAGAACTTCAAAGCGCTGTAACTTGGTAGGCAAACAACTTTGGACTAAGGTAAATTCGGTTTTATCACTCTATTTTGAGCTCACAAATCACCCACTTCAAGGAACGGAGGCTTATGCCGGACATCCTGTATACAAATCTTTTTTTTGTTTTTAATCTTTAGCTTCATATTTTATTGACTCGTAGGATTTTCCTAATTTTTAACTATTTTGTGTAAAAAAAATTGTTCTTTTCAGGTAAAGTAAAAAAACAAAAAAAAAGTTCAAAAAGTTCTAAAAAAATTAAAAATAAAATTTTAGAACTTTTTTTTGAACTTTTAGAACTTTTTTCAAAAACTTTAAAACTTTTTTTGGGAAGATTGAAATTTCTTCTTTAACATAAACTTTGAATTTTTGAGCATCCTTTAGTAGTTTTTGAGAAAAACAAATGGCAAAAGATGGTCAAAAAATCACAAATTGTGGATTATCTCAAAAACAACTCGTAAAAAAAATTTTTTTTTTTAATTTTTGAACTTCAATATGCATACCCTTTCGATTAAGTGCAGTTTAATCCATAAAAAAATTATCAATTCTAAATTTCTCGCCTTGTGTAATAGCACTTTAGCAGTTGCGAAAAAAAATATGATAGTTTAGCGACGATCAGGTAACGTAAAACGATCTTTAATAAGTTTTAATTAAAAGTCAAAGTTATGTTTGGATATGAATATGGACATAAATTTTGAATCATTTAGGAAGCAGTGTTTGTTTCAAAAACTTAAACAAAATACTATAAAAATTGAATTTTAAAATGTGTTTGCTATCATGTAATTAGGCCGTAGGCCTGTTTGGTAGTCTCTAAGCATAAATAAATAAAAACAAACGCAAACACGATGCCCAAAACACAGTAGGGTAGTATTGAAAGAGTCAAACCATTGATGAATTGTTTCTTTTGAATGGGGCTTCAGGCAAATTACGTTAGAACCTGTTCTACCTGTGAGGTTTAGCTAAGTACTTATACAAACGATTTCTATAAGTTTTCTTTTGTATTTGGGATTTTACTAAATTTTAGTGAAATTTCGTAAAAACCCAAAATTGTATAAGCTTTTTTGAATATTTTTGTACTACCAAAGAGAACTCAAACTCATTCTCAAACTCGCTTGAGATTTATTTTCAAAATGTAAACGTGAAGCTTTAAATTGATAACTGAACAAATGACCTACTAAATGTGTTCGTCCTACCAAAGTTTGTAAACAATTTTTTTTCCATCATAATTAATAGTTTTTCAAAGTAGCTGGTAGATTCGAAATCAAAACCAATCGAATTTCTTAACACATACTTACTAAGTACCTACCTACTAGAAATATTAATTATAAATCTTAAATCATAATGTAGGTAATAGACATTAATGAATTTCATTCGTACATGTCGGCTACAACTACAACCGTACTCTGGTGTAGGGATAACTGCTAACTGCTTTTAGTTGTTGCTTTCTGCTATTATTACTGCTATTGCTATATGTTATATTACTATTTTTGTCGGTTTTTCTGCTTTTTCTGAAATAGCTGCTATTACAAAAAGCTGCTATTTTTAACTGCTATTTTTAAATAGCATAGCATGTTCGTAACTGCTATTTAAAAATAGCAGTTTTCGACATCACTACTTGTGAACAATAAACCCAAAACCTTCCAATGTTCCAATATACCTGTTTTAAAATTTAAAGAAATATTCGTATTGAAATTTTACGCACCGCCTACAATGTGACCAGATCTAGTAAATATCTCTCTTTTAAAGTTGTATCAACACAAGCGCCATCTAGGGTACTTCAGAGAACTAAAATTTTTGCATATCGCTCTGACAAAATTGTGAAGTTATTATAAATAATTTAAAAGTCAAATTTGGGATTTATCTATGTTTATTTGAGATCTACGCTCTGACCTTTTTAGTTTTTTTAATTAGTCATTTTTTAATCTTCTCTTATTAATTACTCTTTAATTAATGAGGTTATAAAAAAAATAAATCGAACAAGCCTAGATAATACTGCCTTAAATACGTATGCCAAATTTGAAAACGATATCTCTACAAACAACGTGGCAATTTTGTCAGGCTTCTGAGCTTCGGTGAATCTTACTCTTAAGTACAAAAAATCTGCTACCAGACAACAGAGCAACCACGTCTCTATTCACAATGAACGTAACGTAAAACAAACGTAATTGATAAAATTTACACAAACGTAAGATTTACGTAAATTTTTTCAAGCGTTCACAGTATATAATTATATAATCTTTGGTTCACAGTGAACGTAATTTCGGGTTTAGAAATTTAAATAACCTGTCAATATTCGTCAGTTTGATGTCAAATGTGTCAAATTCCGTGTTTGCTGTTCGCCGTTTTTGTTAGAGATCAATGCTAAAATCTAGAGGTTGTGTAAAATGGTAACTATGTTACTAACTGGTAAATAATAATAACTTGTAAATGTTCTATAAAAATTGTCTTCATCATAGCCGTTTTCTGGCGATCAAAACGGTGTAAGGGGTTGAAAACGGTTCAAATATTTCGAATTCTCGCGTTCTAACGGTGACGTCACTAAAGATACCGGTTCAAATACTTGCAATGTATTTAAACTATAGGGGTCCCATGTATTTGAACCATTAAAACACATTTAATGCATAATCCGTCAAATTTGTTGGCGTTTGTTGGTTATGTTTATGTCATTAGTCCGTGTTAGTAAATTTTTAAAAGACAACGCGTACAAAACTGAATGCTTGTATGATTGTCACGATTGTCACTTATCGCATATGTTAAACTTTTTATTTTTTTTTAAATTAATTTAAAGATCTTCGACAGTATCAAGACTAAGTCAAGTCGTTAACTCGTTTTATATATATTATTTATTTATTTTTGAATTAGAGATTATTTTTTAGTTGAAAACAACGCGCGTAACTGGGGGGGGGGTCCCGAAAATCATGCTGGCTACCCCACGAGAAAACAGACGATCCTTCTCAACCTATTTTAAACTTTTATCTACAGAATAATGTTAGTCTCACTAAAATGTGTCTTTTCCGCCACGTCGGCTTGACTCTAACCGAAAACGGAGCCGGGGGGGTCGATGTGGTAAAAAGAAGGATTTGGTAGTTGCTGGTGGATTATGTACGAGCCATTTTTAATAAAAAAAATCGGACATGAAAAATTATGTTAATTTTTCCCGTATCAGAGGCAGAATCTTAAGGATTCGTAACACTCTGACACGTGTAGAAAAACGCATCGTTACACAAAGGCTCTTTGAATTTTTTACTATATCAGGAAGTAGGTAATGTTCAGCGGGATTTTGTGTTGAACTCTTTGTTGATCATATTTTTTATATTCCCTTAGGAAATGTTTCACTGTGATAGGTGTATCACACCGTTTACACCTATAGGTGTATATCACCTACCACCCACTGGCTTAGGTTTCCTCGTGATACGGTGTACATTATAGTTGTGTAGATTAGTGTGGCATATTCTGAGTCGGCATAGCTTCTTGTATTTTTTTTCGTTTTTTTACGATAGTAGATACCTAATTGAAGGTCATTTTTCCAAAATTCGTTTAATCCGAGGGGTCAACCACTATTCTGAATTTGTACAGTGATTGCAGTTGACTGCCTATGACTGCATATGCTATGGCTGCCATTGACTGCAGATAACTACCGTTCACAGCTCAATTTTTGTACATTGACTGCAGAGAGTGGATAACCCCTCGGTTTAATCAAAGAAATTCTGAGATTCTTTTCTTTGACGATATAGGCAAGAAATGCAACTTCCAAAGGAATATATTAATATCAATATCTCTCTGTATAACATTAGTACAATTTTTGTTTTATGTCTACGTTGAGTTGAAGTAAATTTTTATTTGTATAGGTTATGTTGGTGACGTTGGTATTGACAATTTTATTACGGCGCTAAAATTTCAAATTAAGCCACGCGTACAAATTGGTGACGTTTTTAAACTTGATATATTGTTGACGTCATCATTCAAAACGGTTCAAAACGACGTCATTAGTTTTAAATACGTTGCATGTTACAGTTGAAAACGGTGCATCCATGGTGCATCGCTAGAAAACGACTCAAGTTCTGTCTCCAATAAATGTGTTAATAAAAACTGCGTATTAATTCTTATTAAAATAAAAACCTCAATAGGTTATGGGCCCAGACACCCTAAAGGTGTTCTGAATAAAATAAAATTGGTAAAAAATTAAAAATTAAAAATTTGTGAAACGTCGTGGTGACAGAAGTTAAAATAAAATAAAAAGGATCGAGTAAGTAAGAAAGTTGGTTGTCATGGTGAAGATACAGTAGTTATGAAAAAAATTTAAAATAAAAAACGGTGAGAAACGGTGAGATTATAGGAGCGTGGAAAGCTCATAAAATAAAAACAATTAAAATAAAAACGGTGAGAAGATAGAGGAATAAAAATTAAAATAAAATTGAGGAAGAGCAGCAACGAGGAATAAAATTAAAAATAAAATAAAATCAAGGACGAACAGCAACGAGGAATAAAATTAAAATAAAATCGAGGAAAAGAATAAAATAAAATTAAAACGAAATAAAAAGGATGGATAAAGAAGTGGTGGAATTGTCGATAATAGACAAATTAAAAAATGTCGAAGATTTCCAAATGTGGAAATTTCGAGTGAACATTTTGTTCAAATCTCAAAAATTATATAGTATCGTAAATGGAACCGAAATAAAACCAGAAGGTGATAATGAAAGATTAGATTTGTTTCTACAGAGAGATGCGAAAGCCCAAAAAATAATTATTTCTACGATTGATAAAAGTATTATGACGTATATTTTGAATTGCGAGAACTCCAGAGAAATGTTTAAAAAATTGTGTGAAATTTATGAAAGGAATGATAATCAGCAAAAATTTAATTTGATGGAAGAATTCTTTAAGTTCAAATATGATGATAATGAGAACGTAGCGAAAAATATTAGTAAACTTCAGAATTTGACATATCGTATAAAGTCACTTGGACATGAGATTTCAGATGAAATGATTATATCAAAACTATTGGTTATTTTACCAGCAAAATATAATTTCTTTGTAAGTGCTTGGGAATCCGATGTTAACAAGAATTTTATAAATTTGACTACGAGGTTAATAGCAGAAGAAAATCGAGAAAAAGTTGAGGTAGCTTTTAAATCGAATACTGGAAATGGAAATGGAAACTTTAAACAATTTATTAAGTGTTTTAAATGTAATAAATTAGGACATATAGCAAGAAATTGTAGGATAAATGAAAGCTGTCAGATATGTAAAAAACGAAATCACGTAGAAGCAAATTGTTATTTTAGGAACGTAAATAGTGGTAGTGGAACGAAATTTGAAAAGAAAGAGAGAACCTTTTTAATATCAAACGAAGAATTTACACAAAGGGATTGGATAGTAGATTCAGGATCAACTAGTCACATGACAAGTTTTAAAAAATTAATTAAAAATGGTGAGGAAATTTCAAAGAATGTTGGTTTGGCGAGTGAGAAATTTTACATGGAAGCGAAATTGATTGGAAATGTGGATAGTATTGAGTGCGAACTTAAAAAAGTTTTATACGTACCGAATTTAACATGCAATTTAATGTCAGTGGATGCAATAACAAATAATGATGGTGTGGTTAAGTTTACGAAAAATAAAGTTGAGATTATTAAAAACAATGAAGTAATTTTGGAAGGTTTGAAGAATAAAAATGGATTATATGTAATAAAATTAAGTGAAGAAATAAGCGTTGAAAAAGCTTTAATAACAAATGTTAAAAATAATGTGGATTTATGGCACAAACGGTTGGGTCATATTAGTAAAACAAGTTTGAGTAAGTTAATAAAAATAAAAAATGGAATGGATTTAAAAACCGAAGAGATAAAAGATTTGGATGATAAGTGTGAAATTTGTATAAAGGCAAAACAGACAAGATTTCCTTTTGATAAAATTAGATCAAGAACATCAAGACCTTTAGTCTCTATTCACAATGAACGTAAGTCCTTATTCACAATGAACGTAACCGTAAAAAGTACATAATATTTTCGTAACCTATAAAGTTAAATCTATAGAAATCAATGATGGTGTTCACAATGTACGTACGTAATATTTGCGTTTATGGACATTTTACGTACTTTTTAGGTAAAACGTAAAACGTACGCAAAGTTGAAACTATTTCAACTTTATGTAATTTTTACGTAAAATCTAGTAAAATTACATCCAATTTCTTGGGATTTAGAAAAATTTTCTTGTGCTGCTATGCATTCTTTTTATTCCGGTGTTGAATTAATAAGTGCATAATTTTTTGAAATGATATACATGAATGAAGAAATGTTCTGCCTTTCATTTCAGCAAAAATAACCTAAAAAAGTTAGCCGTTCGGCCACTCCCATAGCAAACACAAAAATTCAACACTGCTTTTCTTGACCAAATTAAATAATTTTTTCTTTAGTCTTTCGAATCTTTAACTCTTCCTGCCTAAGCATAATGCAAATTTGTTTTAGTTAAAATGGGAAGACGGTTTTTACGTTCTAGCAAAAAGGCATAGTAAATGATGAAAAAATATATATTTTTATTGTATCACAAACTACATTAGAAAATTTAAGATTTAAAAAAAATTGTTGGAATTCTATACCATGTCACAAAATGGAGCACCTTCAACAAATTGTGCAGAAATCCATATTGAAGCTGTTGAAATCCATTTTCTAATTAATTTTATTAGTCAACTAACGTCTTTTCGTGTGATATCGGCAAAATTGGCTTACTTCAGAATAAATAAGGAAAACATTTTTGAACAACTTTTTAATTTGGGGAAGGTTTTTAGCCAAATGTAATGTATTAAAAGTCTTGCAATTGGGCTAGAATTTTTCGTTATTAAATCACAAACAATTCCTTATCATAATTTTTTTCTATCCATCGATTATAACTCCAATTATTTTCCATTTAAAGCAAGAAAACGTGAAAGTGCAAGAAAAAGGCCAGTTTTTTAATGTTCCGGCACTAGTCGGATTGACAAAATTGTCAGGGGTTGTTCAGATCATAGTCCTCAATTATTTTCAGACGTAAAGTTGCTAATGAGAGCCATTTCGGCCGTAACTCGACTGGTTTTCCTTATCCCTATTCCACTATTGCTCCATAGGAAAAATGTCGGTGAAATAATTTACCTAAATTACATAATATATAAATTATTTATTGTAGTTGATGTAAAATACTTACGCCAAAACACTTAAACCAACGATAATTAGCTTTAAAGTTATGTAAAACTGTGAACAACAAACACGGAATTTGACATATTTGACATCAACTGGCGAATATTGACGTTAGGTTATTTAAATTTCAAGACTCAAAATTACGTTCATTGTGAACACCTGCCAAAATTTACGCAAATCTTACGTTTGTGTAAATTTTATCGATTACGTTTGTTTTACGTTACGTTCATTGTGAATAGAGACTAACGTAAAACAAACGTAATCGATAAAATTTACACAAACGTAAGATTTGCGTAAATTTTGGCAGGTGTTCACAATGAACGTAATTTTGAGTCTTGAAATTTAAATAACCTAACGTCAATATTCGCCAGTTGATGTCAAATATGTCAAATTCCGTGTTTGTTGTTCACAGTTTTACATAACTTTAAAGCTAATTATCGTTGGTTTAAGTGTTTTGGCGTAAGTATTTTACATCAACTACAATAAATAATTTATATATTATGTAATTTAGGTAAATTATTTCACCGACATTTTTCCTATGGAGCAATAGTGGAATAGGGATAAGGAAAAACAGTCGAGTTACGGCCGAAACACACAACACCTACTATATAAGTGTAAGTGCCATGTTAAAAAAAAAGCACTGTTTTCAGAGCCGCGCGTAATTTGTGGCGGTACTAAAGGTTGAAAACTCGGCTAAATGTTTAAAACTCGGCTAAATGTTTAAAACTCGGCTTAAAGCCCGCGAAATTCAAATAATTAATTAGTGCATTACTAGCAATGCAGTTGGTTAACTTCCACGTAATTTAACGACCAAAAAACTTAGAAATCAATTGAAACTTTCTGTGTTTTAATAGTCAATTAAATTTCGCTTGGAATGAAAATCCAACTCTAGAAGAAAAACGAGATATATATACACATACACATATAACAAGCAATGTATTGAGGTAATGGGTATCCTTACATATTTTACGACTACTTATTTGTGATCACAAATGTATTTATGTTATGAATTCCTGAGAAACACAGGGTTTTGCCTCAAATTTTTCGAAATATTTTAATTCGTTTTCCAGTAGAAACTGAAAAGTAGAAAGACCTAAAGTATTTCATGTCCTTTGAATCAATAAATTAACTGCTATTTCTTCTAGAAGCGAAACCAAGTATTTTTCTTCAATTCGTTACACATTATCAATTATCATCAATAATCAATACCAAGAACAATTACAATAACAAAAGGATATCTGTTACCAATAAGGTAATTTTACATAACACTTTTTCTAATTCACAAAGCAGGACTTTTTGTCAACATCCCCCTTTTAGAAACAGCATTTACTATTGTAAATATTCTCTAAAAGCAAAAGTATAAAAAACTTTATAATTAGCCCAAGGAATTATAAAAAGAGTTATGTTTACAATAAAAATAGTTAAATTAAAATTTAAAGAACAACTTAAAAAAATTAATTTTCAACACCTTCATTCACCAGTCATGAAACTCTTGGGATCGGTCGACTTCACATTGCTCGATGCTGATAAGATAATCATTATTACTTTTGAATATGTACCAAAGTACAGAACACGATTTTCAAAATTCAATCGATCACAAGTTAGGTTGTAATCTTAACAGATCGTCTCGTAAACTATCCAATTTCGATTGTAACGAATTTTATTTATCATGTGATGAATGGTTATTCACGATATTTATTGGAGGAAAGGACAAACCTCTGATGCATTTTGCATTTGAGTAACTGACACAATTAGCCACCATCGATAGATTCTTAAGAAAAGTTCACTATTGCCCCAAAAATTAAAAAAAATTAATTTAACACTTATTTTGTACGATACTTGACAGTTAATAAATATTAGTGAAACAGATGAATGTGACAGAGGACTAGACGTGACGTTTAAATTTTAAGCAAGTGGCGGGTGACAGAACGGTAATATAGATTTCTTTATCTGTACGAACGCTAGTGACACGAGTAATTTGTGGCGGAACTAAACTTGTGAACGTGAACATATCTCCATGCCTTCCCATTAAACTTACACTTATATAGTAGGTGTTGTGTGGGCCGAAATGGCTCTCATTAGCAACTTTACGTCTGAAAATAATTGAGGACTATGATCTGAACAACCCCTGACAATTTTGTCAATCCGACTAGTGCCGGAACATTAAAAAACTGGCCTTTTTCTTGCACTTTCACGTTTTCTTGCTTTAAATGGAAAATAATTGGAGTTATAATCGATGGATAGAAAAAAATTATGATAAGGAATTGTTTGTGATTTATTAACGAAAAATTCTAGCCCAATTGCAAGACTTTTAATACATTACATTTGGCTAAAAACCTTCCCCAAATTAAAAAGTTGTTCAAAAATGTTTTCCTTATTTATTCTGAAGTAAGCCAATTTTGCCGATATCACACGAAAAGACGTTAGTTGACTAATAAAATTAATTAGAAAATGGATTTCAACAGCTTCAATATGGATTTCTGCACAATTTGTTGAAGGTGCTCCATTTTGTGACATGGTATAGAATTCCAACAATTTTTTTTAAATCTTAAATTTTCTAATGTAGTTTGTGATACAATAAAAATATATATTTTTTCATCATTTACTATGCCTTTTTGCTAGAACGTAAAAACCGTCTTCCCATTTTAACTAAAACAAATTTGCATTATGCTTAGGCAGGAAGAGTTAGACTCGAAAGACTAAAGAAAAAATTATTTAATTTGGTCAAGAAAAGCAGTGTTGAATTTTTGTGTTTGCTATGGGAGTGGCCGAACGGCTAACTTTTTTAGGTTATTTTTGCCGAAATGAAAGGCAGAACATTTCTTCATTCATGTATATCATTTCAAAAAATTATGCACTTATTAATTCAACACCTGAATAAAAAGAATGCATAGCAGCACAAGAAAATTTTTCTAAATCCCAAGAAATTGGATGTAATTTTACTAGATTTTACGTAAAAATTACATAAAGTTGAAATAGTTTCAACTTTGCGTACGTTTTACGTTTTACCTAAAAAGTACGTAAAATGTCCATAAACGCAAATATTACGTACGTACATTGTGAACACCATCATTGATTTCTATAGATTTAACTTTATAGGTTACGAAAATATTATGTACTTTTTACGGTTACGTTCATTGTGAATAAGGACTTTAGAATTAATACATTCAGATGTGTGTGGACCTATAACACCAACATCGTATAATGGTGAAAAATATTTCATAACTTTTTTAGATGATTTTACTCATTTTTCAATGGTATTTATGTTAAAAAGTAAAAGCGATGTTACGGAAGTTGTAATGGATTTTATAAGTCAAGTTGAAAGAAAATGGAATTTAAAGGTGTACAAATTTAGATCAGATAATGGTGGAGAGTATGTTAATAATAAACTTCAAGAGTGGTTTAGAAAATGTGGTATTGTAATGGACGTATCAGCTCCTTATACACCACAACATAATGGAAAAGCAGAAAGATTAAATCGAACTCTTATGAATAAAACAAGAGCAATGTTATTCGAATCAAACGTAGTTAAAAATTTTTGGAATGAAGCTGTTCAGACAGCAGCGTATTTAATAAATCGTAGTTCAACTGATGGTCAAGAAGAAACTCCAGCTGAGTTATGGTATAAAATAAAACCGAATTTAAGCAACTCAAGAATTTTTGGAAGCAAATGTTTTGCTAAAATTAATAAACATATTAAAAAACTTGAAGAGAGAAGTGAAGAGTGTATTTTGGTTGGATATGGAACGAGTGGTTATCGTTTGTGGAACATAAAAGACCGTAAAATAATAATAAGAAGAGATGTGGTATTTTTGGAAGAAGAACTTAAAATAAAAACTAAAAATGAAAAAGAAGTAGTCTTAGATGAGAAGGAAATTAAAATAAAAATTGATACAGAAGAAATTAATATGAGAGAAGAAGAAAATATTGTAAATCAAGAAGAAGACGTAGAAAATGTTGTAAGAAGAGAAGAAAATGGAGAAGATGTAGAAAATGGTATAAATCAAGAAGAAAATTTTGTGAATCAAGTAGAAAATGTAGAAGACCAAGAAGAACTTGTGCAAAATCAAGTTTCGAAATACAATTTAAGAAAAAATAAAATAAAACCAGCGAGATGGAGTGATTACGAGATGAGTTATTTAACAATTGGTGAAGAAAATGAACCAAAATTTTTTAACGAAGCGATGAAAAGTGATGAAAAAGAATTTTGGATGGAAGCTATAAAGTTGGAAATAGAATCATTGGAAGAAAATAAAACATGGGAATGTGGAAAAGGTTTAAATGGTGATGAAAATGCAATTAAATGTAGATGGGTGTTTAAAAAGAAACGTAATGAAAATGGCGAAGTTGTGAGTTATAAAGCAAGATTGGTAGCAAAAGGTTTTCAACAAATGGATGTAAATTTATCAGATGTGTACAGTCCAGTAGCAAAGTTGCCATCTATAAGAATTTTTTTTGGCGGTGTGCAACGAATTAAAAATGCAAGTTTATCAAATGGATGTGTGTAGTGCATTTTAAATGGAGATATTCGAGGAGAGGTTTATGTTGAGTTACCTGAAGGTTTTGGAGAAAATGTTGGAAAAATTTATAAACTTAGAAAGTCATTATATGGATTAAAAGGATCGCCGAAGAGTTGGAATGAGAAGTTTCATGAAGTTATGGATTCTTTAGAATTTAGAAGATCAGAGTACGATTACTGTATTTATGTAAAGGAATCAAACGGGTATAAATTGTATATTTTATTGTATGTGGATGATATTTTGTTAGCTGGAACAAATGAGGTCGAAGTAAAAAAGATTAAAGAGTTGTTGAGTAAAAAGTTTAAAATGAAAGATTTAGGTAAAATAAAACTGTTTCTAGGCATGACGATTTCACAAGATATAATTAAAAATAAAATAATAATTAATCAAACGAAGTACTTAGAGGAAATGTTAGAAAGATTTAAAATGAGTGAATGTAAATCAAAAGATTTAACATTGAGGGGGAGTGTTAGAGATCAATGCTAAAATCTAGAGGTTGTGTAAAATGGTAACTATGTTACTAACTGGTAAATAATAATAACTTGTAAATGTTCTATAAAAATTGTCTTCATCAAGTTCTGTCTCCAATAAATGTGTTAATAAAAACTGCGTATTAATTCTTATTAAAATAAAAACCTCAATAGTTTTACATAGCTTTACAGCTAATTATCGTTGGTTTAAGTGTCTTGGCGCAAGTATTTTACTTTAACTGCAATAAATAATTTTTATATTATCTAATTTAGGTAGGTAAATTATTTTTACCGAGATTTTAACTATGGAGCAATATTGGAATAGAGATATGAAAAAACAGTCGGGTTACGGCCAAAATAGCTCCCATTAGCAACTTTACGCCTGAATATAATTGAGGACTATGTCCTGAACAACCCCTGACAATTTTGTCAATCCGACTAGTGCCGGAACATTAACAAAATAGCCTTTTTCTTGCACTTGCATGTTTTCTTGCTTTTAAATGAGAAATAATTCGAGATGTAATCGACGGATACAAAAAAATTATGATACGAAACTGTTTGGGATTCAATAACAAAAAATTCTAGCTCGATTGAGAGACTTTTAATCCATTAGATTTGGCTAAAAACCTTCCCAAAGTTTAAAAGTTGTTAAAAAATGTTTTCTTCATTTATTGTGCAAGAAGCAGGCGCGCAACTAGGATTTAATTTTGGGAGGGGTTTTAGTCAGTGGCGTAGCGAAAATATCTTGGGCCTGGGTTCCAAAGATGTTTTTTGGGTCTTCAGCGCCGCAGGCTAAATTTTTTGGATTTTCAAGGTCAACAGATCTTAGATTAACTTTAGGAATTTTTAAACATATTTCTTTACTGTGAAATTTAGCAATTTTTTGTACCGAAAAAAAACTATCAAACTTCATCAACTGCCAGTAATTTTTTATTGCAGGCAGAATTATGTTTAACAAATTCATTATAAACTAGGTATTACTATCTAATCTACTTACTTAAGTTTCTTCTTGGTACAGGCGAGCTCGAGATAAGGTTTTCGCAAATTCATATCAAGCGGCTCTTTTGCTTTATAGACTTCCTGTATTTAATTAGGTGGTCTAGAGCAATTTGTAAGTTGAAATCTGATCATTCTTTAGTAATTTTTAGAAATAAAAGTTATGAATGCAGCTATTATTTTTAACAAAATATGATACTTTTCGATTTTTTTTGTTTATTTAGACGCGAATTTTGGGGGAAAAATCCATATATTTAAAACGCGAAGCCTTTTCTTTTCCGCTAATTTTAGCGTACTTCTACTGGACCGATTTTGATGATTTTTTTTTAAATTGAAGCTCTTGACCCACAGATATGTCACCACTAATTTTTTTCTCAAAATTATTAATTTCATACATTGTTTTATATTTTATATAATATACATAATAAAATAATCAATTTTATAATTTAAAATAATCCAATTTTAAAAATTATAAATGAGAATAAATGTAGATAGTATTTGGTTTTATACGATAAGGCACACATTATACATTTGGTAGAGGTGATAAAATTTTCAATACTTTTATTCGACCAGTACGTTTCTAATACGCGATATGGTCAGGTTGGTGCGTGCATTTTTAATTACGTTTCGTGCTTTTGTGAATTTTGGATTTTTGAGACGGTTTTTTATGTTGCCCTCTTTGGCTTAGTTATCTTTAAGGTTAGTTTTCTTATTTTTTTTTATAAAATAGTCATAGCTCCTTCATATCTTCAAAAACTTCGTCGATTTCGACGGGGGTGACTGCTATTTTTTTTTAAATTGAAGCTGTCGACCCCCAGATATGTCAGCACTAATTATTTTCTTCAAATTACCAATTTCATAAATATTTTTAAAATAATAAATTAACAAACAATCATCGGTGTAGGTAGTAAGTGCATTATAATAATTTTTGAAAATTTCATTTTTCTAACACATTCATCTCTACAACTACTTAGTCGAATTTCGACGGGGGTGACCCGCTAGTAGTTATTTATTATACAAGACGATAAAGGAATAATTTAACTACTGAGTGGAAGAGTGTTAATTCACGAGTGGCGTTAGCCACGAGTGAATTAACTTTCACGAGGTTTTAACTGGTTTTAACTACCTCGTGAAAGTTAATTCACTCGTGGCTAACGCCACTCGTGAATTAACACTCTTCCACTCAGTAGTTAAATTATCCCTTTATCGTCTTGTATAATAAATAACTATTTTTAATTAATGTACAATAAATACAATAAAAAATAATATTTTTTTCATCATTTACTATGCTTTTTTGACTTTTTTTGCCAGAGTGTGTTTTATAAAAACTGTCTTCCCATTTTAATTAAAACAAATTTGCATTATGCTTAGTCAGGAAGAGTTTTGAAATTTTTCGAAATCTCTTTCCACACGTTTTCTTTCAACAGTATCTGTATCTTTGTACCCCTCTTGTATTTTATTGTACAAATATACCTTGTTTTTAACGAATTGGATTAATAATTCTATATCCATTATTTAATATGATACGCAATGACTTTTAAAATTTCTATTGCCATTTCTACCACTTCTACTAAAAAATGTTCAAAAATTACTAGATTCTACGTAAAAATTACATAAAGTTGAAATAGTTTCAACTTTGCGTACGTTTTAAGTAAAGTCTCTATTCACAATGAACGTAACGTAAAACAAACGTAATCGATAAAATTTACACAAACGTAAGATTTACGTAAATTTTGTCAAGTGTTCACAATGAACGTAATTTTGAGTCTTGAAATTTAAATAACCTAACGTCAATATTCGCCAGTTGATGTCAAATATGTCAAATTCCGTGTTTGTTGTTCACAGTTTTACATAACTTTAGAGCTAATTATCGTTGGTTTAAGTGTTTTGGCGTAAGTATTTTACATCAACTACAATAAATAATTTATATATTATGTAATTTAGGTAAATTATTTTTACCGAGATTTTTACTATGGAGCAATAGTGGAATAGGGATAAAGAAAAACAGTCGAGTTACGGCCGAAATGGCTCTCATTAGCAACTTTACGTCTGAAAATAATTGAGGACTATGATCTGAACAACCCCTGACAATTTTGTCAATCCGACTAGTGCCGGAACATTAAAAAACTGGCCTTTTTCTTGCACTTTCACGTTTTCTTGCTTTAAATGGGAAATAACTCGAGTTATAATCGATGGATAGAAAAAAATGATGATAAGGAATTGTTTGTGATTTAATAACGAAAAATTCTAGCCCAATTGCAAGACTTTTAATCCATTACATTTGGCTAAAAACCTTCCCCAAGTTAAAAAGTTGTTCAAAAATGTTTTCTTTATTTATTCTGAAGTAAGCCAATTTTGCCGATATCACACGAAAAGACGTTAGTTGACTAATAAAATTAGCCTGCCAAATAGGAGTTTGTAAAATGGATTTCAACAGCTTCAATATGGATTTCTGCACAATTTGTTGAAGGTGCTCCATTTTGTGACATGGTATAGAATTCCAACAATTTTTTTAAATCTTAAATTTTCTAATGTACTTTGTGATACAATAAAAATATATTTTTTTTCATCATTTACTATGCCTTTTTGCTAGAACGTGTTTTATAAAAACCGTCTTCCCATTTTAATTAAAACAAATTTGCATTATGCTTAGGCAGGAAGGGTTAAAGACTCGAAAGACTAAAGAAAAAATTATTTAATTTGGTCAAGAAAAGCAGTGTTGAATTTTTGTGTTTGCTATGAGAGTGGCCGAACGGCTAACTTTTTTAGGTTATTTTTGCTGAAATGAAAGGCAGAACATTTCTTCATTCATGTATATCATTTCAAAAAAATATGCACTTATTAATTCAACACCTGAATAAAAAGAATGCATAGCAGCACAAGAAAATTTTTCTAAATCCCAAGAAATTGGATGTAATTTTACTAGATTTTACGTAAAAATTACATAAAGTTGAAATAGTTTCAACTTTGCGTACGTTTTACGTTTTACCTAAAAAGTACGTAAAATGTCCATAAACGCAAATATTACGTACGTACATTGTGAACACCATCATTGATTTCTATAGATTTAACTTTATAGGTTACGAAAATATTATGTATTTTTTACGGTTACGTTCATTGTGAATAAGGACTAAAGTCTCTATTCACAATGAACGTAACGTAAAACAAACGTAATCGATAAAATTTACACAAACGTAAGATTTGCGTAAATTTTGGCAGGTGTTCACAATGAACGTAATTTTGAGTCTTGAAATTTAAATAACCTAACGTCAATATTCGCCAGTTGATGTCAAATATGTCAAATTCCGTGTTTGTTGTTCACAGTTTTACATAACTTTAAAGCTAATTATCGTTGGTTTAAGTGTTTTGGCGTAAGTATTTTACATCAACTACAATAAATAATTTATATATTATGTAATTTAGGTAAATTATTTCACCGACATTTTTCCTATGGAGCAATAGTGGAATAGGGATAAGGAAAAACAGTCGAGTTACGGCCGAAATGGCTCTCATTAGCAACTTTACGTCTGAAAATAATTGAGGACTATGATCTGAACAACCCCTGACAATTTTGTCAATCCGACTAGTGCCGGAACATTAAAAAACTGGCCTTTTTCTTGCACTTTCACGTTTTCTTGCTTTAAATGGAAAATAATTGGAGTTATAATCGATGGATAGAAAAAAATTATGATAAGGAATTGTTTGTGATTTAATAACGAAAAATTCTAGCCCAATTGCAAGACTTTTAATACATTACATTTGGCTAAAAACCTTCCCCAAATTAAAAAGTTGTTCAAAAATGTTTTCCTTATTTATTCTGAAGTAAGCCAATTTTGCCGATATCACACGAAAAGACGTTAGTTGACTAATAAAATTAATTAGAAAATGGATTTCAACAGCTTCAATATGGATTTCTGCACAATTTGTTGAAGGTGCTCCATTTTGTGACATGGTATAGAATTCCAACAATTTTTTTTAAATCTTAAATTTTCTAATGTAGTTTGTGATACAATAAAAATATATATTTTTTCATCATTTACTATGCCTTTTTGCTAGAACGTAAAAACCGTCTTCCCATTTTAACTAAAACAAATTTGCATTATGCTTAGGCAGGAAGAGTTAAAGACTCGAAAGACTAAAGAAAAAATTATTTAATTTGGTCAAGAAAAGCAGTGTTGAATTTTTGTGTTTGCTATGGGAGTGGCCGAACGGCTAACTTTTTTAGGTTATTTTTGCTGAAATGAAAGGCAGAACATTTCTTCATTCATGTATATCATTTCAAAAAATTATGCACTTATTAATTCAACACCGGAATAAAAAGAATGCATAGCAGCACAAGAAAATTTTTCTAAATCCCAAGAAATTGGATGTAATTTTACTAGATTTTACGTAAAAATTACATAAAGTTGAAATAGTTTCAACTTTGCGTACGTTTTACGTTTTACCTAAAAAGTACGTAAAATGTCCATAAACGGAAATATTACGTACGTACATTGTGAACACCATCATTGATTTCTATAGATTTTTACACGATTTTTATGCTGCAATTCTGAGCACTATCGTAAGGCTCGTAACTTGTTATCGTAGCAACCGTAAGGACTTACGTGTAGATGTGCAATTCTATGCGTATCGTATCTCGTTACGATGGCTACGATCACTTGTAAATATTTACAGTTTCACGTAAATCTTACGTTGAGATATTAGTTGTCTGTAACGTTACGGTTTATGAGTTTTTCGGATATATTAATGAATAGAAACATCAATATATTATATACCGGACGTTAAATTGAAGAAAAATACGACAGAAACCGCACGCAAGAGGAGAGAAGATACGTAAGATATGTTTCCAACCCATTCGGTCTTCCTCCTTCAAATTTCAATCAAACGTATAGATTAGACCACTGGTTTGTTGTATATGTAATTCAAAGGATTGAATCTCATTGCAGTCCATCAAATTCAAGAATTCCCTTGCATATTCAAGTCCCAACGGTGTTAACTTCTTAAAAACTGGCTCATTTCAAAATTGTGTTGAAGTAAACTTCTCCATTTCTCTATGTCAAACTCTTTACTCCTTAGTCAGTTTAATTGTAACTTTATTATCAGAATATGTTAAGTTTTCTTCTACTGCAGAAGAACAAAGTGGAGTTAAGCAAAGATGTTATATGTTATGAACAGTGGGATAGCAGTGATGTTTAGCTCTAATTGATAGAACGCTCATGTTGAAATCAAAGCTCGACTTGCTGCTGATGAACATTATCTTCCGTTTGTACCTACGTTTATGTGTATTAACATATAGAGGAAAGGCATTCTGGTATTCAATAAATGTAATACTTATTTCTGATTATAATTGTAAGATTATCGCACACCCTGCATGTCTCAGGCGTTAATTGTGTCAAAATTAAGAAAGTGAAAAAGAACAAACTTATGTGTATGTGATTAGAACTATAACCTTAAACGAATCTTAAAAGTCGACATAAAAGTCAAAATGACAGTTTGTTACGAGTACTGTACCGCATTTTATTAATAGAGTCTAGTAGTTACGATATTTGGTACAAATGTAGGCACAGAATTGCAATTTCCTAAAAACTGTAAAGTCATCTGTAACTCGGTTGTTTACGTTCGTATCGTAAGCAACGATTTGCTTACGGTCGATTTGCTTAAACAGGTCGTAATAAGCGTATGCTACCTTACAAAAGGTCATGTAGTTTTGGATTTTGGATATGTTGTATGTACCTAGGCCCTTATTAAAAATCCAAGTTTTGGAATTCGGCGCGCCTGTGCGCGCTTCAGTACAACCACTTTTGTGTCACTTTTTTCGGTTTTTGCTCGATAACTCTTTACTAGTACGTCCTACGTAAAACATTAATGTTACCTATTTTCTAAAGCACAAAATTTGCTATAATTTATCCCAATAACATGTTTTTCTAAACCATACAATTACCGAAATACAGAGCTTCAAAGTACAAAATTTTTCAAAAAGTTAGGGAAAACTACCACAAAAAAAGACAGTGTTCATCATCTTAACGGTTAATTGGTTCAATTTAAAGACAACATGAGTAACACTTTGTAGCTATAGGATAGATCTGTGCATAAAATATTACAAATATGACCACAATACGAAGAATATTTTAAACAGGGTGAGTCGGGAGGAACGCACCAAACGCCAAGGGGGTATTTTACATGTAAGTCTAAGACGAAAAAACCCAAAAGTTGCAGTCCGATTATTATTGGTTTTCAAGTTACAACGACTTAAAAGTTTGAATATTTAGTAATATAAATTTCATTAGTTTTGAAAAACCCACTTTTTATACTTTGAAGCTCTGTATTTCCGTAAATATGAGGTTTAGAAAACCATGTTACCGAAATAAAGAGCTTTAAAGTTAAAAAAAGGGTGTTTTTATAAATTAATGAAATTATATTACTAGCGATTCAAGCTTTTAAGTCGTTGTAACTTGAAAACCAATCAAAATCGGACTACAACTTTTGGGTTTTTTCGTCTTATATTTACATGTAAAATACCCCCTTGGCGTTTGGTGCGTTTCTCCCGACTCACCCTGTATAAAATATTCTTCGTATTGTGGTCATATTTGTAATTTTTTATGCACAGATCTATCATATGACTACAAAGTGTTACTCATGATGTCTTTAAATTGAACCAATAAACCGTTAAGATGATGAACACTGTCTTTTTTGTGGTACTTTTCCCTAACTTTTTGAAAAATTTTGTACTTTGAAGCTCTGTATTTCGGTAACTGTATGGTTTAAAAAAACACGTTATTGGGATAAATTGCAGCAAATTTTGTGCTCTAGAAAACAGGTAACATTAATATTTTTTTTGCACAATCGTGTTCTATTCTGTACTTACCAACAATGTTTATACTAATAGGAAGTTGATTTTACCAAACCATTGTATGTGTCCATAGAAACAATAAAATAATGATTTCGAAATATTTAACCAAAAGCACAAGGGTGGTAAGTGAAACAGATGTTTGCGCTATTTGTTACTTTTATTCTTGTTACTGGGACAACATTGTTCTCCAGCGGTTACTATTTTGAATAAACTTTAAAATTATAAAAATTATTTACAACTGTCAACTAGTGTCAGTTTAAAAAATGAATTTATTATTAGTTATTTTTCACGATTGTGCAAAAAATAGTATGCAATACTTGGATCGTTAAGTGCTTTTCGTAACAAATCTCGAAAATTAGAAAAACTCGACCCTACGGGTCTCGTTTTGCTAACATTTTCTCGATTTGTTAACTCTGCACTTACCGACCATGTATTGCAATGTACTATTGTAGGTCGTACTAAAAGAGTTATTGAGCAAAAACCGAAAAAAGTGACACAAAAGTGGTTGTACTGAAGCGCGCACAGGCGCGCCGAATTCCAAAACTTGAGTTTTTAATAAGGGCCTAGGTACATATAACATATCCAAAATCCAAAACTACATGACCTTTTGCAAGGTAAGATGTACTTGTTTACTGGCCTAATAGATTTGCTTAGAATTGCAGCATTAACTTTATAGGTTACGAAAATATTATGTATTTTTTACGGTTACGTTCATTGTGAATAGGGACGAACTCTTCTTTTCATAAAAAAAATAGAATCGTTTCTATTAACGTGACGTCACGTCAAAATATTTACGTGCAGACGCATAATCTCATAAATACAGTTTTTATAAAAACTTCGTAAATATAGCCGAGCACACTGTAAAAACCAGTTTTATCAAAATTTTTGTCAAAATATTTGGTGCTTTTTTTACAGTGTGAATTCGGTATTACAAATAAAAGGAAATTTTTTTGGTCCCGATCCGACCAATACAAGCGAAGTTATTCAAAAAATAGTGAAACGGAAACTTGAAAAAGTCAAACTTTTACACTAAAGTCGAAGAATAAGGGCCTTCCGGTCAAAACTGGGTTGAGACATTTTATACACAAACTCACAGGAATGGTTTCGATCGATTAAGAGAAAAAACTCGCTGTTACAAAAATGAACCAAAAAATTAAATTTTGGTTCGTTGACTACACTATACACTAAAATACTTTTTATATTTCGGTTCTGTAATGGAGCTATTACGATACCGAAAGTAGTTTCGTAATAGCTGAAGGCGTGTCTGAAAAGTGTAGTCAAATTTATTTTTTCTGCAACCGTCTTAAATGACGTGTGTTTTAATACCATTTTTGACATTAAAAGTTGACGTTTGTGTTACTAATATAAAAATATCCGCGTTTCTAAGCAACACTTTTAATCCTCGCCTTAAAAGTAACTTTTAATACTAAAATCGTACAGATTTAAATAATATATACAGAAGTCAACTGTTGTTTAAAAAATTACACAACTATTATGGTACCTGTTTAATTCTAATTATCGATACAAAATTAAATAACCAAAAAAGGTCTGTAGTCATTATTTTCTTTTTCTTAGAAGGACACGGAGTTTTGAAATTTTCTCAATATTTACCCAATTTTTTATATTTAGTGTTGCCTTCACTATTGAATATTGCACCCAGGGGGTAGAAGCCTTCATTTTAGTGGACAGTTCAGAAAAGTATGCTAATAGTAGGTACGCTTTCCGTGTACAATTTTATGTTTTTCTCCTTAAACCAATCCAAAAATCTGTTATAGGCATATTCGTATATTTTTCTAGATTTATTGGGCAGAAGTTTCGAAACACCTTCTTTTGCACGTTTTAAAATTTCTGGTGGTGTGGCGATTTCATTATCATTAACTTCGTATTCAAACATTTTTGATGAGAATTCGCCAAAATTAACTGTAAATACGCTTAGATTCGTTTAACTGTCAGTTTCACAAAATAAAGAAAATTGCAAACAAAAACCAAGAAGAGTCGATTTTAGTAGCGTTTTCTGATTTCTCTCATCTTAATTTTTATTATTTTAAATTCGATTCTTTCGGTTGCAGAAAAAATAGTATGTCTCATTCGGATTAAAAGTGTCTTTGTTTGGCGTGCTAATTTTTGCATCCGCGCGGCTACGCTTCGCTTCGCATTGCAAATGCAAAATTGCTAGCCAAACAAAGTTCCACTTTTAATCCTAATGATACAATATACTATTTTCGAAGTTGGTATTATGTATTTTTTTTAAATATACTAGAATTTTTAAAAGACTACCGACACGTGACTTTTAAAATATTCAATAAATAATTAATTTAAATGTAAATTTTCTAAATAAATATATAATAATAATTAACAGTAGATGTATTAACTAAATTATAGTACATTATTTTATAAGTGAGTGAAATAAGATATTATATGGAAGTGAGATTTTTACTCACGAACGCGAAGCGTGAGTGAGTTAATTCTCACGAGCATATAATGATATTTCGCTCACGTGTGATATACGACGTTTTATCTTACAGTAAAAAAATTTTTTAAAAATATTTTGAAAATGTCAAAAATTTTGTAGTAAATTAAATTGACTATTTCACTAGAGTGTATTATAGCGAGAATAAAATCAAGTATTCAGGTGCCAAAACTAGTACCTTGTCAAAACTAACAACATGGTATTTCAGCGACAATTTTTTTGACGTTTTAAACGTTCAAGTCAGCTTGGAAATTAAATCATTGTCAAACTGACATTTTTGCATTGCATTGCGTTTTGCAGTAAAAAATAAGTTTTTTAAGTGAAAATAGACTTAATTTTTCTCTCGTAAAATAGTCATGTCGAATACGACTCAAGATAAAATTTTGTAGGCAAAATTGTTCTCTTGTAGTATTCAAGTTTGTTCCTTTTTGACAATTTCGCTCATGACATTTAATTAAAAATCACTCGCCTTGCGGCTCGTGATTTTTTTAACAAATGTCATTCGCGAAATTATCAAGCAACAAACTTTCATAACAATCGAACAATTTTGCCGACAAAATTTTATCTCTAGTGGTATTATATATGACAAAAGTCAAATAATTTTATAAAAAATAAAAATCGTATTACCATTACCAAAGTAGTCGTTAGTTGTTTATGGTTGTTATGGTTTGTTGATAAAAAAATACAACCTGTGTTTTTTTTGTGAAAAAAGTAAAACGTGGTTATCTGGTTATGGAGTTATTACCGGAAAATATTCGCCTAGAAGCTGAATTAGCAACTTTGGGACTGCTTCCATCGAAATCAGAAGAACTTTATAATAAGGAATATTCGTTGTTTAAAACTTGGAGGACGGAAAACCTAATTACAGAAAATTCCGAGAATATATTCTTGGCGTACTTTTTACAAAAGGTTAGTTACCGAAACTCCTGTAATAAATTGTAGACATAATTATGTAAGTTTTATGTAGTTTCTAATATTTATTTTTATAAATAGTCACGAAAATACAAGTCATCGTCACTGTGGGCGCAATACTCCATGCTTAAAGCTACGTTAAATTTGTATGAAAATTTAGACATAGGAAAATACCGTAAGTTGACTGCTTTTCTCAAAAAGAGACACGTTGGATATGAAGCCAAGAAGTCATCTGTTTTTTCAAGAGAGGAACTAGAGAAATTTCTTTCGGCCGCACCTGATGAAACCTTTCTGTTGATTAAGGTATAGTTTTGAATTTTATTAATTCTTTTTAATTTGTTTCTTTTTGTTCCGTAGGTTGCCACAGTTTTTGCAGTTGCTGGTGGGTGCAGGTGTGACGAATTGATAAAAATGTGCATAGAGGATGTTCAAGATAAGGATGATTTACTGCTTGTCCACATTCCTTATACAAAAACTCATAAAAAACGATCGTTCACTATGTTGGCTAATGGTTTTGGTATTAACCCCGTCGATCTGTACCGTAAATACTTAAGTTTGCGTCCGAAGAAAGTGGCCACCAGAAGGTTGTTCCTATCCTATCGACGAGGAATATGCACAGTACAACCTGTCGGAATTAATACTTTCGGAAAAATGCCAACAAATATTGCCAAATTTCTCAATCTAGAGGACGCGTCGACATATACGGGTCATTCGTTTCGAAGGTCGGCTGCTACTTTGTTGGCAGATTGTGGTGCCGACATTACCACCTTGAAGCGTTTTGGAGGCTGGAAAAGCGACAACGTAGCTGAAGGCTACGTGGAGGATTCCCTTCAAAACAAAGTCAAAATTGGAAAAAAAATATTGGGCGATAACAATAATGGTGCCAGTACTGCATCAACAAATTATGAGATGAAGATTGTTGAAAAGCAGAATGAGAATTCGAATGTCTCTTTCGGGAATGCTATCCAGTTTCACAATAATAACTGCACCATCAATGTGAACATTTATAAACCAAATACAAAAGAAAACAAGTGAAGTGAGTGGTCTATTTAGTATTTAAGGTACTAATTCCATTGTAATATTTAGTTAAATCTAAGTTTGTAATAATTATTTGTATTTTCAATAAAAATCGTATGACAGTTTTAGTAGCAGTAATACTTTATCTCACTAGTGAGCATAATGTACATTATACTCACTAGTGAATAAAATCATATTTTAGTCACTCAAAATAATTACATAAAATACGCAAAAACATGCTACTGTAAGATAATAGTATATTATCCAACGAGAGGGTAATGAAGCTCATTACTCACTAGAATGAATTTGCGACACGAGCCGTATGGCGAGTGTCGTAATCATTCGAGTGAGTAATGAGCATTACCCGCGAGTAGGATACTATACTTTATCCACGACCGTAAATATTATAAACCAAATTTACATTGAATACGCGGGTATATTTTGACAAAAATAATTGTGTTTTAAAAAATTATTTTTTTATAAAACTGTATTCAAAATTTAGTGTAAAATTCAAAAATATATATGGTGTTCCATTTCAAAATCAAAAGTTTACTTCATTTCTGGCGAAATCGGATTATTATTTTTTTACTTTTAACATTAAAAAAAAATCATAACTCCGGCCCTGCTGGGTCCAATTAAAAAAAAAAGCGGCACTCGAGAGATAATTACGTTGTCTATAACATATAAAAAAATGAAAAAATTTGCCAGAAGAAATTTTGAGAAAATTCATTTCAAAATTTTGGACTCCTTGAAAGTAAGCAATTTTTAAAAAAATTTAAAATCGATTGTGTTAGAACGAAATCCCTTTATTTTAGCTATAAAACGCGTATTTTAAATTTCTGTAATAATGAACTATTTTTTAACTTTTGACATTCAAAAAATTGTTACTCCGGTCCTGCGCGGTAACATATCAAAAAATTAAAAAATTGGCCAGAGGAAATTTAGAGAAAATTCATTTTTAGAAAAAACAGAAAAAGTTAAAATTATAATACAAAAAGTATCGGTTACCAATTTATTAGATAATTGTAAATTTTACACCATAAGACTATTAGGACAGTAGCTATAAACAACCTACGACCCTTGAAATCATGAAGATACCACAGCTTCTGTTATCCGATGTTATAAAACTTGATAAAACTAACCTCGACTACAAAAGTAGTCATTGACAACAGTAAAATATTTAAAATATAAATGTTACGATTAATGTTGGCAAAAATAAATAAACATGATTAAAACATCCAGCGGTAATTTCCAATGCCTATCTTTATTAGACTTATAAGTATTAAAATTCAATTATCGAGGATTTCGAGTTATGCTGTTGGCACAAAGGAAACAACTTGTCCTTGCTTTTAATCTCCAATTTTCAATATTGACTTTTATAAACTAAGATGAAAAAAATTGAGGTTATGTTGTTTGTTCTAATTAACTTAAGAAGAACTTCATTTAACAACAACAACACTTTCATTCACCACAACGAGAATATTTTCATTAATATTTGGACAATAGGTATAAACAGCCTACGACCCTTGAAATCATGAACAGTTTCTGTTATCCGATAATATAAGACTAACTTTAACCTCGGGTGGATTGCAACCTCAGTTCTAAAACAGTAAACATTTATGCCATAGTTCATACAAAAGCTTAAACTGTATACACCATTACCAGTAATTTAGACCCTGTTCATAAGGTTGATGTGTGTATATCAATGTTCGTCCTTGGCTTTTTATAAGTTATCTTTAAGGTAATTAAAGAGCTAATAAATTTGGCAGTATCGAAACATTTTAGAAGCTGGTCGATTAAAATTTAAATCTGTAAGAGTACAACAATCAATATCTGCAAGTCTGCAATTAAGAGACAAAATAAAATAACCTATCTTTAGTTACATAAAAAATTAAGTTTTAACTCTCGACCTCGAACAACTATTATGTACTTAAATCTCTCGGAACAGTCATAATATTCAATTTTGATAAATTTTACTATTGTGAATGGTTATTTTGTATTAAATTATTGACACTGACTGCTACAATTTAAAAAATTTCTGAAGCAAACTTAAACACACAACTTGTCTGCAACTTGTCTGATTTCTAGCATATTTCTAGGTTATGTTAAATTTGCTGGAACTTTTGATATTTAAAAATGCAAGTTAAAGCCTGGCACAGACCAACGCGGCTTGACCGTGATCGCGAGAGCGGCCGCGGCCTGGTAACTTAAATCCTACAGTCGTGATCGCGGCCGTTTTGGTCTGTGAGAGGCTTTATTTTGCTCGAACTTAATTTAAAACCGTTCTTTTAAATTTCGTTTGTGACCATTATTATATTAAAAGAAAGTAAAATTAAATTTTTATACTTTTAATTATAATTTTGTGCAAAAAGTTGACAGCTGTCACTTTAATCATTATTTTGACAATGAATGCGTGAATTATATCCTTTAATCATTGTTTCGACATTTGATTAGTAATGACACACATTACTGGTCAAAAATCATGGAGTAATGAACCTATTATTGGACGGTCGTGGATAAAATAATTAAACTCACGAAATAAGTCGTTTTCATCTTTATTTATACATATAAAGGTGGTCACGTGTCCGGGATCGAACCCTCGACCTTGATAACCAGAAGTCGCACTTCTATCAATTAGGCCAAACGGACTTTCAATAAATTTAAGTTCCAATTGTCTTATTAATAGTGAAAAACGTCAACGGTTGACACGACAGGTAAATACCATGTTTATGGTAATCACCTAATGGTGGAACCAAAAACTGGACTGTGTGTACTTTTATAGATTTAAATTAAAATTTCTTTTATAGAAAAAAATTGATCTAGAAATTTAACTTGTAAAAATTTGTGAAAATAGTAAACTTTTAATTGTTCAAAAATATGACATTAGCGTGCGATAAATTTCAATAAGGAATTTAAATAATTTATATTTTGTAATAAACGTTATTTTTGTGTATTAAAATTTTACAGAATATTTAATATTTATGTACCTACTTAGGTCTTTATTTAATTTTTATTTCAATTCAATACATTTTAGACGAAAAAAAATATAATTTTATAGTTAGAAAATTTTGAAACGTCAGTACTGTCATTATATTATAAACAGAAGTACCAACCAACAAAAAATAACCTCAATTTTGAAATTTTAAATTTGTTACAATTTTTAATTTTAAAGGCCGAAATATAAAAAATATTGTATGACATTTGTGTTAAAAGTGATTTTATTTTGTTCGTTGAGTTACTCAACTCGTTTCACTCGTTTCGTAATCTTCTCAAACTTACAAAATAACCCGTCCCTTTTAACACGCATATCATAAACTACTATTATTTATTATGTGTGTATTGTTTCATCTTATAAATTAATTTTAAGTAAATACAGAATTAATTATTATAGCAGCATTTTGTCTATCATTGTGTTATTGTGTATTTCCACACCTGTATCATTGTAGCGTAAACATCCTTCGTCTTCATCTACCAGTTTTTAAAAATCATTTTTGTCTATACAGGGTGAATCCTAACGTACGGATCAAACTGATAGGGCACTTAAAGGGGACCAAAATATATATTTTTTTTAAATAAACTTTTAATCAAAATCGAATAAGAACAAAGTTACAACGGTTTTAAGTTCTTATAAACCTGAGCATTTTATATTAAAAATAGAGTAATGACTTACGTTTTGAATTCAAATTTGCAATATTTGAGAATTATTTAAACAAAGTTCAGTTAAAATTTTAGTAAAACTTTTATACTATGGAAGTTATGCCTATTTAATTTTTCTTTAAAATACCCAATTATGGCAGCCCACCTATTGAAATCCGCTGATTTATTTAATTTAATCATGTACGTCAAAATCAGTCAAAATTAATTAAACGTCAGAAATTAAATAGGGCATTTTGTATAAGCTCAGCGGTACTCAATAGCTGGGTATTAATTTATAAGAACTTAAAACCCATGTAACTGTGTTTTTATTAGATTTTGATTAAAAGTTTATTTAAAAAAAATATCTTTTGGTCCCCTTTAGATGCCCTATCAGTTTGATCCGTACGTTAGGATTCACCCTGTATTCTCCATCCTACAAATATACCGGGGTCTACAAAATATCGTATAACACACTTTTTGCGTTAGGTACTAATAACATGCCACGAAATAATGTTCAGGAAAAGCGTCTTTTCAGTACTCCCAAACAACCATGGTGGTAATATACACGATACACCATATTGGATATGGATATTAACACTATGCAAACAACCTTTCAGTAGAATATCTCGTGGCTATATGAGCCATATTGTAATTTGCGTCAGGACTCAGGAGATAACTTCTACAGTGATAGCCTCCATTCCCTAGCAAATAGTAATATCATTCACAGAAATTAAGCCTAGCTATATTGTCTTTTGTTTTCAAGGCAACTTCTCAATTTCTTATTATTTAAAATAATTTTAATAAATATAACATTTTTGAAAAGAGCGAAAAATACTCTATTTAATGAAGTCATGATTGGTATATTTTAAAATAATAAAGTTTGCGCAATAAATGTGCAACTAAAGAATATTTTTGACTACACCACTAGAATCTACATTAAAAAGTCTCCTAATAATGGCTTTATGGTTTTAAAAAATCTTAAGAAATAAGGGAGATATTGATCAACATTAACTTTAACTTGAAAACAAAAGAAGATATCCGATTTTTGATTTCACTATTGAGTTTATCTCAGAAAAGTAGATGGAAATGGTGTTACTGGATGCGTAGTCGTACGATTTCTAGTCGTCAGTGCGCGCAAGACAGTTGTCGTCAGACACGTTGTGGTTACACTAGATTCATGTTTGAGCAGCAAGTCTAAAAGTTGTAACGAGCAAAGCGGCCTTAATCTTATAAAGCACCGTTATTTTATATTACTTTAACCTTTCTTTTCTATCTTATAAATGAAATAAGTACATTAAAGAAAATTTTAAATAAAATTATTTTAAAATTAAAAAATACAGCAGGAAAAAGTTCCTCGTATGGCCACATCCGTTGTTTTTTTTGTATTTTTGGAATAAGAGGTGCTTTCCATTTGATTTTCTGAACTGTACGATAAGTACAGTTGAACACTTTAGTCGTATCAAAAATTAGCTAGGTACGATAGGGGGTAGGGGAATGTAATTCGGAACAGTTCAAAGTTGTACCAACTCAAATGGAACACCAAAATATTCCGCAGATACTGTAGGAACTGTTTGGAGCAGTACTTTTCAACAAATGGAAAGCACCTAAGGTAGATTGGCAACGTCGAGAAATGCAAAAAAATTTGAGTTTTTTGTCGATTAGGCGCTATGTTAAAATTTGATTTTGACGTTTTTGGCGTTGAAGCTGTAGTGAGCTGTTGTAGTAAAGTTCTTTATACTTCGTTAAAAGTTTTTAAATGTAGGTAATTAATAGTATGAAAGTTAGACAAAAATACAGCACTTTTGGTTAATGAATTAAAACTCAACACATACCTAAGAGTGATTTTGTCCAATGAGAAAAAAAAAAAATTTAATCAATTTTCTTTATTTAAACAAAATTGATTTTTTTACAAAATAATTAATATTGGTGGTAAATGCAGAAATGTAACAAAAGTTACATTTTTAGGCAAAGGTGGGTTATCTAAAAATTTCGAAGGTGCAGAAGATATTGGATCACTCCTTTTTACTATTTCGCTTTCAAACTCACCACCCGCGTTATCCAACCACGCCATATTTAATATATTTGAGTGGACTCCATAGTACATTTGGATCCTCAAGAGAAAAAAAATGTAAATGCAATTTTCTGATGATTTGAAAATAAAAATTCTGCTCTCTATTGTATCAGAAATGCGGGTAAATTTTCCTTTCTTCTAATCAAGCCATCGAAAGTCACTGCATGTTAGAAATATCACTCAAAATTACTCCAAACTTTTTTGCATAATTAATTCCAATTTCAAAATGGCAACTCTAGTTGAAGCTTTAAATGAAAATATTGTCTACCACGGCATGTTGGCTTGAGATTTAGTCCAACTTTTGCCCACAAATGGTAATTTTGAACCCTTGCAAAAAATACCCCCATCAAAAACAATTTTTTTCAGATCAGGCAAATTTTCGTTCTTGGTTAGATAAAAGTTGGTCGAAATTTCATCTGTGGAAAAACTGAGCGTAAGTAACGAATACCTACATGAGTGGTTTATGCTTTTAGTTCTACAAAGTAATAAAAGGCTAACTGCAGATCCGGACTGGCCCGGCCGGCTGACCGGCGATCACCGATGGGGCCAAGTCCGGCCCTGGCTAACTGTTCCATTTGTTAATCTACCACCTGAAGGAAATCTACCACCTTTAGAGAGAATTTTAGTAATTTCAAGGAATTTTAATTATCTTATCTATGTATAATTTCTAATTTTAGCGACACCGTATTTATGAAAATATTTTAACTGCAAGGCAAAGACGAATTGGAACTAGAGGCGCTGATAAAGGTGTTAAAGAAGAAATTAAGCATGCAATTAAACGACAAATTGCTAGAAGTAATGAATTAATAGATCAATTGTTGATTAAATTTATTACACAAGAACAGGGACACATTTTACAATCTTTGGTTTAAATTTATAAATATATTTTTAGTGACAATTTTTGTTTACTTTTATCAATCTTCTTTTGCTTCTGTTAAGATGCACTTTCACGACAAAACTACCAATTTCAAATGTCTCACTTTGTAGAATATCATACAATTTGTACAGACATTTATAACTACCATATCTCATTAATTGATTAATCGATGTGTATTTTTCTAAAAGGCTTTGAATTTAATAATTCAAGTTAAGGTGGCGATCCCTGCATGTTAGAAATATTGTTAAAAGTGCTACACGGTAGCGTTTTAAGCTGCGTTTACATTAGTAACATATAGATATAACAGTGTTATATAACAAATGTTGTATAACAAATGTTATAGTAACATTATTATACAGTGAATACCATTAACAACGCAACATAGCCAACATAACGTCGATTGTAAGATATTGTTACAGTTCGTTTATATGACAACCTCTGACAGCAATGCTAAATCGCGTTCCATTTAATTTGCATGATTTGCAACACCAACATGCAGTAAATTAATTTTAGATAACAATAATTATAAAAATCGAAATTAGACGATCTCAAAAGTTGGTGTAAGGCTTTCTCATAGGTTTAATTTAAAAAAAGCTTTATACGCATCATTGGAGAGCAAGAAATGAAAAACATTAAAAATACCAGACTTATCGTTTTCAAAACCACCAGAAACTTACACAAAGAGAGGAGGAAACGCGTACGGACTTTTGCTTTCCGACGTTCGATTATTAAACATATTATTTACGGATGAAGCAATAACTTTCAATTTACGTGAAGAGGTAAAATCACCAAAATTTTAGATACTGGAGCAACTGCACCTGCATCTTACGTCAAGAAGCCACAGACCCTAAAAAGTGAATATTTGGGCAGGTTCATAGAAAATGATATAATAGGACCATTCTTTATTAAAGGCAATTTAAACGAACAAAAATATTCTTCTGCATAATAGAATTATTTCTCGTGAGAATTACATTTGAATATGGATGAAATCTAGTTTCAGCACTACGGGCCTCCACCTCACTACACAATGGCAGTACGAAATTACTTAAACCAAATTTTTCTACGTCGTTGGATAGGACGAGGGGGTAAAATAAATTGCCGGCGCGATCTCGCTTCATCGATAAATAATATTTTATTTAAAAATCCTGTGGGCTATTGTTGATCCTTTTGACCATCGGAAAGCAGAAGTCCATAAGCGTTTCCTCATCTCCTTGTATAAGTTGTGGTGGTTTCAATAACGATACCTAAGACTTGTATTTTTCACGTATTTCATTTCTTTCAGTCTTATAAAAAAATATTTTGGTCTAAGAAGAGGTGTAAAACGTGCGAAGTTTCTCAAAGAACACCTACGAGAAAACTTTGACACCAGCTTTTGCGATCGTCTAATTTCGATCTTTATAATAATTATTATCTGAAATTAATGAACTGCATGTTGGTGTTGCAAATTAAATGGAACGCGATTTAGCATTGCTGTCAGAGGTTGTCATATAAACGAACTGTAATGGTAAGTTCCCATACCAACGTTTTGGCGTTATAGCTGTGTGGCGTTTCCTATATTAACCAATCACAATGCAGAACGCGATTTTAGGATGAAAACGTCGCGTTGCGCTAGAGAGTCGCTGCTTTGACGACCGTTCTTGATTTTGACGTCAAAAGTTCATTTATTTCAACTTCAAGCGGCGTCGTTATGACGGTTTGAGGTTGAAGGTGTGTTTATGATGTTATTAACAAACATTTTTCTTCTTGTTTTTCGATTTATTTTTAATTTTAGATATAAATAATGCCATGATTAGCACTGAAGACTTTGACATTTCGATATTTTGAATAAAAACTTTTCGGGTTATGTATTAAAAACGCTACACAGCCGAAACGTTAAAAGAACAAAAATAGTTGGACAATTTTCAACGTCGACGTTTTGACTGCGTACAGTCAAAACGCCGACGCCAAAACGTTGGTATGGGAACTTACCATTATATCTTACAATTGACGTTATATTGGCTATGTTGTGTTGTTAATGGTATTCACTGTATGTAACATAGTGTAAACGACTTTATGTACGACTGCATGATAAAGTTGTGTTTATTACATAGTTTTGCGTCCATAAAGTACCACTTTATTGTACTAGTAAAATAAAGTAACTTTATTTTCAATACTGCTAAAATAAGTAGTATTCATGTTTAAATTTATATTGTAAAAAATTACATTAATTATTATAAGTAATATTTATAACACAATTACTGTTACCACAAATATTCATTCCTGCAACTTTCTCTTTGCTTTGTACTAAAGGGGATGCGTTTAATTGACTTTCGACAGAAATGTTGCTGCAAGCCAAAGGTTCTTTACAAGATAGCTCACCCCAGATCTTCTTCGCAACGGTAATTTTAGTATTTTCACTGTCTTCGATATAACCCTCCGCCACAGTGCTTGAGCGCCAACCTTCGTGCCTCTTTATTCCTTCCATACTAGCTCCTGCATTTGCTAAAATGGTAGCTGAGCTACGCCTGAAGCAGTGCCCTGTATATAAAGAAGAATTCTGCAATCCTAGATATTTGGCAACCACAGCTGGCACACTACCAATTTTGTGGATTCCGACGACTTGAACGGTACATTTTTCTTTAGCATAATTAATAAAAAATCTGTTGTGCTGTGTCTTGATCGGTCTAAGTGTCATGTATTTTCTGACAAGTTCAAGTACATTAACATTATCGAGTTTCCCTGGGACAATTATAAAAGACCGATCTACTTTCGTTTTAGTGTCTTCAATCTTGACAAGAAAATGCGTTTTACAATCTTCTACACACGTCGTCGATAGTGTGACTAGTTCCTGACGTCTGCAAGCACCTGCGACTCCAAATATCAGGACAACCTAACATAAATGATGTTTTTTAACAGATGTCAAAGGTTATTAAAATGCTCTTACCTTGTTAAGTAAATGTTCCTTATTGTCAGCTTTAATCAAAAATTCTTCCATGTGATTCTTGGCCAATATAAGAGACTTTTTAGGCTTATATCCGTCACCTTTCCTTTTTAAAAAAGGAATGACACTTGGAAATTTACTTATGTCAATTCCTTCACGTAGATTTATAGTCAGGCGTAGCATGGAATATTTGCTCCATAACGATGAACATTTATACCTGGACAGATCACTGTTGAAATACGCCAGAATGCTGTCTTCACAAGTTGTTTTAATTTTCTTACTAAAACACCATTTCCGATAGGCAGTGTATGTATCTTCGTATAATTGCCTGGATTTTGCTGGTAATAAGGAATCTTTAGCAGCAGCAGCGATATTTATTATTTCTTCGTTATTAAAATTAGAATTGCACGCTTGCATTTTTATTGAAATAAAATTTTCACACCACAAAACAAACAATTTCGTAACCGAGCAACACACAACTACACACTTGACTCATTTTACTAAATTCACGAATAATTTTTATTTCTAAAAAAATTACCTAATTTTAGCAGTCGTACATAAAGCTTTGTATGCAGTTCGTACATAATTAGGCTTTATTGACTCGCCCTATTTATTGGCCTCACTCGCAAGCTCGCTCAGCCATAAACTAAAGGTTCGTCAATAAAGACCTATATTATGTACTCATTACATAAATAGCTATTTTGTATAAAAATGTATGTTATAATGTTATAAAAGACATTTAGCCGCGTTTTGTTTTTAATTTTTAAAAAGTGTAGGCATGGCAAATGTTGTATAACTAATTTATAGAATACGTTTTCCTGTTATATAACACAAAAAATGTTATCCCTCTCTTTTGATAACATTTTACAATTTTCGATAACATTTGCTCGACCGAGTTTTCCTAAAAACACAAATTATAAATGATAAAAATAAAGAGAAAAAACGCCCATATGCCTATATCAAAGTTGTATGGTTTTCAAGATAGAGACGATTGAAATCGAAGAAAAATAATTTCATTTTTCAATATTTTAGAAACTTTTTTCTAAAATTGTATTTGGAAGATTACTAATAGGGTCAGCGCGAGATATAATGTTACTACAAGCGGCAACTGGAAGTATAGCACCCACCTGAAGGAACATCTCGCTATTCAAACAATATTGCATTGAATATATAAAATGGCTAACCTATTTAGGCGTTCTGAGGATATCATTTATCTCAAGTATAGCCCAGTCAATTAAGCATACTAAAAAGTGCAAATGGTAACTTTCCCGAAACTGCAATGTGAAAGTTTATCGAGATTTTTGAACGCTGAATATTCCTTTAAATATTTGTTGATTTCATTTGTAAAACTCTTAATATTCGCAGGGAAAAGATGAAAATACATATACAATTCCACACGCACGCACAACTAACAGTCCACGATAGCTTTTGGGTGGAGATGCGCTATGAAGCGTTTGGTGTACGTTATTGACAATTATCTTTGAATTTTACAGCCGACATTTTCTAGAGCTTGTTATCTTCTTTCATATGCCACTATTAAAGTGAAATAACAATATCTGGCTACTTCAATATTCCATTTATAACAAAATTCCCACCCAAAAGCTATCGCCGACTGAACTACGAGTATATCGTATATTTTAGAGAGTGTCGGATTACTTGAACAAATCGCAGGGTGCGTTTACATCTACATTGATTTATTTATTTTGCGGCCATGTATCTATCATTTCAAGTGCTGTATAATTATATGGGAGGCCGCGTTCATTCATTTTGTGACAAGTGGGACAAGTGATATTGGTAGCAGGCAAGCAGGTTAGGTTGTATTTACGTTTATGTGTTGCGAAATGGAATTAAGTAAAGTAGTGTTAAGCCAGTTAATAGAATTATATAGAGAGCATCCAGTATTGTGGGACCCGACAAACCAGGAGTACAAAACACGTACAAAATTAGAAACAAAAAAAACGACGCATGGAATGAGATTGCGATGGAAATGAGTATGGACAAAGATGAAGTAGAAAGAAAAATGAGGTCTTTAATTGGTCAGTTCCAGCGGGAATGTAAGAAATTAAAAAGTGGTGCTGGAGCTGACGAAATAAGTTCCAAGTGGTTTGCCTTTAAACTACTATTATTCCTAAAAGATAAAAGTGGACCACGTCATTCTCGTGAAGCCGGTTTGGCTTGTGCTGAAGAGAACAAAGAGGTAATATTATTGGAAAACTAGAAATATATAGAGTTATAAAAAAATGAATGAATATACGCATAGAACTTTATTTCTTTAATATCTTTAAACTGCACGATAATATCGTACAAGTTAAAACATTTTCTAAAAATTTATTTGCCAAGGCACCGACCCTTCATCACTGGAAAAAAACATACTAAGTTCGTTCCTTATTTCTTGGGCTAGCGTTGACGCTTTTCTTGGTACTCGTTTAAGTCGGAGTAACGTACCTGTAGGCGGTCCATCGACCCTCCACTGCCCAGGTATCAATTCACGCGTTCTAGAGTTCTCCGTATCTAACATACCTGGGGGAGTATACGTCGCATGTGAAGATTGGCTTCTTCGTAGAAAGTTATGAAGGTACGCACATGTCAAAACGATTTGTTCTGCCTTTTTGGGTTCAAGTAACATAGGTTTCCTTAATACCCTAAATATAATAGAAACTATGCCGAACACATTTTCTACAATTCTCCTAGCTCTACTTTGACGGTAGTTGAAGATTCTCTCTCTGCTACCTTTGTCATATACACCTGGATACGGTTTCATTATGCTAGATTCTAAGGGGAAAGCGTCGTCTGCGACAAACACATACGGAGTGGGATAATTCCTTTCACCCAAACAACGAGGTTTTGGTATATTTAAGCTGGAATTTTCTAACATTTGTTTAAATGTTGAGTGGTCAAATACACCGCCATCTGATAAACGTTCTTGGCATCCAACTGTTACATACGTAAAACAATAATTTGCATCTACAACTGCAAATAGGACAATACTAAAGTAGCCTTTATAGTTAAAGTAATCACTTCCACTGTTGATTGGAGCTTGCAGCATAACGTGCTTGCCGTCTATGCTTCCAATACAGTGAGGAAAGTTCCACTTTTTGTTAAACTCATCTGCATGATGCAACCATTCCTCTTCTGTGCTTGGCATCTAAAAATACAAAAAAATTGCAGTGGTACTGAAATGTGTAACAATTAAAAAAATGAGCTAAAATGATAAAATAAGTTTCTTATTGTAGGTGACTCAATCAACAACCGTTGATCAACCATCAACAACGGGCAACGCGAGCGACACTCAATACAAAAGTGAGTGTCAAAGTGATGAAGTAATAATGAAAACTACCAATGAAGGGCGCAAACCAAATATTCTAAAAAGAAAGAATGAAAATGTAGTAACAGAAGCTTATAATGCTATGAAGTCTTTAAAGAAGAGGGTCTCAGAAAGAGACGAATATACTGTTTACGGAGAGAATGTGGCGTGCAAGTTAAGAAAATTGTCCCCATATGCAAGAATTATGGCGCAGTATCATATTAATAACGCACTACACCTCGCCGAACTGGGAAAATATGAAGCACCACCACCAAACCAGTCACCACAACCAAAACAGGACACACTGCCAGTTGGAGACCAAGATAAAGAATAATATTGTTCATGATTTATATTTATTAATTTATTTGGAAATAATTGAATACTTACTATAATCCTTGAGTAAATCGATCAAAGCTTCACATACTTGTGGAATGAATAATGATATAGTT
The DNA here is from genome assembly GCA_963924605.1 of Malthinus seriepunctatus. Classification (NCBI taxonomy): domain Eukaryota; kingdom Metazoa; phylum Arthropoda; class Insecta; order Coleoptera; family Cantharidae; genus Malthinus; species Malthinus seriepunctatus. Next base: position 28,106,518 of record OZ004601.1, on the reverse strand, counting down.
GATTTAGATATTTTAAATAAATAACTTAGGCTTTGGTACGAATCCCCACATGCCAAAAACCTTAAAGTCACCGCAAGTTTCTCCCTGACGGGAATGGCTTTTCTAAATTTCGTGTCCTTTTTTATAATCTTATGGCCTATGGAAGTTATTAGATATTCAAAATCTTCACTGGTCATTCTTAAAAAATTTTTGAAGCTGCCGTCGCTGCGAATTTCGTTACTTAAACTTAAAGAATCGTCTTCTTTCAAATAAATCGCACAACAAGTCACTAGCACTATACTTGTCCCTAGCTGCTAACGATGGTCTCACCCAATATTTACGTTTTCGCTTTGAATTGCCCAGAATAACGCATGCCGCTGCGGCAATAACAACATCCTCTTGGCTCCACATTTTGATAAGTGCTTAAGGTGCTTAATTAAGGTTTGCATTAAGCTTCAAACTATTAACTTAAAGCAGATGTTTCACACTCCTACTACGTTACATTACGTTACTTACGTTACGTTTTATGTAATAAATGTTATAGAACATTCCCCGTCATAAAATGGATAACATTATTTCTGCTATAGAACACGAGAAACGTGTTATATAACAGTGTTACATAACATTTTTTAAATAATTTTTTAACAAAGTTATATAACACTGTTATATAACATGTTATGTTACTAATATAAACGCAGCTTTTTAGCAAAAACTATTGAACCAACAAAAAAAAAGATCTAATTAAAAATGAAGTAAGAGTTAATTCCGTTCTTGTAAAGAAATATGAGTTAGTTTTAGAGATGTAAAATTTTGTAAGCGTTTTCTGGAGCGGGCGAGTCTCCCTTAATATGTTAACAATTTTTCCAAATTTTGTGTCAAAATGAAGTTAAATATATGTAGTACATTATGTACTAAAATGAATTTTCACTTTATGAAAATATTTTAACTGCAACAAACCAAAATATGGCGTGGTTGGATAAAGCAGGTGGTGAGTCTGAAGATGAAATAGTAAAAAGGAGTGAACCGTTGAACCAATATCTTTTGCACCTTCGAAATTTTTGGATAACCAACCTTTGCCAAAAAATGTAATTATTTGTTACATGTCTGCGTTTAGTGACCACAAATATTAATTATTTTGTAAAAAAATAATTTTGTTTAAATAAAGAAAATTGTTTAGATTAATTTAAGAACACCCTGTTGTATACTCAACTCCAAACTAGGTTTGGGGTGGGCAATATTCGTCTGATTACAAAATTGAAATAGTTAAATATATCTGTTTCACTTAGTATCGGCATATGAAAGGAGATAGCAAGCTTTAACAAACGTCGACTATACAATTAAATGTACCTGTCGAAAACGTAGGTCGTAGCAATTTCTACATTATTTCAAACTTAAACGTCAGATTTTACAAATTTATATAATTTATAAATTAAATGCATTAAAATAGGGAGATTAAGGTAAGTAAACAGCAAGTATACATTACAACCTTTACAAATATGCAGAAAAATTGTTTTTAAATGCTAATTATTTGTAGATATCATAAAATTAACTTGGTAAAAAGAAACATAACCTCACAAATTCAAGCTGGTTTTTGTAAAAAGCCTATTTAAAACATGTAAAGTACTTCATTGTACATAATTATCTATCGATTTGAATTATTATTGTAACCATGTAAGTTATCCATGTTCCAAGAAGATGAAACTTTGAAAAAATAAGTTCGAAAATCTGTTCAGGTAAAATAGTTTAATAATTATATAAATCAGTAATATTGGTATCGACTTTTGTTGCAGGTGCGATGTTCATTCTACGATAGGAATAAATGGCATTTACTTTTGTACTTTGAGCTTAATGTAACTGGTAAAGCAAATGAACCTATTAGAAAAAACTAGCATCGAAGAAAGATATTTCTATAATTCCAAGTTGAAAACATATTCAAAGTATTTTGTTGTAAGCCAATTGGGTGGCATAAAAATTAATGTAAACAGTACATAACAGTAAAGTAATTAATGTAAAATTTGCTGTAATACGAAACTTTTTTTGTTTGAATGCGTTAAATCAAAACAGATCGTTTAAAAGAGTTTGTCTAAAAATATGGTAATATTTTGGCAATAATTTGATTGTGTTATAAGATTTTGTTGTTTAATTAAAGTGACTGTTATTTTATTAAATATAAGTTAAAAGATAAGTCATAATTTCTTCTAGTTCTTTTATTTAATTTGTGTACCGGTTCTGGTGGTCTGGTGATCCTTATCAACATAGGGTAAAATAAGCCATCGGTAAGCATGGTACATATGTTTAAATAACTAATCAACTGAAAGCATTAGTCGTCACAAAAACTGTTTTTACTTTTTAGGAAGCCGACACATTAAATCGCATTAAACACTCGAAAAAGCTTTAAACGCGAAGCAAAATAAATACATAATTTTATAAATTCATGCAAGACCTCTTTTTATAAAGATAATTATTCTAATAAATGTAATAATGTTGATTTTATTAAGCAGTACCGACTCATTAAGTCTCATCGCTTCTGTATTACGAGCTTCAAAATTTCTTTTTAATTGTGCTTTATATCTCTTCGAACTTTGTGTGTACCTAACATATTGCGAAGAAAATTACTATTTTGTGTGTAAAACTTAGTTCTTAGCCATCAGCTGACTTCTTGTCTTGCTATGTATGCTATGATTCGACATTCGTTTTCTGTGAAGTTTGTAGATCTTCTTGATTGATATTTTATAATTTTGCCAGTCACTGCTACGGATAAATTATGCAAATGAAAATTACCGCACCGGCCATATTGTAATGTATATTATAAAAAATATACCCACCTAGTAATGTGATTATCACTTATTAATTATTATCCTGCTAACTAATAAAACAGAATAACGCATAACCTCACATGATTTTAAATAAAAATACTATTTGTATGAAAACATCTTGGGTTCGAACAACTCTACCAATTAATAACAAACACGTCACTAACTACTAATCAACTTATAAAAACTGATTAATAAACGCAAAATTTGAACGTGTATTGAAAATTATAATTTTGTAAATTTATTTAGCTCATTCTTCAAATTAGGCGGCAGATATTTCAAATATCTAGAAACATTTGGGTCAATTATTGGTACCACGTAAAAACACTAAAAAGTTGAACACAGCGACATACGTTCTTCAAAATTTAATCCAGACGTTGCTTATCCCCTCTCAACTCAAACCTACTTTGGAGTTGACTATATTAAAATTGCGATCTTAAACCATTTATCTTTCATGCAGCTTTACAACGATAACTATAAATTTCACCTTTTCAATAAATTTTCATTATACTTTCAACCTTTTTCGATGTGTTTGTTTTAAAATTAAGGTAAGATTTAAAGGAATTTTTAAATTATTTACCCACAGATTTTAATTATAATTTTCATTTATTAGTATCAGCCTATAGAACCTATAGAACGAATGGAAAAAATAAAAACAAACACTGTTAACTTAGATTTGCGTGCAATGGTCGTACCTAGAAACGGCAAAGACGATTTTTGGAAAGCATTTGCAACTAAAATCAACAAAGCTAAATCTCTAAAAAAAATCCAATTGTGTCGTTGCCCTGCAACCGTAGTAGGACAACTCGCTTTGTCTAATTTAAAATTAGAAGTTATAGAGGTCCTCGCAATAGAGTGCGAGAGCATGGATATAGCCAAAATAGCACTATTGAATAAACTGAAACAGTTATGTTTAAAATCGATTGCTGGTTTTTCCCTAACGTCAGATTTAACCGCCCTAGCGGGACTTAAACAACTCAAGCACCTATCACTTACCTCAATACGCGAACTCAATAAGTTAAACATCCAAGTTATCGCCGATTTGAAAAATTTAGAATCTTTGGATTTGGGCGAATGTGCTGATTTTCCAAAAACTTTTGGAAGTCAAATATTGAGCAAGTTGAAGAAATTGGAGAAGCTTCGTTTGGAAAAAGGACAGGGTAACTGTCACAGTTTAGATATACTGGAAACTGGAAGCAGTTAAAAATATGCCTCGTCTGGAACAACTCGAACTCGTTAATTTTGATATCAAAATGGGCTTCGATAAATCCTTAGGAGCTTGTACAAACATTAGAAAGTTATTGATCATCCCTACATACATGTCGGAGCGCTCAAATATAAATCATATGCTGCTAAGTGGTATTTTACGATTACGTACCATCTTGTCACATTTTGTATGGGGCATTTCGTTAGAAGAAGACAGCATCCAAGTTTTACCTTTACCGCTTTTATGGGAAGGTACTAACGTACAAATTCCGCCACCTGAAAATGGAGTGGTTTTTGTAGCTATTGAAAATTTACGTCATTTGCTTTGTGTAAGATTTTTAGGTCGCATGGAAGTTATAAAAATACCATTGCAAGAGACATGGTAGAAGACTCTTACTTAATTTATTTTATGTCTTAAGGGCCAAATTACATGAACTAACTATTTAGTAACTGTTAGTTACTAACTTGGTTACTAAATGAACTCAAGGAGCAAAAACACGGGAATCTAAGCTTTAACGTCAACGTAAAAATGGGCGGATAAATTTTGACGTTGACGTTAAAGCTTAGATTCCCGTGTTTTTGCTCCTTGAGTTCATTTAGTAACCAAGTTAGTAACTAACAGTTACTAACTTGGTCGTACTAACTAACTAACTAACATTTACTAACATTTACTAACATTTACTAACAGTTACTAACTTACTTACCGTGTTTTTGCTCCTTGAGTTCATTTAGTAACCAAGTTAGTAACTAACAGTTACTAAATAGTTAGTTCATGTAATTTGGCCCTTATGTATTTTATGAATTTTATGTATTTTATAAATAAAACATTTATTTTAGAAGTTATAATTTATTTAACCCATTACCAGCCATCGTCCCAAGTTTGGGACGCTAACATTTTGAATGATTTTTAAATATTAGTGTAGTCAACGAACCAAAATTTATCCTGATTTTCGGACTTTTTTTGTAACAGCGAGTTTTTTCTCAGTTTGTGTATAAAATGTCTCAACCCAATTTTGACCGGAAGGCCCTTATTTTTCGACTTTAGTGTAAAATTTTGACTTTTTCAAGTTTCCGTTTCACTATTTTTTTAATAACTTCGCTTGTATTGGTCGGATCGGGACCAAAAAACTTTCTTTTTGTTTGTAATGAATCTCTCTTTAAAACTGCCTAGGTTAAAATAATCTATATTAATTTCCTAACCCAAAAAAAAATCAAAACTGCCGTCATTAGTGAGTCGTAGTTTTTTATAGAGAACTCGAGTAATAATTAATATTACGGTATGAAACTTTAGGAAGTTGTAGCTGATATAGTAATAAATCCACATTGCAAATTGGGTCCAAAAATATTGAGAACGAAGACTAAAATTTGCATTGTGGTTCAAATTTTCTAATTCATATTTGTTGTGAGCAATTGGTGGTATCGTAATAATTGTTCCCTTGAAATGTTGGAAAGTTAATGCTCTTTCAGATGAAACCAAAGACAATCACATTAGACCACGTTTTCTTCCGATTTCATTGAAAAGAAAAATAAAATTTTTCAACTGCACCCACAAAACCAATTTTAGTGGTCGAAATGGTTGACTTTAAAACCAGTTTTAATGTTCAAAAATAGTTTATAGTTCTTTATGATTAATTTTTAAAAATACGTAAAAGAAGAATTAAATTACGACCACTAAAATTGGTTTTGTAGACAAACAGTTAAAAGATTTTCTTTTTATCTTCAAAGAAATCGGAAGAAAAAATGGTCTGATGTGATTGTTTTTGTTTTCATCTGAAAGAGCATTAAATTTTCTACATTTCAAGAGAAGAATTATTGGAATACCACCAATTGCTCACAACAACTATGAAAAAGAAAATTTGAACCAAAATGCGAATTTTAGCCATTATTCTTAATATTTTTGGACCCAACTTGTAATGAGGATTTGTTACTATATCAGCTGCAACTTCCTAAAGTTTCATACCATAACATTAATTAAACCTCAAGTTCTCTAGAAAAAACTACAACCGACCAATGACGACAGTTTTGAATTTTTTTTGGGTTAGGAACTTAATATAAATAATTTTAACTAAGGCAGTTTTAAAGAGAGATTCATTACAAAGAAAAGGAAAATTTTTTGGTCCCGATCCGACCAATACAAGCGAAGTTATTCAAAAAATAGTGAAACGGAAACTTGCAAAAGTCAAATTTTTACACTAAAGTCGAAGAAAATAAAGGCCTTCCGGTCAAAATTGAGTTGAGACATTTTATTCACAAACTCACGGGAATAGTTTTGACCGATTAAGAAAAAAAACTCGCTGTTACAAAAAAAGTCCGAAAATCAGGATAAATTTTGGTTCGTTGACTACACTATATGGACTTTGCAATAAAAGTGCATGAAAACCAAAAATATGCTAACTAGAAATTTCAGTTACGGCTGGTAATGGGTTTTAATTAGCTACCTACCATAGTGGTGGCCGGAGCTCTCGATCATAGCGATTTATCATGTGAAATCAGACTTTATTAATTTCATGCTTCCCTTATTATTTTAGAAAAAATATCTGCAAATAAAAGTTTTAGAGCATAAAATTCCGCATCAAAATCAATAAACAACATTAATTTTGAATGCTTTTTAACGCCAAAAATTTAATTTGAAAATCTAGAAAATTAGCAGAAACAGCATTTGTCTTGAAACACGAATTAAAATTATCAAATGTTTTTTGCTTTATCTGTAATAGTACATTGCAATACATGGTCGGTAAGTGCATTTGTTAAGAAAAGCACTTAACGATCCGAGTATTGCATACTATTTTTTGCACAATCGTGAAAAATAACTAAGAATAAATTCATTTTTTAAACTGACACCACACTGACACTAGTTGACAGTTGTAAATAATTTTTATAATTTTAAAGTTTATTCAAAATAGTAACCGCTGGAGAACAATGTTGTCCCAGTAACAAGAATAAAAGTAACAAACAGCTCAAACATCTTCATCACTTACCACCCTTGTGCTTTTGGTTAAATATTTCGAAATCATTATTTTATTGTTTCTATGGACACATACAGTGGTTTGGTAAAATCAACTTTCTATTAGTGTAAACATTGTTGGTAAGTACAGAATAGAACACGATTGTGCAAAAAAATATTTAAAGTTTGAGTCACAGATATCGCGCCAAAAACGGTATTTGGCGGTTGTGACGTCAGAACACAGTATGACTAGCATAGCAACTTCAGCATACAGGCACGTAACTAGGTTTAAAAAAATCAGGTGGGCACAATGTAAGTCCAAGTGATTTTGTGTGGACTACGTGCAAATACGAAATGTTTAAATATTTATACCTAAACAAAATCTATTTATAAATAAATTTTTTTACTAACTCAAAAACCACAAACATTCCTCACAAATGCAATTCACATACAATTTAATGAACATGTGAAATGTGACAAGTATGACGTAGTAGGTGCTGTGTGATGACAATCCAAAGCATGTGTTTTGACGTTACATAATCGTTTTTTTTATGCCTACTGTTTTCTTGCTCACAACCAGTTTAGAAAATGCAAAAACTACGCTAAAAATTTTATTTAATTTTAGTTAACCACATAATTGTGAATGGATTAATATTCTACACCTCAAAATTGGTGTTTGATTGTGATATAAATTTGAAGAGACTTCCCTATTAACTACTAGTAATTATTCAATATTTTTAGAAAATGGTTTATTAAAAAACTTAAAATCAGTATATAAAAGGAAATATCTACAGTAAAATGGACGGAAGCATCATAAATTAAAATAAAACACCCTAATGCATAAATGAATATACGACAGCGATAATGCTAGTAACGATTAATGTAATTGAAGGCACACTTAGGTCAGAGCTATTACACCAATGATCCAAAAAACAAAAGCACCACGTTGTTGAATCATAATGTTTCCTGTAAATCACCAAAATTATACAAAAACACAATTTAAATACAATAAACGATTTTACCCATAAATATCGAGTTCTTTTATAGAATTATTAACATAATTTGAAAGTTTAACATCGACTACCGCAGGCCTACAACCTTCATAATGATCAGCAGGTACATCAGTGCGTAAACCTTTTATAGTACTTAAACAAGTTCTTGTGATTACTTCTTCGGCTAAAAATAAGTTAATGTAATATTATCTTTGAGGTTTATTGAACTGAAAACGTACAGTTTCGTCTCTCCAAGATTTTAACACATACGTCATCATCTTCAGGACACTTTGAAGTCCAATGCCAAAGCCAGTTGAGTTCTGATCCGCATCCAGGTTGATTACTTACACATTCGTAACACCAAACAGCAAAACCTTTAAAACATTAATTTAAATTACCACACCCACTTTAGTTAAAATTGAGCACATAAAGAAAATACACCTTACCTTCTTTAATAAAGGCACATATTAATAATAATAAGAACACTTTGTTATCCATAATTTGTATATTTAATTTAAAATCATTTACTTTTATAAAATAACCTTTGGTGATTCAGAGATTCAGGTAACCTCACAACATGGATGTTCGATGTTTTTAATTAATGCTATTGTCCATCAGTCCATCTCTCTCAAAACAATTACTATCCTTTCTTATTCTTTTAAACGAGTGATTTAATTGGTTAACAAAATGGCGGCTTATTTAAATTGTAAACTGTCAAGATTATTTTTTAATTAAACTATAATTTGTAATAATACCACAAATTTATATCATATATTTAAACATAAAGATTAAAATACAGTACAAAATATATAATTATCAATATCAACATATTTAAGGCATAAAATAAGACTTATATCACAGAATAACGACCTACTAAAAGCAAGTGACATTCGTCACACACACGTACTGGCTTCGCCGAAGAAGGCAAACTCATCGAGTTATCTGAACAAGAATTACAAAATATTTCGCCACAATTACGACAATGATGTTTTCGTCTTGTGATATTAAATTCTTTATTGCAAGTTTTACAATGCGTTGCACTTTCATCCATAGCCCAAGCACCTTCGGGTTTGCGTCCTCCCGCCTCTTCTTTCATATCAGAAAGTTGTAACTTTGAAACACTTAACTGAGCACCTAATTCTTCTAAAGTTTGTTCTTGTTCTAACCATCGCTCTTTTAAAGTGTAATAATCTTCTTGTAATGTTACGTATTTCTAAAAGTAATAAAATGCAAATGTTTGAAAATTGAGTTCCGATAGTATTTATACCTGCGCTATCGATTTTAAATGTGTAAGCTCTAGCTGCAATTGAGATATACGTTCACGATCTTGTTGCATTGTTTCTTGTAACGATATTCTCCATTCCCTCTCTACTTTTAAGTCGCCTTCAACCGTGTTAGCTTGTTCTTCACGATGAGCTACTTCAATATCTAGTTCTCTTCTTTTGTGCTCAACATGGGTTTTCTCAATTTCAGTTTCTCTATACCTAAGATGAATGTTTTTAATAAAGAGTAACTAATTTTTTATATTAAACTTTGTTCAGTGTGCTTAACGCTCACTTCACAATTAAAATTAGCTGCAAAAGTTGAAAAAAAATTTATAAATAAAAAAAAAATAAAAAAATAATGGCAAACCTACAGTAAACTACTAATAAAAAATAAAATAGAAATTTAATAAAATACATTAATTTTGTATAGAATATTTATTCCTTTTATAAAACAATTTTAAGCGAGATAAATCGGTACATTTTCAATAAATAAATAATTAAAAAAATATTCAACAGTTGACACTTATTATAAGATTACATTTCATATTCTAAAATTACATTTTTTAACATTAGCAGCTGCCGTAGTGAAGGTTTGCCAATATCTATATTTCGTTACATGTTACTTAGAAGACTAGAATATTTTTTCAACTTTTACATAAAATAAAGAGCCCCACCCTTTTAAATTTTTTTTTACGTACTTTGCTTCAAGAGCTTGAATTGTATCTGACATGCAGAGCATTTTGGCTTCTATCTTGGAATTTAATTCAGTTTTATGTTTAAGTGATCCCTCGCATTCCTGAAATCACCATTTTATACAACTTTAATTTATCGATTTTGGGCTAAATTAAAATAATAAGAGGAAGCTTATTAAACATCAATAATAAATGCACAAAAAATTAAATCTAATCAGCTTTCGAAGCGCTCGCAGCTTCTTCTTTAGGAATATTTTTATTAACATGTTCAGGAATTTTTAAATCTTTAAGATCGATTTTTGATACAGAAGGACTTTGAAGTTTCCTTTCAAACGATGTAGGTCTTTTTTCAAACGATTTTCGTTCAAACGACGTATCTTTAACTAAGTGGTTGTACTTTTCTAAATTATTTAATATTTTTCCAATTTGACCCGCTTTAGCTTGAAGTCGACTCACAACTTCTCCTTTTTGGGTCAGTTCCATTTCACATTCCTACAATTATTTTAAAACAACAAATACCAATTAATTTTCGAATCCTTGTTTTTTTAGAGCCTAACATTTAAATAGTTTCCATTAATCAGGCGTAAAATTACCTGAAGTTTCTTGTACATTTCCAAATTGAGTAATTTAACATCTTCCAATTGTCGCCTCAATGAGATTATTGTGTCCTGTTTTTCGTGAATATCTTTTTCTAGAAGCTTCATCGCTACTTCCGTTTCGGCCTTTATGCTTAACTATCGAATTAAAATAAATGTAGAATTGTTTACTTATGTTAATAGAAATAGTGACCTGGAATTCTAAATCTTTCTCAGCCTCTTTCCTCAATCTTCTTTCTTCATCTAAACGTTGTTGAAGTTCTGAATCGGAACCTTCAGTTAACATTCTCGACTTATCTACAGTAGCAATTTGTGTTAAACGAACATCATTTAGATATCTCAAATCATCTACATCCTCTTTTCCCAACTCTTTACGTAATTGCCTATTTTCTTCACATACAGATAGCAAATTATTTTTTGCAATTGCCATATCTTCCTTCATCAAAGCATTAGTTGTTGTCAGAGATTCAACTTTAGTTTGTAAATTTGTGACTGTTGCACTAAAATTAACGAATTACAACTACTTTTAATACTCATTTTCATTTCATACTTTAAATGTCTGTTTAGTTCTTCTATATAGTTTTTTTGATCTAACACAGTTGTCATGTTATCACCACCTTGTTGTTCATCGTTTGTCTCTCCTGTAAGCTGATGCGATGACCGTAAATATAAAGAAAAATCAATAACACCTTGCATACAATCTAAATCTTCCTCCTATAAGATGAGATACATTAGAAGTTGTTATCATTTCAATAATATTCGTACTTTAACACATAAGTTGCAATCTATGACATTTAGACCCACAAGTAAACCAATAATTATAATAGCTTCATCGCTAAGCATAAGAGCATCCGGTTCAAAATATTCTACTAAAGCTTCATCTTTGTGATCTAATAAAACTTTCAAGTAGTCTGCTAACTTTTTCTGCATTAGGGCTAAACGTAACCAAGCTCTTGCTCGACCAGTATGAGTTCTATAAGAATTAGATGTCAGAAATGATGAAATACAGAAGTTAAGTTTTATTTACCGTACAGTCGGCAAATCCCTAACACTGGCCGTTATATCTTGTGCTTCTGGTGTATATTTTTCCACCATTTGTAATATATCCCATAATTCCTTTTTAGGGCCCAATAGTCCCTAAAAATTAATTATAGAAATGGTTCTTAAAAAGTTAACCAATGTACCTTTTTAGGTCGAAGACCGTGACGTAAAACATGTTCCAATACAATAAAAAAATGCTGCAAAGGCATATGATCAGAATCCAACATTCGACCATATCGAAGTGATTGTTCTATTAGTTCCTTAACTACCAATTTACTAATATTAACTAAATTACTTCGTTCCACAAGCACAGGATCTCGACCTACAAGAAGTTGAGTGAAAAACTAAACACCAAAAGAATAAACCATACCAAAAGGGTAAGGAGGAATGTCGGGTGAAGGACAAGATAAAGGTTGTTGATATGAATTTTGCATGTTAAATTCTACATCGTGAAGTTCTTTCAGACACAACCACTCTCCATCAACAGAAACTCTAAAGTTACACAAGTAAATTGTATCTTGAGCACCGGCCATATCTTGCTCCATGGCGGTCTCACCATTTTCAACCATCTCGTGTACTTTCATAAGAGAAACTTGTTTAATAATAAAATCAGAGTTACATCGAAAACAGTACTAGACTGATATATTGATTTAAGACAGAGTAAGTATGATAAGTCTTCGTTGTGGAAAATCAATACTCTCTACAGCTCACTGCCATCTGCAAGTGGAAGGATGTTTCACAGTGAACTGTGTTTGAAAAAACAAGATAAAAGGATACTACTTTAACTCAACGAATTCTCTTAGGATGTTGTTAACATGAACACATGATGTTAAGTGATGTTTTTAGCTGAATTCGTTCAAAAATTATCCAACAGCTACAGTCTAAACTAAAACTATGTGTAGGGCTAGTTGTTGTCAAAAATATGGTCTCATGATCTTTATTTAGTTCCTCCTATTTGCTAGGTGCATGACTAAAGTAGCACAGCGTTAAAGTGAATTCCAAAGCAAGGCAAACGTTTCAGGATAATTTCCTTACAAGGGAAAACTTAAAACTAAACTAACATCCAATTTAAATTACATACTTACCCTGTACAATATTTGTTTTTTTTCTCTTAGTGTTGGATATTAATAAAGGCGTCCATCTGTAGTCATCACTATTACTTGAATTAGGCGAATCAAATAATGTATTTCTTTGAAAAAATGAAAATCCTGTGTTTGTTGACGTATTTTGAGATGTTGGGGAACCTTCACTACGGGCAGCCGCCATTTTTATCACACGTTTTGAGTTTTGACGTTTATCAACTGTCAAATTTTTTTTGACAATGACAGCCAAACACAATTTTTTTAAAACTTTACAATTTTAAAGAATTTATAAAAGAAAATAACTTGAAAAACTTATGCAAATGACTAGTTTGCCTATTATATTAATAAAATTGTTAAAATTAAAAATACTTTTGTGCTAAAAGAAAGGTTATGTTTACGTTTTAACCGGCAACTATGGAAGAAGAGTTAAGAGATTTTTCGGATGAAGATTATGTTGTTGAAAGGGCTAAAAGGGCTCTTAAAATAGACCCTGTTTCTGCGAAAGCATGGATGATAACAGCTAAAACTTTATACCCACATAATTTTTCAGTACAGGTTTGTTATACAGCATTTGAATTATTTTAGTTTAATGTGTGTTTAAGTTTGAAGCATATAAAATCGAAAAAGAAGCAGGACATGTTAAAGAAGCTGCTAAATATTTTAGTGACTTATTGGAAAAATTTCAACAAGAACCTGAATTTTGGAAAGAAATTGAGTATGTTACTGTTGCTTTACGCACCGAAAGTGACGGTATGGACTCCAAAAAACAATTTTTATGTGAAATGTTCAAACATATTTCTCTAGGTAAACAAATTTATATATTGTAAAACTATTAAAAGCAATTTAAATTCTAGAAATGCAACATCAACTTCTATTATTTACTGCCGATCATTGTGAAGATACTATGGAGCACTGCAAATTGCTACTGTTATTATTACAGAAATTTCCTGCTGCTATTTCAACTCATGGGGTTTGTAAAAGCTTTTATACATTTTGAATATAGAACAATAATATTTAATTTGTAGCCTCGACTTGTGGAAACACTTTTAAGTGCAGAAAAACACAGTCATAATAGCAGTCAAGCTGTGAACTCCTATCGTAAACTGTTAGTGTGTGACTTACTACCTTTGTTGGGATTTGAAAATGTTAAAGTGGAAATTTCTGCAAAACTATTATTTAAACTATTGCATAAATCAACAGAATTTTATTTATGTTATTTAGATATGCTAAATAGCAATAGCATTCAGGTAACTGCTCATTTAGTTTAGATTAAATTTAAAATTTTTGTTTTCAACAGGATTGTAGTATGAATATTGATGATCCTTGGAAAAAACTATTCGGTATCCTCGATTTAGCTGGAAGGCATTTAGGCTGGGAGACGTATTTAACTAATTTTGGCAGTAATTGGACTAAAGAAAATTATTGGCAAAAGATTTTAAGTTTTTGTCAAACTCATAAGGCTCTAACTGTCGAAGATCACGTTAACACTAAACAGTTACTTTATTGTTTAACTATTTTTTTATTGCATTGCTTGTACGAATATAATTTAAGTTTGACGCCGTCTACGTGCCCTGGTCAAATTCCTACATGTTTTTTGTTCGTCGAAGGGTTTGTTGGTAAGTTACATGTTTTATGTTTTCAATTTATGATTTTATTTGTATTAGATTCAAATTTACCAAGTCCCATATTGGAATTAAAATCTAAACGTCGGAAAGGAGATAGCGATAGCCTGACTCCTCATTTAACAATTGATAAAAATGAAAATAGAAACGTAATTAATAATTTTATGATGGCTGTAAATTGTTGGGATTTACTTCATTCTTCAGATCATATACAAAGAGGTAAGTGGACAATTTGCCAATATGAAATTGTAAAAATTTCTTTTAGAATTTACAAAATTAAATGTCTATATGAAGTTAGATTCCTGGCTGTCTAACTTCTTAATTGACTATGCGCTGTATAAAGGACGACACGATGACGCCTTAATGCGTTTGCAACAAATTACTAATTCGCAACTGCTATTGTCAAAAAACATACGTCAAGCTAGTATTTATTATTCTAGAAAAAATTTCACTGTAAGTAATTTTTAATTGTCTACGGAATTATTGTTTAGTTGAATATTTTAGGCTGCATTTGAACACATTGTTCTAACTGTACAATTGTTACCGATCGGTAATCGAGGAACTTTGAGTTCTCAGTTAATTATCGGAGGTTCACAAAGGCATTTACATTTCTTAAGTTTAAGCCAAATGGCGATATTACAATATTGTGTTAAGTTATTAATTAGGTGTATTCAAGTAAGTGTGAAAGTGCCAATTTGCTGAATAAAATTACATAAATTTGTATTTTAAGGAAAACACTGTGAAGCATGCAAATGGTTACAATGAGTTAGCGATAGGTAATATTTTAGTATTATTACAATTCGATTGGCCTCAAGAAGAAGAAATTTTGCCTACATTAATGGAACAAATTCGTCAACGAGGTTCATTTTGTTACTTATTGTTTCAGGTACAAAAGAAAAACTTTGAAATTTTCTATTTTTAATTTAATATTTTAGATGTACATAATTAATGTGGATATTTTGGAAGAGTTGACATATTTATGGTCTGAACAAGGTGGTCAAATTACGTTAGATATTTTACCACATTTAGGGTGAGTAGTAATACATATTATCACCTGTAAAAGTTAATAGAGGTGTGGTTTTAAAGGCAAAGACGAATTGGAACTAGAGGCGCTGATAAAGGTGTTAAAGAAGAAATTAAGCATGCAATTAAACGACAAATTGCTAGAAGTAATGAATTAATAGATCAATTGTTGATTAAATTTATTACACAAGAACAGGGACACATTTTACAATCTTTGGTTTAAATTTATAAATATATTTTAAGTGACAATTTTTGTTTACTTTTATCAATTTTCTTTTGCTTCTGTTAAGATGCACTTTCACGACAAAACTACCAATTTCAAATGTCTCACTTTGTAGAATATCATACAATTTGTACAGACATTTATAACTACAATATCTCATTAATTGATTAATGATGTGTATTTTTCTAAAAGGCTTTGAATTTAATAATTCAAGTTAATTAAATAAAAAGTTATTTCAAAATTATACAGGGTGATTGGTTTTTTACTGTCCAGCTAATATCTGTTGAAATATTGAAGATACAAAAAAAAGTTAAATTAGAAACGTTTCAAACAACACCTCATCTACAAAATAGCGCAAACAATTTTTTTCCATGGCCTACTTGTTTCCTGGAAAAATATGTAACTTTGGTTTTTTAAATAGAACATTTGTATATTTTTACAGAATCGTATTCTAAATCAATTTCTCTTTACAACGGTGTATCACAAGTACCATTTTGCTTTCTAATAATTATGCCCAATATTTCAAAAAAAGGAACAATATGAGGGTTGTAGTGATTCTTGATTAACATTAATTTATATAAACTACGGTTGAGAGTACTATTATAACCCTCGCGGTGTGTATATCCTTCGGCGCTTCGCGCCTTAGGATATAATACTTGCGCTAGGGTTATAATAGTATACTTCTCTCAATGGTTGGTTACAATACAATTTGTTTGGAGTTTGGAATGTGACAATCGAAACTCCTGTCAATTGTAACCAAACGTTAAAATCTTTCTGCAACTCAGAGGTATAGTGTTGAATTTCATTAAGAACGACTTTTAATTAATTCTAAGCCATGCCTTCATATCCTAAGCTTTCAATATTTGATCTAAAGAGTCTTGCATTCCAGTTATAAGTAACGAGTACATTGCAATACCACTAATTATCTAAAATAATAAGAATTAAGTCTAATGAATACCTATAACAGAAGCTAAGATGAGTGTAATTACTTTAATTGAAGAGATTGACTCCACAGTGACTTGGTGATATTTAGTCATGATGAAAGGACTTATTTTTTTTAAGGAAAAGCTTTAAAAAGAATTAAAAAAATAACTTTTTCTTCTAAATAATTATCCACCTCATGGATAAACTGGAAACTATTGAAATTAAGAGCTCAGTGAAAAAACACCACAACATTATAAAGCTAACCGAGTTATTCTATAATTACACTTAACTTAACTCACTGAGGGTAGAGTGGTACCATAAAGTTCTCGTTTAACTTATGTCTTAAATTATCTTATCTTAAATAATTTAAGATAGAATTTTGGATTTGTTCTTTCACTAAAATTGAATAAATAATAATTTTGATTGGTTAAGGTTGAAATTGGAAGTTTATAGTACCGACCGTTTGTCTGTTTACTCTTACTCACTGTATGTAACAATTTTGTATCAATTGTAAATAGTCCACACGGAGAAAATTTGACTTTGTATTGCATAATTTCTAACGAATGACATAAGATCTAAAATATAAAAAAACTTTACATTTGGAATTTATAACAAAAATGGCATTACCTCTAGCTCGGTGTCTCTGTGTAAAAAGTCTTTAAAAGAAAATAAATTTTGAACCAAAACCCTTCCTTCAAAAGCCTAAAAAGTATTATTTAAAACAAATATTTAATATTGACGGAATTGCCTTTTGTGATGGGTGCTGATGCAGGAACCTTCTCAGGAAAAATATGATTTGCGTTTACTTCAAACAGATAATCTAGCTGGAAACAATCTAGAGCTGGGAAAACTATCGATAGTTATTAATATACCGTTTAACGCGATATCGTCGCCTCAGAACAACAGTAAGACATCTAGAAAAACTTAGTTTTGAGTAAATTGCATTTTAAAATTTTAGGATTATTTGATTCTTGAAATACTCAGAATGTCTAAATTTCAAATTTTGACAAAATTTTGACTGATTTTGACTACTTCCGTAACCTCCGATATTGTTTATTTAAAATTATCTGATAGAACAGAGAAGCAAATAAATTAACTTGTCCTACTGTTGCTCTTAATATTTTTGAGAATTTTCAAGATATCAGAGCAAATCAGCAACTTATCCTAGTGTTTCTCCAGAAAGATCGACCCCTTAACCGAGACAGTGCTAAAAGTGTACAGGTGAGTTTACTTTATGGTACGAGCGAGAAAGCAGTATGTGAGAGCAACAGTAAAATATAATATATTTCACTCTAGGAACTCGAATGTCTTAACCTACAGTAGCACTGAATGAATATGAGTGTTGGAACTTTTGCAACATCAAGTTATGGTTTGTAAAAAAATAATATGACGTCATAATGAATAACTTAGCGTTTCATTAGATGCAGGCATACCAAAACTATAGATATCTCCATTTCGTATTTTTTAGATCTCCTACTGTAGTTGTCTTCAAGCGACGATATCTAAATTAAAAATTAACGATATATTGATATCTATCGATAACTATCAATATCTATCGATATATGAATAAATGCTCTTATATCGATTCTTATATTAATGTGGATATATTATAATTTTTTTTAAATTATTTTTGACTTTAGTTAATTTTTTTTTTGTTGGAGTATTAATAGTCAAAATGTTTTATTTTATTTAATTGTATCTTTTTAACGTTTCACTTAATTATATATATATAAAAAAAAAAAAAAAAAAAAAAATGACATTTATAAGAATTTAAATAAAAATTTTTTAAATTTTAGAAATCTTATAATAAAAACATTTTAATTATAATAAATATTTTTTACTTTCTGATGAAGCTTATATAATTAAGTGAAACGTTAAAAAGATACAATTAAATAAAATAAAACATTTTGACTATTAATACTCCAACAAAAAAAAATATATTATAATAATCAATTTCAACATTAAATTTAAGACGGATCTTTTAAATTGCTCTTTTAACTGATAATCAGTTCCGATTGACCGCAACTAGCTTTGGTGTGCTCAAATAAATTTTAAACTTGAGATCAATAGGCGTAGTGCACGCCATAACCTAAAAATACATTGGAGGATAAACAAAGATTTAACACCCATTTAAATAACATTGGAAGTTACGTTTTAAGTGTTTAATTTTCATTTTTAGGTGATTTTAAGATGTTTTATTACGTGTAGAGGTCATTTCGTGCAAATTAAATAGTTTATAGATGTGTTTTAAAAGCAATAGGAGTTTGTGAAGGAATTAAAATTAAGGTAAATACAATAAATACACTTCGGTACATGACACATCACAGTAAATTAATTATTTAAGACTTAAAAGAAGCATTTCCTATAAATATAACGTATTATTTAAATTTGTAGGGTAGATTTTGGTAGGGTATTATTTATATTTGCCTTTTATTTCCTTTATTTTTATTTTATAGTAGCCCATTTGCTTACGGATGGTTACGGTATCTGGGGCAGTACCTCAAACAAGCATTAAACTAAGTTTATTGTCCACTCCAGACAAAATATCTAAATGGAAATGATCCACAATAAAGATCTTTTAAATTGAAATCAATCTAATGTTTTCAGCTTCATTATTTGTCCGAGATCGACATAAAACGTAACGGTAAATACACATCGTTAAATGAACACATCACAGTAAATTAATTACTGAGGACTTACAAGAACTATTTTGTGTAAATATTATCTATTATTTAGATTGGTATAGTGTCTTTTAGTGAAGTATTATTGCTACTTGATTTTTATTTCCTTTATTTTTTGTTTTAGTTTTCTTTATTTTATCATCGTAAACCAGCAAAATGCCAAATTTAAGTATAAGAGTAGTCTGAAGCAATAATTTTGCTTGAAATGATGACTTAAAGTTCTACAATTAAAGAGGTACTGCCTTGAAACATGTAAATAGGATTTATTTTATAATTTGTAGAATATTTTCCGAAACAACTGTTGTTCGTAGAGAATCTCCGTTGTCTATCTCGGACAAATGATGAAGCTGAAAACATTAAATTGATTTCAATTTAAAAGAACTTTATTGTGTATCATTTTTAACCGAATATTTTGTCTGGAGTGGACGTTAAACTTAGTTTTATGCTTCTTCGAGGTACTGCGCCAGAGACCGTAACCATCCGTAAGCAAACAGGCTACTATAAAATAAAA
Organism: Malthinus seriepunctatus; assembly: GCA_963924605.1. Taxonomy (NCBI): domain Eukaryota; kingdom Metazoa; phylum Arthropoda; class Insecta; order Coleoptera; family Cantharidae; genus Malthinus; species Malthinus seriepunctatus. The sequence continues at coordinate 28,086,924 of OZ004601.1, read as the reverse complement.
ATAAAGGATATACAAGTCAAATATAAATAATACCCTACCAAAATCTACCCTACAAATTTAAATAATATTATAGGAAATGCTTCTTTTAAGTCTTAAATAATTAATTTACTGTGATGTGTCATGTACCGAAGTGTATTTATTGTATTTACCTTAATTTTAATTCCTTCACAAACTCCTATTGCTTTTAAAACACATCTATAAACTATTTAATTTGCACGAAATGACCTCTACACGTAATAAAACATCTTAAAATCACATAAAAATGAAAATTAAACACTTAAAACGTAACTTCCAATGTTATTTAAATGGGTGTTAAATCTTTGTTTATCCTCCAATGTAGATTTTTAGGTTATGCGTGCACCAGCCCTATTCAATGAGTGTAGCACAATCTCCTGCGCCTGCACGCATCACAAAAGGCAACTACTTACTAAACTAACCTCTTGAACTATCCTTGAACAAATTAAACAAAGCAAGGAAATTGTTATAAAGTAATATGCCGTTAGGCAAACAAAAACCCAATCCGTATTATAAGTAAAGTTGTTATAGATTAAGTAAATTGCAATTACGCTTAAAAAATATACAATTTTCAGAATAATTGTTATTATTGCCATGAAAATTTGAAAGGAGTAAATTTTATTTAGATTCGTGTTAATTTTCCAAATTTTGATATAAATTTTACTTCTAGTTTTCAATAATTTTATAAATTTTCGTTTTTGTCCCCTAAAATAAAATATATAATTAGACCTCTTCTTACATACGAATAATCTGTTCTGGTTCGTAGTTATGCATTATGCAACTATAATAAATTAAGAACGTCCAAATTGCATTACTTCAGTAGGTAGAGTGCATTTCTCATTGCTTTATAATTTAGCAGTAATTGTGTGAGATCTGAGATCAACAAACTATTATAAAACTGAGCATTGAGGACACGTTTATTAGTTAATTAATAAGGGGTACGAGACCTCTTAATATAATGGTACGACGGTACGAGTTACAATTCAGCAAGTAGCAAGTTCAATCAACTGAAAAGGAAAACCCGAGAATGCCTCAAGTCACTACAAGCTTCATCAGCGTCTCATAAGTCGCAATAAGTTAAATCTGCGTCTGCCTCAGTGTCTGTACCTGTCCGGTGAGCTGAAACGTATTTTTCTCTTTATACCAATAGATGAGGCATTTAACCACATAAAACGTCTTGTTAAAAGAGCCAAAAATGAACAATATTGTAAAATTACAAAACATTGAAAAAATAATCCAATAGCAGAAAAACAATCCAAAATTATATTAAAACCTCCAGATAATGGATAAAAACTTAAACAATATCCAACCCCAATCCAAATGACCAATGTGCTAATAAAGAATTTAATCTGATATTGTTGATTCGATCTCTTAATATTAAAAGTTGGAACTCGTAATTCTTTAATATTTTCATCCACTTGAGACAAATCGATTATTATTTGAACCATCTACAAATTTATTTTCATTATTTTGATTTCCTCTCTTGCTCACTTACATCTTTCCTAAATTTACAGTTTAAATAAACGGTGCTTATTATATTTAGTGTATTGGTAACACCAACGAAAGTAGCACAAATGGTAACAACAAGCCATGAAAACACTTCTCCGATTGATTGAACAATATCGCGATACTCGACAAATAAAGACGTGGTTAAAAATAAAAAGCAGCACAAAAAGCTCAAAGGAGAAAAATTGTCAAAATTATTCCTGTTTAAACTAAAAGGAATAATTCCGACGATTTTAACCAAAAAGAACATTGGTTGGAATATTAAAAATATATTTTTGCTTTCTTCCAACATTTTTCCCTTTTTTATATTCTCTGCACAAGTGCACACCTAGTAGTAGAGTAGAAATGTTTAATACTGTAAGGATTGATTTTTAAAATTTCATAAATCATTTTGTTTCATGTAATAATTATTATCGTATTACGTAATTTATTGTTAATATCTTTTTATACAAGTTTTAATATTTATTGACTTAATAGTAATGTAAATTTAATGGAAAAATAGGTCCAGTTGTGTAAATAAAATCAAACTAAGTACAGAATGAGTCACAAAACTTATTATTTTGACAATGGGTGCATTCACCGGATGTGATAGTTGTGGAGAAGCTACCAACTGCTACAGCACTAGCGCTACTATCGTGCGGTAATTTTGTTGAGTGAGCGGATATCGAGATAGTTTACCATAATGCAAATAAAATGCACTCAATAAAATGGCGAACGCTCCGCATACGTTCCCAAAACAGGGGTAAGTCGCCGAACGATTTGGTAGCTACTCCACAACTGTTACGTCCGGTATATGCACCCATTTATTCCATACCTTTTATTATTACTGTATAACCGAGTCCCCCCCCCGTTCCCCCGCTTGCGTTGTCTACAATTTGGAGTTTAAAATGGCACATTTGACTAAAGTTGATTGCGCTGTATCTCTGTAAGTAACAATCCGACTCAAATATATATTTTTTAATTTGTTAGATAATACACTCATGGACAAAAATATTGCAAAATTTTTACTATCCGGACCGCGCTTCCTCAGAGCACTTTTATATCTATTTAAGCATGTGGTATCAAAGGTAAGAATTTAGACTACATGTCTAACAAGTTTTAAAGGCTTTAAACGGTAAAGTAACAAGTAATAAATAGCAATAAACAATAGTCCGCAATAGTCTAAAAAACGACGGAAGAATTGGCCGATGAGAATCGCAAAAATGTCTCGTGAACAAATTTAATTGTTTGTAAGTAAGACTAGTTAGTAAAAATTCGAAGTTACCAATTAATAGTTTAAAATGATTAAAAAAGGAAAATTGAAAATGTCGTTGAAAAGTAGTCGTTTTGTTCAATATCTGATAATGTCCTCGCAAATGGTCCTCGGTGAATTTTTCTAAAAAAATAGTATGTTGTTGTTTTTGACTTACTGAACAGAAGTCTTCGTGGCCACAAAGTTTAAAAGTTAATATTTTTCTTGCTACAGAGATTTAAACTGATGCATTTAATGTTTCACCAGTTTCACACAACTGTGATTTGTCGAATTTAATACGATTTCGTCAATAAACATCAATAAACGCATTTATGAACCAGAAATGCTATTTTAGTCTTTGGATAATTATTCATAAATATCAAAATTAAAGATTTTTTTGCACATACTTTCGGCCCTGCTACTAACTTCGTTATAATGGAGCTGCGAAGTCGCTTTCTCCGAAATCCATCACAGGTATCACGTAAATAATTTGGGCAAGCTTCGGGAAACATTTGCTGAATATGGTTAAATAGTTCTTCGTCACATATTTGTAATGCTTCTTGCAGAGATGAAGGACCAGCTGCAACATCCATATTGTGGTAGCTGCAAAAATATTATTATTACAGGAGAACTATGAGTAAACGGCATTAATGAACTAAATTTTCAGTTAAAAAAATATTATAATATCTTATCTATTTTTTTTAAAAAGTAGTTTTTAATTATTGATTTAAAATAAATTCTTTACACAAACCACGTTAAGGGGGCCATATTTAACAAATGGACGGGGAAGGTGATATTTAGACATTCCGCTCTTAAGCTTTAGCGCCTTTAATATCTGGTTGATATCACTAATATTTCCAATTCCTGATAGGGTAAAGTTCAAAGAAGGCACTAAAGTATTTGTATATAAAAAATAACAGCCTAATTAGTGAGAAAAATGCAGTTGAACTTGGTGAAATTTAAAAAAAGACAGGATGTTGTTTCTACCCAACATCCGTTGTTTTTTTTGAATTTCACCAAGTTCAACTGCATTTTTCTCACTAACTAAACTCTTATTTTTTATATACAAATACTTTAGTGCCTTCTTTGAACTTTACCCTATCACGAATTGTAAATATTAGTGATATCAACCGGATATTAAAGGCGCTGAAGCTTACGAGCGGAATGTCTAAATATCACCTTCCCCGCCCATTTGTTAAATATCGCCCTCTTAAAAGTAAAATGAGTTAAAAGCGGCATTGGAGAGGAAAAATACCAACTTAGGTAACTGCGCATCCCTCATTTTCGTCAGCTTAAAATATTTTACCTCTATACTTAATAAATAGATACCTTCGGTGTCAATTGATTTAGTATTAATTGTTCTAAGACATAAATTGCCCAAATTAATTAATAATAATTAATTGATCCGGGTTATAAAAATTTTTAATTTTGATCCATGACATTGAACAACCAATAAGTAGTATAAATTTTAAGCAAATATATGGGGTGTTACATAAAAAAATAATTCAATTAATCCTATAAGCTCAGGGTTTCATCTTTTTTATAAAATTTAAATGCGACTAAAAATAAATCGTCCACAAAAAATGACTTAAGGGTGGCGTTTACGTAAAATACTAGAATCTAGATCTTACCAGGCTTTTTGGTAAACCATCTGCATTTAAGAAGCTACACTTTATGGGACCATTTTGTGATAATAATAATTGTATATTACAGAGAGCTGACCAAGTTATTGTCGTTTCTACGAAAATTTGCATTAAATGTTGTAATTTTCAAAAATGAGTTAATCTTTTGAATGCGACAATCAATTTTGATAAAATTTGTTTTAAATGAAAGCTAATATAACAGGTTACACAGTGCATATATTTTATAAGTTGAAATATCTCTATATTTCTCAATAATTATACCAAAACTATCATTATTTTGCAGTATTTTAGATGCTAAAAAATGTCGAAGTTTGTGATTTTTTTTTAGGTACTTAGAGAATCTTAAGGACTTTGAAAAAACATGCAATAGGTAGATAATTTTATCTAATTTATGATAGAATTTTTTCAACTTGATCATTTAAAAATTGCGGAAGATTAACTCATTTTACTGACCGCATGTTTTCCTATATACTCAGTATAGGCAGGACGCGCACCTTAAAGATAGTTTAAATGACATAAAGGTTTCACTTTTTAATTTATTGAAAAAAGATCGATTTATCAATTACGTTCTAACGGGGTCAAAAGTTGGTTAAGGACGCTATAAGTCTTTCGCAGCCAGCCCTTTTTAAATTCCGATTTATGCCTACTGTATAAAAATCATTAAAATATTTGCAGTACTTTTGATGATAAAGCGATTTTTCTAAGTTTTAACCCCAACTTTGAGAACCTGTAACTTGGTAGGGTAGGGGTGAGTTTTTGTAGATAATTTCAAGAGGAGCAAATGTCTTATTTTACTCCCAGGAAATCACTGTAGGCGTTTGTCGGTGTTATTCCGGGACACCCTGTATAATAGCAGTTATCAGTTTTCTTCTCTCTAAGTGTTATTTTGACAGCAGACTTAAGATTCCGAGTGATAGTAATACAACCATTGTTGTAGGAAATTTTACGATCTACAAATTTGGTAATACGAGTAGCTATTCTTATCGAAAAATCGATAGTTTATGAGATATATGGGAAAAACTGCATTTTCTGACCTTCGTCCGCATATAAAATTTTTAGCTGTAGTCGGATCGATGGGGACTTTTGAGACATTGTTTATTACGACAATCTCAAGGTTCATACAAAAATCCAGCTTTCTGGGAATTTTTCCGAGGTCAAATTTTAAATTGATTAGACTATTATCACATCAGTTATTCCCTACAAATAATTGAAAACTCTCTAATTTGTTAAAACACTTTTTAATTTAGTGTAATCGTTTAATGTCCTCTTGAATAAATAATTATACACGAAACTATTATTTCGTAATTATTTTAAATGTAAAAAACCTTTAGTTTAAATCTACATTTCCTTCAAAATGATATATTCCAGTTTCAAGTGTTCACATAAAATTGCAAGATTTTTAGCTCTTGTACCACCGATCGAATTTGAAAATAACGACAAGCTCTGGTTGTTTAGATGTCACTCGCTTTTTGTGATTGGTCTTATTATTGGAGGATATTTGTTGTCGACAGTTGCAAAATGGCTTTACTTTTATCAAGAATCATTGGAAGTTCTTACAACAATCGATATTTTGCTCAACACTTCAACAATGATGTCTAGTGTTATTTTTATAACACGCTCTTCATTTTTCACTTTTGAAGATTACAAAACGCTATCGATTAAATTCGTGTACGTAAATCGTATTTTACAAGGAAAGGTGAATAAGAAATTAAAAATTTTTTTCTCTGTGAAAGTACTAACCTTTCATTTGGAAGCTTTGATATTTTTTCTCAGCGACATCTACGTTTGGTATCCTCATCTTGGATATAAAGTTTTTCCGATATTTTTACCAAGAGAAATTTTTCTTTACTACATATTGTTTTCAACTGTAACAATTTGCAATTATGGACTGGCAATTTTGAGTCTCTTCACAAGTTTCAATGATTATTTAAACGTTCAATTGAGAAAAGTTATTACAAAACCAAAAATAATGATAAAAAATGAAGAAATGCAAACTCAAAAGGACGTTTTATTCGTAAAAGAAGAAATGAAACAATTGAGATGTGTTTTCGACAGTTTAATCGAAATGGTTCGATTATTTAATTCGATATATGGGTGGCAAGCCTTTTTTGTGTTTCAAACTATTTTTATGGGATTTTTAGAAGTTGTCAATTTGATTATACAGTATCTTTTGCGTTCTGTATTTTATGAATATGTCGGATCAAGATACTACATGTTGATTATTACTTGTCTCTGCTGGTTGTCGTGTTTAGCGGTATGTACTTAAATTAATTCTCATTTAAGGTGTGATGAAGTTTATCAAGATTTTATCAAAATGACAAAAAAATTACAGAATATAATTGTAGCTCTCATTTTACTTTTTAATCAATCAATATAATATTTACGACTGATGTATTAAATTTGTTCCACACTTTTGGAACACATTGTATAATCGAAAATAGTCACAATTCTCTATTTCTAGTCTCTAGTATCAACTTATTTTTGTTTTTCGGTCCACCGTTCAGTCCATCACCATCCGCTTTTCATAAACCACTTGTCTGCTTTTCTATTTACTTAAAATTAATTTTTCTTCTTCCCTTTTCCATCCCATTTCTTTTACTAGCTACACTTTTCTGTTGTATTGATTTTAATAGTTGATTATAATGGTTGTTGATTATTCGTTTCCATTTTTTAGATTATGGGAGTAGTTGTAGCAGTGACATGTGACATGACAACAACAGAAGCTCAAAAAACTGCTGCGGTTTGTTACAATTTGTTATTAGAAGTACCACCAGCAAGCAAAGATGTACGCGATCGCGTTTTAAGAGAAGAATTACAAGTGTTGGCACAGCAAGCAACACACCAATTTCCGCATTTTTCTGCCGCGGGATTTTTCAAAATTGATTACACTATGCTATTTGGCCTTCTTGGATTGGTCACAACTTATGTCATTGTGTTGATACAAATCAATAAGTAAATGCTTGTTTTATAGTATCAGAATGAAATATTTTGTATACTTATGATTTGTATGTTCTATGCAAGGGTTAAGTCAAATGTACGTTCTCAAACATTTCTGAAGTAGTCTCATTCTTTGAGACATTGGACACTTCACATTATACTATTTTAGGACACTGTTGCACCAAGCGAAAATTTGTTCAAAAATGTAACATTTTTTTATATAAATCTAGGGTGCACCATTACAATATGTATTGTATATCCCTCTCCAAACATTAGCAATTTACTTATTTGCACGCAAGAGAAGTGACTGATCGTACAACCTGTTCCTGCACGTGTTACTTAATTTCAAAACACTTTTATACACTATTGTAATTGCAACTGTATAAGCAAATACATACCTAATTCTGCTACTATAGCTTTGATTTCAACTCTTCAAAATATTAGTTGTTGAGATCAGAGTTAATAAAATATAAAAACCTAGAGGTTGTAGTTCCATTACCCTTATCCTGGTAAATTCTCTCTCAAATGATAATACCTCTTAAACTAACGTCTAGTCGACGTATATGTACGTCGACTATCGAATCGAATATCGAATAGCTTGGCAGAGGATTTTAAAGTCGAGTACATACTTTAACTTTTCACATACTTAAGGTGGAGAGACACACACACAGGCTCTTACTTGTGCTTATATGCGCAGTTTTGGCCTGCACAAACCTGTACATGTACAGTCACTTATGTCTCCACCATAAGTATGTGTCTCCTCGCCTAAGAAACGGTTAAAGGGATTGTTATTTGCTTTAATTCAAACAAGATACATATTTTATTTACTAGTTACCTACATTTCATTTTTCTGTTTTATTAAGAAAGCATTTAATAAATTTGAATAAATCTATAAATTCATTCCACATCTTCTAAACCATGCCTTTAAGCTTTAAAGTAGTTATCATAAGACATTTGTATTCCAATTGTAACTAATGAGTACATAAAAATTAAATTAATTATCTAAAATAAAAAGATTAACTTCTAATAAATGCCTTACATATAACAGAGAGGCTAAAATGAGTGTAATTATTTTAATTATTGGTTCTTTGTAGTTTTCTTGTAGTACTTTGTACTTAGAAACGTATCAGCGCACACTTAATCACTGCAAATCATATTAGATCATACAAGACATCATAAAAGTTCTCATGAAGACTCTAGTCAACATCAGACTATATCTCATACAGTAGGACTACTACAGAGCACAAAATAGAAACGCCAGATGAGACCAAATTACACCAGAACGCAGCTCACTATAACATTAGCTAATAATATTAAACTCTTCTAGATCACAATAGACCACTCGAACGCATACAATCTCATCAGTCATCAGATACTAATACTAGATAACCGAATTATTCTATGATTACACTCAGTTTAACAGTTAATATAAGATACTCACAGTATGTAATAACTTTTCTTCAACTGTAAATAGTCCACATGGAGAAAATTTAACTTTGTATTGGATAATTTCCAACGAATAACATAAAATCTAAAATACTATAGTAGTATTAATTTATTTTTAACAAGATGAAAACAGTGCCATTACCTCTAGTTCGGTTTCTCTGGGCAAAATCCTATTTGAAAATAAATTTTGAATCGAAGCTCTTATGTTAAAAGCCTAAAAACTATTATTTAAAACCAAGACATAACATATGAACATGACATGACATGACATGACATGACATGACATGACATGACATGACATGACATGACATGACATGACATGACATGACATGACATGACATGACATGACATGACATGACATGACATGACATGACATGACATGACATGACACAAAATGCCTTTTGTGATGAGTGCTAACGCCAGTAACTCGTACGTTTAACAAAAGATTGTGCTGGAAACGATCAAAGATAAAGATTATTTACAACCAGGTACTATAAAGTTCTTGATTAACTAATTTCTAAATTAAATTTAACATGTAATTTTTGATTTGCCTTTTGAATCAATTCCAATAGGGTACCTGGAGGCCGGTAGAATTAATTTTAAGTCGACAAAAGTTTTATAGTACCAGCTGGTACTGACTGAAATACTTTAAATCCAATGGTTGATTAGTGATTTGCTGGGCCTACACTAATCATCAAAGGCAGCTTTAAGTGCACTAACCTCTTTAACTGCACTTGAACAAATTAAACAAAGTAACGAAATTACTATAAAGTAAAATGCCGCTAGGAAAATAAAAAAACGTAGCTCAATAATCTGATACGTATCAGTAAAATGGTTCTCCATTAAGAAAATTGTAATTAAGCTTAATAAAGTTACAAGGTTCAAAATAATTGCGGTTATTGCTATTAATATTTGAAAGGAATAAATTCTGTTTACATCGCTACTAATTTTCCATATTTTTATGTAAATTTTACTTATAGTTTTTAATAATTTCATAAATTCTTGTTCTCTAAAACAAAATATCTAATTAGATATAATCAGTAGAGGTGGGAATTGTAGTTCATTTTGCTGAATAGTTTATACTGAACTAGTAGATACACCGAAATGAACTAGTTCAATTGAATACTTCAAAATGAACTATAGTTCATCAATGAACGAATGAACTATATCATTGATACAGTTCTAAGATATAGTGGACATCATCGATGATGATCTGAGATTTTTTGTAATTTTCAAGGTCAACGAGCTTAGATCGACTTTAGAAATTTTTAAACATATATTTTTGTCTATGAAATTAAGCAAGTTCATTAAGCAAAACAAAAAAACACGATGTAGGATTTTCAACAATTGTACTTTTATATTTTTCCATTTATTTTCATTTGGCCCCAATTTCACTTGGCGACACCGGCGATTGCCGGTCAACCGGCCTGGCCAGTCCGGGCTTAGAAGCAATCATTAATCAAACGTAGAAAAGAGTCCATCAATAATGCTGGTTCATAACGTTACTGGTAGGTAGCAAATGCATCATGAAAAGTCCTAGTGCCGTCCTGCAATTTTGCATTTTCAAATGAATTCTACCAAACGGCTGAACCTTCTATTATTATCAGAGTTGTTTTATACATTCTACCGTGTTAGGTTAGGTTAGGTTAGAGACAATTGAATAAATAGATCCTGAAGGAGGCTTAGCTACCGTTGCCTATAAGAGAAAAGGCGACGGAAACGACATTTTGGAAAACTATGGATGACCCATTCATTTGTCGAGTTTACGTTATCATTGGCTGTCATGATCTTTCCTCATAAGTGGGATTATAAGCAACCATGGACGGGAAATCGCTATATTTAGAAAACCATTGCGCTACATATTATTAGCTAAATGGTTCCTGCTAGAGTGGCAGCTATTTATTCAATGCTAGAGACAGACTAGTGTAAATTCTAAAATCTCTAGCTTCCCTTTCCCACCATTTATGACGGCTACCGGCGCAGCCGAACCGCTGTCAAATTAATCTTTCTCAGTTTTTTTCCCCAGAGACCTAGGATCGGGTGCTCTATGAGACCTACAAGTATACTCCTTTGGTCGTGAACATACCCAAGTACTCAGAACATTGGTTAGGGTTAGGTGTGATCAACTTTGGAAAAAGTGCCTTCTATTGGCTCCTTCCTAACTGCCTCATGGCGGAGCACTAGGCGCCGAACCGAAGCTTTCTCAATGTTTATATGGCATCGGTTGCTCAGTCCCACCTGAGATAGGGTAGCTTTCTTATAAGCTTGACGAAATCACCCGTTGATCCGGAAGCACACCGACCAGTTACAACTTGCACGCTACTCTAGACCGTCCAGTCTATTATTCTTTTTATGTAGCACTCTAACTCCTTTCCTTCTGCTACCAGAGGCATTTTTTAAACACGGTCACCCTTGCAATCGGGTTATCGGGTAGCCCTACTGACAGTTTCATGGATCTCGGAGTGTAGGTAGTTTAGAAACAATATTACCTTACCTATTAGAGTGTAATGATCTGAAACGTATTTTTCTTTTTATACCAATAGCTGATGCATTTAGCCACATAAAACGTCTGGTTAAAAGAACCAAATATGAACAAAAGTGTAAAATTACAAAACATTGAAAAAATGATCCACTCGAAGAGATGAACTCCAGAATTAAAAGAACATTTAAAATCAAGCTATCTCCAGCTAATTGATAAAAAATTAAATAAAATACAACACCAATCCAAATGATCAATGCGCTAACGAAGAAGTAAATTTGATTTTGTCGGTTTGATCTTTTAATATTAAAAATTGGAACTCGCAATTCTTTAATACTTTCATCCACTTTAGACAAATCAATTATTATTTGAACCATCTACAAATTTAATTTCATTTTTTAGAACTATCGTCTTGTTCACTTACGTCTTTGTGGAATTTACAGTTTAAATAAACCGTACTTATTATATTCAGAGTGTTGGCCAAGTTCGCAAAATTATTACAAAGATTTACAATAAATAAACGAAACTCTAAATCTCTGATTGATTCTACAATATTGAGATATTCTAGAAATAAACAGGTAGTTAAGAATAAAAAGCACCACAAAACGCTCAAAGGGGAAAATTTATAAAAATTATTCCTGTTTAAACTAAAAGGAACAATTCCGACGATTTTAATCAAAAAGAACATTGGTTGGAATATTAAAAAAACATTTTTGGTTTCTTCAAACATTTTTTACTTTTTATGTTTTAATGTATTACTACTCTTGCAATGTCCCAATAGGAATTTAAATTTAAAAATTCATCGATCTTATTGTTTGTTGTAACAATTGCCCTAACATGTAATTTATTGTTTGCATTTTCATGCACAGTTTTCAATATTTATTGATTTAATGGTAATGCATATTTATTGGAAAAATAAACTCAGTTGAGTAAACTAAATCAAACTAAGTACAGGGTGGGCCGCAAAAACATTTATCCGATATCATCAGAGACGTATTTATAGGAAACGCAAAGACGGCTTGGGCAATGTGCAGTTAATGCCGCTCTGCTGTCAATAATAACAGTTGGGCAGCAGGGTGGCACTATTTTCTTAAATAAATTCTTGAGTATATTATATTATATTCATATACAACTGATACGTGAAAACAATTTAATCAGATCACGCTTAATTGCACAAAGTCATACTAGACTAAACAAGGCATCATCAGAGCTCTCAAAAACTAACTAAACCAAAAAAGACATCAGATCACAGTAACAGACAGATGAAATGACATATGGGATGACAGATGGGACGACAAATGGGATGACAGATATGTTAACAGTTGAGTTGACAGATGGGTTAACAGATGGGATGACAGATGATTCCCTGAAAAATAAAAAGACATACGAAATGACGTATATCATGACATATGAGCCCCCCTATAATGACAGATTGGCATTTGACAGATAGCAGAGTTGGGCAAGATACTTATAAAATGTATCTTTGATACAAGATACATGATAATTCAGTTTTGAATATCTTTGATACAAGATACTTTCACCTCAAGCATCAGAGATACAAGATACTAGATACAAGATTTTTGTTCGAAAGATACAAGATACTGATACTTGATGCTTGATAGTTTTTTCATCATTCTATTTTTCCGTGAATTTACCACCTAATAGCAGACTTGAAATGTCCCTAGCCGTACTACCTAAATTGATATATTTCACTGAAGTAGTGATAAAAATAAATTGTTAAAAATTAATTAACTTCGCTAATTACACATTAACACTTAGAGTACCAGCCGGGTCCATCGGACCCGAATCGCACTTTCAATTCAGTATTTCTCATTCAAATTTGAAAATTATGACTTGTTATTTTGTGACTTTTTCTAACTTCCTATTTTGAATAACTATTTCTAATTTTTTTTCATTTAATCAACTTCCTTCCCTATGTAATAAAAAAAGCAGCGCCGCGTACCAGTCGGGTCCGACGGACCCGTACATATAAATGCGTTGTATTTTATGGAATTGCCGTTATTTTTTTAAGTATTTTGGATGAATCCGTATATTTCGGGGCTGCTTAATCGATCTGTAACCATAATGAATTCATTTGAGCATCCTTTGGGTGCAAAACCCTTATTTTCCTCCTGGGCGTTGTAAAAATCTTCTTCTAAAAGGGGTCCATTAAAATGATACTGCCCCTTTGGTTAATGAAATGAAACTTGGTAGATAGTTTACTAGAACCATATTCTGTACGATGAGATAAAAAAATATTAATAAACAAAGCCTTACTGGCATGATTTTAAAATTTTTGAAAAATTGCTTTTAACAGCATTATAGAGGCAAAAATGGCGATTTTAAGCCCATGGAGTTGCTCAGATAGATTCCAAATGGTCACAGATCGATTCGACACCCTTAAAATACTTTTCACGATAAGATGCCGCCAATATCAGATCTTTTTACAAGAAAGTACGGTAAATATCAGATTTTGAAAAAAGAGGGTGTGCAGCGCCCCCTTGAATATTTATTTGGTCTTATTGAACAAAATTACTCTACATGGTTCCAGTAAACTATTATGTATCGAGTTTCATTCCATTTATTAACAAAAAGTGCAACGTAGCTGAGGTATTCGCCATGTATATAGCCCTCAGAGCCCTCATTAAAGGGGGTGTACAGCAGCCCCCATCGAATATTTTTTAATTCTCATTGGAAAAAATTAACCTATATGGTTCCAGTAAATTATGTGCCGAGTTTTATTCCATTAACCAAAAGTGCAGTATCATTTTACGTGTAAACCGCATTAATAGTAGAAATAAATACTCAGAGTGATAGTGAAATAAGCGAAATTCAGGAAGGGCGATATTGAATTATCAATTTTTTTTTATCAACATATAAACAAAATAAATGCATAAAAACGAAAATTAAAAAAAAACTTCAAAAAAATGAAAGTAGACCTATTATTAATGTATTCAATGTACACTCGGGTCCGTTGGACCCGGCTGGTACTTCTCGCATAGTTTTTTTCTTGGTACTCTAAGTGTTAATTAATCTTCTTCCAAATAATTTTTGAATGAACGATATTTTCAGTTCAATACAAAGAATTTTTAATTTTAATATAATTACCTATATTATGTTTTATAGACGTCGGGGATTTAGAACGTAAAGAATTCTTATTTACACTGCATCAATCATTTTGTTTAATGTAACAATTTATTACCCTATCATTTGAATGTTTCATTTTCTTAGAAAATTTTCAATATCTATTGATTTAATGGTAATGCATATTTAATGGAAAAACAACGGCAGTAGCTATACTGTAAATTTTTTCATGCGTACTATTATCATTTTCGGTTAAACCGGTAGTAAAGTATGTTGGGTGTCTCTAGATAACTAATTTAACGAGCTTTTCAAATATTAAAAAAATTACAGAGGACTGTACTTTGACCTTTTTGAACTTTTTATAATAATAATTACCGACCAAGTTATAAGGGAAAAACCACAAAATAGTTCTATTGGCCGTGACTTACCATGGCCGTAAATAAATAAATTTGTAATTTTTGTTTTCAATTGGGGCTCTAGATGTACTGGGTGATTTTTTTAAGTGGTACTAACATTGGGATCTCGGAAACCGTAATAGTTACGAGGCTGGTTAAATTAGCAAAAAGTTGCATATTTTGATGATCTTTAAGAATCTGTTTAGAAAATTTCAAAATTCAAAATGGCTTCCGAGATAATGCTGAAAAACAAAAAATTGGCAATTTCGTTTTTCGACTGTAGTTTCAAAATGGCGTACTTTAAAAAAAAAATTTTAAGAAATATTTTTAGGAGATCAAAAAAGCTATCAAACGATACCAAACTCGACTTTTTACCTCATCGACGCGAAACGTCGCGACGTTCAACTTTTCATTTTCTTATGGGGGACATATTATTTTTTTTGCAAATATTACTCAGTAGGCTTATCTAAATTCGGATACCAAACGACAGCTTCCTATCTTGAAGTTTTCTTAATTTTCACAACTTTTCAGGTTATGTTATGTTATGTTAATATTTTACTTTAGGTTATTTTTTACGATAAAAAATAACGACGAAAACTTAGTTTTTAAATTTTTATAAAAGTAATTTATTCAAGAAATAAAATTTCATTACTAAGATTTTTAATAAATAAATAATAATTTGATTTATTTTTATTTCCAGCTCAAATTACTTTTCTAAAAATTTAGAAACTAAGTTTTATTCGTCATTTTTTATCGTAAAAAATAACGTAAATATTATAATAAAGTAAAATATTAACATAACGTAACATAACATATCCTGAAAAGTTGTGAAAATTAAGAAAAGTACAAGATAGAATGTTGTCGTTTGGTATCCGAATTTAGACAAGCCTACTGAGTAATATTTGTTAAAAAAGTGATAGGTCCCCCATAAGAAAATGAAAAGTTGTACGTCGTGACGCCTAGCGTCGATGTGATAAAAAGTCGAGTTTGGTATCGTTTGATAGCTTTTCTGATCTGCTTAAAATTTTGCCCGAAATTTTTTTTCTAAAGTACTCCATTTTGAAACTACAGTCGAAAAACGAATTTGCAAATTTTCAGTTTTTCTGCATTATCTCGGAAACCATTTTGAATTTTTGAATTTTTTAAACGGATTCTTAAAGATCATTAAAATATGCAACTTTTTACTAATCTAACCAACCTCGTAACTCTTACGGTTTCCGAGATCCCAATGTTAGTACCACTTAAAAAAATCACCCTGTATTGCATATTATAGCCATTTAAAAATAAATTTGGCCCAAATTTGTAAAAATTAGCCGAAAGTAGACACCTTATTTTTGAACACCCTGTATAGATTTCTTATGAAAGCTTAGTTTTCCAATGAAATACATAATTATAAAGTAACTAAAATCAAATTTCATCAAAATCGGTTCAGTAATTTTTGCTCCACAGCTGTTACATTCATCCATCCATCCAGACTGACGGACGGCCTCTCAGAATTTTTTTTTTGCATTTTTGAAATACATAACTCAAAACGTTGAGAAATGAAATACAAAAATTTTTTTTTTTCTAGATTATAACAACTTCTTTCAGTTGGGTAAATTAAATCGAATTAAGTAGGTACAGTCAGCCTCACAATTATTGGTTACCCTGGCTATACGCCAGGGTGGCTATTAGATAACAACGACAAAAGGACAAAAAAGGAGGTTGTTGATTTACTACTTCTTGGCAAAATAAAGTTACCCCTAAATTTAAATAGGGTGTGTTCTGATGGTTGCATCCACAATTAGTACTAAACGTATAGCCAGGGTGGCAATTAAATATGAGGCTGACTGTACATTAGTGAGTCACAGACATATTTTGGTCAATTTTCTTTATTATTTATTCCATAATAATATAGAGTAAGTAATATAAATATGGTTCAGTTTTTCTTAGTTTACCAAGACGTGACCACCTTAATAAGTATAAATAAAGATGACTTATTTATAGCAGAGTCGAATTAACGGAAAAAACAGCACTTTTAGAAAAAGCGTAGGGATAGCAATTTTCTTTCACGAATCGCTTTATGTTGGGACGCTTATTATGGGAGAGATTTTTCCAGATCAGAGGCGTGCGGGAACAGGGTCAAAATCGTCTTTGTTTGTTGCAAAACTGCTAGTTTTGACAATATATTTGATCACATTGAAGATAGCAAAAAAATACATCTTAGGTAATTTGTAACGTATAAAATTACAAAGAGAATGAGACCGATCTGAGCCTAAACGAATAGTTCGTTTATGAAGAAAAAAATGGAAACCATAGTCATTAATTTTTAAATTTAATTTAAAAAAAAAGTAAGAGGCAAAACTTTTTGAAAATGCTTTTAAAAGATGCATTTTAATACAAAGAAACACTGTACCAAATTTCAACTTCTAATATATATTTAAACAGCCACAATCGCTATAGAAGACTAAAAATTTCCAACCACGAATAAAGTTGGAGCAAATGATGATAGAGGGTGAAACTTTTTTTCGAAAGAAAGGTATGGCCAAGCACTTTCAAATAATAGAAAATTTTAATTTTTTATCAACTTCTTCCTCCTTTTTTCGCCTTATGTTTTTGACTTGTTTTACTGTTTTGTAAACAAATAACAGTTTAATCACTTACAATGCATGATACTATAACTAAATATTTAGTTATAGTATCATGCTTACAATGTGATAAATATGTGATGTACTACTTGTACATCATACTTGTATTTGCTCCAACTTTATTCGTGGTTGAAAATTTTTAGTCTTCTAGCCATTGTAGTTGTTTAAAAAAATATAGAAAGTTGAAAATTGGTACAGTGTTTTTGTGTATAAAAAAGCATCTTTTAAAAGCATTTTCAAAAAGTTTTGCCTCTTACTTTTTTCTTAAATTAAATTTAAAAATTAATAACCTTTCTATGGTTTCTATTTTTTTCTGCATTAACGAAATATTCGTTTAGGCTCAGATCGGTCTCATTTTCTTTGTAATTTTATACGTTACAAATTGCCTAAGATGTATTTTTTTGCTATCTTCAATGTGATCAAAGATATTGTCAAAACTAGCAGTTTTGCAACAAACAAAGGCGATTTTGGCCCTGTTCCCGCACGCCTCTGACCTGGAAAAATCTCTCCCATAATTAGGGTTCTAACATAAAGCGATTCGTGAAAAAAAATTGCTATCCCTCCGCATTTTCTTTAAAAATTTAGTTCGACGCTACTATTAGTTGAGTTTAACAGTTTAACTATTTAATTTAGTTAATACATTTATTGTAAATTATTATTAAATACTCCTGTCAATTATAACCAACAGTTAAAATATTTCTGCAACCCAAGGTTAGAGTGTAGAACTTCATTAAGAATGGCGTTTAATTAATTCTAAGTCATGCCTTCATATCCTAAGCTTTCCAGATTTTCTCAAAAGACATTTGCATTCCAATTATAACTAGCGAGTACATTGCAATACCACTAATTATCTAAAATAATAAGACTTAAATCTAATGAATATACCTATAACAGAAGCTAAGATCAGTGTAATTGTTTTAGACCAACTTGATTACTTATCAATGTTAGAAAAGGCAATGCATTTTTAAGGTCTTGTAGTTAATCCGATCATATTAAGGTAGGGGAGACCGGGAACAATTGAAACAAGAGACAATTTAAACAGTCGTCATAATGAGCGGAATTCGCGGTTAAATTAGTACGCAAATGTGTCGTTAGAACAGTATTTACATGCTCTTTAGACTGACAAGACAATTAGCGATTGCAATTAAACAATATCGTTTTATTATTAATAAAGTGTTTTAGTGCATGCATAGTAAATTTTTCTATTAATGCAAAAAAAGTGACTGTGAAATAAAATCAATAGGTATCAACCTTCAACCATTTTTATTTTGTTATTTGATGTATTGTCGTTACTTTAAGTAGTTAAAATTATTACTGTAATATGAGATTAAGAAAATATTTGAATGTTTGTATAAAATGTGCTGTGGGGACAATTGAAACAAACCACGATGGGGACAATTGAAACATGTTATACAAGGGGAACGTGATTAAAAAAAAGAAAGTTAGGAAAAGTCTTATGATAGGAAGCAAAACACCAGCCAAATAATACTCAACATAATCAACGCATTCAGAGTGATACAGAGGAGGAATATTTGTGTGATACACAAATATTTTTGTTTAGTTTGTTTCGAACTATATAGCTGTATAGCCGTCCGGGAAAGGGGTGGATTGTAAAAAATGATGTTATGATAAGTGCACTCGTCCAGAAGAATTATATTTGTCACAATTGTTAAACAGAGTAATGTTTGAACTATAAAATCACCTAATGTAAATTCGTTTCAATTGTCCCACATAGATGTTTCAACCGTCCCAGCCACGGGGACGAATGAAACATTTCGGCCACCTCAACTGTTTTTGAAATATCTTTTTTGTATATTATTACAAATTAACGAAATGATATAACTAGAAAGACTAAAGTCCCTAAAGCATACATTAAATTTTTGAAAATCATGATATCAACGGAGGAAAATGAAAAACAATTAAAAATGTTTCAATTGTCACCGGGTTCCCCTACAACAGAGCACACAAGATCCCTCACCACGTTAAAATTTATTAGACTTCGCTATCACTTCAACCTAAATTAAACTACAACAGTACGATACCGACTCTACATAACCCAGTTATTCTATAATTACACTTAACTTAACTCACTGTTGGTACTGGTACTATAAAGTTCTCGCTTAACTAATGTCAGCATTAAATTTAAGATAGAATTTTCGATTTGTTCTTCCACAAAAATTGAATAAATCATTAATTTTGATTGGTTAAGGTCGAAATTAGAAGTTTATAGTAACGACTACCTATTTGTCTGTTTACTCTTACTCACTGTATGTAACAATTTTGTATCAACTGTAAATAGTCCACACGGAGAACATTTGACTTTGTATTGCATAATTTCTAACGAATGACATTAAATCTAAAATATCAAAGTACTTTATTTTTAGAATATTTAACAAAAATTGCCTTACCTCTAGCTCGGTGTCTCTGTGTAAAAACCATTTGGAAGAAAATAAATTTTGAACCAAAACCCTCCCTTCAAAGGCCTAAAAAGCATTTTTTAAAACAAATACCTAATATAGAAGAAAATGCCTTTTGTGGCATTGGTGCTGATGCAAGAACCTTAGCGTATGTTTTGCTTTTACTTCAGATGGATAAGCTAGCTGGCAACAATCTAATCGAAAAAATCTATCGATAGTTAGTGATATATCGTTTAACGATACGTACCTAAATTAAAAATTATTCATACATCGAAAAATTAATGTCGGTATAACCATTTCTTATATTAATAGATAGTATATTCGGTATATCAATAGTTATCGATTAGCTATGTATAATTATCGATAGTTATGTTATGAATAATTATCGATATGCTAACCGTATTCTATGCTAAAATTAATTTTAATTCGAAAAATTTTTAGTATTGGCTATAAAATTTGAGACCAATCCAATGAATGTATAGTCTGTTCCAGCCAAAAAGGTTAGTGGTGTAGGTATAGGGAACAGCATTGCCTGATTTAATATACGAATTATTATTGTTTTTGCATAGAACGAATAGGACCTTGTGGATTTTGTAAGAGTAGGTTATTTGACACCTAATATGAGGTTTGTTCCCACACAGCTCGAACTAGTTCGTAACTGGGCGGAGCATGCGCAAATTGAAATTTGTATTGTCAACTTCAATGTGCGCTCGCGCTGTTCAGTTCTGTACCGTTCTGAACTGGTTCGACTGTTTGTAGGAACAAACCTATGGACATTTTACCTTTTTCGTTGGAACAGGCTATAGCATGATCTGCTGCGCCTGCACGTATCACAAAAGGCAACTACTAAACCAACCTCTTGAACTATCCTTGAACAAACTAAACGAAGCATGAAAATTGCTATAAATTTATATGCCATTACACAAACTAAAACCCAATCCAAATCAATAAAATAGTTTTCCATTAAGTTAATTGGAATTATGCTTAAAAAATATATAAGGTTCAGAATAATTGTCGTTAATGTTATTAAAATTTGAAAGGAGTTAATTTTATTTAGATTCGTACTAATTTTCCAAATTTTGATATAAATTTTACTTATAGTTTTTAAAGATTTCATAAATTTTCGTTCTTGTTCTCTAAAATAAAATATATAATTAGACCTCTTTCTACATAGGAATAATCTATTTTGGTTCGTAGTTTCATATAGAGATTGCAATCCCGTTGAGTTTTTTCAATCTCGGGATTTCGAAAAATAAATTTCGAAAATTAAATAAAAATTAAAATCGCGGAGAATGAAATTAAGCGGGTGACCTCGGGTACATTTACGCTAGTTAAAGTGTAAACGTCGGATAAGAATTTATACCATTGCATCGCAGATGATACAAAAATGGAGGATCTGATAGTTGCTGGTAGATTACGTACGAGTTATTTTTAATAAAAAACGATGTTCATTTTTCCCGTATTAGAAGCAAAATCTTAAGGATTCGTAACACTCTGACACGTGTAGAAAAACGAATCGTTACAAGCATTGAGGAAACGCTTATTACATCAAAATGTTTAGAAATAACCGAGTTACAGTTCATTTTGCGGTCTGATACGCTGTGAGTTATACGATGGTTCACGAAACTGTTTACAACAGCTAACTTTTTTATTTTTAAAGATACGAATTCGATTAAATTAGCAAAATTGTAGTATTTTATCTTTTTCATTTAGCTATGCGTTGGAAAAATGGAAAAGGATTTGGTTTCTGAAATACAGCACTTTTCAGCTTTTTCTTTAATAGAATATCCTGCATATTTTTTGATATTTGGATTTCTTGAAGTTTTGTAAAAATAGTTAGTTATTGTAAACTGTTTTCATGAACACACTGAATAGATACTTTGGAGTAATTTATTGAATTTTTGAAAATGTAAATAGACAGGAATATTTTTTTGTCACTTGGCACATTTTTTCTCCTATACCATAAGTTTACAATCTTCTCGGTCCTTGCTGTACACTACTGAACATCAGAACAACTTTAAAATACGGCCCCAATGCCCCAATAGTTACTACAAGCTTCAGCGTCTCATAAGTAGGCCTGGTACTTTTTATCGATAATATCGGATACCGATATTAAATAAAAGCAATATCGATATTACGATAAAATCTATATTTTCGATAATATCAATATTTTCGATATTGTCGATAATATCGGTATTTTTGATAATATCGATATTTTCATATATAATACCACTAGAGATAAAATTTTGTCGGCAAAATTGTTCGATTGTTATGAAAGTTTGTTGCTTGATAATTTCGCGAATGACATTTGTCAAAAAATCACGAGCCGTACGGCGAGTGATTTTTAATTAAATGTCATGAGCGAAATTGTCAAAAAGAAACAAACTTGAATACTTACAAGAGAACAATTTTGCCTACAAAATTTTATCTTGAGTGGTATTCGACATGACTATTTTACGAGAGAAAAATTAAGTCTATTTTCACTTAAAAAACTTATTTTTTACTGCAAAACGCAATGCGATGCAAAAATGTCAGTTTGACAATGATTTAATTTCCAAGTTGACTTGAACGTTTAAAACGTCAAAAAAATTGTCGCTGAAATACCATGTTGTTAGTTTTGCCAAGGTACTTGTTTTGTCACCTGAATACTTGATTTTATTGTCGCTATAATACAGTCTAGTGAAATAGTCAATAATATTTTTTTTACTCATTTACTCAACACCGCCAAACGTCTTTTGCAAGTTACAAAAGTTACAAGTTCCCAAAAATGTCGTTTTTTTTTAAAAAGAGAAAAACACCAGTAGGGAAAATCATTTCTAAGCATCAAGATACTAAGTACGAAGTTTAAGAAAAAAATATCAATATAATTTAATTTTTGTTTCTTTTGGTAATTGTCTGGATATTTAGCGTAAATTTAGATATCGTATGGGGCTCTTATGTGTCAGTTCTTATTCTAATTAAAATTTGCGGACATTTTTCTAAAATATGTGACCAATACTGTTAAAATATGTTCCAAGTAGAATTAAGATCCATACTATCGAAAATATTAATTTTATCGAAAATATCGATATTATCGGTAAGTATCGAATATATCGATATTATCGAAAATAATGATATTAACGATATTATTGAAAATATCGATAATATCTATCGAAATTAACCAAAATTTTCTTTAATCGATATTCGATATTTTTTTTTTAAAGTGACAGGCCTACTCAAAAGTGGTAAGTTAAATCTGCCTCTACTGCCTCAATGTCTGTGTCTGTACGTAGCTTTAACAATTATAATTATTATTATCTTACCTATTAGACTGAAGCGAGTTGAAACGTATTTTTCTCTTTATACCAATAGCTGAGGCATTTAACCACATAAAACGTCTAGTTAAAAGAGCCAAAAATGAACAAAATTGTAAAATTACAAAACATGGAAAAAACAATCCAGTAGCAGAAAAAAAATACAAAATTAAATAAAAATCTCCAGATAATGGATAAAATTTAAACAATATCCAACCCCAATCCAAATAACCAATGCGCTAACTAAGAACTGAATCTGATATTCTCGATTCAATTTTTTAATATTAACAGTTGGAACTCGTAATTCTTTAATATTTTCATCCACTTGGGACAAATCGATTATTATTTGCACCATCTACAAACTTATTTTCATTATTTGAATTCCTGTCTTGTTCACTTACATCTTTCCGAAATTTGCAGTTTAAATAAACTGTGCTTATTATATTCAGTGTATTTGTAAAATTAGCTAAAGAATTCCAAACGTTAAAAACAAGCCATATAAACTCTGTACCTCCGATTATATCATCAATATCGATATCGACGGTTGAAAGGAGAAATGTATAAAGCGCCAGTATACCAACTTTACAGGAGAGCAATTTAAAGATCAAAATTTCTTTGAAAATTTCATTTGAAACACCATTTTTTTGGTACCCCCTCTAAAATTAAAATGTATAATACGCCAAAACGTAATCGGAATAGAATGAAACATGGCTAGATCGACGCAGAAAAATCCGCCGATTTCAATAATTCTAATAACCCATATACCAAAAAATGGCGTTTTATACATTTCTCCTTTCAACCGTCGATATACTCGGCATATAAAGACGAGGTTAAATTTATAAAGCAGCACAAAAAGCTCAAAGGAGAAAATTTGTCAAAACTATTCCTGTTTAAATTAAAAGGAATAACCCCGACGATTTTAACCAAAAAGAACATTGGTTGGAATATTAAAAATATATTTTTGGTCTCTTCCAGCATTTTTTTTTTATATTTTTATTACTGCACAACGTGCACACCAAGTAGCAGAGATGTATAACGTAAAAAATGCTTTTTAAAACTAATAAATAATTTTGTTTCATGTAACGATTACCATTACCCTATCATGTAATTTATTGTTAACATTTTTCTACACAAATTGTAATATTTATTCACTTAACGGTAATGCATTTTTAATGAAAAAATAGGCCCAGTTGCGTAAATAAAATCAAACTAAGTACAGAATGAGTCACAGAACCTATTATTTTGACATTTATTCCATTAGTGTAGTAAACGAGGATTTTACTGCTAAGAACCCACGCCTTGAACGAATTTAGATGAAATTTTTTTTATTGAGTTCTAAATACCCTAAAGATCAAAGTTTATATTGTTAAAAAGTGTGCATTTGCCTCATCATACTTTTAAACCACTTCTTGTGAATTCAATTTTGAAAATCATAAAAATTAGCTGAAAAAGAATTTTTATTTCAAAATTTTGGGTGCAAATGCTTACGGGTTTGATAATTAGTAACTAAGCAACAATTTTACGGAAAAAAAATTTCAAAAATGCATGATGAAATTCTTATTAACATTTAATAAACAAGAGCTAGTGAAGCACTTCTAGGCATCTCAGAAACTTCAAATTTGGCACCAATGTATATAATGTCCTCAAGATTAATAAAAAAAGTCTTCAGGTCCTGAAAACCCTCTGGGAGTCGATTGAAGGGGGAGGGGGGGACGCCCCCGTTCTTTTTAGAGGAAATCGAACCTTTTTAGGGATCTCTAGAGTGTAATGTACAATGACACCAAATTTCAAGTTCTTAGGATGCTTAAAAGTGCTTGTGACTCAAAGTAACAAAATCACAAGAATTGGTTAAAAAGACGATGAGGCAAATGCACACTTTTTCACAGTATAAACTTTGATCATTAGGGTATTTAAAATTTAATAAAAAAGATTTCATTAAAATTCGATTAAGGAGTTGGTTCTTCTCAGTGTTATTATTTTTCAGCAAATTCGTAAGATGACGTTACTTGGCGTTACAAGCACTTTTAAGCATCCTAGGAACTTGTAATTTGGTGTCGTTGTAGAACACACTCTAAAAATCTCTAGATAAGTCTAATTTTTTCTAATAAAAAACGGGGGTGTTGTTCCCCCCTTTCAATCGACCCCAGAGGGTTTTCAGAACTTGAAGACTTTTTTTTTATTAATCTTGAGGACATCATATACATTGGTGCCAAATTTGAAGTTTCTGAGATGCCTCGAAGTGCTTCATTAGTTACTATTAAGTAAATGTTAATAAGAATTCATCATGCGTTTTTAAATTTTTTTTTCCGTAAACTTGTTGCTTAGTTACTAATTATCAAACGCGTAAGCATTTGCACCCAAAATTTTGAAATAAAAATTCTTTTTTCATGATTTTGAAAATTCAGTTCACAAGAAGTGGTTTAAAAAGATGATGAGGCAAATGCACACTTTTTAACAATATAAACTTTGATCTTTAGGGTATTTAGAAATCAATAACAAAAATTTCATCAAAATTCGTTCAAGGCGTGGGTACTTCGCAGTTTATGCTCTTTTCAGTCTAATATGACTCCATTACATACCTACTATTAATGATTAGTGTATAAAATAGAACTACTCGTTGTTTTTTTTATTATTCTTACATATAATTATCTATTTTTAACTTTCTCCAATCCAAGAAAAAGTTACTTCATATGTATAATCGCGAAAAAATCAAAAATATTTTTTACTGCATTTCTTGACGTTGTGAGTCTCCGTGATTCTAAACTTTTTCGATTTTATGAGCTAAAGTTCTGTATAGTAGGGTGTTTCTTATTTGGCCTATTTGTGAATTTTTTTCCCTCAATCGACTCCAAATAATTAAAAAAAAAATTATCCACTTAAATTGGATAATTGGAAATTTTGGTAAGTTTTAGATCTTGACTTTCTGAACAAAAGTCTCCATGGGCAAAAATACCTAAGACCTCGCTCTTATGAGATAGGGGTCAACAAAGTAGTTAAAATAGATGGAAAATAGCCAAATAGCACATATTTTTTGTTACTCAGAACATTGGTAAATATACATTTTACAGGGTAAAGATAAATTATGGTGCCAACTATCGATATTATCGATAATATCGAATAACGATATTAGATAAAAGCGATATCGATATATCGTTATTTCGATAAAATCGATATTTTCGATAATATCGATATTTTCGATAATATCGATATTTTCGATAATATCGGTATTTTCAATTTTTTTGCTAAGTTTTGATCCTAAAACCAGTTTTAATGTTAAAAACGTACTTTTTAGGAGTTTTTTATGATTAATTTTCAAAAATACGTAAAAGGAGAATAAAATTTCGACCACTAAAATAGTTTTTTGGCCAAACAGTTGAATAATTCTATTTTTCTTTTTAACGAAATCGTAAGAAAAAATGGTCTGATGTGATTGTTTCTGTTTTTATCTGAAAGAGCTTTAAATTTCCTACATTTCAAGAGAAGAATTATTGCGATACCGCTAATAGCTCACAACAAATACGAAAAAGAAAATTTGGATCAAAATGCTAATTTTAGCCGTTGTTCTTAATATTTTTGAACCCAACTTGTAATATGGATTTTTTACTATATCTCAAAAGTTCTCTAAAATATCTACGACCCACCAATGACGGAAGTTTTGAATTATTTTTAGGTTAGGAAATTAATATAAATTATTTTAACTCAACCAGTTTTAAAGAGAAATTTATTACACACCAAACAAAAATTTTTTGGTCTCGATCAGACCATCACAAGCGAAGTTATTCAAAAAATAGTGAAACGGGAACTTGACACTAAAGTACCCGTTGTTAATTAAATTGCCTTCTAATTCTAATAAGGTAACAGTTCCTAGAAGAGTAAATATAATTGCATGGTCGATGATAAAAAATCCAGCTGCAGAATAATGTGAACATTAGTTAATCGTAATCACTTGTTGTGCCAACAGAACTATTTCTTCTCTCAAGGATGCGATTTAGTAGGTATAGCTATCGCAGTTGCACTTATTGCTGAGATGGGCAACATTTGCTAATTTTGCGTTGTAAGTTTCTCAAAAACCAAAAGTTAAAATGAAATTTTGATTTGTTTATCAAATAGTTGCCGTTAAAGTCTCGGAGATGAGTTAATTTCAGCCTTAAATGTGAAGTATTTATATAAAAATAAATAACTGTAAAATGCAGTACAAAAATGAAAAATTATTCTTATTAATTGCCACCTTATTTCTTTACAAAAATCATTCAAAAATTGCTCATCTCCGAGACTTTAAAGGCAACTATTTGATAAACAAATCAAAATTTCATTTTAACTTTTGGTTTTTGAGAAACTTACAACGCAAAATTAGCAAATGTTGCCCATCTCAGCAATAAGTGCAACTGCGATAGCTATACCTACTAAATCGCATCCTTAAGGAACGTTCCTGTACGTTGTCGCTCACTCTTGAAATATCCAACAACAAAATGGAGCAAACGGTTACAGTTTTTCTAGCTTTTATGGTACTCATGTCAATATCATATGTTAATGCTAAAACGTCCAATAATGTCAAACACAATAATTACTCTAGTTCAACCAGAGGTGAATTCATAAAGTTCATAACGCTGTAAAATGTATAGACGTACCCTGGGTTGCAGAAAGCTCTGGAAAGTTCTTAATGGTTGGTTACAATAGAATTTGTGTGGAGTTTGGAATGTGACAATCGAAACTCCTTTCAATTGTAACCAAACGTTAAAATCTTTCTGCAACTCAGAGGTATAGTGTTGAATTTCATTAAGAACGGCTTTTAATTAATTCTAAGCCATGCCTTCATATCCTAAGCTTTCAATATTTGATCTAAAGAGTCTTGCATTCCAGTTATAACTACCGAGTACATTGCAATACCACTAATTATCTGAAATAATAAGAATTAAGTCTGATGAATACCTATAACAGAAGCTAAGATGAGTGTAATTACTTTAATTGAAGAGATTGACTCCACAGTTAGTTGGTGATATTTAGTCATGATTAAAGGACTTATTTTTTATAAGCAAAAGCTTTAAAAAGAATTAGTAAAGTATCACAATTTTCATCTAAATAATTATCCACCTATGGATAAACTGGAAACTATTGAAATTAAGAGCTCAGTGAAAAAACACCACATCATTATAAAGCTAACCGAGTTATTCTATAATTACACTTAACTTAACTCACTGAGGGTAGTGGTACCATAAAGTTCTCGTTTAACTTATGTCTTAAATTATCTTATCTTAAATTTAAGATATAATTTTGGATTTGTTCTTTCACTAAAATTGAATAAATAATAAATTTTGATTGGTTAAGGTTGAAATTAGAAGTTTATAGTACCGACTGTTTGTCTGTTTACTCTTACTCACTGTATGCAACAATTTTGTATCAATTGTAAATACTCCACACGGAGCAAATTTGACTTTGTATTGCATAATTTCTAACGTATGACATAAAATCTAAAATATAAAAAAACTTTATATTTGGAATTTATAACAAAAATGGCCTTACCTCTAGCTCGGTGCCTCTGTGTAAAAAGCCTTTGAAAGAAAATAAATTTTGAACCAAAACCCTTCCTTCAAAAGCCTAAAAAGTATTTTTTAAAACAAATATTTAATATTGACGGAATTGCCTTTTGTGATTGGTGCTGATGCAGGAACCTTCTCAGGAAAAATATGATTTGCGTTTACTTCAGACAGATAACCTAGCTGGAAACAATCTAGAGCTGGGAAAACTATCGATAGATATAAATATACCGTTTAACTTTAACGATATCGTTGCCTCAGAACAACAGTAAGACATCTAGAAAAACTTAGTGTTGAGTAAATTGCATTTTAAAATTTTAGGATTATTTGATTCTTGAAATACTCAGAATGTCTAAATTTTAAATTTTGACAAAATTTTGACTGATTTTGACTACTTCTGTAACTTCCGATACTGTTTATTTAAAATTAACTGATAGAACAGAGAAGCAAATAAATTAACTTGTCCTACTAACTGTCTTAGTATTTTTGAGAATTTTCACGATATCAGAGCAAATCAGCAACTTATCCTAGTGTGTCTCCAGAAAGATCGACCCCTTAACCAAGACAGTGCTAAAAGTGTACAGGTGAGTACGAGAGAGGAGGCAGTATGTGAGAGCAACAGTAAAAACATATATATTTCACTCTAGGAACTTGAATGTCTTAACCTACGGTTGCACTGAATGAATATGAGTATTGGAACTTTTGCAACATCAAGTTATGGTTAGTAAAAAAAATAATATGACGTCATAATGTATAACTTAGCGTTTTATTAGATGCAGGCATTACTAAGAATGCCAAAATCTCCATTTCGTTTTTTTTTGGATGTCCTACTATAGTTGTCTTCAGGCGACGATATCTAAATTAAAAATTAACGCTATATTGATATCTATCGATAACTATCAATATCTATCGATGACTATCGATATATGCTGAATAAATGCTCTTATATCGATTCTTATATTAATGTGGATATATTATAGTAATCAATTTCAACATTAATCTTTTAAATTGCTCTTTTAACTGATAATCAGTTCCGATTGCCCGGGAATAGCTTTTTGGTCTGCTCAAATAAATTTTAATTCGAAAATTTTTTAGTATTGGCTATAAAACTTGAGATCAATCCAATGAGTGTAGCACGAATCACAAAAGACAACTACTAAACCAACCTCTTGAACTATCCTTGAACAAATTAAACAAAGCAAGGAAATTGTTATAAAGTAATATGTCGTTAGGCAAACAAAAACCCAATCCGTATTATAAGTAAAGTTGTTATAGATTAAGTAAATTGCAATTACGCTTAAAAAATGTACAATTTTCAGAATAATTGTTATTATTGCGATGAAAATTTGAATGGAGTAAATTTTATTTAGAATCGTGTTAATTTTCCAAATTTTGATATAAATTTTACTTCTAGTTTTCAATAATTTTAAAAATTTTCGTTCTTGTTCCCTAAAATAAAATATATAATTAGACCTCTTCTTACATACGAATAATCTGTTCTGGTTCGTAGTTGTGCATAATGCAACTATAATAAATTAAGAACGTCCAAATTAGGTAGAGTGCATTTTTCATTGCTATATAATTTAGCAGTAATTGTGTGAGATCAACAAACTATTATAAAACTGATCATTGAGGACACGCTTATTAGTTAGTTAATAAGGGGTACGAGACCTCTTAATATAATGGTACGAGTTACAATTCAGCAAGTAACAAGTTCAATCAATTGAAAAGAAAAACCCGAGAATGCCTTAAGTCACTACAAGCTTCAGCGTCTCATAAGTCGCAAGTTAAATCTGTGTCTGCCTCAGTGTCTGTATACCTGCCCGTAGTATAGATACAATTATGATCTTACCTATTAGAATGAAGTGAGCTGAAATGTATTTTTCTCTTCATACCAATAGATGAGGCATTTAACCACATAAAACGTCTTGTTAAAAGAGCCAAAAATGAACAATATTGTAAAATTACAAAACATTGAAAAAATAATCCAATAGCAGAAAAACAATCCAAAATTATATAAAAACCTCCAGATAATGGATAAAAACTTAAACAATATCCAACCCCAATCCAAATGACCAATGCG
This sequence comes from Malthinus seriepunctatus, assembly GCA_963924605.1. Lineage (NCBI taxonomy): Eukaryota > Metazoa > Arthropoda > Insecta > Coleoptera > Cantharidae > Malthinus > Malthinus seriepunctatus. The sequence goes on along the minus strand of OZ004601.1, from coordinate 28,056,234 downwards.
CTAACGAAGAACTGAATCTGATATTGTCGATTCGATCTTTTAATATTAAAAGTTGGAACTTGTAATTCTTTAATATTTTCATCCACTTGAGACAAATCGATTATTATTTGAACCATCTACAAATTTATTTTCATTATTTTGATTTCCTCTCTTGCTCACTTACATCTTTCCTAAATTTACAGTTTAAATAAACGGTGCTTATTATATTCAGTGTATTGGTAACACCAACGAAAGTAGCACAAAGGGTAACAACAAGCCATGAAAACACTTCTCCGATTGATTGAACAATATCGCGATACTCGACAAATAAAGATGCGATTAGAAATAAAAAGCAGCACAAAAAGCTCAAAGGAGAAAATTTGTCAAAATTATTCCTGTTTAAACTAAAAGGAATAATTCCGACAATTTTAACCAAAAAGAACATTGGTTGGAATATTAAAAATATATTTTTGGTTTCTTCCAACATTTTTCCCTTTTTTATATTCTTATTACTGCACAAGTGCACACCTAGTAGTAGAGTAGAGATGTATAATACTGTAAGGATTGATTTTTAAAATTTCATAAATCATTTTGTTTCATGTAATAATTACCCTGTTATGTAATTTATTGTTAATATCTTTTTATACAAGTTTTAATATTTATTGACTTAATAGTAATGTAAATTTAATGGAAAAATATGTCCAGTTGTGTAAATAAAATCAAACTAAGTACAGAATGAGTCATAGAACTTATTCTTTTGACAATGGGTGCATTCACCGAACGTGATAGTTGTGGAGAAGCTACCAACTGCTACAGTACTATAGCGCTACTATCGTGCGGTAATTTTGTTGAGTGAGCAGATATCGAGATAGTTTACCATAACGCAAATAAAATGCACTCGATAAAATAGCCAACGCTCCCGCACATGTTCCCAAAACAGGGGTAAGTCACCGAACGATTTGGTAGCTACTCCACAACTGTTACGTCCGGTGAATGCACCCTTTTATTCCATACCTTCTATTATTACTGTATAACCGATTAAAAATAATTCTCTTTCAATCAATATCACTACCGTTCTTGTAGATGAAGCTGGTGAGCAGCAAACTGCAAATGTAATTCCTTGTGTTAATTGGCTATGTTCCTATTTAATCGTGGGCACTTGGTATAAGTACAACAACATAACAAGTAACCGTTGCTAAGAGCACATATCATTGTAGGGTTCTTGATGGAAAATCCTGCTGCAGAAAAAAGTCGACATTATTTAATCGTATAATCACTTGCTTTGCCAATAGAACAGAACAATATTTTCTCTCAAGGGACGGTCCTGCACGTTGTTACTAACTGTAGAAAAATCCAGCAACAAACTGTAGCAAATTGTTACAGTTTTTCTAGATTCTATGGTACTCATGTGGATATGACATGTTACTGCTAAAACGTCCAATAATGTCAAATACAATAAGTACTCTAGTTCAACCAGTGGTGAATTCATAACGCTGTAAAATGTATACAAAGAGGTCTAAAAGTGTGGGTCATATCTTAAGTATACAATATTTTATAAAAAGATGCTTGCATTCCAAATATAACTAACGAGTACATTGCAATACCACTAATTATCTAAAAAAATAAAAATTAAGGCTAATGAATATACTTACAACATAAGCTAAGATGAGTGTAAATATTTTAGACTAACTTGATTATTTATCAATATTAGAAAAAGCTATACTTTTTTGAAGTCTTGTAGTTAATCGGATCACTCAAGCACACAAAATCATAGTAAGGTACAACAGACCACAAAAAATCCCTCATCACGTTAGAAATGATGAGACTTCGCCATCTTGTCAACCTACATTAAACTACAACAACAGTACGATAGTGATACTAGATAACCAAGTTATCCTATAATTACACTTAACTTAACTCACTGATGGCACTGGTACCATAAAGTTCTCGCTTAACTAATGTCAGCATTAAATTTAAGAAAGAATTTTAGATTTGTTCTTTCACAAAAATTGAATAAATAATAAATTGTAATTGGTTAAGGTCGAAATTAGTGGTTTATAGTACAAACTATTTGTCTGTTTACTCTTACTCACTGTATGTAACAATTTTGTATCAACTGTAAATAGTCCACACGGAGAAAATTTGACTTTGTATTGCATAATTTCTAACGAATGACATAAAATCTAAAATATAAAAAAACTTTATATTTGGAATTTATAACAAAAATGGCCTTACCTCTAGCTCGGTGTCTCTGTGTAAAAAGCCTTTGAAAGAAAATAAATTTTGAACCAAAACCCTTCCTTCAAAAGCCTAAAAAGTATTTTTTAAAACAAATATTGAATATTGACGGAATTGCTTTTTGTGATGGGTGCTGATGCAGGAACCTTAGCGTATGTTTTGCTTCTACTTCAGACAGATAAGCTAGCTGGAAAAAATCTAGAGCTGAGAAAATCTATCGATCGTAATAGATATACTGTTTAACGAAACCAAAATTAAAAATTATCGATATATTGATATCTATCGATAACTAGGTATGAATATCTATCCATAACCATCGATATATCAATAAGTGTCGATATATCGATAGTTATCGATTAGTTAGGTATCTATCATTATAGATAGTTATGAATAATTATCGATAGGTATATCGGTATGCTGTAGAATTTAGATAATTTTTTAATACCTATGCTTTTGATAACTTTTTTATCAACGACAAAGTTCATTTGCAGCCAGCTCCTGATTATTAACAAAATAATCAATTTCAACATTAAATTTAAGACGAATCTTTTAATTTGGTCTTTTAATTGATAATCAGTTCCTATTGACCGCGAATAGCTTTGGTCTGCTCAAATTAATTTTCAATCAAAAATTTTTTTAGTATTGGCTATAATAATACTTGAGATCAATCCAATGAGTGTAGCACGATCTGCTGGGCCTGCACCCATCACAAAAGGCAACTACTAAACCAACCTCTTGAGCTATCCTTGAACAAATGAAACAAAGCATGAAAATTGCTATAAAGTAATATGTCGTTAGGCAAACTAAAACCCAATCCGGATCAGCAAAATTGCTTTCCATTAAGTACATTGGAATTATGCTTAAAAAATATACAAGGTTCAGAATAAATGTCATTAAAGTCAATAACATTTGAAAGGAGTAAATTTTATTTAGATCCGTACTAATTTTCCAAATTTTGATATAAATTTTACTTATAGTTTTCAATAATTTTATAAATATATGTTCTTGGTCCCTAAAATAAAATATATAATTAGACCTCTTCCTACATAGGAATAATCTATTCTAGTTCGTAGTTGCAAGATGCAACTTCTGAATTTTTAATTTTTGATAATAGCTGCTTTCTTTCGTCTCGAAAATTGTGATCTAAAGGCTTTATAACGTGTTTGGATCACATGGTTATTTAGAATCATGATTCGAAGTTATTTAACGAAAAAAATCAGCTAATGACATTTTTGAAAAAACGACCCTATTCTCTATCTCTGTCTAACTAGTTTCGATTGTATTATATCTCACTCGCTTTGTAGGCGCTGTTGTCACATGAATAAAAGCGACCCTTTTCTGTATAAGCACTTTTAAAAATTATTTTTAGGCTTAATATTGAATATAAAGAGAAATTAACCCATTAGTGCATAATGTGTCTTATAATGGACGCATATGATTTGTCATTTTATGATATTATAAACGATAAAATAAAACTTTTTACTGATTGATAACGTTCCTGACACTTGCAGAGTCGCAAATAACTAGTTTTGCATTAAGTTTGTTAAATGTAGTGCCTTAATTTTTTTTGAAATTGATCCTGAATTATATTCTACACGAAACAGAGGGTAAGTATTTTTTTTTCTAATATTTGGATTTACTTTTAAAAGTTTTATATATGTAATTTGATTCATAAAAGTATGTAGTTTATTGTCATAAGGCCGCTTTAGTAAAAAAAAAAATTTTTTACTGGTAAAACAGCGGTTTTCACTTGCGTCCATTATAATGGACACTATGCATTTGGCTAGAAAAATATTTATTTTCAGATTATCTCTCAACCAGTTGTTGGAAATTTTAGAAGACGATAAGGCAAATGATAAACTTAGCCAAGTATTTATAATGCCTCCTAATGAAAATTCGGCGGAAACGGAAGACGATAGCGACGATTCCGACGATTTCAAGAGAAATTTTAAGGCAACTTTGCAAAAAAGAAGATGACAATGTTCCACTGATACGGCTCTTTCTACTTCTTCGGTTCCTTCCACTTCTTCGGTTCCTTCTACTTCTTCTAATATGTTCACGCCATGCAAACGCCTAAAAAACTCATCAATCTGGACTCCAAATATTCCTTCATTTCATCTGATCAATACCAAATGTATACCCAGGCAACCTTCGCCGGAAGCATTGGTAGCAAAAACACCAGTCGATTTTTTCAATTTATTTTGGGGCGAGGACATGGATCAAGATCCAACAGATTCGCACAACAAAAAAATATAGATTTAAATTTAACCAAAGATGAATTGTATGTAGTTTTTGGCGGCATGTTGATGTCTGGATATGGTAAATATACTAATAAAAGATTGTACTGGGCGAGTACGGATAACGTGCCAAAATTGTTAACTAATATCATGCGATTAAATAGAAATGTTACTTCTTTTTTATGTGTTTTGAAATACTCATGTAATAGAACCTCATGTACAGAGTGTCCCAATAGTACTGTGCAGTTAAACATATAATAATTTTTGTAATATTTTTTAAAGGTATAATATTGCTGTAGTAAATACTAATTTTTTGTAATGCACAGTAACTTTGGGACACCCTGTAATATTAATACCTTTTTTTAATAAAAATGTTGCTTAATTATTATTTTTATAATAACAAATTTTAGTAAATTTCGTATTACTTTACATGTTGTTATGCATAGAGTCCATTTAAATGGACATGCTATTCTGGCGAATTGGGCTTTGTAACAAAAAAATTTTTTTAATGAAATGTTCTTTTTGGATAATAATTAGATACTTTTCATGATCAAAATATAATATTTAAAAAAAAACTAACCTCATGCACTAATGGGTTAAAATAGCCAAAATTATTCTTTTTATCTCTATTTTCATTAAAAAAATAAAAAACAAACAGTCAAATTCCCCATTATAGAAAGTCTAAATGGCATCCTTCTAGTAGAACGCGTTCTTCCATGCAACTTAGCAGTAATTGTGTGAGATCAACAAACTATCATAATACTGAGCACTGAGGCAACGCTTATTAGTTAATTAATAGGGGGTATAAGAACTCCCAATATAAGGGTATGAGTTAAAATTCAGCGAGTAGTGAGTTCAATCAATTGAAAAGGAAAACCCGAGATGTTCCCGCACAATAGCTTAAAATATTTGGGAGTCACATAGCCAAAATTTTGGAGTAATTTATGACCTTTTTGAAAATGTGAATTGGCAGAAATATATTTCTTCTCACTAGGTACAATATTTTCTCGTATACCATAAGCTTACTATCTTCTCTCTCCCTGCTTTATACTACTGAACATTAGAACACCCTTAAAATACGATTCCAATGCCCCAGTAGTCAGTACGAGTTTCAGAGCCTCATAAGTCGTAACTTAAATCTGTCTCTGGCGCAATGTCTGTATCTGTACATAGCTTAGATACAATAATTGTAATTATAACTAATATAAATAATAACAATTATTATTATCTTACCTATTAGAATGAATTAAGCTGAAACGCATTTTTCTCTTTATATCAATAGCTGAGGCATTTAACCACATAAAACGTCTAGTTAAAAGGGCCAAAAATGAACAAAATGGTAAAATTACAAAACATTGATAAAATAATGCAGCAGCAGAAAAACAATCCAAAATTATATAAAAACCTCCAGATAATGGATAAAAACTTAAACAATATCCAACCCCAATCCAAATGACCAATGCGCTAACGAAGAAATGAATCTGATATTGTCGATTCGATCTTTTAATATTAACAGTTGGAATTCGTAATTCTTTAATATTTTCATCCACTTGAGACAAATCGATTATTATTTGAACCATCTACAAATTTATTTTCATTATTTTGAATTTTCGGTATAAGGGAATTTTGAATTTTCCTCTTGTTCACTTACATCTTTACGAAATTTACAGTTTAAATAAACGGTGTTTATTACATTCAGTGTATTGGTAATATTAGCAAAATAATCACAGACTTTAACAATAAGTCTCGTAAACATTGTACCTCTGATTAATTCAACAATATCGTTGTACTCGATAAATAAAGACACGGATAAAAATAAAAAGCAGCACAAAAAGCTCAAAGGAGAAAATTTGTCAAAATTATTTTTGTTTAAACTGAAAGGAATAATTCCGACGATTGTGATCAAAAAGAACATTGGTTGGAATATTAAAAATATATTTTTGGTTTCTTCCAACATTTTTTCCTTTCTTTTTTTTTATTACTACACAAGTACACTCCAAATAATAGTAAAAATGTATAATGTAAGAAATGGTTTATAAAACTCATTAAAAATCATTTTGTTTCATGTTTAATTAATTATTGTTAATATCTTTTAACTTTTTTAAACATTTTTAAATATTTATTGAGTTAATGGTAATGCATATTTAATGGAAAATTAAGTTCAGTTGTGTAAATAAAATCATACTAAATACCTAATGAGTCACAGAACAATCTTGACCTATTTTCAATTACAAATCAGTTAGCTAATCTAATATCTAAATTAATGAAAGATATTTACAAAACTTTAAAAATTGAAAACTACAAACAACCGCATACCATGAAATGTCTAATGGTACAATTGAAAGAGTATATAGAGAGTTGAATGATTTCAGCGAGATCATAAAGAGAGCACCACGATCAATGTTAGTAAAAATATTAGGAAATTGTATGCTTTTACAATTATATAAATATACAAAATATTTATTTAATTAAATATTTTTTTAAGGATTTTATTTGGAAGTAGCATTTAAAAACCAGCATGACTGTATATTTTACTTCACTTTACTTGTGTCTCCCAAGTCCGAGTGCATCATCGAACTCAAGACCAATTATTGTATACATTACAATGGCGTTAATGATCTAATAAATTAAAAATATTTTACTATAAATCGAGTTTACTGTAATACTTATCTTACCGTGAGAAAGAGTGGCCAGTTAATGGTGAAGAAATTATATCCGGTAAATTTAATTTTGTTTTGAGTTACTTGTAGCACCAGATTAAAAATCTACAAAAATGAGGCCTTTTGAAAAGTTCAAATAAATTATTACTTGACTTACATCCATAGAAGTACTCTTTGAGGTTGATTCTTGAGATGAATTGAATAAGTTAGCAATTAAGTGTATTGTTTTGTTAGCCTAAAAAATATTTATATTTTATGTCGCGTTTGAATGGATAACACTATAATAGCTCATACTTCACGTGTTGTGTTTGAGCAAACTTTCAAAATAACCATAAACTCGATTAAAAAGTAAGAAGATAACAATATCAAAGTGAAATATTGTAAAATTATCCTGATAGTCCACTGCTCAGTTAGTCCATTATAGGTTAGATATAAACTAAACATTATATAATGGAAACCAGTCACTAATGATGTAAAATCATGAGTAATTATCAAAAGAAGTTGAAGAGAATAAATTTTATTAATTAGTTTCATAATTTTTCGAAAATCATCGCATATGTCACGAATTTGTGTAATTATCTTCGAACTAATGTACTCGTTATGCGAAATCCTAAAATCATAATTTAAGCAATGATATTTCTGTATACAGGGTGGGCCACGACACCTGTAGTCCCTGACAATTTGGAGACGGCAATCCAAATAACAAATATCATTACATTTTAGATTGCTCTACACTACAATGAGTGGCCCACCATGTATTGTTAAATTATTAATCACCCATTAATTCCAAGCGTTTGATTTGTCGAAATATTCTCTTTTTTTAATACTTGTATTTCAGAATTAATTCGTGATATTCGTTCTTTTAAGAGTAAAACAAAAGAAGCAAATTGAAATATGGTTAAAGATGGGTAGATGATTAATATGCCTTTATAAAGCATATAAATTTGCTCAAAGCTGTTTTTAATTTTCAATTTTATAATTGTATAAATGTAGAAGAAAAAAAGAGTTTGCCCAAGTATCAGAAGAATTACTGCAAGAGTGCAATAAAATTTGTTGCGTTTGTACATTTTTACAATATTAACATTTTTGAATGTTATTATTTTATTGTCCACTTTTGATATCGATTTGATTAATTTAATTATCTGAAATTATTAAAAATAACGTGTCAAAAAAAATTTTTATTTAAATTTTTTGAGTTGGTGTCTGGTGATGGTAATTCAAAATCGCAACGTATGTTTTGAAAACTAATTGCTACTTTGTAGAGGATAAAAAATGCAGTGAAAATGTGTTCTTTTTTCTAAAAAAAATAAATTAAATATCCGGAAATTTCGGAATTTCAAAAATAACAAAATTCTTTTTTTAAATTTAAAAATAAAATAAAATATGCAAGTTGCAAGTGGATCATTCTTTTACAAACCGCACGGATTTCTGGGAAAAAAATTTGACTTCTTCAAATGCGATAATAAAATTTTTTCTGCATCTTTCAACAAATTTAATTGACCGGTATTTCAGGATTTTGCTCAAAAAAATTTTGTTTTGAAAATATTCACATATGAATTTTCGATAATTTGCTGGATTTTCTCCAATCTTCTCATACTTAAAATTTATTACCTCCGATTGTACTGATCAGATCAATGTCGTTTTTTTTATTTTACACTTCATTACGTTAGCTTTCGAAGTGTATTAAAATAAATTTTTATTGTGAACTAATGAAGTATAATAATAATTTAATTGTCTAAATAGCTTTAACATGTTCGCTCCCCAACTTGAAGTAATTGGAAAAATTATCATTGTGTTCCTTATTCTCTTATCTATAAAACTCATTTTACAAAAAAGTGGGGTCTCTATTAGATTGGAAGTTATTAAATATTTTCGAGCGCAAGAACTTGTAATCGAGTAATGGTTGCGTCTGAGATCTCTGACGCTCCCGCATATGGAGCGCGCTGGGTGAGTTGCACTCGGAAATATTTAATAACTTCCGAGTTATTAAATAACTCTCACATCTTATGGGTGAAAATAACTTTCACCCATAAAGGTGGTGAAAATCAACTTCACTACTCAAAAATAGGTTAGGTTCTAAAATAGGTTCTGAGACTAGTAGTGGAAAAATAGTTTATTTTTTGTATAAGCTCAGTGGTACTCAATTAGTGGACATTATCTTATTCGATTTTGATTAAAAGTTTATTTAAAAACAACAAGCTCTAGGCGCCCTATCAGTTTGGTCATTACATTAGGGTCCACCCTGTATATTAATGAAACAACGTTTTGTAAAAAAAAATATATTAGATAATTAAATAATAAAACTAAATACTTACAGTTTTGTATCGTATGGCGTTCATGAAAATTGAAATTATTATAATCAGTTGTAGTAATAAATAATCCACAAAATCGAAAATTTGAGCAACGAACAGAATTCGGTCTGTCTTACTGCCGGTCACCAATTCAAATATTAAAATCAAAGCGTACCAAAGAGTGAATAAAATACTCCATAAAATGCTAATTAATGAAAAAGTTTGAAAAGTTTTTTGATTTAAACTAAGTGGAAATAATCCAAAAATTTTTGTTAAGCAAAAAATTGGTTTTAAGACAGAAAAGATATTTTCCATGTTTGTAATTTTTATGTATTAACTTGAACGTGTTTAAATTAACAATAGCCCAAATATAATTGATTTGTTTTTAATTATGTAATAGAATTATTTACCTACGTAAAACAAACGATAATCACAATTAAATTATTCAGGACCCATAATTGCGTTTAAACAAATTCTTACCTAAAATCGAAGTTTATTACCTAGTTATTTCAAATGGTGTAATAGCAGTTTTGATTGTCCAATTTCGTTAATTTCGTACCTCTATAGAGAAATATTAATTATATAACTTGGCCAGTAATTATTATTATAAAAATTTTAAAAAGGCATTGTACAGCCAAAATATAGGGCTTTCGTTCTATAAACAAGTCGATTTTCAAAATTGTATAAAATTGCCTACCTTTAATTTTTAAGGGGCCAAAGTAGGTAAAAATTTTGAAAGATTTACTCAAAATTTCCTCTGTCATATTTTTATAAGATATTAAATGAAATTTTAATAAAAAAAATAAAAAATTACAAGATTTGACGGACGGAAAAAGTTCCTCGTATGGCCACATTATTATGTATGTTGTTTTTTTACATTATCGTAATATTTTGATAATAAAATTTATACACGTTTATAATAAACTGTATAACAATGATCTTGCATATTTTTCAATTTTATTTAATAAAATAATCTCGTAGAAATTGGCTTTTAACTAATGTTATAATGACTAGTTATAATCAAAGGCAAATGGCAAGGATAATCGGTGGATTTACCAAGACTAAAAACAAGATTTTAGTCGTGAGAGAAAATGTATTCAAAAGTCATCTTCAAATGTCCCCACCTACCATTTCACACAATTTACTTATCTAATGGTAAACCCGGAATTTTTTAATATATCGATGACCTTAACATTATATGCCATATTATCAAAATTTAATAGTAGTTTGTTTTATTAGGAGTAAAAGTGTCACTTTTTTTAGGCGAGTCAGTAGGGCTTGTCAACTATTGACGAGCCTAAAAACGTACTTTTACTCTGAATGAAACATTTAATTTTTTTTCAAACGTAAAACTTATAAAACACAAAAATAAAAATTTTTGAAGTGGCTCTTAAAATTATATGTAGTTCAATTGTCAAATATTTAAAAAAATTAACTTTAACTTGTAAAAAGAAGCTAAACGTAACGAACAAACTATAATAGAAAATATAAAAACATTACCTTTTTACATTACAAATGCTCTAAAAAATCATTTTACGTTACAATTTTTGTTGTAAATATTTCAGGTTAAAATTTACTTTTATCTCCTAGGACCTAGGAGGTAAAAGTTTACTTTTAAAGTGCAACTTTAACGTGACTTTAACCTTACTTGTTCAGTAACAAAATGTCAACTTTTTTCGATGTTTGAAGAAAAACATATTTTTTCTACTCCCATATGTGAAACTAAGCATTTCGTCATCACTTACTCGTTACGAAAATAGCATTTTCGTCTCTAGTGAGAAAAAGTGTTATTACAAGCAGATGTTATTTACAACATGAGGTGAAACCAGTTTTTTTGTGGTCGGTTCACATTTTAGTAAAAAGAATTATTTTTTTAAAATGTACTAATTATCGTCGTAGAAAAAATAGCATTTACGACTCGAGATGAAATCCGTTTTTTTCGTTCGAAAGATTAATTCACTCGCCCCTACGGGGCTTGTGAATTAAATTCTATCTCACGAAAAAAACGTATGTTTCATCTCATGTTGTAAAAAATACTATATTTGTTATGTCCAAAAAGAACAATAAAAAGCAAATTATTTAAATATTTTTAATATTTTGTCATATTTTTAACAGTGTAGGTAATTAAAATACAATAGATATATTTATATTTATAATTTAAATACTTAATTAATTTCTGATGAAGCTTATTTAAATAAGTGAAACGTTAAAAATATATAATTAAATATAATATAAAAATTTTGACTATTATACTCCAACAAAAAGATTTAAAATTAAGGTTAGGTATTTTTAAATAACTAAATTATTCAACAATAATTGGTCATTTATCCAATCAGTAAATAGAGGCACATTTGCATAAACACCAGGAACATTTGCGTCCCCACAAGAAATACCCCACGACACAATACCAGCTTGATAATATTTACCCATTAACCCAGGTATCGGACAAACTAAAGGACCACCTCCATCGCCTTTACAAGTATCTATTCCAGCTTCTCCTCCAGCACAAATAAAACTATCATGCAATAGAAAGCGTTCTCCCAAACGAGTATGACTAAGATTTGTTTGACAAATACCTCTAGGAACTATAGGCAATTGGACCTTTTTCAAAATAACTTGATATTTTCCCTTTTTACCAAAATCATCTTTACCCCAACCGCTAGCAAAACAATTAGCATAATCGACAATTTCTCCTTGAGGAGGCAAACAAATAGTTTCTACATTTTGCCCAATTTCTAAAGGACTATCTAAAATCAACAACGCGATATCGTTATAAAGCGCCCTCGAATAAAATTCCGGATGCAAAATAATAGTTTGAACGTGGCGATCTTGATGAGGGTATAATTCCAATTCAGTTTGTGTATCCCATTCGCCAGCTCTAATTTGATATTTCTTCTCTTTTTCCGAAACACAATGAGCTGCAGTTAAAACAACTTGTGGATGTATTAAAGAAGCACCACATTGATAGACGAGCGCTTTTTGACTATTTCCTTCGACACCTTCGCGTATACTAATAGCCACCATCCATGGAAATTCGCCAAATTGTGCTTCGTTGTTCGTATCACCCTTTATACGAAAACCAATTCCAGCTGGATTACGTACGCCACATGCTTTAGCTTTATTTACATCGTGTTTGGGTGCGATTGAATGAGTTACAATATTTCCCTTTTCACAACACTCAGAAAGATAATCTGGACATGGTCCATCCCGGATTCTAAACACGAATACATTAAAAGTACGTTGTGTAAATTAAATTATTTTTACCTGATTTCGATAATTCCACCTTCGTTTATAGTTCCATTCTCACACAAGTAAAAAGGAACACATTCGCAACTATCAGTGTCGTCGACTGCGTCAAATGGTTTTGGTTGGAAAATAGGAACAACAGGATCTGGATTTTTATTAGGTGTAAAATCTGGTGCAGGTTCTCCAGCACTCTGAAGACCTGGAACCGGAGGAGGCAGTGTAAAGATTTCAGTGAGGATCCCTGTTATATTATCTTTATTTATATTAGGTGTAAAATCTGGTGCAGATTCTCCACCACTCTGAAGACCTGGAACCGGAGGAACTAGTGTAAAGATTTCACTGATGATTCCTGTTATATTATCTTCAATTTGGGCAGCAGTCGTACTTCCAATAGCAAACAATAATAACAATAACCTCATTTTAATGTTTGAACTAAACAAAAAAATTTAAAAATTAGTTATTTTATCAACTAGTGTGTTAATACGACGATTAATAATCCATACATTTGAACGCGCGAAAGTAGCGAGATATCGACGGTAAAATAATAGTGCTAAGCATTTGTTATATAAAAACAACGGATGTGGCCATACCGGAAACTGTTTCATGTGTACTATTCCTATTTTCGGTTAAACCGGAAGTAAAGTATAAAGTGTTGAGTGTCTCCAGATAGCTAATTTTACGAGCATACATGGGCGTTCCTAAAAGCTTTCGATATTTTTGTAATTTCCGGTTTAACCGAAAGCGTTATGCGACTTTTACAAAAGTAGGATATGGTATTTATTTTAATTCACTTTTATAGTTCTCATACCAAATATCATTAAAATCGATCAAGAGGTTTCTCAAATCTTAACAAAACAGTATTTTAGGGGGCCTGCTGTTAGACCCCCCACCGCTCAAAAATTGGAATTGGCCGAAACAAAAAAAAACACGGGTACCTTCATTTTAAGTAAGGAACGTATCCTCGAAGCTTGTCTATTTATTTCGGATGCCAATTCCATGAATATCTATTATTTGACACTATTTTAGATTAACAAATCGCTTCCGGTTAAACCAGAAATTATAAAAACATAAAAGTTTTAGGAACACCTTGTATACTTTTTAAATATTTTAAAAGCTCCTACAAATAGCTGTTACATAGTGCCAAACGCTTTGGACTTTGACTTCCGGTTTAATAGGAAATGAATCAAATTTATTAATTTAAATATACCCTGTATATTTTCAATATTTTAAGAGCTCGTAATATTAGCTATTTAGAGACACCTAACATTTTTGATTTCACCGGAAATGGGCATAGTACGCACGTTTTTAAAAGTTAAAGTTAGCTTTAAAAATAATTTTTAATTGAACTACAAGTAATTGACAGAAGATGGCCCTTTTTCAAAATTTCCTATTTATAATTTTAATTAATTAATTTTTACGCTTGAAGAAAAAACACAATGTTTCATACCAAGTAAAAGTACTTTTTTGTACTCGTCAGTAGTTTTCAGACTCGTCTGACAAGCCCTACTAACTGGTTCGAAAAAAGTGACACTTTTGCTCCTGATAAAACAATACAATACTATTAATACAAAAAAACTTACTAATTAATTTCTAAATGATGCGCACTGACTAAATAATAATAATAAAAAGAACAATCTTGCACATTTGAGGTTTTATACTTGAGTACCTTGAATAGAAAATATATTTGCTAATTTTTTGACGTCAGGAACGAGTTGAAAATTATTTTAAGTTGAAGAGCTAGACTGTTACTTTTAGAATATTTACTAATTAAATCTTACTTATCAACAAGTTGAAAAACCATCGTCCATTTTAATGTCGGCAATTGAGCAATAATAGTGGGGTTGCTTACACCAAAGTCAGGCCCCCACTTCAAACTTTGGGCCCCGCTACCAAAAAATCTTACGGGCCCCCAGTGGCGTAGCTACATTATCATAGGGCTGGACTGGCTGGACATGAAAGATTTATCACAGCCCCCAAGCGCCGCAGGGAATTTTTAAAAAATTTTTAATTTTCAAGGTCAAATAGGCTTAGATCAGCTTTAGGAATTTATTAACATATTTTGTACTGTGAAATTAAGCAATTTTTTATACTGAAAAAAACTTGATTTGATAATGATTTATTTATTTGACCATTTGATAATTATTGTTTTAGGCGTTCACTGTTCATAAAATCATAAAAATAAAATATTTGTAATTTTTGCATATCCATGTCCACCTTATAAAAAAGATAACCTATTTTACAATTTACAAAAAAGTCCCCCTTTGTGACTCCTGAAACTCACAAGTCTAGTTTAACGGAACCTAAGGAAATAGTTACACCACTGAGACCCCCCTTTTGACAAGGTTTATGATGCACCATAAAGAATTGAAATTTTCTATAACTTAAACATACATAAAATTTGTCTACAAAATCACAGTAATTATGCTGAATTTTAAAAGTTTTGATTCTTTAATATTCGAGAGTATATTTTTCTAAATGTACGCAGTACGTTTACGCGCCCCGGGCCCCTAAGCTCTCGGGCCCCGGTACCATGGTACCATTTGACCTCGCTGTTGTGGGGGGCCTGCCAGAGCTATGAGAATTTTTGTGTTCTGCTGTACTAAAAACTAGGGTTGAACCGAGACGAGAAATTTTGTCTCGACGAGTAATTTCTTGTCTTGTCTGGAATATCAAGTAGAAGAATCGTCGAATCGAAAAATTATAAACATGCTACTAAATGCTAAATGTGAAATAAAGAAAAACAATAAAAACATGTATGTGAATCTCATACACGTGACAATAATATTATGTAATTTCATTTCAACACAAAAAAATCTGTCGTGACAACACAGGACTTTCCGATTGAGTTGATTATTCTAAGACTACGACAGTTAGAAAACAAAAGAATATATATCACTGGCTCATTAAGGCTCGTATGGCACCATACTAATTTCAGTCCTGAATTCAGGACAAAAAAAAATTGCACGAACATGTTTTTAGGTAGTTGAAACCTTTGACGTTTCTTAATACAATAATTTGGAACATGGCAATAAATTAGAACATTTTTTAACTTTTTTACACATTTTAAAAATATTTATTGAATTAATATACTAATGTATACATTATGTATATTATGTAATGTATGTATGTCTAGTCATGGTACAATTGAAAGAGTACATAGAGAGTTGAAAGATTTTTTTTTCACATTTTATAGCAAGAAATCAATAGAGCATTTTCAAGTAGAAGGCGCCACAATCAATATATTGATCAATGTACAAAAAATATTAGGAAATTGTATGCTTTTACAATTACACAAATACAGGGTGTCCCTGAAAGAATCTACCTAACTTCAGGGGTGTATTCCTTAGGTCATTTTAACCAAAAAAAGTTATAACATCATAGGTCCGATTCTTAAAGGTTAGCGAGTTATGGCTAGTCGATGAAAATAGCTAAATATTCAAAATTGTAAAGAGTAGGCTTTGAAAAAAATTGTTAAATAATGCTTTCCTTTCTTGCTGTTACTTGTAAGTTAACTTAACTGATAATTATGGTTATTTGAAACACGCTATTAACGTTTACCTGCCGTGCTGGAATAACATCGACGTTTTCCACATCGTAATCCACTACTATCTTCAACAAGCTATAACTCAGTAACTTTTCCGAATCGGACCTATGTTGATATAACTTTTTTTGCTTAAAACACCACTGAAGTTAGGAACATTCTTCCCGGGACACCCAGTATACAAAATATTTATTTAATTAAATACTTTTTTAAGTATTTCATTTGGAAGTAGCATTTAAAAACTGTATATTTTACCTTACTTTACTTGTGTCTTCCAAGTCCGAGTGCATCATCGAACTCAAGACCAATTATTGTGTACATTACAACGGCGTTAATGATCTAATAAATTATGAATATTTTACTATAAATTGAGTTTACTGTAATACTTATCTTATCGTGAGAAAGAGTGGCCAATTAATGGTAAAGAAATTATATCCTGTAAATTCAATTTTGTTTTTGAGTTACTTGTAGCACCAGATTAAAAAGCTACAAAATGGGGCCTGGTAAAAAGTTCATAAAAATATTTACTTGACTTACATCCATAGAAGTACTCTTTGAGATTGATTCTTGAGAAGAATAGAATAAGTTAGTAATTAAGTGTATTGTTTTGTTAGCCTAAAACATATTTGTAAATTATTATGCGTTTAAATGGATAACTACATTAGTTCATACTTCACGTGTTAAGCATCGTTTTCAACCACTTAACTTAACTTAACTTAACTTAAAGCAAAACGTAACGTAAGAAATTTGTATCCGTTCAAAATAAAATTATTTGTGTTAATTGATTATAACGCAAGCGCAGACAAAGACATTTAAACACACTCATCGTGATTTTAAATTTTTGTCTTTATTTTATTTTTCATAAATAACCTAACTATTCCAAATTTATCTTCTTCCAAGAAAAAGAAAACCCAATTATAAAAAGTTCTCGATACACCCAGTTTTATTCAAAATTTTATTTTGGGGTTAGGTTTGCCTTGTTTTTCTCAGCAGCTGATTTTGACGTTTCTCTACCTAAAACCAGCTTATGGGCGGAATTAACAGCCAAAACGAAGCGCACAGTATATAGCTATATCGTTTCTAAGGAGCACCGATTGGTAGAATTAACAAAACGTAAATTTAAGGATTCTTAAGTAGAAGTTGGTTCAACTTTGTATTACGTTTAATTCCTTACGCTACGTTAATTTGGTTCTGAACGGATACATGTACTCAATGCATTTTAACTTTCCTTAATTACGTTCTTACGTTAAGTTAAGTTAAGTTAAGTGGTTGAAAACGATACTTTATGTTTGAGCAAATTTTGAAGATAATCATAAATTCTATTAAAAAGTAAGAAAGTAACAATATCATAGTAAAATATTGTATAATTATCTTGATAGTCCATTGATCGGTTACTCCATTATAAGTTCGATATAAACTAAATAGAATATAATGTAAACCAGTCACTAATGATGTAAAATCATGAGTAATTATCAAAAGAAGTTGAAAAGAATAAATTTTATTAATTAATTTCACAATTTCATGAAATTCATTGCATATGTCACGTATTTGTGTAATTATCTTCGAACTAATGTGCTCGTTATGCGAAATCCTAAAATCATAATTTAAGCAATGATATTTCTGTATACAGGGTGGGCCACGAAACTTGTAGACCCTGACAATTGGGGAATCGCAATCGAAATAACAAATACCATTACAGTCTAGATCAGTCTACATAATTCTATTAATCCGGGAGCCCTTAACAGAAAAAACGGGGTGATCGTATTCAGGCTCATCTTTTGGGAATAAGTTATTTGATGGCCAGCAAACACAAAAATCTGGTTGGCTTCCACAGGCAGTGGCTTAAGGTCTCAGGATCCTTCAATGGAATTCTTAAAGAAGGAAAAAAGTAAGAAATGTGACAGCATTCGGGATGCAACTTTGACATTTTATCATTCTTATAAAAAAAAAGCCAAAAAAAAAACTGGCTACTCTCTACAATGTCTCTGAGAGCGTGGCAGCTGGACTGAAATTAACGTCTTTACGCTGCACACCTGCAAACACTAACTCGTGACTCATAAACGGTATTTGAGTTGTCCACTGGCAAAGTAACTACTTTTTACATAAAAAGTAAGATTTGACTTTGCCATCCCTCTCAGGTGGGTTTCCCGCCTTCCTCACCAATTAGAAATTTATTATTAACAGCTCTGAGGCCTTAAGCCACTGCCTGTGGAAGCCAACCAGATTTTCGTGTTCGCTGGCACTCAAATAGCTTATTTCCAAAAGATGGGCCTGAATAAGATCACCCCCTTTTTTCTGTTACAGGCCCCAGGACTATATTGATGTAAATCAAAAAATGGATCAGTGTAGTTAAATTTAAAATAGAAAGTTTAATACTGTAAAAATAATTTAACTTGAGGTAAATTCGCGAAGGTTTGACCACGCCCCTTTAATGATTTAAATACGTTGACTACTGCTTTGGTGGGGATAACTACCAATTTAGGTATTTGCGCATTGTCACTGCTCGTCTACTTAAAATATTATTACTGTACCTATTATCCTACCTACCTACCTACCCTGATCCATATTTTGATTTTCAACAATAGAACTATCTATACGATCTATTCACCGACAAGATGCAGATAAGCCACTCCCAAAGAAAGCGTGCAATATTCGAATAGCAGTTTTCTATTGGTTGAATTTTGAAAATCCGGTTTACAACACTCACACAAGAATTGACATGCGTCAACTTTATTTGACAGAAATTTGTAGGGTGAGGCTTAGCTGCATCATGTTGGTGAACAATGTATAGACTGTATTTTTGGATTGCAGTAAATATTTGTCAACTGATACAAGTTTAGTGACCCACCATGTATTGTTAAGTTATTAATTAGGTACCCATTCCACACAGAGAGAAATATATGTAAGTATATTAAACAATTGTATCACCTTGTTGCACAAATTGGTCCTAAAATAGTGACAGGGACAAATTGTTGAAAAATATATACAGAAATTGTTCAATATTGTTTATATTACTGTTTTACAAAGTTTGTTAAAAAGAATTTAACAATATTTAGCAATTTAAAAATTTTATTTGTCATATTTAGTAGAACATTTTGTGACCACAAGTCATAGAGAATGAACAGTATAACTCAAGAATTTGTTTTAATATTTTGCACAATTATTGTATTTACTTTTCATTAATTGCTTTAAGAACCTGCACAATTTGTTCAAACGTTTATACTTTTTTGTATTACAAATTAGTTATTATTGTGGTACTTTTCAGATAAAATTTACTGTACTGTTTTGCACAAGTTGTTAATTGTAAGTGTACAATGTTGTTCAATATATTTGTAGTAGTTATTATATAAATAATATGCACAAATTTTGCAAAAATGAAACACAATGTTGTTGGCTAAAAACAAAATTTATTTTCTATAAATAAATTAGCAAAAAATATTGACACCTAAAAAAATCATAATAATATGTAATTTAAACTTCAACTAAATGGTTTGGTAGAATACACTTGCAGTGGAACTACAGAATCTAAGTCTAGGATCGAACTTGATTCACTAGGTATTATTGATTGGTTATCACTTATCACTGATATCACTGATGTTCTGATGCATCATCAAGACTAGATACTAATATCCGTTAAAGGAGGTTTTTTCAAAGCGGTCCCACCTGAAGTATGCTTGAGATCTGACTCGTTCAGAAAAATAAAGATGTCCTCATCAATGCTGTTTTCTAAAACAAATAAACATAGTCAAAATTTAGCGAAATCTTATATTTTATTAACTCGTCGGGATGTTAAAGAAAAGTTTCTTCAAAGAATTGAATGGTCAAAAGCTAAAATCGATAGATACAACCGGATATAACTGAAAACTTTTTTCATTTTGAGGTATCTATCAACCTGAAATTTTAGGGGTAATTTTGAATTTATACGATATGTATGGTAAAACGTTTGTGTCATTTCCGATTTAGTCCAAACAAATACCATCTTTGGTTTTTAAAACAGAAACACCACAATGTATTTTTCTGCAAACGTCAAAATAAGTCGACTTTATGTCACTCGATAATGGTAAGGGTGAAGTTTAACTCTCCCGCCTCGGCAGAAAAACTGTGAGACAAAGTAAATCTTAACAAGCTATAGGTAATTTTTATTTTTAAAACGTAAAAAATGTTTTCTAAGCATTTGTAATGTTTAATGTAGTGTTTTAAAAATTTTCTTTTATAATTTGTTCTTTGCCTTTAATAATTAGCTTTTTTTACAATTTAACGTTAATTATAAAAATATTTAACAATTAAACTAGAAGTAATTGACAAGAGATGGCGCTTTTTCAAAATTCTCTATTTTTAATTAAGTTTCAAGTTTGAAGAAAAAATGAAATGTTTCATACGGAGTAAAAGTACTTTTTTTGGCTCGTCAGTAGTAGACAAGTTCTACTGCCTAAAAAAAGTGACACTTTTACTCCTAATAAGACAATATACGTTTCTATACGGTTGCTCAGATACAAAACTAAATTTATTTTTAAATATTTTTTTCTACTCTCATATGTGAAACTAAGCATTTCGTCATCACTTACTCGTTACGAAAATAGCATTTTCGTTTCTAGTGAGGAAATGTTTTCACAAGCGGATGTTGTTTACAACATGAGATGAAACATCAGTTTTTTTGTGGTCGGTTCACATTTTAGTAAAAAGAATTATTTTAAAATGTACTAATTATCGTCGTAGAAAAAATAGCATTTACGACTCGAGATGAAATCCGTTTTTTTCGTTCGAAAGATTACTTCACTCGCCCCTACGGGGCTCTTGAATTAAATTCTATCTCACGAAAAAAACTGATGTTTCATCTCTTGTTGTAAAAAATACTATTTTATCTAAATGATAAAATACATTAAAAATAACTTTCTTAACTCAAAACAGTCAAAATATATACAGTAAATTATAGTGTTCTATTGAAAAACCAAAGTTAATATCGTTTCCGGTTAAACCGTAGGTGCCACTGTGCCACAGACATTTTACTGAACCGCATAAACTCAAATTTATATATTTAGCCTTTTTAAATTTTAGATTGATATTTCAAAAGAAGAAAAAGTTTTAGGGGCGAGACTGATTTTATTTATTTCACCCGGCATAAAAATTTTTATCACTGTACCTACTTCCCCTCTCTATTATTAGAAAATTATTTTTAGCGTTTAGCTAAATAAAAACGGTTATTGTTATTAGGTATCCTAATTAATTTAAGAAAAACTTACCTGCAAATTTTTCAACTAATGAAGGGAATTTCCACTGCACTGGGTGAGTGTATCATTTATGAAATCCATAACATAACGGTTGTTACAGAGCTAAATTCAACAGAAATAAAATTTAATCAGTCTTGTATTTATATTTTTTTAATATAAAATAATTAATTAATTAATAATACTCAGTAGAGTGTAATAAACTATTATATTTTTGAAACGACGCCACAAGGAAACAAATTTACTTACTAGAGTTACATGATTGCATCATTATTGCACTTGCAATTTAAATAATTAATTGTTATATTCAGTATGATTTTGCCAAAATCTTAATTATTTACTAATTATTATAAACAATTAAATAATTAATTTTATATACTTACAGTTTGTTTGTTGGTTTCAATTAAATGGCAACACACACACGCACAAGCACAATATGGCTACACGAGTGACGAATTTCTTTAGATTTGGGCTAAATTGACATAAATGTTGCACAAAATTGTGCATCTGAACAGACAAGTTGCGTTGTTAGAGTAAACAAATTAATAAGAACTTACACATTATTGTTTTAATTTTTAAAGAATATATTATATGATATTATGTTAAAGTTTATACATTTTTATTTCAATTTCAATTACATAATTGTTGAACCATTTATATTATTTGATAGGAAATTTTCTAAAAAATTATTTGAATGCCATTAAAACAAATTGTAGAAAGAAGTGCAATTGCTTGTTCGATTAACTAACATTTAAAGCTTGTACAAATATGTGTAATTAACCTATCTACGTATATAGCAAATCACACAACAATTGTGAGGAATATGTGCACAAAAAGACGTTCCACAATATTGTGCAAAATTTTCAACACTCAGTTTTCTCTGTGCAATCGCCTCATTTATCGAAATTTTGTTCTTTTTTAATTGTATTTCAGAATTAATCCATGATATTCGTTCTTTTAAGAGTAAAACAAAAGAAGCAAATTGAAATATGATTAAAGATGGGTAGATGATTAATAAGATTATATAAAAGTCATAAATTTGTTCAAAGGTGAATGTCCTTACTAATTGTATAATTGTACCAGTAATTGTAAAATAGTAGGAGAAAAAAAGAGTTTGTCCAAGTATCAGAAGAGTTACTGCAAGAGCGCAATAATATTTGTTGCGTTTGTATATTTTTACAATATTAAAATTTTTTAATATTATTATTTTCTTATCCATTTTTGATATCGTGTTGATTAATTTAATTATCTGAAATTATTCAAAATATTTAAAGATTATAGCAACCAGTGGTCACCCCGGTCGAGGGGGGTATTGAAGATACAAATGCGTTAAGAAAATGAAATTTTCAAAAATTTCGTATTTTGTATTTTGTATAGACGTGTTCGAAATAAAAATTAGTTCTGACATATATGTGGGTTGAGCTTGGATTTAAAAAAAAAATCATTAAGATCGATCAAGTAGAAGCATGCTATAATTAATGGTGAAGAAAAGCCTTCGCGTTTAATATTGGATACGGTAATTATATTCGGAAAACAATGTTTTATTCTCGGTTTTATTTAAAAAAATACTACTATTAGATAATTTTTGCTAAATACTTACAATTTTGTATCGTATCAAGTTCATTAAAATTGAAATTATTATAATCAGGCGTAGTAATACAGCATACACGTTATCAAAAATTATACCAACGAACATACTTGGGTCTATTGTAGCTCTAGTCAACGCCACCAAGTCAAATATTAAAATCAAAACTTGCCAAAGAGTTAACAAAATACCCCATAAAAAGCTAATTAATGAAACAGTTTGAAAAGTTTTTTGATTTAAACTCAATGGAAATAAACCAAAAATTTTTGTTAAGTAAAACATTGGTTTTAAGACGGAAAACATACTTTCCACATTTGTCATTTTTAGGTATTAACGTGGACGTGTTTAAATTAACAGTAGCAGTAATTGATTATTTAAAGTTCCAAAATAATTGATTTGTTTTAAATTATGTACTAAGAATTATTTTAATACAGTCGCATTTTTTAAAGATTTCCGACACGTGACCAGCTTGATATGTATAAATAAAAATGAAAACGACTTATTTCGTGAGTTTAATTATTTAATTTAGTTAATACATTTATTGTTAATTATTATTAAATATTTATTTAGAAAATTTATAATTAAATTAATTGTTTATTGAATATTTTAAAAGTCACGTGTCGGTAGTCTTTAAAAAATGCGACTGTATGTTGTATACCTATACTGGCAATAATCACAATTATTGTATTGAATTATTCATGAATATGCTTTTTGGGGAAAGAGTGTTAAGGACCTATAATTGTTTTTAAACAATTATTCTTACCTAAAATCGAAGTTTATTACCTAGTTATTTAAAGTGTGTAATAGCACTTTTGTTTGTCCAATCTTGTTTTCTCTGTCTCTCATCAATAAGTTGTTAAGTGCATCTCTATGGAGCAAATTCTCTTTTTAATTGAAAATATGATGGCGATTCAATTATTAATGTACATTTATACTATAATATACACTATACAGAGTGTACAAAGTAAGAAATATAGCGATTATCTCGGCATATAAAAATATTTGGAGAAAAGCTCGGAAACGTCGATTTAGATTTTTAATTTCGCATTTTTTGATACAAATTAATTTTTACTGTCACGAAGGGGAGGGGGTCCTCGTGACCTCTGAATAATAATTTTAGGCTGCCGGAATGTTAATTTAATAATGACATACAGAAACACATTTAAACATTATTTTATTAATAATTAAACTTACCAAAAGAGTACAAAATAATCCTTGTAATTGCAATATAAAACTTAATTAACAAATCACTAATTTCCCACCGATAATAATTCATCATTCAAACGCATCTTAAAGCTAACTCCCCGACTCCTCTAAGACTCATCTTAAGACCAACTCTACTCCAACAACTACTGATTCACTGACCCCATCGAGGGTCTTTTATCAGCTTGGTCTACGTGACTACTAACACTGACAATTCTGTCGAATAAGACATTCCCGACTTATTAGAATATGTGAATATTGTAATCTTTTAGCAAACCTACATTGTTGCATTCTTTTGTAATTACATTTAATAATTTGCGTAATATTTCTACGCGTGACAATACATTATGATCTATTTCGAAGGTATGACATCAGCTACGGTTTTTTAAATGGAACACCCTATATATTTCATCATTTTGGGATTCCCCATGGAGAACTGATTTCAAAAACCTTTTGCACTTAGGGCTTGTGTTAGTTATATTTGTTACTTATTACTTTCTTTCTCGGAAAGAAATTAAACTTTGTTTTTGATTACTTTGTATAGGTTCTATTTTTCGTTATTTTATGGGATTATATTTGAAAAGTCTTGAAAGAATCGTAAATGACTCTCAAATGATTCTTAAGTACAGAACCCACAGCAACTGTTAAAAAATACAATTTTCAAATATCTGTAGGTCCAAAATTACCAACTTTCAACTATAACTATAATAGGTTTTTGAAATAAGCTTTCAATAGAGATTTCAAAAAAAAATGAAATATACAGGGTATTCTATTTTAAAAAAACCGTTGATGATGTCGTAGCTCCGAAATAAATCACTCTGAATAAATTATTTTAGTGTCAGAAAATGCGCAATTAAAAATCTATACAGGGTGTTTACGGTCTTCTTTTGTTTCCTTTAAAGGTTGAGAATAAATGTCAAAAGAAGTCGAAAAATGTCAAAACACCTTAGTAAAAGTTGTATGATAAGAGAAATAATAAATGTTTTAGTTTTAATGAAAATTATTAACTTTTGTGAAATCAAGTGCCCTTCAATTACTTAATTATAAACATTTTATAACAATTGCTCAAAATTATTATCATGCTGTTGTATGCAAAGTTTCACTCGACATGTACGTGACCATTCTGGTCTATGGTTACACATTCTGCAAGGCTCGGACCTTATTGACGAATTACAGCCGCTGCTGCTTCTACCCGGTTGCGGAGAACCTCGAGGGCAATAATTTTGGTGGTATACACCATGGCCTTCATAAGGCTGCAGAAATAAAAGTTCATGCGTGTAAGGTCCGTTGACCAAGGAGGTCATAGGTCATAGGAGATAGGACCACTTCGGCCGATCCGTTAATTTTTAAATAGTGTTTAGATGTCGACGAACTAAATGACCAAAATGCAAAAACCCCACTTGTCGACGCATTCTTAAAGGTAGGAACATCTTCTGAAATTTCAAGCAAATTGTTTTTCAAAGAAAGTAGAAAGTAATCATTTGCAGTTAATCGATGTGGCAGCACAAATGGACCAACAAGTTGTGAGTTTACTAATCTGACCTATATGTTTAAAGAAAATCTCTGCTGGTAATGACCAGTTGACCACGACAAACACCATGCATTTGTTATATTACCTACGATATCTAGATTTTATTTAATAAATTAATAATTTTCATTAAAACTAAAACATTTATTATTTCTCTTATCATACAACTTTTACTAAGGTGTTTTGACATTTTTCGACCTCTTTTGACATTTATTATCAACCCTTAAAGGAAACAAAAGAAGACCGTAAACACCCTGTATAGACGTCTCCGAGGATTTTTTCCAAGTATTTTTATCTGCCTAGATAATAGCTATATTCATTACTTCACACACTGTATGAGTTCAAAACATAAGATAATTTGAGCGATCACAATTATGTGGTATTCAGAAGGCATATGAGTGTATTTACAATGCAAATTTAAAATGCTTTTATTTCTTAATTTGTGTAAGTACAACAACATAACAAGTAACAGTTGCTAGAAGAGCAAATATCATTTTATGGTCGATGATGAAAAACCCTGGTGCTGAAAAACGTGGACTTCGGTTAATCACTTGTACCAATAGAACTATTTCTTCTCTCAAGGTGGTGTTTTTGTTTTTAAATAAAATTTAAAATTTGACGTTGTTAAGATTTTTTTCCAAGTCCGAGTGCATCATCGAACTCAAAACCAATTATTGTGTACATTAGAACGGCGTTCATGATCTAATAAATTATGAATATTTTACTAAATCGATTTTATTGTAATACTTATCTTACTGTGAAAAAGAGTGACCAATTAATGGTAAAGAAATTATATACTGTAAATTCAATTTTGTTTTGAGTTACTTGTAGCACCAAACTAAAAATCTACAAAAATGAGACCTTGTGTATCAAGTTCAAAAAAATATTTTTAACTTACATCTATAGTAGTACTATTTGGGGTCGATTCTTGAGAAGAATAGAATAAGTTAGTAATTAAGTGTAGTGTTTTGTTAGCCTAAAAAATATATATAAATTATGCCGCGTTCGAATGGATAACACTATACATAGTTCATACTTCTCTTGTTGTGTTTGAACAAACTTTGAAGATAACCATTAACTCTATGAAAAAGTAAGAAGTTAACAATAACATAGTGAAATATTGTAAAATTATCGTGAAAGTCCATTGATCAGTTGCTCCATTATAGGTTCGGTATAAATTAAATATAATGTAATGGAAACCAGTCACTAATGATGTAAAATCATGAGTAATTATCAAAAAAAGTTGAAAAGAATAAATTTTATTAATTAATTTCATAATTTTATGAAATTCATTCCATATGTCACGAATTTGTGTAATTATCTTCAAACTAATATGCGAAATCCTAAAATCATAATTTAAGCAATGATATTTCTGTTTACAGGGTGGGCTACGACACTTGGAACCCCTGACAATAGGGTATTTTCTAATTTTTTAAAATGTATCTAGAAAGTTACCTTATTGATAACGTAATCTCAAAACCACATTAAAGAAAAATTGCGACTGTAGATTTTGCCAAAAAAATTATTTGAAATTCAAACTATAAAGTTTCCCGCATAAAAGCGGCATGACGTCACGAGTCATATTCGTCAATATTCAACTAATGAGCTCCAACTTATTATAACCTTGATTACACATTAACTGACATTTAATACGTATAACTAAGCAACAAACGTGATGTGTATGACTCGTGACGTCACTTTATTTTCACTTTGAAACTGTACCATTTAATACTTTTTCTAAAGCAGTTTTTGATGAAACTTTTTTGATTAACATATTTTTAGTGTGCCCAAGTCATTGATAATCGACCTTGCTATGCAATAACGCAGGAATAATCGATATTTTAAAAATTGGAAAATACCCTATTGGGGAACAGCTACC
Source organism: Malthinus seriepunctatus (assembly GCA_963924605.1). Lineage (NCBI taxonomy): Eukaryota > Metazoa > Arthropoda > Insecta > Coleoptera > Cantharidae > Malthinus > Malthinus seriepunctatus. The sequence continues at coordinate 28,028,622 of OZ004601.1, read as the reverse complement.
CAAATAAAAACTATCATTACAGTGTAGATCAGTCTAAATAGTTCTATTGATGTAAACCAAAAAATGGATCAGTGTAGGTATTGCTAAACATATTTAACTTAAGGAGCGGTAGGGATAAGTTCGCGCAAATTTGGCCACGCCCCTTTAATAATTTGACTTCGTTGGTGCAGATAAATACCAATTTAGGTATCTCGACACGTGACTTTTCGACTACTCAATAAATAACGTACGTTTAACATTTTTATAGTAATAAGGGAAGCATAGAAAGAAACAGAAAATACAAAAGTTGTGTTTCAAACACAAATAAAAGTATAATAAAAGTCGTTTGTCAAAGTGATATTTGCGTACGGCCGAAAAAACAGGTCACTGTTTGATTACCATGTTTGTATGTTTATTACATTAAAACGTCACTTTGACATTCGAATCAACAGCTGACGAGTCAGCTGCCTTTTATATAGTGCCATAGTTAGAACGCCGAATTCGAATAGTTTGAACCGTTTTCAACCTCTAAGGTTTAAGTTCACACTGCGTTTTTTGAACTACAAGTTCAAAAATTTTGAAAAAAATATGTGTTATGTAATACCTACTGTTAAACAACATTTATATAATTTTCATCAAATTCTAACCTGTGGTTTTTGGATAACAGCAAGAAAACGGTAAAAAAAGAGGTTTTTTGCAATTTATTTCCAAAGTAAAGGACAGAATTTCCTCAATTTATTTCTACAAAATGTAACCGAGTTTCTAGTAATACTGTAATTTTTTGAAAATTTTTGAACTTGTTTAAACCTTAAGGTTTAAACCAAGGTTTAAATTCAAGAGTGCATAGTAATGCATAATAATGCATAGTGTGCATTTCATCCGCAAAATTTATATGTATTTTAATGTGGTGGCGCTGATGACAGCTCTGTCAAATACTTATAAATTTGAATATTTCTCTTTCGTAAATTTAATTTTTTTTCGAAAATTCAAATAATTGGTCGAGTTTTTGTGCATAATACGCTACTATAGACCAATGTCCATCATTTTCTACATTGATCTGTATTAAACTCTAAAGAATAATCAAATTGTGTGCATTTTTATAACTTCTTCGGTCGTATTAAGAAAACCACAAGTTCAAAAATTTTCAAAAAATTACAGTATTACTAGAAACTCGGTTACATTTTGTAGAAATAAATTGAGGAAATTCTGTCCTTTACTTTGGAAATAAATTGGAAAAAACCTCTTTTTTTACCGTTTTCTTGCTGTTATCCAAAAACCACAGGTTAGAATTTGATGAAAATTATATATGTTGTTTAACAGTAGGTATTACATAACACATATTTTTTTCAAAATTTTTGAACTTGTAGTTCAAAAAACGCAGTGTGAACTTAAACCTTAAGCGTTTTGATCGCCAGAAAACGGCTCTGATTTGACGAGTAATATGTATTTTTAAGCAGCGTTGACAAGGGTAGTGAGCCACGCTTTCGTAGAGTACGCGGTGTCAACTGCATTTATGAACGTGCCACGGCACGGTCGTGGTTCACTACCTATGTTAACCCTGCTTAATTCATATGCACTGGGTTGGTCACGTGTCGGTAAACACTGGTGAATCAGACTGTACGCATTCTCACCGCTCGTCAGCATAAAACATGATTGCTTTAAAATTCAAAAAAGGAAATTTGAGACTTACCTCTCTTGATTTACAACAATAGAACTATCTGGGCGAGTTTCTGGTACGTTATGGTTCTGTAACATTCCATAAATTAACTTTATGATGAGCCAAAACATTGTTTAAAAACTAGTTTTTCGATATTTAGGTAGGAATAGATAATATCTATTGGTGAAGCGATAACTATCTTTCGAGAAACTGGGAACTAACTAATCTAGACTGTATTATGTTATTTGGATTGAAGTAAATATTTGTCAAGAGTTAAGGTTATTAAGTTATTAATTACCCATTAATTCTAATCGTCTGGTTTGTTAAAATTTTGTCTCTTTTTAATTGTATTTCAGAATTAATCCATGATATTCGTTCTTTTAAGAGTAAAACAAAAGAAACAAATTGAAATATGGTGAAAGATGGGTAGATGATTAATAAGCCTACATAAAATATATAAATATGTTCAAAGGTGAATGTTATTTTTAATTGCGTAACTTTATAAATGAAGAAGAAAAAAAGAGTTTGTCCAAGTATCAGAAGAATTACTGCAAGAGTGCAGTAATATTTGTTGCGTTTGTATAATTTTATAATATTAAAAATTTTTAATATTACTATTTTATTATCCACTGTTGATATCGTGTTGATTAATTTAATTATCTGAAATTATTCAAAATAATTGAAGATCATTATAGCAATGGTACCTGATGAATGATGATAACGATTATATTCGGAAAACAACGTTTATAGTAAAAAATATATTAGATAATTATTTCTAAATGCAGTCAAACCCCGATTTAGTGTTTTCCTCCATTTAGTGATATTTTTTGAAAGATCTTGATCTTTAAGCTAAATTGCATGTAAAAATATCCCTAAATTATGATGTTAAACCTCTATTAAGTGATCTTTTCCTCACAAAATTTAAAAACTACCTGTTTCGCCCGGGATACAACTCAGATCCGCCGCAAAATTTAACCTAAAATATTGAGAAATTTAAAAAGATTTATTTTTAAAATTTAAATCAAGCAGGTTTAAGTTGGAATCTTCAACAACACGAAATAGGGGTTCGACTTTGTACTTACAGTTTTATATCGTATGAAGTTCATTAAAATTGAAAGTAATACAATCAGTCGTAGTAATACAGCATCCGCATAATCAAAAATTTGAGCAACGAACATAATTGGGTCTATTGTAGCTCTAGTCAACATCACCAAGTCCAATATTAAAATCAAAGCGTACCAAAAAGTTAATAAAATACTCCATAAAATGCTAATTAATGAAACAGTTTCAAATGTTTTGTGATTTAAACCCGGTGGAAATAAACCAAAAATTTACGAGTCTCCCACCACTTATTCTATCTATCTAAAAATTTTTATAATTAGGTTTGTTTGTATTTATATCCCCGTTTGTTTTCATACGATATCTGATGTAACCGATACTTTATTTAATAAAATTTAAAAGAATTATTTAAAAACGAGTAAACTTCCGTATCGTATACGGAATTATTGTTCTAGGAATTCAAAAATGTAAGACAACTTTGCGGGGTGCAGAAATTTCAAAGGGAGGTCTTTGATTTGATTTTTCACTTGCAATTTATTGTTGTAGAAGACAATTAGGTATACAGGGTGTCTCACTTGAGCTGTCTCACCATGGGTAACTCGCTTATTTGAAGAGATAGAAAGGGGGTTAAATGGGGATAAAGTTGCTAAATATAGTTACTAACAATAATCTGCTACGAAAATTAGCCTACTTTTCTTATCTTCGCAATTATTTAAAAAAAACTGAAATTTGACAATTTAGTTTTTGGTCTATAACTTTCTTATTTTTCGAAATATTAAAAATCTGAAAGCACATTCTTTAAACAACTTTTTATGATGCATATTAATCCATAGATAAATATTTTGTATAACGTTTCGGTTTTTTGAAACCATCATCAACTTTGTTTTTTCTTATGGATGCCATATTTGGTTTTTACACCAAAAGATAGGCAAAAAATTACTGAATCCAACCATATAAAATACTTTATACTTTAGATTATTTAAAAATGGTCGAAATTACGATATTATTAATTTGGAATGCATTTTGTACATTATCCAAGTAGGCTTTGGAAAATAATTATTTTTGTAAAATCAAATGATTTATCCCATTGAAGAAATATTAAATAAAAATATAATATTGTTATCTGAAAATTTAAATTTAGCAGATCAAACGTTTACTAATCGAATTTAGAAGAATAATAAGAATAACCATAGACTTGGATTCGGAAACAAAAAAAATAATAACCTCAACTCAGTAGTGATACTTTTTTGAGAGAAATAGATAACAATATTATATTTTTATTTAATATTTCTTCAATGGGATAAATCATTTGATTTTACAAAAATAATTATTTTCCAAAGCCAACTTGGATAATGTACAGTCAGCCTCACAATTATTGGCCACCCTGCTATAATTCTAGCACAAATTGTGGATGCAACCTTCATAAAACCTCCTACCTAAATTGAGGGGTAACTTTATTTTGCCAACAAGTAGTAAATCAACGACCTCCCCTTCTGTTCCTTTGCCGTTGTTGGCTAATAACCACTCTGTCGTATAGCCACAGTGGCCAATAATTGTGAGGCTGACTGTACAAAATGCATTCCAAATTAATAATATCGTAATTTCGGCCATTTTTAAATAATCTACAGTATAAAGTATTTTATATGGTTGGATTCAGTAATTTTTTGTCTATCTTTTGGTGTAAAAACCAAATATGGCGTCCATAAGAAAAAATAAAGTTGATGATGGTTACGAAAAATCGAAACGTTATACAAAATATTTATCTATGGATTAATGTGCATCATAATAAGTTGTTTTAAGAATGTGTTTTTAGATTTTTAATATTTAAAAAAATAAGAAAGTTATAGACCAAAAACGAAATTCACAAATTTCAATTTTTTTTAAGTAATTGCGAAGATAAGAAAAGTAGGCTAATTTTCGTAGCAGATTATTGTTAGTAACTATATTTAGCAACTTTGTCCCCATTTAACCCCCTTTATATCTCTTCAAATAAGCGAGTTACCCATGGTGAGACAGCTCAAGTGAGACACCCTGTATAGATAGCAATTGCAATTATTGTAAAAGTTCCAAAAATTAGTGATAACCATTAAAATGGTTAGTTCTCCAGTGGGCCGAAACTCCGAAACACCAGCCACATTGTAAAATGTTGAAAAATGAATAACCATTTTAGAAGCTGGCCGCGCTTTATAATGCCACCCCTAGCCACATAATGCTTTTGGTTTTCCTCCGCGTAAAACACAAAATTTTAAACTTTGATCTAGACACCTCGTAGAAGATAATGCAAGAGGTTTCAGAAAAATCGGTTCAGACTGTAAAGTTTAACGCATTTCAGTTTTTCAGTCTAATTCCAGTGCACTATTAAATCAACTAAAAATTAATTTTTGAAGCTAAATAGCGCCAGAAATTTAATTTCAAAATTTATAAAATTTGTAGAAATAACTTGCATTTTAGGGGTTTAAAGTTAGGGCCACCCCCTGAAGAGATAGTTCTAGTGGTGCGATTTTCATGAAATTTCTGCCATATGATGACTTTTATAAAATAAACCTAATACTGTATAAAAATCATTAAAATATTTACAATATTTTTGGAGATAAAGCCATTGTTTAAATTTTGACCTAATTTGGGCCCAGGAAACCACTGTAGACGTTTGTCAATGTTATTCCGTGTTATTCGGGTATTTCTAGCTTTTCAGGTATTATTAATTTGTCAATGAAAAGTTTCTGATGAAATGGAATGACCCATACATATTTTTAGGGTAAAATATTACAGTTATAGGTTTGTTTGTTCATCAACATGTTATCTACCAAGTTTCAGATTTTTAGACCACGAATTGATCGAAGAAAAACATTTTATACCGCAATATCCAAAAACCTTGTGTATTTTACATAAGAAACTTCGACCCCGTTGGTAATGGCCGATATCAAAAATAATGTTTTTTTATGATGTGGATATTTTTTTTTGAATTATTTGGAGTTGATTGAGTAAGAATTAAAATTCGCAAGTAGGCCAAATAAGAAGTACCCTAATGTATTCGTACAATATACGTAAAATATGTGTAAATAATGTAAAATAAACTTCAAAAATTCACAATCCTGGTAAAAGTAGTACATTTTTTATTTAATCTCCATCTACAATTAAAAATAATAGTTTTAATTCCGGAGTGTTTAGTTTAAATTATTTAAAAAAATAACAATAACAAAAGATAACACAAAATGCTATCGTTTTTCATTCAACAGCAGACTAAGGAGAAGGTTAGCGAAGAGGCGGAGTTGGTTTCTAAGAACTAGTTTGTGGAAACAAAATTATTTGTTTTCACATATATATGCGCCATATGCGCCATCTATGTAGTCGTAAATAAATTAAAATATTTGTTTCGAAAATAGCTGATTCTGCCTAAACGGATAAAAAAAATTACTTCAAAAAATTATAGGTACTAGCATAATCCCCTAATAGAGGTTTATAGACTAAGTGGCATTGTTCAATCATCTTTTTATAAAGAGAAAAAAAATGTTTAAAATAACCCAAATTATTGAGTTTTAGATTGTACAATGCTAATTAATTAACACACCAATTTTGATTATTATAGTCTTTGAACCTTTGACTATTATCCCTTATTGTATATAACTTTTCCTTTTCATGAAAAATCGCTTTATAACGCCACAATTAGCTATGCCGTGAGTAGTGTTTTGATGCATTTTAACAGGAGTGACATTTTTTGCACAATCGTGAAGAATAACTAATAATAAATTCATTTTTTAAACTGACACTAGTTGAGAGTTATAAATAATTCTATAATTTTAAAGTTTATTCAAAATAGTAACCGCTGGAGAACAATGTTGTCCCAGTAACAAGAATAAAAGTAACAAATAGCTCAAACATCTGTTTCACTTACCACCCTTGTGCTTTTGGTTAAATATTTCAAAATCATTATTTTATTGTTTCTATGGACACATACAATGGTTTGGTGAAATCTACTTCCTATTAGTATAAACATTGTTGGTAAGTACAGAATAGAACACGATTGTGCAAAAAATCATTTACCCTAACTTAGTACTATTAAAATCCAGAAGAGGTGCCACGGTCGATGTTATGAAATGACAGGTATTGTAACCACTTTTTAGCACCTTTTTAGGCTCTTTTTAAGCACGTCTCGCTAGTAAGCCGATCCACAGAGATATTGTCAACTGTAATAACCCTAGGGCACTGATAACAACCGAAATAATTTTGTCATATCTTGAAAGTACATTTTTAAAAACACCCCGACGCGAAGCGGAGGGGTGTTTTTCCAAAAAATGTACTTGAAAGATATGACAAAATTATGAGGATTTGTCAATGCCCGAGGGATATTCAACGAGATAATTTTTTTTAAATTTAAATTTAACGTCAAAAGTGACAATTCGTTGAATTTTATGCGATATCGCGTCGGCAGAGCAATTGAAAATTACCCTAGGGTGATTGTCAGTTAAAGTTTTATGTGATTGGGTAAAAATGAACATGTGACTGAAAATTGTAAAATATGATTGGCTTTGTATATGAAAAAAAAATTATCACAATTAAATTCCCGGCTTGAAAATTTCAAAATTTTGTAAAAACAATATTCGTTTTTAACACTTAACACACGTTATTTTAACACTAAAAATTAGGTAAAATATACAGTCACGCTTATTTTTGTAAGCTACTTCCATATAAAATACTTAAAAAAATCTTGCTGCTTTCTATTATTATAAAAAAGTAAAAAAAAACTTTGTACGTGTTGAAGCATGCAATTTCTTAATAGTATTACTATCAGAGATCGTTGTGCCCTCTGCTTGTAAATGCTCTATTGTTTTTACTAAACTATTGGTATAATTTTTTAAGATGAGAAAGGGGCGTTTGGCCACGTATAAATACCAATTTAGGTATCTGCTCATGTTCACAGCTCCTCAGAATAAAATATTTTTGCTGTATCTGTGCATGCCCTCAGCTCGTCATCTTAAAATATTATATCTGTACTCGCCTAAATTTTAATATCCAAATCTGGTAAGTTACTAAATTACTCGCTACTCGACTAAATTACTGGACGTGTCTGTAGGAGCCCTTACATAAAATCGAAGTTTATTACCTAGTTATTTCAAATTGTCTAAAATAGCAGTTTTGATTGTCTAACCTCATTAATTTCGTACCTCTAAAGAGAAATATGAACTTTCAACTAATCGATTAATAAGCATGAACCTTTTTTTTAATTTTTTTATTACAGTTGGGATTTTTTTCATTAGAAATAAATGGTGTGGTAGACACGTTTTTATTCTCGGTGACCTTTAAAACCAGTGACTCTATTACGAGTAATGACTAATTTTGGAAAAAAAACTACATATTTCGATCTTTCTTAATAGTGTTAAACATTTTTTGGTGAAAACGTTAAATATTGTTAATTTTTATGACGGCTTATTAAAACATATACCTACTATAAGCTTTCTACAAAATAAAATTTATGGCCTTAGATCTCTTCTTTATTATTTGAGAATCTTTTAAAAATAAAAAATTTTCTAAGAAAAATCTTTTTTTAAATTATGAACTTCAAAGTACAATTTTTTTTCAAAATAAAACTCGAAAAGAATTTTGCGTATTAGGATTAAAGTATGCACCATAAAGATAGTAATCCTATATGGATTTTATATGTCTTCAATTACTTTGCGAAATTTTTAAATTTTAAGAAAAATTAGGTTATTTTACATTCATTATTTTTTTTCTCCATGATAAATTACTTAAAATCAAAATATTGTGCATTTAAATTAAAGCAGAAAATGTCTTCTTTAACCACATATATTTTTTTTTTCTCTAAGTCTGATAGGTGATGAGAAATTTGTAATAACGTAAAATAGAGCGCTCATTATCACTTGATCGCGCAACCCATGGGTACTGCAATATGCACAAAATAGGTTAATTTTCAATAACAGTTTTCTCAAAAACTATTGAATATTTTGAAAAATCGCAAAGGAGCTTTTTTTTACTCTAATGCTAATGAGTCTAATGCTAAATGCATTGTAGTATAAATGGAAGTAGGTAATTCAAAAAATTTTGATGCAAAAAACATTGGTTGTAGGATTGAAAATATATTGTCTTCTCGTCTCCAATTGTTTTAGACGAATGCCAGCCAATACAATGCACAGTAAATTTATATTTAGCTCAATACTCAAATTGTATTTACAAAAACATAATGTTTTAAGTAAACAAAATGTGTAAATTATTTATTTTGTATAAAGTTGGTAATTGTTTGATTAAAATCGAATGTTATTACTTATGGTAACTTTTTCACCCTCTCATGGAAAATTACTTCTGACGTGCTTAATTTAAAACAAAAGCATGGGTTGCCACTAAAATGATCTTATAAATACCTGGAATAATGGAATTTTAATACTTCAAAAATGTAATTTTTTAGATTTTTATGTAACAAAATCTCAGAAATTGGAAATCCTTCCTTCAATAAAATTATAATTTTAGGTCAGCTACACCAAAATATACTTATTTTAGACTAATAATACACAAATACACTTATTTTAATATTTTCCTTTCTACTAGTCTATAATGTAATTAATTATTCAGCAATTTTTACTTAATTGTAAACTTTTCAAATTTACTGTGTCTTACTTTTAACCTATATCAAAGATTATATATTTAATTTTATTGACAGCTACTTGTCAAATTTAGCGACAGAAATTCTTTTAACTCGTAGTGTACTTCAAAATCTATGGCAGCTCTGGCCACGCCCCCTCGGCTAGCGAATTTCCTTGGTAGGACTGTATCTAGAATTTAGGCTGTAACGATATTTGTTATTTGGGTTATATGCAATTAAGAAAGAGGAGTAAATAGCTAAAGTTATTTGTCTGTAATTTAACGTTTTATTTTATTCTAAGCAACATTTTTAATACAGCTAAAATACATTTCAAATCTTTTTTCTTTGCTCTACGAAGTAAGCGGTCTCATCGAGTTATCTAATTGCCATCCTATGACGGAATAAGCGAGTATGGCACTAAAAACCTAAAAATATCAATTTTCTTACTTGCGCAATACGAAAAATGAGTATTAAATTACTGTATGTAGTGTAGGTCCATTAATTGCAAACAAATTTTGTGCTGTAAATTCAAGCTTATTCTGTTGTAATTGTAACGAAAAGTTCATTAGCTGCAAAAATTTATTTTGATTATTATATTATTATTATCGTTGATAATATACCGACCCAGTATATTATCGTTGATAATACCTACGTAACAAAGTCCGGCTTGAGAAGTTTATAATACACTCGGTACTATGAAATTTTAATTAAAATTTAAATGTTAATTAATTTGTTCGGGACCAGTTAGGATTGATTATCAATTTGACGTTAAGTATGATATGTGGAAAGTTACATATTAAATTGAATGTCCACATTAGTCAATCGAAAGCTTTATAGTACCGACTGTTAGTTTACTACAAGTTTTTTTGAAAAACGCTAGATTAAAAATTATCGTTCTAGAGACTTACTTCGAAGTAAATATAATCTGCATTTGTACTTTTACTAGATGATAACAACTCCTTAATCAAATTTTTAGTTTTGTTCGCCTAAAAATCATATTATAATTAGAGCTCATACTACATACTTACTAGAAGTAAAATTTACCTCAGATGTTGTTTTTGAACAAACAATTACCACTAAAAGTAAATCGAACAATACAAATCCAGCCATGCATACTACAAGCGTTAGAGCTCTAATAACCTCAGGAGTCCAAGAACCCAGGAAGACTACGGCGAGTACAAAAACGAGAAGAAAGTGTATAGAATTCATTAAAAATAAAAAGTTTTGAATTATTAATAAAAGAAGATAAAAAGAATACATGTTTTTGATTAATTTAGTGCTTTTGTATAATTTGTTGTAAATAGAACGAATTTTTGTAATCGACTGATAAACGTAGTCTTCATTAATTGGTGTTGAAGTCCTAAAAATAAATTATAGTGCAACTTACAAGCTGTATTTGTTTGTAACGAATAAATCATCAGAGTTACGCTTATAAAAGGCGGTGAAAACAATTAAAATCGTTTGTTACGATTGTCATTGGTTTCACCGCCAAACGTTTGCCATGTGTTTGGTACCTACTATTGATAAATTTGTGTAAATGAGCGCAAAGTCTGTATAGAGCTTAACACGACAATAATACTTACAGTAAAATTAATTCTTTTCTTTTCCTCTGCTGTAATAACTCATTCGACTCATTCAGCACGTTCATTATTTTTATCAAAATTTTAATTTTATTGTTTAACCATAAAAATCGTTGTTTTAATAGTAAAATGTAAGAACATAATTGCATTATTTCAAAAATAGCAATAAATGGTACCATATTTAAAATATACATTTGAATTTTATCGAACGTCATTTTTTCTGTGGTTCGAAAAGTATGAGAATAATAACACCAGAAGAAAACTATTCTTCCCAATGAGATAACTGCTGTTGCAAAAATACAGCAATAATTGCAATTTCTGTAATGATTTCGTAAATTAAGAGTTCCCAGTTTTAAGTTCATAATGTTGTTATCAATATCTGCCATTTCGTTTAAAAAACGAACTATCTAAAATTATATTATTTAAAAAATACTCTATTAGAGACACTACATAGGTATTATATATTGTTAAGCTGAATTAGAAAAGTAAACTCTGTAATGATTCGAGTAAAGTGTTATCGTTCATTATTTTTATTGTTCATCGCTCATCCTTCCCCGTTTATCGTTCTCTTTTCATCGCTCACCCTTCATCCTTCATCGATCATCCTTTATCGCGTATTGCTCTCTCAACAATCATCATTCTTGTTCTACAGAGGTACTTACTCTTTTATAGGCGTAGATATTTTTAACAATTGCATAAAAATAGGTCAATGATGCAAACAATGTGCTTAAATAATCATAAAGTTGAACTATTAGCATTAATATCGGCCACTTAGCATTACGGTCTGTTATACTCCGATAGAACATTATTAAAAATGAAAATAATAGTAAAAGACACCACGAAATACTGATAAAAGTAATTTGTCCAAAATTGCTTAAATTTATATTAAATGGAAGCAATCCAAACAATTTTGATGCAAAAAACATTGGTTGTAGGATTGAAAATATATTATGCCTTCTCGTCTCCATTGCTTTTGACCAATGCACCAGCTAAATACTTATTCCATTGTATTTACAAAAACATTAACTAAATGTTTTAAGTAAACAAAATGTGTAAATTATTCTCTTTTGTATAAAGTTGGTAATTGTTTGATAGAAATCGAATTTTATTACTTTTGTTACCTTTTTCACCCTCTCATGCAAAAATTACTTCTGACGTGCTTATTTATAACAAAAAGCATGGGGTTTCCACTAAAATCAAACTCAAATGATCTTACAAATACCTGGAATGATGAAATGAAATTATTGATTATTACCTACAGCACGATATGATTTGAAGCATATTATACTGAAAAACAACGGATGTGTCCATACGAGGAACTTTTTCCGTCCGTCAAATCTTGTAATGTTTTTTTTTTTAATTATTTCATTTAATTTCTTATAAATAAAATATAAAAAACCCTGGGATTTTTTTAGGTATTAACTGATGTCTAAAATAATTTCATTTTTTTTGGCATATGGTGGTTGTTTTTTTACTGTCCAGCTAATATCTGCTGAAATATTGAAGATACAAAACAAAGTTAAATTAGAAACTTTTCAAACAACACCTCATCTACAAAATAGCCCAAACAATTTTTTTCCATACCCTACTTGTTTTGTGGGAAAATCTGTAACTTTGGATTTTTAAATAGAACACCCTGTATATTTTTACAGAATCGTATTCTAAATCAATTTCTCTTTACAACGATGTATCACAAGTACCATTTTGCTTTCTAATTATTTCCAATATTTAAAAATTTTTTAGGACGAGTGTTACAGAAAACATAGCCAAAGAAGGCCAAAAATTGTTGAATTCCATGGTGGACAATCTGAACAATAATTATAATACATTACATGTTAAAGTTTGTTCCGAAATTTCTTAGTTTGTTAAAAAGTAAATAAATTAATGTTAATCAAGAGTTACTACAACACAACCCTCATATTGTTCCTTTTTTTGAAATATTGGGCATAATTATTAGAAAGCAAAATGGTACTTGTGATACATGGTTGTAAAGAGAAATTGATTTAGAATACGATTCTCTAAAAATATACAAGGTGTTCTATTTAAAAAACCAAAGTTACATATTTTCCCGCCAAACAAGTAGGCCATGGAAAAAGATTGTTTGCGGTATTTTGTAGATGAGGTGTCGTTTGAAAAGTTTCTAATTTGACTTTTTTTTGTATCTTCAATATTTCAGCAGATATTAGCTGGACAGTAAAAAATCAACCACCCTGTATATTGAACTTCAAAGTATACATTATTTTATATCTTCAGAAAGCTAATTTTCCGAGCTTTTAAAAATTGAAAAATATACAGGGTGTTCCATTTAAATTAAGAAGTTTGATACCATTTCCGGTTAAACCGGAAGTCTTTGATGATTAGATAAACTTTTTTCATACTGATACACAGCACCACAAAAATTGCACTTGAACATTGATGAAGAATGCTGAAGAAAAAAAACAATCACTTTACAAAAAAGGCACTGGGCGCTTGCTTGGTGACACTATTTGAAATGCAATTTCAAAGTCTGTTTTTTTTTACTTATTTTAAAAACTAAACGTTTGTGTTAGACAACTACTAATTTTATAATTGGAAGAAACTTTGACTATTGTGTATTTAATAAATTAGCCTTATCTCTGAAATATTTAAAAAAATCATTTCTAAAGGTAATATTAATATCCAGACTAACTAGAATTTTAACAATAAATTCTGCTACTTGCTATACATATTCCAGATAGGTGTAGGTCAAGCGTCAGTTCACCTGCAAAAATTAAATTACCCGCCCAATCAATTTCGAGATTTGTGCAGCGGTGACTGCGCATGCGCTTTGCAGTGTGAGACTTTCTGCTGTGAGATAAATGTAACATAACATAACAAACAATGACAGTTAACCTAACTAATTTAAGTATTAAGGCATTTCGGTCTACAATTACCTACCATTGAAAAGCTTGGTGTCATTCTTGTATCGCTGAAAGAATATATCTTATTATGCGAGTTATCTTTTTTTTCAATTGACTGTGCGACATAAACGGTGTCCAGCGAAGATCGGAACATTTCAATATTTTCCCACCTGAGTTCTTGTGGTTTCATTTTACGTGTTTCGTTATTTTTGTTGAAGATGGGTAATTTTAGCAAGAGAAAAGAGAAAAGTAGATTATCTTTTCCAAGAAAAAGTATTAGAAGGAGAATGTCAAAAGTACGGTGAGCAAACAGTACTTCTGTTAGTTCGTCTTGCAATAACTTATTCCAACTTGCTCCAACAAACTCCTGCTCTTGATGAGGAGTAGAAAATACAAATGCTATTCTTTTGTCTTGCACTGGTTGCTCGGAACTGTATTCGTTTCTACACATCAAGAGTAGGAGTAAGTTGTAGTGAATTGGAGCAAGTTGAAGTAAGTTAGTGCAAGACAAACGAACAAACCCAATGAAATTTAAATAAAACCAAAATCACTTAAGCTTGATTGCCATACATCCGTTAGCAGACGATCCGAAAGTATTCCTATTCGTGGAATTATCTGAAATTATTATTGCAGGAAAATGCCACCAATTGAAACGTTTTCGGAACGTCGGATAAAGGATGCATGGCAATCAAGCTTTAAACTTATTATCTGTTAACTAAAATACATTGTAATAGTAAAAGTAAGCTGCTTAAACTGGGAAAAGAAAACAGTGGTGATGGTGACACAGCATTACTGAAACAAGGAAACTGTTATGATAGTGATACATTGTCACCGTGTGTTGATTTAGCAGATACATTGAAAAAAGAACCACTTGATGATTTTTTAGAACATGAACTAAATACAAAAAATAGTTATAATGGTGGTCCATTATTACAGCGTGATGATTTGGAACATGTACTGAAAAAAGAACTACTTGATGACTTTTTAGAACATGAACTGAAAATAGAAAGCAGTAACGACGGTGATTCATTATTACAGCACGATGGTTTGGAGCATATTATACTGAAAAAAGAACCACTTAATGATAGTGATCCATTATCATTGCATGATGATTTAGAACAACAAAGGCCCAGGTATGATATTAAGATGCGATAGTTTTTAAGTACCCTTGTGTAACATTTGCTTTATTTAGAAGTCCTCAACATCAATGCATTCATTGCGGTTTAGAAGAGCCAACACTATCAAAAATGAAAACTTGTTTTGGTAATTGGTTGAATGGATTGACGACACTACCACAAAATTTGTGTATTTGTCAAGAGAATAAGTGGCATAATTGTCTATATTCTGTCTCGAATCAATTTCTACTAGAAAATATTAAATCAAAAAATCTTCCTGTAAACTACACATAACTACAGGAAAATATTTGTAGTTAGGCTATTAATGTACCTTGCCCCAATGGAAAAAAAATTTTTTTATTCAAAATGGCGACCAATAGAACGATTGTCCCATTTTGTAGTTTCCCTTATAACTTGGCAGGTAATTATTATTATAAAAATTTCAAAACGGTATTGTACAGCCAAAATAAAGGGCTTTCGTTTTCAAAATGTCGATTTTCAAAATTGTTTCAAAATTGCCTACCTGTAAGGGGCCAAGTAGGTCAAAATTTTGAAATGCATTTTCTCAAAATTTCCTCTGCCATATTTTTTCTTTTTTAGATATATTGCAGACAACGTAATTCTCCATCGAAATATAAATTTTTATCAAAATCGCTCGAGCCGTTTTGGAGTAATGATTTTTTGAATGTCATAATTTCAAAAATCTTTAATTTCTTTTGTAATAAAAATGGATATATTTATTAATCTCATGAATATCTAGTATTTGATAATATTTTCGGCAAAACTTTTAGGAATCCCTGTATATTTCTTCATATCATCGGTAGCCGGTAACTAATGTAACTAATTATGTAAGTTTCTAGTAGGTTCTGTGAGTAGGTTGAAAGATGTAAAAACGACATTGACGTTGCAATGGTTGTGGTTATGATAAACAATTACAAAATAGTCTTGAAATGTCTAAAGTTAAGCCGGTTGTTTATTTCAAATCAAAATATAATTCCTAAAATCATGAAACTTTAATTTTATTAAGAAAATTTAGCAGTAAGGTATTTATCTTATCACTTATCAGTCTTTTATCTTATCATAAAACAAATTTAAATTTCTAAAGACATATTTTCAAACCTAACCTCACATTATTTTTAGTTTTGAAACGGTAAACTCTTCAATTCAATGAAAACTTATTATATTTTTATCCTTTTTGTTATAATTCGTTTATGTTCTGTTTATTTTGTTCAAACATGGTACGTACCTGATGAATATTGGCAATCTCTGGAAGTAGCTCATAATTTAGTTTACGGTTATGGTTACTTAACGTGGGAATGGATTTTAGGCATACGAAGTTATATTTATCCACTTATAATAGCTACTTTTTATAAACTTTTAAATGTAACTAATTTAGATTATACCGAGGCTTTGGTAAGTTATTAGTTAAAGTTTAAAACATAAATTTAACGTTTCATTGACAGATTTACTTGCCGAGGGTTTTACAAGCGCTTCTAAGTGCTTATGCAGATTATTGTTTTTATAGTTGGTCAGGAAAACGAAAATGGGCTATCTTTAGTATTGCGACATCATGGTTTTGGTTTTATACCTCTTCTCGGACTGTAATCAACAGTTTTGAGTGTGCTTTAACAACTATTGCTTTGGCGAAATTTCCTTGGCCCGGAAATTATAATAAAGGTAATAAAAATTCCCCTTTCACTAATCTTTTGTATAAAATACAATTTTAGATAAATGGAATTTTATATGGATCGTTGTTTTGTTATGTTTAATTAGACCAACTGCCGCTATACAATGGTTACCTCTTTGTATTTATCACCTAATTACTGCACGTAAGGATTTTCAAACTGTAATAAAGAAGTATTTACAAATTGGGTAAAAATTTTAACTAATTTAAAACGCTATTTTATAAAAACTCGTTTCAGTTTCAGCTTATTGGCTGTTTCAATAGTAATCGATTCATTAGCTCACGGTAAATTTATTATCACCAGCTATGAATTTTTAAAAGCAAATTTGATCGATGACATTGGTACATGGTATGGCGTAAATTCGTGGCATTGGTATTTATCGATAGGTATACCTGCAATATTAGGAATTTTTATCTTTCCATTTGGGTTATCAGTGGTGGAAATTTTGCGATACCGAAGTGTTCGAAGGAACGACTTGGCCCTTTTAGGATGCCTCGTGTTTAGTCTTTTTATATACAGGTGCGTTTAGAAACTGAACAAGACAAATCTAACTTGACATTTTACAGCTTTTTACCACATAAGGAGTTTAGATTTATTTTGCCTTTACTACCTATTATGTTAAAAGTCACTACTGATTATTTATCGAGATGGAGTCGTAGAGCCAACATGTAAGTTATTTTTGTGGAACTTAATCATTAATTGAAACTGTTAGATTTTTATTGTGGTTAGTTGCTGGTATCATTTTAATAGCCAATATGATTCCCATTTGGTATTTTTCTTTGATTCATCAAAGAGGCACATTGGATGTTATGGTAAAATTACGTGATATTGCAGAAAAAGATCCTAACAATACGTCTTTTTTATTTATAATGCCCTGTCATACAACACCATATTATAGGTAAACTACTAGTAGAAGTCTTATCGACGGCTAATTTTAAATGTTTTATTTTAGTCACATACATGTTAATGTAACGATGAAGTTCCTCACTTGTGAACCAAATTTTAAAAATGTAGATAATTATAAGGACGAAGCTGATTTCTTTTATGAAGATCCTAATACGTGGTTTAAGGAAAATTATCCTACCAACGCAACTTTTCCTTCACATATAGTTGCATTTAATTTTTTGAACGAGTTCTTTTTAAATGTCATGTCGAGGTAGTACTTATCTGGCAATTATCTTTCTTACTTTTTTAATTTTATTGCATTTTTACAGATATACACCAACTAATAGGATTTATCATGCTTCTGTTAGACCTCCACGAATTGGTCGTCACATTGTTATTTATGAAAGACTTTTTTAAAATAAATATTGTTTTGTTATTGTAAAGTGTTATAAGCATTTCTGTAATAAATTTTTGTATAGTGTTTAATTAAATAAGTATAGTCTAGTTCATATTTTCTACTTTCCGTTTTACCATGATCTGGAATGAATTACCACTAGATGGGTTTGAGTACTAACTAATCTGACAAGAAGGACATGAATTCTGACGTTTTGAAATTCCATTTATCACGAAAGACGAATTCTAAACTATTGTCATGGTAGCATGAGGGAGATCATTCTTTTCCAGGTAATTGAATTGCATAAATTTACAAGATATAAAAAAGTATAGTCAAAAACGAAACTTCTAAGTAAAATAAAATATTTGTGTTATGATTTATTTCAAATTATCGTAAAAGATAATGCTTAATCAATTTCACGGAAATTAATGTTTAAATACGTAAGTACTAAGTACCTATCTACTGTTAAGTTGTCCAAGAAAGATTTGTACGTATTTTTAATGCATAGACATAAGGTAAAATTTTTTTTAAATTGCTGTTAGTGGCAGTTTTCGAAAACAGCAGTTTCAAGAATTTTTTTTCAAAAGCTGAATATCGCATCTAAAATTTGAAAACGGTAATAGTAGGTAAAAAGTTATCGAGCAAAAATCTAAAAAATGGTCGTACCTTCGCGCACACAGGCGAGCACCCATTTAGAAAACTTGGTTTTTTAATAAGGACCTAGGTAGGTAAGAGTACATACAACATATCCAAAATCTAAAACCTTTTATGACCTTTTGTCAGGTAAAATGTACTTGTCCACTGAGCTAGAATGAGTAAAGGAGCAAAATAAGTGAGGGATTATGTATTATATATGACTATTTCCCTCGACTCTGTCTTGAGCAACAAACTTTACACTCAGAATTAAATTAAAAAACACTTTGGTTTGTAGCAGAGTCGAATTAAACAAAAAAGCGGAGGGATAGCAATTTTTCTTCACGAATCGCTTTATTTTGGGACCCTAATTATGGCAGAGATTTTTCCAGATCAGAGGCGTGCGGGAACAGGGTCAAAATCGCCTTTGTTTGTTGCAAAACTTGATATATTTTCAAATTTAATTTAAGAAACAAGTAAATGGCCAAATTTTTTGAAAATGCTATTAAAAGATGTATTTTGATACACAGAAACACTGTACCAAATTTCAACTTCAAATATTTATTTAAACAGCCACAATCGCTTGAAGACTAAAAATTTTCTACCACTAATAAAGTTGGAGCAAATGATGGTAGAGGGTGAAACTTTTTTTTAAATGAAAGGTATTGCCAAGCACTTTAAAATAACAGCAAATTGTAATTTTTTCTCAACTTCTTCGCTGTTTTTTCGCCTTATGTTTATGACTTATGAGGAGTTGTATACAAATAACAATAATTTGCTCAGTAACTTAGTGATAAACATGAAACATGCGGTGAACTACTCGTTAACATTAGGTGAAAAAACGGCGAAGAAGTTGAGAAAAAATTACAATTTGCTATTATTTTAAAGTGCTTGGCAATACCTCTCATTTAAAAAAAAGTTTCACCCTCTACCATCATTTGCTCCAACTTTATTAGTGGTTGAAAATTTTTAGTCTTCTAGCGATTGTGGCTGTTTAAATAAATATTTGAAGTTGAAATTTGGTACAGTGTTTCTGTGTATCAAAATACATCTTTTAAAAGCATTTTCAAAATTTGACCATTTACTTGTTTCTTAAATTAAATTTGAAAATATATCAACTTCATATGGTTTCTATTTATTTCTGCATAAACGAACTATCCGTTTGGGTTCGGATCGGTCTCATTCTCTTTGTAATTTTATATGTTAAAAATTACGTAAGATGCATTTTTTTGCTATTTTCAATGTGATCAAAGATATTGTCAAAACTAGCAGTTTTTCAACAAACAAAGGCGATTTTGACCCTGTTCCCGCACGCCTCTGATCTGGAAAAATCTCTGCCATAATTAGGGTCCCAAAATAAAGCGATTCGTAAAAAAAATTCCTATCCCTCCGCTTTTTTTTGAAATTGTTTAGTTCTATGCTACTATTGGTTCTAATACTAGTATTAGTAATAATCTAATAATAACTACTAATATTCATTGAATACACAGGGTGGTGACTGGACCTCTCGGTCATATGGATTTAACATGTAAAATCATATTTTGGTAAACAGGGTGAATCTGAAATATCTAGCATAACGTATACAAGTGATTCTGCATGTCAGAACAAGACGATTTATCTAAACATGCCTTATCCAAAAGTCGACTCCTGCTGAAATATAGGCCTTTAAAGTCTTTATTATTTTTTCGATATTTTGCTTTTATGTTTGAACGACTTATAAATAAGCTACAACGATGAAATTTTGCCTTAACTCTTCATGATAATGAAGACTTGAAGAGCCTATCTCAGCAGGACTTTACTTTTGGATGAGGCATGTTTGGCTAAATAACATTATTTTGACATGTAGAATCATCTGTATAAGTTATGGTACATATTTCAGATTCACCCTGTATAATTTCCTGCTTTCCAATTTATTTTAGAAAAAAACTCTTTGAATAATAAAAGTTTTAGAGCTTAAAACTTTGCATCTAAATCAAATAAAAAAATTAATTTTGGATGCTTTGTAACGCCTTAAACTTAATTTGAAAATTTCGAAAACTAGCAAAATAATTTTGAATTTTATATTAGATATACTTAATTATTGAATTTATTTAATAATAAATAATAATTAAAAAAAAATTACATTTTATTTTTAGTTTTACTTAATTTAATTACTCTCAAAAATTGTTTTGAAAGATAAAACGTCAAACATTTGATAATTTTTATTTCAAGTATTTCATAGCAATCGCTATTTCTGCTAATTTTCTAAATTTTCAACTTACATTTCTGGCGTTATAAAACGTCCAAAAGTAATTTTGTTTTTTAATTTAGATGCAGAATTTTATGCTCGAAAGTTATTGTTTGAAGTTTTTTTTCGTAAAATCAATTGGAAAGCAGGAAATTACAGAAGTATGATTTTACATGTTATTTGACCGAGAAGTCCGGTCGGTTTGTGGTTTTGAATTCATCAATACGATTTGGTTTTCTCAATGAGAACGAAGAATTCCAACTTAAATTGTGAATTAAATCCCATCCGATGAGACAGGAGGAATTATTGTTACATAATTTGAAATTTAATATTTCAATATTCGCGAACTTAATTAGCATTTCACAATTATTATTTTCTAGCCACTAATAATATGACCTACTAAAATGATAGAAACAACAGGGGCTATCTTGATTTACTAATATTAAATAATTTAATTAATTTTTTTGCCTTATATTTTGGGATAAGTTTAAATAAATAGATAAACTCAGTTTTAATTAATTACTTTATTTATTAAAATGTTGTTACTAAGGTTTAATTAGATTTCTATTTAGTAATATTCTCATTAAACTTATTATTTTTGTTTATGTAAAATTTTGGTATTTTCCACTACAAATAGGCTTTTTAGACTCAAATCTAATCTAATGTACGTATATTATTATCATTAAATGTACAATACAGGGTGTGTCCGAAATAAGTGGACAAACTTTGAGGGTACGTTCCTTAATTAAAATGAAGATATCCGTATTTTTTGTTTTGATTAATTCCGATTTTTGAGCGGTGTAGGGGCTTCTAACAGTGGGCCTTCTAAAACTGGGGGCCCTAAAAACTCAAAAATGATATTTGGTATGCGAATACCAAAGAATTATAAATCTAATTCTCGGATTAACATGTAATTCGCCTTTATTTAGTAAGAATTACTAAATAGTATTTCTGATTATTACAGGAATTAGTGATAGTATAGGCATTTTAGACTTTAATTTATCTCGAGACTGAATTAATTATTAGAAAGCTAATTTCTTCTGAAATACCTTCTATAGGTCCCCCTGTATTTCCCCAGAAAAATCCCAAGAAATCCTCCTTGGGGAACCCTCTTAAATTTTGAATAAACGGCCATCATCTTGCATTTTTCCAAGAAAACGCCATAACTCAGCAATTGACAATTATAGGAAGAGGCTATTGGTTAGATAATGAGTTTTTACAAACAATATGTTCTATAAAAATTTTCTATTCGAGCAATGGTTTTCTCACAAAATGAAATTTAAAAGAGTTATGTTTTCAAAAATAATATTAAGCAGGCAGATTGCTATGGTGAAAAATAACATGCGCTCTGATGTACAAAAAACCGTTTTACTCCGAGACGAACTATGATAAAATTACAATAAAAATATGAATTTAAAGCTGAAGGCTTCAGCTTTCATTTCCATATCTTTTGAATTTATTTTTGTTACATCTTGTGGTATTAAATAGCAAATGAAGTTTTTCATGTACCATTTTTTAAATAGTTCAAGATATTTTGTTGGAAGGATCATTTAAAAAAAATTTCCTCCAAGGATATTGTTCCTTATGAGTTATTTTTCAAAGTTATGTCATGGGAAATTAATTACATATTTATTTCAAAAAAACATAGTGATTTTATATTGCTTTACTTTTGGTAAATTTTATTTTTCACAAAAATTTAGATTTAAAGTGCTGTGAAATGGTTAATATTAAAGGTATTGAAGAAACTAAAAACTCATTATGAAGGAAAATATGTCAACTTTTTGATACACTCGTTAGATTTTACTTATTATCTCAAGTTTCCGTTTTCTATTGAATACATTGAAGAAGTAGAAAAATAGGCGATTTTTTCTTAAAATTCCTCCTAAATTAAGAGTACTGTACATTTTTAACAATCGCTTAGGCAAATGAAACATCATAGCTTATACTGTAATAATACAAAAATTAGAACGCTTTAGGATTTACTGGGGCTGCAGGAGTAACTATTAAATTTTGTTAAAAATTTCGACAATATGTGTGGGGATATTTCAACAGTATCATGCAACTATTCTAAAAAACGACTTTTTATGCCTTTTATGAGTTTTTAGTTTCTTCAATACCTTTAATATTAACCATTTCACAGCACTTTAAATCTAAATTTTTGTGGAAAATAAAATTTACCAAAAATAAATCAATTTAAAATCACTATGTTTTTTTGAAATAAATATGTAATTAATTTCCCATGACATAACTTTGAAAAATAACTCATAAGGAACAATATCCTTGGAGGAAATTTTTTTTAAATGATCCTTCCAACAAAATATCTTGAACTATTTAAAAAATGGTACATGAAAAACTTCATTTGCTATTTAATACCACAAGATGTAACAAAAATAAATTCAAAAGATATGGAAATGAAAGCTGAAGCCTTCAGCTTTAAATTCATATTTTTATTGTAATCTTATCATAGCTCGTCTCGGAGTGAAACGGTTTTTTGTACATCAGAGCGCATGTTATTTTTCACCATAGCAATCTGCCTGCTTAATATTATTTTTGAAAACATAACTCTTTTAAATTTCATTTTGTGAGAAAACCATTGCTCGAATAGAAAATTTTTATAGAACATATTGTTTGTAAAAACTCATTATCTAACCAATAGCCTCTTCCTATAATTGTCAATTGCTGAGTTATGGCGTTTTCTTGGAAAAATGCAAGATGATGGCCGTTTATTCAAAATTTAAGAGGGTTCCCCAAGGAGGATTTCTTGGGATTTTTCTGGGGAAATACAGGGGGACCTATAGAAGGTATTTCAGAAGAAATTAGCTTTCTAATAATTAATTCCGTCTCCGATCTTATTATGCCTATACTATGATACCTCATTCACGTTACAGAATTTAATGGAACTTAATTTTGCTTATTTTTTTGATATTAACGAAATGTTTACTGTTTTGGAGTCCAGAAATTCCAAAATAGTTTATGTGCGGCAAACCCAACTTTGAACGAGTCCAGCTTATTTATATTATAATTACGTGTATGATGACTAATTTAATTTATTCTGTTTTTTTTTGTTATAGTAATTATCAATGCTTTACAAGTTACAACATAATAATTCAAGGCAAAACTATTGAATTTCCATAGGTAAACAGCAAAACATCCATTAAGAATTAAAAAATTTTAAAAGCCTGCTCACAAGATGTAATTTTTCGAGTCCACCACTGCTTATTTTTCAGTCTTACAAAATTGAAAAGTTATTAAAATAGTAAATTGGCTAATAAAAAAAAAGATATAAATTTTTTTTATGCGCTCTATGCTTACATAACTTTCGATGGTGCGGTCTTCCAATAGGTTTTTCCCAAACATAATGAATTGTTAATGTATTTTGTTTTCGTTCAACTTATGTGAATTTAATTAAAAGACAAATAAAGAAAACTTGTTGACACTTATATTTCTGGTTCCATCAAGCAGATAACCTCCCGACGACTCATCCAATGTTAACTTTTGAAGGCCAAAGTATTTATTAATTGTTCAACTTTTGCTAACAAACTCAGTTTCTTCTTGGTCTTGGTTGTTAATGGTATATAACAAAACGTAAGTTTTTTTTTAATTAAAACTTGTTTCAAAATCGGAATTGTAAGTAGGTAATTAACTTAACAATTCGTGCATGATATCGTCAGGTACCGGTGTTTAAAATAATACTTGGTGATAACAATAGCGACTGATTAGCTCAATTTACACGTTGTACCTGCGTTTAGAAAATTTACTATTTTAGTTTTTAATTTGTTTTTAGATTCAACATGAAGTGCTTCATCTTAATTGCCCTTAGTGCAATGTGCGTAATGGCTCAAGAAAGCGACGTATTAAAAGAATTTGCTGCAGGAAATAATCAGTTTACTGCATCAGTTTACAAGGTAATAACATTTTTACATAAATTTCATTACAAAAAATTAGTATTGTTTCTTTACGTCACAAACGGTTCCTTTAATTAATTCATCGACGGGAGCAAAAAATATTCTAAAGTTAACTTCCGAATAATCCAACTGTGTAATTAAAAAGTTGGACATGCGATCGGACATAACCCAGACATTTTGATTCCTATCCACTTTCACATCTGAAGGAAATACCAAGGCTTCGTCGTCCTTATCTACGATTCCTAAATATTTAACGCTGTAAGGTAAAGCCGAGTTCCAACAACCGACAGCGTTACGATCGATTAAATTGAAAAATTCCAGACCTTTATAATCCATAACTTTCGACGTAATATGCGAATTTGGGCCTCTATTATTTAAAACTACAAAATCGTGGTAACTATCATCAATTCTACTACTATTTTGTAAAATTCTAGTCGACACCGCAAATTCTCCATTACTAGCTAAAGGGCTAAAAAACAAAACTCTGTAACCATCCCTTTGAACTGGAGATAAAGTTATTCCAAAAATTCCCTCTTCGCCCCATTGGAAATTTAAACCATCAATATTGAAATCTCCAGCTAACGGATCGGGCATAAAGTACGAATGTGTAAATCTCCACGACGTGTCTTCTTTTAACGAATAAACAATTAAACCGTATCCCAATTCGTCGCTCAAATAAGCGTAAGCGTCATCGCACGTTTGTCCAACATCGACAGCGATATTTGCTATAAAAGTGTTTGCGTTTGTATCTTCTTTTCTCAAAGGATACCTCAAAATTTTTCTATTTGTTTGCAAGTCGAAAATGTTGATGGCGTAAGGACATGGGTTGGTTGTGGTGTTACCAATTCCAAGAGTTCCAGTGTCCAAAACCCAAAGACGATCGCAAGCGTCAGCGTGTATTCTGTAAACAGTCGATAATCCATTTTCACAATTTCCAGCTTCGTTCGATTCCCAATTTGGATAAGGGATCAAAGGTGGCGAATCTGACGTTGGTTTATTTAAAGGGATGTAGTTCAACGTAGATGGAATGCCTGCAAATATCAATTTTAGTAAATTTGTTTTGAATTAGAAAAATAATTGACCTTCTCTCCACCTTGGGACTGTTACAAAAATTTTGTCGTTCCATATTTCTATTCCTACTGGAAGGTTGTTTTCCGGAACAAATTGTTTGGTTAATAGGGCGTTGATTTTTGCCGACATACTTGGGTACTCAAAATCTAATGCTTTCCAACGAAAATGCTCTTGTAATTTTCTTGTCGATGTGGCCAAATTGATTAAGGCGATAAACCATATTAATAAAGTGTAGTGGTCTTTCATGGTTTTTCTAAGGAAGAAAAAAATATCCAATAAATTATACCGTGTGTCTCTGATCAAAGGTGTATATAGAGATTAACATTGTATTCGAGTTTATCGCTGATTCCTTCTCGCCATTTTAACCTACAGGAATGTTATGAAAGTTATGATGTCAATAGATGGAGGCTTTTTTCAAAAAATTTCAAAATTGACAAATTTTTGTCAAAATCGGTAATTATTATTACTATAAAAGATCCTAGTTACCCTTTTGACCCGAATTACCATTTTTGTCGTTTTCGATTTCATATTATTTTCATGGCAGGCGACGTGTGCCTTCCCAATTGGCTAGGCAGCCACCATGTTTCATTTCATTACGTTTGGTTGGTGCGATTGTCTAGCAAATTGATCACGTAGTTGAGTGTATTTCCGAAGACCCTGTATAATATTTAAAATCTGTTATTTAATTTTAAAAATTTGATTGTGCAAGCTCTTTGTGTCCTCAAACTTTTGATGCTATGAGAAGCAGACAAAATTCTTTACCAATAGATACCATTAACATTCCTGTAGATCAAAATGGCAAACAGGAATCGACGATAAACTCAAATACAGTGTTGTACATCTGTGGTCAGGGACACATTGTATTATACACGGTGATTAAAATTTTAAAAAAATTTAAGGGTTGCTTGATATGTTAATTTTAATATTTTTGCGTTTGGGAATGTTATGGCTAAGATTATAATTGGTTAAACAAACAAACGTAAAATTTGTGCTATAAACAGTTATGTTTTTATGTAAATGTATGTAAACACAATATTTGTTGTTCTAAAAAATTGTAATAAAAGAGTTCAAAACTTGAATTTCTACAACTGTAGAGGACTTTTGACTGTGATAACCGAGTTCATTGACCGGTACTCAATAATTTCTTGAATTTCCAATTTTTAAATTTTCGGTGATTTTATTGTTACCTACCTACCTTGAAATATCTGAATTACAGAGCTCAACGAACCTCTCGGTCATACGGAAAATCATACTTTCATAATTTCCAGCTTCCCAATTTATTTTAGAAAAGAAATCTCTATATGTAGGTACTACAATACGGGGAAAATTTTTCGAGACATAGGAAACTTCTATGTATTTATTTAAAGGTATAAAGAGTCGTAATCGCTTTTAACAATAAATTTTAGTTAATTTTATTTAAAATATTTAAATTTTATATTATTAAAGGTCCCCATCTACAATATTTTTTAAGAAGTTATTTTAGAAGTTGTTAGAAGATAAAAGGTTATTATATGTACATACTATAAGTCCATAAAATCACACAGAACATGATCTAAAGGTTATTTATTCATAATATATTTATTTAAAATGTATTTATGCAAAGTGAATATATCATGGTATATTCAAAGCTTGTTAATATTTCCAATTTTCATGGTTAGAAATATCTTGCTTCAATCCAAAGGGAGACATTTGTATCTTGCTGTCCGTAATTTTCGTAAATGCAAACTGTAACAGCTCAAATTTTGCAGTTACCATTTCAGCGGTCAAATCCGTTTGGGTAGCAAAACCATCAACTTCTTCCTCCTCTTCCTCTGAAATAAGATTTTTAAACTCTGCATTTTGCACCTGTTGACAAAACTATAACTATAGTTGTTCAGGTGAAAGCACCTATAACTATCATACCAATTTTCTTCTTTTATTGGTTATAATTTTTGAGTCCAAATAGCTCTTCCTTTTCAAAATGACTTCTGGCACATGACCCATATGCTAGGATAGAGCACAGTCTAGGTTATTTTTACTTACTAAGGAGCGCTGTTTCCCTAAAAAAGCACGCTTCGTTAGTTTGATAAGTATAGAATATTTATTTATAAGTTAAGGAGGTAATTATTGTAATCAGTAAGTTATTTCAGTGGCTGTAATAGTGGGCAAAAACTATTTGTTGCTTTATTTATGAGTACGCATGCCATAACGACATATTTACTTACCGGTTATAAAATGCCTGCTACAAACTCTTTCAAATCTCAGTATGGACTCTGTCAGATCAGCTCTCTCAATCATAGCTATCCAACTTTCTCGTAGTTTTGTTGTTTAGAATTTAAAACACGTGGGACGTGGCTGGATTGCGAATAAAATTAGTACCGGGAAATATGATAGTTCGGGCCACTTGGAGACGGGCCATTGTGTTGAGGGGTTAGGTTTAAAATGCAAAAATTCTGAATTTTATTCAGTATGAACTTTAATATGAACAAATTTTATACATCAGGGTTAGTGTTATGTGTGTACTGTATGGACGGGGGGGTTCCTTTCAACTATTCTAGATACATACAGTTACAGGGTGATTCAAAAAAGAATGCCAACCGAGTCAACTTACAAAATACGTGCTAAACCTTTCTAAAATGCGTGAAACTATACATATCACATGATCATGATCACCTTACGTCAAATGTAATTTTTTTCTAATCTATAATATAGAATTGGATTCCAGGTAAAATGTAGATACTAAATTTGCAAAAACATGCATGGTATTTAAAAAATCGTAAAAAAAATGTATAGAAACATCCTGTATGTTTTTGCAAATTTAGTATCTATTATCAAAAGTCGGTGGCACAAATATATTTAAAAAAATCCTGATTACAGCTCTGGCCTCATCTCATGCCTCCAAAGTTCACTCGGTTTCGGCATTAAGCCGGCCTTACATCACAGCTTCTAGAAGCTAGCTTTTTTTCTAAACCAATAGAAACCTTGCATTTCCAGCGTCAGACGCTAAAAGTTGGTTCAAGTTTAACTTCTATTGGCTTAGAAAAAAGCTAGCTTCTAGAAGCTGTGATGTAAGGCCGGCTTTAAAGTGACAATATCTCGAGAGCGGTTAATAACGGTACATAAAGGTCTGAAACTTTTTGATTATAAATCAATATTACGGGGAATCCGAATATGTAAAAATATAAAAACACAAGCTTGGCATTCCTTTGCGAATTACCCTACATGCACCTAAATATTTTTAAAATGTAGGTCCAATAATCATGTATTACCCCGTCAAAATTGGTTTTGATATCTCTGGAAGAGTTAAGGAGCAATGCTCCGTCCACAGAGGAAACGCCCACCCTGTATACTATAAAAAAAATCACTTAATGTATTACTAAAGCCTGCGCTGCATACACAGGCTTGCTTGTACAGGTGGCCTGCACATCACAAACCGCAGCGCCTGGACATCGTTCAGGTGACCTGTGCAGATCGCCTGCACAGGCCAAACCGGAAGTTATGCCTGTGTGTATAGCGCGACCTTTAAACTATTTACAATAAAGAAATTTGCTAGAAATAAAACATCGAGTAAACCACATATTTCCATGAAATAGCGCGATTTTTCTTGACAAAAAGATTTAATTATTCTTATTTTCAGTTTTAGGTACAGTTATTTTGATTTTATTCAGACAGCTTATTAATCTTATCTCCCCACTTTAATAAAGTTTGATCACGTTGAATGAGGGACACGTCTATTCCGTACATTTAACAACAAACAATCATCGGTGTAGGTAGTAAGTGCATTATAATAATTTTTTTAAATTTCATTTTTCTAACGCTTTCGCATCTTCAAATACTTCGTCGAATCTCGACGGGGGTGACCCGTTATTTAATATTATAAATTGAAAAACCAACAATTGGTGCAATTTTATAACCCAAAATTGCTTACTATATTACTTTCCGATACCGATAATTATAGGAAAGTATTGTAATCGGGCCGAAAAACAAATTGAGATAACACCGTATTATATCTGTTTTGAGGTTCCCCGAGACGATCTAGACCATTTTTAGGAAATGTCTCTGTGTCTGTGGATGTAATCCGTTACGAAATCTCTGAAAATGCCTAACCGATTGGCTTGAAGTTTGGTATTATAAGATAATATATTTATGGTATATAATATAATGGTCTTATCAGATAACAACGGAGTGCAGAAAGGAGTTTTTTCCAAATAGGTCCACTAGAGGGTGTGCAATTAAGGAAATTTAATTTTTTTGAATGGCAACATAATTTTATTTGCATCATCCGGTAGAGAATTTCTTCCTCTATTCGGTGATATAAAAATGTTTGGTATTTTTTTGTTTTTAAAAGATTTTTTTTATGTAATCAAATATCTAATAATAATTGGCAGCTGACGTTTCTTACAGTTGTCAAAAATGTAATTTTCTATGAAACTGTCAAATAGCAATAACAATTTTGGGTTATAAAATTGCACCAATTAAAGAACACCTTTACTGCATGTAGTCATGTGGTTAACGCATGCGCGTGCCTTGCCGTAGTCCACTATATTAGATTTGATTTGACAGGTCGCTGGATTGCCTACAGAATAACGCGTATCGTATCGTATCGTATCGTATCGTATCGTATCGTATCGTTACTCTGTGGTGTACAAGCGTTGCTGAAACGAATTCCTGCCCCTGATTGGTCCAAATTGTTTTCGCTTCAAATTAGTCCGCAAAACCCCAGTTTTTGTAAGCTTGGCGGCACTGTATTTAAAATTTTACTTTACTTCACGCTTTGTTTTGCGGGCATACACTAGTACATACTTATAGTCGAGATTATCTAAGGATGCGTTTTTGACACTTACCGGAGAAAACTTAAAGTTAGTTAGAAATGTGAAGAGACAATTCAGTTAGGGACTATTTTAATTTGGCATTCCTGGCATTTGGCACAGAGTTGTCACATTACAGTTTAATTTGTTTGAAATTCTAAGTTTTTTAGCTTGATTTGTTAGTAGTGGCAACCCTAGGCTGTCATTATGAAATTTCAAACACGCATTTTAAAATAAATACTACTATAATCAGGTCATAGAAGTTTTATGTTTGCCTACTTGATAATTTTTTTTGATTCTTAAAAAAATAACTCATGAATGGGGCCCATATTGAGCCCATGTATTTTGTGCAATGGACTTGCGGCGTATAAATAATTTTTGATTTTAACAAAAAAATCTGAAATGAAGGTTTTTTGGCAAATTATTGTTATTAGCTACCTTTTTTTATTTTTTTCCACCGATTCTGAAACTGAAAGCGCTGTGGCGCGGCCATTACCTTTTTTAAATAGCACCCCACGTCTCCACCTATTATTTAAAATTTAAATAATTAACACTTGTACTTATACACTTCCATGTCACATATTAATTGTCTTCATAAAGCCGATTTTTAATTTTTTAAATAATTACTGTAAGGGAAGAACCAATAATTTAATTAGGGCTTAAGACCTCATTCGGCATTTCTAAGGTTTTAACGCATTTTCACATAATTCACATTATACGCGTAGAAAAGATGATTTTCAAATACCGTAGGAGGATGTGGCTCTAATAAACTATTTACGTTGTGGAAGTAAGCACTAGCACTGCCAGAATTTTACCAAAAGTTGAAGAAATCAATGGGAATTTGATGATGTGCAAAAACCTATCTATTTCCGATAAATTACAACACTATGATCAGAAGAAACCTTAATGAAAGTTTTAATGTACCGAGTTGGATTTATGTCTTATAAATAATAATTAAGACAAAAAAATTATTGTTAGTGAACAAAAATAATAATTTTAGAAAGGAAAGAACCTTAAAGAAGTTAAAAGTATCCCCTAATTATAAGGGTATTTTAGACAGTACTTACCCTTTTTTAAATATTATAGTCAAGTAGATCACCACTAACTTCTTGAAGAATTTCTAAGAAATTTCTTCTTAAGTTTCACACTATATATGTAGACGGAGGTGCCTTTTTTTTGTCCTTGCAATTAAAGATAAGTTGAACCAATACTGACGATGAAAGTAATTGATTTGAACTTGATGAAAAAAATTTACAATTTCTTTTTCGCTTTCATGGGATTTTCATACAAAAGATTTAAAGATGTTTTAGCAAAAAATCGAAATTGCTTCAAAGGTTTTAATTGTTGTGTGTGAAGGTAACATAACATGTTAACATTCAAATGAGGAAGCGTCGCGACGGTTTCTAAATTAAAATACGTATAGGTACGTATTTATAATTCATTACCTAAATATTTAAAATTTTTAAAATTAAGTGCTGATGGCGATGATTCGTAATTTGAAAATTTTATTCGCAATTTGAAAATTTTATTCGCAATTGTTTTCCCTCCTTAACCTGGTTCTGTCATTACAGTATCATGTAAATTAAATAATTCTCGTAATTGATTTTTTTGCAAAAGTTGTGTTAAATAAAGATAGGAGTGTCCAATTACCTTATCTAAATGTATTTTTTTTAAATACTTGGACTTTCTTATAACTGCAATTGGCGTTAATGTAATAACTGCTATTAGTTAAACTAATTAACTTATGTCATTATTAGGTTGAAAATGTAATTGAATTAATCGTCACCTACTTATACAATAGATACTTATAATTCAACTTATAATAGTTGAAGTTAGTAGAAAAAAGCACAAAATACCCTTTGGTAAAGCCTAATTTTATTTTAGCCACACACAAAGAATACTTACGTAGATATTAATTTTTTTTAATGAGAACATCTTTTTAACGGTCAAGCTGACATTGAAAGTTAAAAAGTGCAAGTTTTCAATATTCATGTGTCTGGTTCATTTTTCTATAAGTTGGTATCTTGGAAACGGCAAGAGTTACAAAATTGGTTAAATTAGCACAAAGTTGCGTATTTTGATGAGCTTTAAGAATCCGTTTAGAAAATTCATAAATTTAAAACGGTTACCTAAATAATGCCAAAAAACTAAACTTTCTACCACATCGACGCTAAGCGTCCCGACGTTCAGGCTGTCATTTTCTTACGGCCACCTATTGTTTTTTACCTACATAAAACTACCCAGTGGACTTCTCCAAATTCCGGTACCAAATGAGAACTTTCTAAACTTTTCTAGATTATGTTATATTACGTTAATATGCTAATTTATGTTATTTTTTACGTTGAAAAATAACTAACAAAACTTTGTTTTTAAAGTTTTAGATATAGAAGTTCTTTATAAAATAAAATTATTTGAATATTGTAATTAAATGTCACTTAAGTTTTAAAAAACTTCGTACGAAGTTCCTTATTTGTCATCGTAAAAAATAACAATAAAGGAACATATTAACATAACGTAACATAACGTGATCTAAAAAAGTTGTGGTAAAAAGTCGAGTTTATATCGTTTGATAGCTCTTTTGACCTCCTAATTTTTCCTAAGAATGTTTTAAAATAAGATGTCATAATAAAGAAAATATATGACAGATGTGTCATCACGGGACTTTCCCATACATGAACTTCACCTTAAGTAAGCTTCAAAATGCGTTTTGTTATTATTTCCGATATTTTTCATAGTTCGTATATTTCTTAGAAATTATGTAAATGAATTGTTTTTCACACTTCACTTCAACTTCTAATTATAATAATAGGAAAAGAAGAAAACGCGATATGTCAGCACCTATGTCTATTTATCTTTGTAATTACTACACTATTAAACATACGTGCTCTAACGTTATTGCTATAGAAAGTTGAAAATTATTTCAAAATCTATTTAATTTTTTGTATAAATAATTTTTTACTTACTGTATTTTTATATTTCAGGAACTATTAAAAACCAACTCAGGCAACTTCTTGGTTTGTCCATTATCAGTTGACGTAGTCCTTGCTTTAGTACACGCTGGTGCAAAAGGTGCCACAGCTCAACAACTCTCCGCTGGATTACATCTTCCAGAATCCGACGCCAAAATCGCAGAAACCTTCACCGCATTAGCACCTAACCTAGAAGGCAACGAAGATTTTCAATTAAGCAGCGCCAATAAAGTTTACGTTAAAGATGGTTTCAAAATCAGCGATTCATTCAAAAGTACAGCCGTCGATGTATTCAAATCCGAAGTTCAAAACATCGACTTTACTAAAAAAGATGAAGCTTCTGGTGAAATCAACAAATGGGTAGAAGATAAAACTCACGATAAAATTCACGATTTGATCAGTCCCGACGATTTGAGCGAAGATACCCGTCTTATTTTAATCAACGCTATGTATTTCCACGGAAAATGGGTCAACCAATTCAACGAATTTGGTACCAGAAAACGCGACTTTTTCCTAAATAACAACAACAAAGTCGAAACCGATATGATGGAACAAACTGCTCAATTTAATTATTTCGAATCCAAGGAATTGAACGCTAAATTTTTGGAACTTCCTTATGAAGGTGGTCAAGTAAGCATGACCATTGTTTTACCTAACGATAAAGAAGGTCTGTCAGCTTTGGAAGAAAGAATTGGAGAAGTCCTCGTCAAACCCAACTACACTTACGAACGTGTACATGTCGTTCTTCCTAAATTCAAAGTTGAATCAACTATTAAATTCAAACCAATCCTTCAAGCTGTAAGTAAAAATGGTCAATTAATGCGAATGTTTCGCTCAATATTGTTTTTTTTTGTAGTTGGGAGTCGTTGATGCTTTTGAAGATGTTGCCGATCTTAGTGGAATTGGTGCTCAAGGAGAACCATTGAAAATCAGCAAGGTTATCCAAAAAGCTTTCATCGAAGTTGAAGAAAAGGGAACCACAGCTGCTGCTGCAACTGCCGGTAAGTTTTTTTTTTTACTTTAACTGTTGCTTTGCTTTGCTTGTCACTATCCTTTTGTCTATACACACCTAACTCCTCTATCGATCTCTTGTAGTGCTTGTTATATTCAAATTCAGTTGTTGGAAAAATGCAAGGAATTCAAAAATTTCGTGCTTAACAAAATAAAGCAATAGTTCAATCAAATTAAGCCAAAATGTATTTTGACAGAAATATTTCTGACGAATTCCTTTTTAAATCTCGTCTAAAAGAAAAATTATTTCTTAATTTGGCTGATCTATTTATTATTGGAGCTTAAAATGTCTACCAATTTTGTGTTTATGTTTAATTCACGTTAGCTATTGGGTGGCGGATTCGTTCACGTTTACACTTATTTATTTTATTTTGTTGTTAAATAAGGAACCAAAAATGTGTTCAAATATTTTTGTTAAAAATTATGTAGAAGATTTAAGGTGCATGTTAAGCATTAAGCAATAATTATTTATTGTTACAATATTATTCTTAATATTTTTTTTATTAAGAAAAGTGTTGCAAATATTTGCAGATATTTTGAACATTTTAATTAATTTGTATTTGTATACTCAACACACGCTGATTTTATGTATGTAGGATGTAGGTAACGTACCTACGTTATTATCGTTTTTATATCGGCTTTGCGTTTTTTCTTAATTAATTATTTAATAATGTGCTTCATAATAAATCATTTTCCGTAATGATAATTATACCGGTTGACAGAGTATGAATCAATTTTACATACAGAGTAGTAAGGTGACCATTGACCGTGGCTCTCCGTCAGAGATTTAACATGTAAAATCATATATGCTTGAATTATTTTAGGCAAAAAAAGCTTCAAATCAAAGTTGTAAATAAACTAAGTTAATTATGCTTGTTTTGTAGCGGTAAAAATTAAATACGAAATTGTCGAAAATTACCTAAAAATAGCTATAGCCATGGGTTTTACTTTTATTAAATTTTAAATATTTGACACTTACAAAAGTAAATGCGTCACTGAACTAATAAAGGTTAGATATTGGTTATCAAAAACAAAAGCCCTGGCTATCTATTTTGAGACATTTTTGTCATTTTTTTACGATTAGATTTAGAATTTTATACCTTACAACTTTTATTTCAAGTTTTTTATCTAAATAGCCTATTCGATTGGGACCGCACCGACACGGAGCCAGTGCGGTTCTACACTGGTGGAGTGCAATCACGTGACTGATTTACACAGGTATAGGTGGTTGCACTGTTGCTGGGCAACACCAATAAAACATGTAAAACAATAGCTCTGTTCGTTTGACTTGCACTAGTTGCTCGGAACCGTTAGTAAACCAATGAGAATAAAGAATACAAAATAAAGTCTTCAGTCATTGGTTTACTGCCTGTTCCGAGCAACTAGTGCAAGTCAAACGAACAGAGCTTAGAATAGTGCAAATAAAACTGCACTGGCATTACGCTGGTGCAACCAATCGAATACGCCATAAAATAATTAGGAAAGCCAAAGCAGGGAATTTCAAAAGTATGATTTTACTTTATACAGGATGTATATAAATATCTGTTCTATTTATGTATTATAAGAAATTCTTCACCACTTTGTTTCCAAAGTTTGGCGTTTAAGAGACATAATTAAACTCACTATACAATATGTCCCACAAGACGTGGGTATATTTGTTATTAGTGAAAATAAAGAATAAGCCAGCCAAGAAAACAGTTGAATATTATATCATTTAGTAGTTATGAACTAAAACTCGCGATTTTGAAATTTTACAATATCTTTTTTATTTATGGTTCTATTAAAGCGTGCGTAGCTGCGTTGAGTAGACAGTGTATAAGTAGACTCTCAAATCGCCAGGATGAGGGTTGATTTGGGTGAATATAATACAAGAAAAACTCTATAGTAACTGATTAAATTTAGCATCTAAGGGACAATTAGCGGAAGGCTTATTATTTCATCACAAATTTCTGTGCATGTACACAACAGACACAAACAGCGAATCTACACAAGCGCTTACGCTGTAAAAACTGGTAAAATGTTTGACATTTCGTCTCAAACAAATTACTGTTTTTTACGGTTCAAGCGTTAGTGTAGTTTCGCTTTTATTGTTATGACACTAGTGTTATTGTCAGAATGTTTATAAA
The DNA here is from genome assembly GCA_963924605.1 of Malthinus seriepunctatus. Taxonomy (NCBI): domain Eukaryota; kingdom Metazoa; phylum Arthropoda; class Insecta; order Coleoptera; family Cantharidae; genus Malthinus; species Malthinus seriepunctatus. Next base: position 27,992,068 of record OZ004601.1, on the reverse strand, counting down.
ACAGTTCCCAAAATGCTCATTATCTAACTCTGGTTATTTTAGCACGTAGGCTAAAATACATTTTGAACCAGCATGGCTGACGAGTCAGTTATCATTTAAGCAGCTAATGACAGAGCAGTTACGTTAAAACTGCAGTCAAATGTCAGCTATCTGCTTGCCACGTACTGCAACACAGATCCCTGATGGCGAGCGGTAGGGATAAGTTAGCGCAGAATTGGCCACGCCCCTTTAATAATTTAAACACGTTGACTACTGCATTGGTGGGGATAAATACCTATTTAGTGTAAAGCGTATATCTCCATTAATATTTGTGCTAAGGATGTGCGGTTTTCACCGCTGTTTTTATTTATTTCTTTAACATCTTTTTATGAAAAAACCTATTTTTTAAATTACACGTTCTAAGAAACATTGATCTACACGTGTAGGCCACGTTAATCTGTCTAACAGCAGCTACATAGAGCTCGAGGTTGACTACATCGTTTTTCGAAATCCGCATACAGTTTTCTTCAGTTAAGACAATACTGAACCGCGAATCGACGATTCAAAATAACAACAAAATGACAGTCTACAGAATGAGAAATCAAAGAGCATACGGCTACCAAATATCATAGCGTTTCAATTAGAATTGATGATATCTATTAACTTGAAGTAGTATGTTAAAATGTAAAAACCTAACTTAGAGCCTAGCTCTACAAAATATTTTTTTTAAAAGGCAAGAACAATGAATAATGAATTTGCTTTGGTTATTCTTTTTTACCATAGTTAGAATATACTGAAGATTCTAAAAACCTTTTTCATTCACTTCTGTAAAAGACCACAGTGCATTTTCATAATTTGTGACAATGGTGAATTTTGGTCGTATTGGACCATGAACAAATAGATCGTGAACTTTAACACTCTGTAGAAGGAAAACTATAGGTTTGTTCCCACACAGCTCGAACTAGTTCGTAACTGGGCGGAGTGTGCGCAAAATGAAATTTGTATTGCCAACTTCAATGTGCGCTTGCGCTGTTCAGTTCTGAACTGGTTCGACTGTTTGTAGGAACAAACCTTATAGCATTGAAGCCAGTAGCAACTTTTGGTAGATTTTTCATAAATAACTTGATGACTGGACACAAATTTCCTTAAAAAATAGTTATACGAGCAGCTGGCTCCTGCAGTTTTAGACAAAAAAAAATTGGTGGACATTTTTTGACCCTCAAAAATCACTACCTCTGGTATTAATTTCTTTCACTTTTTTGGAAACTTACCACAAAATTAATGCGTTTTTACTTCGATTTCAGTTCTGATATCGTTCGGATCAGCTCCTGGTCCCTCTCGAGAACCTAAAGACTTTACAGCAAATCATCCATTTGCTTTTTACATTAAAATCAAGGATGTTGTCTTATTTAGTGGACGTTATATTAAAAATTAAAAACTTTATTGATTGCTAATGATAATTTGCATAATTTGAACTGTACACAAGTTTATAAATAGAAAGTTTTAATACAGATTCCATTTGTTGTTTTTTTTTTCATTTTTAATTTCTAATTTCTTTGTAAAGTTTCGTTGAAGAAAATTGTGTCTTCTGGATTTTTTCCTCTGAATTGGAGTACACTGAAAATTCTCACTGAAATCCTTCAAACTTTTTTCCTTCATTTCTACAGTGCAATTTCTTAAAGTAATACAATGGCGAGTTTGATCGTATTGGACCATGAAATCGATCTTTAACTTTAACACCCTGTAGAAGGAAAACTATAGCATATAGCAATGGAGACTTTTTATGGTAGATTTTTCATAATTAACTTAATTAATGGACACTATTTTACTTAAGAAATAGTTATAACGAGCAGCTGGTTCCTGCCGTTTTAGACAAAAAAAATTGAAGACATTTATTAGCTCACTTAAATTGTTTTTAAATTATATGTTTGACTCTACCCCTGGTGTTAATTTTTTCCACTTTTTTGGAAATTTAACACAAAATTAATGCGTTTTTGTTTCGATTTCAGTTCTGATAGGACTTGGATCAGCTCCTGGTTTAACTCGAGAACCTAAAGACTTTACAGCAAATCATCCATTTGCTTTTTACATTAAAATCAAGGATGTTGTCTTATTTAGTGGACGTTATATTAAAAATTAAAAACTTTATTGATTGCTAATGATAATTTGCATAATTTGAACTGTACACAAGTTTATAAATAGAAAGTTTTAATACAGATTCTATTTGTTTTTTTTTTTTTTCATTTTTAATTTCTAATTCCTTTGTAAAGTTTGGTCGAAGAAAATTGTTTCTTGTGTATTTTTTCCTCTTAATTGGACTTCACTGAAAATTCTAAGAACTTTTTTTCTTCATTTCTGTAAAAGACCACAGTGCAATTTCCTAAAGGGTGAATTTTGGTCGTAATGGACCATGAAATCGATCTTTAACTTAAAAACACTCTGTAGAAGGAAAACTTAAGTTTTTAAGCCAGTGGCGACTTTTGGTTGATTTTTTATAAATAATTTGATAACTGGATAGTCCTGGAGCCCTAAACAGAAAAAATGGGGTGATCGCATTCAGGTCCATCTTTTGGAAATAAGCTATTTGAGTGCCAGCGAACACGAAAATCTGGTTGGCTTCCACAGGCAGTGGCTTAAGGCCTCAGGATCCTTCAATGAAATTCTTAAAGAAGGAAAAATGTAAGAAATATGACAGCATTCGGGATGCAACTTTGACATTTTATAATTCTGATAAAAAGAATCGACCAAAAAAATTGGCTACTTTCTACAATGTCTCTGAGAGCGTGGCAGCTGGACTGAAATTAACGTCTTTATGCTACACACCCGCAAACATTAACTCGTGACTCATAAACGGTATTTGGGTTGTCCACTGGCAAAGTAAAATCTTACTTTTTATGTAAAAAGTAGTTACTTTGCCATCCCTCTCAGGTGGGTTTCCCGCCTTCCTCACCAATTAGAAATTTATTATTAACAGCCCTGAGGCCTTAAGCCACTACCTGTGGAAGCCAACCAGATTTTCGTGTTCGCTGGCACTCAAATAGCTTATTCCCAAAAGATGGGTCAGAATACGATCACCCCATTTTTTCTGTTAAGGGCTCCAGGACTAGGACACTAGTTTACTTAAGAAATACTTATAGCAGCTGGCTCCTGCAGTTTAAAACAAAAAAGATTGGTGGACATTAGGACATTAGCTCAATTAAATTGTTTTTAAATTATAATTTTGACCCTCAAAAATCAATACCTACATGGTGGCATTAATTTTTTCCACTTTTTTGAAAAATTAATGCGTTTTTATTTCGATTTCAGTTGAAATAGGACGTGGATCAGCTCGTGGTCTCCCTCCAGTACCTAAAGACTTTATAGCAAATCATCCATTTGCTTTTTACCTTAAAATCAAGAATATCGTCTTCTTTAGTGGACGTTTTATTAAAAACTGAAAAATATTTTGATTGCGTTTTTTAATAGTTTATTTTTTTTATATTTTGCATTTTTTTGCATAATTTTCATAATTTTAACTGTACAAAAATTTCTAAATAGAAAATTTTACACAAATTCCATTTGTTTTTGTTATTTTTCATTTTTTATCTCTATGCTTCTTTAATACAGCTAGAAGACTGTCTGCAAGAGACTGTCTCCGAGCGACTGTCTGTGAAAGACATGGGTCAATTTCAATTTCCCAGACAGTTTCCATAGTCTCAGAGCGGTTTTACTGTGGCCCTTTACATTGTGCGTCTAAAGTCCCTTTTATAGCTCCTCAACAACCCCCTCCCCTTTTATAACTTTACAACGAAGTTAGTTCAAAACTCAAGTTCTGAAATTAAAAAGAGGGTCATATTTTACCTCATTTGAAAGATTTTCCAATTCTCTAAGAAAATTTAAAAGCGGTAATTTTAGTATTTAAAGTGGCGTCGTTTTTACTGTTACAGGGGAGCGCCGTTGCATACTTCCTGACAGTTATAAAGAGAGAAATTGGTGGACATTTTTGAAATACTATACAGGGTCTTTAAAAAGTATAGAATAATGGTTCTAATGACGTAATTAGGTTTGTTTGTGCAGCAGTTGCCAACCGTTGGATATCGTCAGACGCATGCGCATATTTAATTTCGGGTTCGAAATTGAATATGCGCCTGCGTCGGATGATTTTAAACGGTTGGCAACTGCTGCACAAACAAACCTATTATTGATTTTAACATAAAATACCTCAAAAACTTTTATTTGAGGTATTTTTTGTTAAAATCGATAATTACGCCATTAGAACCATTGTTCTATTTTTTTGAAAGACCCTACAGTATAGCTCACTTAAATTATGATTTTAACACTCCAAAATTTTACTTCTATTAATTTTATTTTCATTTTTTTGGAAACTTGACACAAAATTAATCCGTTTTTATTTGGATTTCAGTTCTGCTAGTAGGTGGAGCAGCTGCTCCTATGTCTCCTCAACTACTTCCTAAAGACTTTATAGCAAACCGTCCATTTGCTTTTTACCTTAAAATCAAGAATATTGTCTTCTTTAGTGGACGTTTTATTAAAATTTAAAATAATATTTTGATTGCTAATGATAATTTCCATAATTTTAACTGTACAAAAACTTCAAAATAGAAAATTTTATACAAATTCCATTTGTTTTGTTTTTTTCCATTTTTTATCTCTATGCAGCTTCTTTAATACAGCTAGAAGACTGTCTGTGATAGACAAGGATCAATTTTAATTTCCCAGACAGTTTCCTCAGTCTCAAAGCGGTTTTACTGTAGCCCTTTACATTGTGCGTCTAAAGCCACATCCCTTTTATAGCTCCTCAACAACCCCTCCCCCTTTATAACTTTACAAGGAAATTAGTGCAAAACTCAAATTCTGAAATTTAAAAGAGGGTCATATTTTATCTCATTTAAATATTTTTTCAATTGTCTAAGAAAATGTAAAATCTCATTAGCCGTGCTGTAATTTTAGTATTTAAAGTGGAGTCGTTTTTACTGTTGCAGGGGAGCGCCGTCCCTGACGCGTAAAGGCAAAACATACCATTATGCAACGCACAGCTCCACAAGTCCGCGTTGTAGCGTGGTATGTTTCGTCCGTGTAAAATAGTCGTATATGTTCAGACAAAACATACCACGCTACAACGCACATGATTTGTAGACCTTACATTCTCCCTAGCAAAGAAATTATAATAATCTTGTTGCTACACAAATAATAATAAATTTCTTAGCACAGACATTTTCAATTAATATATTTTTATTTTAACTATAAAAATTGAAAAAAAGTCCATTTTTAAATACCTATCTGCAATTTTATTAAAAATATAATTTTGTGATATGAGATCTAAATTTTTTATTTCCATAAATAATTTATTAAACATTTTTTTAAATTTTCGATTGTTGCAAATAAACTAGTATAGAATATAAAATCAATTTAAAATTTGCGTCGTCTGCGCTGATCTGTCGTCGTTTGACACTAATGACTCTAAAGTAATATACAGGGTGGTTGATTTTTTTCTGTCCAGATAATATCTGCTGAAATATTGAAGATACTAAAAAAGTTAAATTAGAAACTTTTCAAACAACACCTCATCTACAAAATAGCGCAAACAATTTTTTTCCATGGCCTACTTGTTTTGCCGGAAAATATATAACTTTGGTTTTTTAAATAGAACACCCTGTATATTTTTAGAGAATCGTATTCTAAATCAATTTCTCTTTAAAACGATGTATCACAAGTACCATTTTTCTTTCTAATAATTATGCCCAATATTCCAAAAAAAGGTTGTTTGAAAAGTTTCTAATTTAACTTTTTTAAGTATCTTCAATATTTCAGCAGATATTAGCTGGACAGTAAAAAATCTTGACAGAAAAAGATGCTTGGCTGAGAATATACTTGTCAATCGCCCCAACGCCAAGTCACATGGAGCAAATCATTAATAATAAGTAGATACATAAATTATTCAAAGTCAAAACAACTGTTTTAATTACAATTTTTTATAATTATAACATCGATTCGTTGATATTTTGAATGCATTTTTTATTATCCTAAAATTAGTATAATACCTAGGTCTTAGAATTTTGAGAAAAAAAAATTTATTCTTTACCAAAAAGAATAAAACTTCTAAACCTTTCTAGAATTTTGAGAAAATATGTAGCAGTAGGGTGCTTCTTATTTGGCCTACTTGCGAATTTTAATTCTTACCTCAATCAACTCCAAATAATTAAAAAAAATATATCCACATCATAAAAAAAAATTATTTTTGATAGCGGCCATTACCAACGGGGTCGAAGTTTCTTATGTAAAATACACAGGGTTTTTGGATATTACGGTATAAAATGTTTTTCTTCGATCAATTCGTGGTCTAAAAATCTGAAACTTGGTAGATAACATGTTGATGAACAAACAAACCTATAACTGTTATATTTTACCCTAAAAATATGTATGGGCCATTCCATTTCATCAGAAACTTTTCATTGACAAATAATACCTGAAAAGTTAGAAATACCCGAATAACACGGAATAACATTGACAAACGTCTACAGTGGTTTCCTGGGCTCAAAATAAGACAATTTCCCCTCTTGCAATTTTATCCAAAAACGCATCCCTAAAAAGTTGTAGGCTCTTAAAGTTTGGGTTAAAATTTAAATAATGGCTTTATCTCCAAAAATACTGTAAATATTTTAATGATTTTTATACAGTAAGCTTATCTTATAAAAGTCATCATGTGGTAGAAATTTCATGAAAATCGCACCACTAGAACTACCTCTTCAGAGGGTGGCCCTAACTTTAAACCCCTAAAATACAAGTTTTTGCTAAAAAAAAATATTTTTTTTTATTTTATTAAGTTTATTTGTCCATGAACTTGCTACCTACCAAGTTTCAGATTTTTAGACCAAAAATTTAATGAAAAACGAATTTTTATTCCGTTTCATCCAAAAACCCTATGTATTTTACATAAGAAACTTCGACCCCGTTGGTAATGGCCGCTATCAAAAAAAATTTTTTTTTAAGATATGGATAATTTTTTTTTAATTATTTGGAGTTGATTGAAGGGGCGTAAGAATTAAAATTCAAAAATAGGCCAAATAAGAAGCACCCTAATGTAGCAGTAGTTTTTGTAATTATATTTTCTTAGAATTACAAAAACTATTATTTTCTCAAAAAACCCAAAAGCGTAAACGTTTCTATTTTTTATACAAGCATTTTCATTTTTAAATGTTCTTTATTTACTATTATCGTAAAATTAGCTATAAAATCTGTGAAATTTTCCATCAGTAAGTTAAACATCAAATAAAAATACTAAGTAGAGTCTATATTAACAATAAATTACAGCTGCGTTGCAGCGTGGTATGTTTCGTCCTGCAAAACTAGCTAAAAAGCACGGACAAACCATACCGCGACTGAACGCATTACTGCGTTGCAGAATGGTATGTTTTGCCTTTACGCGTCCCTGACAGTGTTATAAAGAAAGAAATTGGTGGATATTTTTGAAATACTATACAGGGTCTTTAAAAAGTATAGAATAATGGTTCTAATGACATAATATTGATTTTAACATAAAATACCTCAAAAAACTTTTATTCGGAGTATTTTTTGTTAAAATCGATAATTACGCCTTTAGAACCATTGTTCTATTTTTTTGAGAAACCCTACAGTATAGCTCACTTAAATTATGATTTTAACACTCTAAAATTTTACTTCTGCTATTAATTTTATTTCCACTTTTTATGGAAACTTGACACAAAATTAATCCGTTTTTATTTGGATTTCAGTTCTGCTAATACCTGGAGCAGCTGCTCCTATGCCTCCTCAACTACTTCCTAAAGACTTTATAGCAAATCGTCCGTTTGCTTTTTACCTTAAAATCAAGAATATTGTCTTCTTTAGTGGACGTTTTATTAAAATATAAAAAATATTTTGATTGCTAATGATAATTTGCATAATTTTAACTATACAAAAATTTATAAAATAGTAAATATAAATACAGGTTTCATTTGTTTTTGTGTTAAATTTTAATTTGTTGTTATTATTCAATTTCTAGATGACATTTAGTGAAAAAATAACAATTTATTGTCGCGGCTTACGTTTCATAGCCCAAGGTATTCAAACAGCCAAACGGAAAATTTATATTTTTACCAATTGTTTCTACAGGTAGAAATAGAAAATTTTTTATTAAAAATACAAAATACCGTATAATATATCTTTAGATATAACAGATACATATTAATTGTTTATAGTATATTATTCATAGTATGAATTGGATTGTCCTAATTTTAAATATATTCATTTTTTTTATATAGGTACTTGACAATTGAAATTCATACGTCAAGTGTCATGAATCAGCCAATCAAATGACAGTATTTGTTGATTCTTAACCAATGGATATGAACTATATCGAAAATTGTATTGTACGAATCTGGAAAGAAAAAGTATCTAAGGAACGCGAGTTCTGTCTATTACAATTAAATAGCGAAACTCACAATTTGCATTACATTCCTTGATATTACATACATATTAATTGTGCCTCTTCATTAATGCAGTCGCACAAATAAATTATAAAGATAACGTCGCTACGATATATTGACGACTGGTTTGGGCGATTGGCTTTTACCGTCTACTCCTTTGGCGTTGCTAAGAATTTAATTTAATAAAAATTAATTACTAAGATAGCAGCAAAAATCAAACTCACGGCGCCTATAGTTTCCATAGACATAGTAGCCCCGCTCGCTTACCCCTAACGCTTTCTTTCCAGACTCGTACAATACGTGTAAATGAATTGTCGAAATTGCTCCACTAGTGGTTATTTAGCGACGATTTTGAACAGTCATGAACAGTTAAAGGCGATAGTTGTTTTTTGAAAATCAAGTCAATGGTCATTTGATTTATTTATAATAATTTTTATTCATTGAATTGTTCTTCGAATACCGCTCCTTCTCGAAGTTATGTAGACAATTTTTACGTCTAAATCACCCGTGTTCATTAAGCTTGATAATGTCCCTGGTGCTACGCACTCGTATTATTAATATTCAAGCATAATGTACACTTAAAAAACACGTAAAAATTGTCGACATAACTTTGAGCACTAATGGTATTAATTATATATGAAAATTATTGGAAATCGTTTTAATGAGCATTTAATTAAATAAGGATCGCAATCTTCTGATTAAACCACTAGGTTTGTGGAATTTTAATTGGTTCATTGTAGTTTGCTTGATGCAATAAAAATTATTGAATAGCAAACGACCTCCTATAAAGGAAGGTCTTAAAAATTAAGTGGAACAGTATGTTAAATTGCCGTGAAAATTTGTTAAATAGGTAAAAATGCAAAACAAAGGTTGATGTGCAAGGTGGGTGTGCTTTAAATTTTTTATTGAGATCTCGAATACACAAGCATTTACCAAAGAGAACAGTCAAGAATAAACATTTGCTATAGCGCACAGATATTTGCTCCTGGTTGGTTCAAATTACATCATTCATGCGTTATGTTCTACGGACCCATGGACGATTACTTAAGAATAGTCCCCATAGTGCCGCAAATGCGGCAACAATCAGAACACAGCATAAAAACTATGGGGACTAGCCTTTACAGACTTTGTAAACTAAACTAAGTTCTATTCGAATATTTTAGAAATATTGTGGCGTAAAAAATTATTTTTTTTTATTTTCTAATTTGACCCGTTGAACTTGCTGCACATAATAAACTTTTATTTTTGTGATTGAAATTAGCGTGCGGTTAATTAATCCTGAAGGCTGTGTATAATTATATTATGCAGTCAGAGACGGTTATTACTGCATTACGTCGCTTGCATTGTGTCATTTACTGGTAATACCATTAAAAATGATGCCAATCAAGTGATTTAATTGCTGGCCAATACGATTCAATTTACATACAATGATTTTATAGCCTTCCAATTCATTGCGCTTGTAAGGGGTCATTTATGCTGGCTCTAAACATAAGAAGAAGCTTTTAACTTTAAGCGTTTAGTGTTGTAGTAGATACACGGTTCTTGCTGGATTTACTCTTATAGCCATCATACATGCGCTTTCGTGGCGTCAGCTCAGCTGATTTAATGTTACAATTAAAAAACAAAAGTACCTAACCTCAATATCAGATGGGTGAGGTGTACCATATTTATAAGATCATACGATAATCATGAAATGAGTCGAAAGTAGTGGAAGTTTCCTGAGAGTAGAAAAATTTATCGTTATGGAAAATGCTTACGCCCAGCGTGAACCGTAGCATTGGATTCTGTATAGCTGAACTTTTCTGCTTATTCTTATACTTATGTTAAGAGTCAGCATGAATGACTCCTAAGTGGGAAAATTGTAACCCCTTAGTTGCCTTACTTTACGATTAGCGTAATTTTGGTAGTCAGGACATGCAGTCCTGTAATGAAAATTATCGGAAAATGTTTGCTTTGAAATAAATCAATTTGACGTGTCTAACCCTTTTCTGATATTCTTAACGGGAAAGAAAATAGTTGCATTATTTCAGACTTTAGGCGTGCACTGTATAAGTGCGAAATGATGGAAAATATACTCGTACTTAGGTATACAGGGTGCTTTTGAATAGGTTCAAAATACTTAGAGGTGTCTTCTTATTAAATTGTGCCATATATGTCTTTATATGCTGCTGCTGCTGCTTTCAAAAAGTCTTCTCAAGTAACCAAACATTTTTCTAATTGTTGCATTGACAGATCTTTGTCTTCCATAAAAAATCTTACTCGGCTGCATACTGTGAAGTAACTTAGGTAATAATTATAGCTTTTCATGCGATCAAAGTTCAGGCTTCATATATGCTGATACCATGCCATGGACATTCTGACAAACTGAACTAACGATTTTCTTCTTCTCGCAGACTATGAAAAAATATTAAGTTTATAACGCTTTTCTTTTTAATTTTCCTTTCATTTTACTGAAACTTAATAATTATTATTTAATTGAGTAAATAATAGCACTGAAAAAGTTTTTCTTTAAATTGTAGTCTTGATCAAAACCAAATCTGCTAGACGAGATCCAGTTGTGGATTTTGAAGCTGACCATCCATTTATATTTTATCTTCATTTACGTGTAAACAACGTAGTGCAAACTATGTTTATTGGAAGATATTCTAAAGCTTGAGATATTCCATAAGAAAATGAAATATTGGTTTTATGTTAAACTTGTTAAATTTGCTAATATAGATATGCATTAATAGAGAGTTTTTTGTACATTTTAAAGGTGCTCCTACGTCTGCTATGTGCGCAGGGCCGTGCATAGTCAATTTTTCGCCCGGAGAAGATAATTCGTGTAGCGCTCTCTCTCGCCCTCAGCTTATTAAAATTTTAATAATTAAATTATTAATTAATTAAATTATTAAATAATTATTCAATTTCTAAATGTAAAAATTGCATTATAATACAATTTACTACAGAGCGGTCATAAAATAGAGTGCATTTTCTCTTTGTCGAGCGGCAGATCATGTTTGATGTTGCCATTTTCCCTACATTTATCATTGAAAATTTTTTTTCTTATTGAGTAGCGTTCGGGTACTTTCTTGAGCTCAATACATAACTATTGTTTTTAATAGTTGAAAATAGTTTAAAAACAAAAAAGGCGCCGATGGCACCCTTCTTGAGATAAGATGTAGTAACAGTAACTGGTTATTGTTTTTACATTGTCAATAAAAATTTAAAAACAACAGGAGGTACAGGTACAGTCAGCCTCACAATTATTGGCCACCCTGGCTATACGCCAGGGTGGTTATTAGCCAACAACGAAAAAAGAACAGAAGGGGAGGTTGTCGATTTACTACTTGTTGGCAAAATAAAGTTACCTCTCAATTTAAGTATGTGGTGTTATGATGGTTACATCTACATCTCGTGCTAAACGTATAGCCAGTGTGACCATTAATTGTGAGGCTGAGATTATTGGAGTAATTGTGCATTTTTACGAATTTTTATTTCTTTAAACTGGTGCCCTTAATTCTTACAAAAATCCATTAAATAGGTTTTAGTATGATTTACGCCCAGAGCAGGAACCCCTACGGCCCTTCCTTCGGCACGGCCCTGTATGTTAAAGTCGATTCTTTAACTCGATTCTGGTTAAAGTCAAGAACTTTTTACGATCATTCTCCCCTCGGGAGGCAAACCACCGACAATAATTTTCCCTAAATAGAAGTGTTTAACACCTTCCCAGCAGCTCGGAAACCAAGTTAAACTGTAGATTCTTTCTAAGAGCGATTAAACAGTTGCACACACATTTTCAAATATGGATGTGGCCGATGTTGCACTGTAATGAAATTCAAAGCTTCAGAAAGTCTTTTTAAAAGCAAAATCTCTACTGCACGACATTTTTAATGTGCTCGATTGTACAGTGTGTCCAGGGATTGACTTCTCTGTAGGTATAATTTAAAAAAAATTTGAATTTCATTTAAATGTTTGGAATTCTGCTCTGATAAGTTTGAAAAAATTTTAAGCGGTTTTAATGGTTAGTTATACGCCAAAAAGTTATTCAAAATACGAAATTATGGCTCTGTGCAAAATTTCAAAAAAATCGACATACTTTAATTAAATCAGTTTTCTTCGTGTGGATCAACGAAAAATCGCATTAAGTGCGAAATTCCAAAACAATAAACTGAAAATCCAAAATTTTTTATGGATTATACCTATAGTGAAGTCAATCCCTGAACACACTGTATATTTACAATAACCTTAACCGCATTAGGTTATTACTTAAACTTACCATGAAAATAAAATTTTTTTCTTAACGCCTATTAATGGAATAAGGGACTTTTCACGAAATGCTTTCAGCGCACAGCATATAATAACGGCTAAACTAATTATTATATTTAATTAATTCTTTGGTAAAGGGTAGATTTGAACAATTATTCTATCATTTCTTTTTATATTTCAGTTGATTTTGTCTTCTTATCTGCTCCTGTCGTACGTCCAAGGATTTATCAATTTGATGGCGATCGTCCATTTTTATTTTACATAAATCTTTATAGATTCAATGTTACTCTTTTTGCAGGTGCATTTAAAAAACCATAAGTTGATTTATATAGGTAGTTTTTAAGTTTTTTTTACAATTAAAATAAAAGCGAAAAGTTATTTGTCAAAATGCATTTTGTAAATTTTTTTAAATATTTAATTCAGCGTGAAAAGTGATGAGATGAGTTTAATGGATTTAAGAAAACCAAAAATTAATTATAATCTGTTATAACCATGTTATAACCTAATAACAAATTAACGTGGATAAAAAAAATATTTTGGTTAAGCATTTTTAAGCTTAATGTAAGCAACAAAAGTCTCTTGAAAATGTGAGAACCAATTTTCCAAATTAGTGGAGATGCAACACACTCGGTCAGTCACGGTCAATAGTATATTATTAATCGAGCGTGTGTTGGTGGCTATTGCTCATGAGGATGAATTGCAATACGAGCCGTTTTTGCCACTTTTTTCTATTCTTCTTTCTATATTGGGTTATTTAAATGTTCACAACTTTTTTTTTGTTTTTGCACTGGTTGTTTGACTTTTACACGTGTGTGCCATGCGCTGCATAATTTATTGCATAACAAATTTATTTACTTTTGTTTTATTTTAGTACAATTAACTGAAGCGTCTGCACCTATATTTCCTCCAAAAGGATTTATAGCCGAGCGTCCATTTTTATATCTCTTGCAGTTAAAACAACCCAATATAAGCATTTTTATTGGAAGATATAACCACCCTTAAGGTACAAAAGGAAAACCATAAGAACTTTTAACATGTATTTACTTTTTTCAACCTCTGTAGGTATATTAATAAAAATTTTCAATATAAGGGCGGCTTGTACCAAATTAAGTTCATAATTTGGTTCATCTCGTTCTAAGTTGATAAAATGAGTATTTTTTAATTTTTTCTTTATAATCTAGAATTTTCTTGATCTAAATCTAAATTATGCTCTTAGCTCTTAATAAAGATTTTTTTTCTTTCGACGTAACACCCATAACCACATTTTCTTCAACTTAATAATTTCTTATATCAGATTTTGAAATACTTAAGATACATTTTTTATTTTTTCAGTTGGCATCGTGCTCGAATCTCTTGAAATTTTTGATCCAACTCTAACCAAAATATTCGAAGCTGATAAACCGTTTTTGTATTATCTGAATTTAATTAATATTAATACAAGTATTTTTATTGGGAGATTTACAAATATGTAGATTACTACTCATAATACTAGAATCACCGAACAGATAGAATGATTTTTGATCACGTGCGCATTACGAGCTTGAGTCGCGAAAAACGTCCAATGGCGTGTTGTGGATACTTGTGGTCGACCGGTGTCTTTCATTTTTTCTTAACCAATGGCTAACGTTCCTCGCCAAATCATGCAGTCTTGACTCAATACTTCTTTATTTGTTCGATGATTGTAGTATAGTAGATACTTCTTTTGTCAAAAACCATGGACTACTCTATGATGTAAAATAAAAATAATGCAATTTATGTACTTTTTACAAATTATTACAACCTACGTATGTAATTAGGAATTCATACAATAGTTTGTGGAGCAGGTGGATTACAGGAAAGTTATTAAGCCGGTGCATATCGGCTTCTGATCTCTGATAAAACGAGAATCGCGGAGAAAAAATTGTAAAAATCCGCTTTATATTCAAAGAGCTTGTCAGATTTCTAGTTCATACTTTAAATTGTGTTTCGTGGTGGATTCCATCCAAATTCCATACTTTAGTCAGAAATTTATATGGGCTCGGTTATGCAATACTATTAATCTTTGAAAAAATGTACAATCCGAGTAACTGAATGATATACTAGAGGCTCATGATGGGCCTCCCTCATGATTCGCAGCGGTGGGACTTAAGTCCCTGAGACCCCCTTACCCGGCGCATCATAATAAAACCAATCTGATTTTGTGAATGCCTTTGATAAAACTAAGAGTTTACTTACTGGAAACTCAAGTTTAGTACTTTATGAAAAATCCAAAGCTTACTTGAAACTAACAGTGACTCTTGAGACGATAGAATTTCCAAACCGTTTCTCAAGCATTCGTTTTATAGTTTTAGAAATATCTCCATTTAACACTTTCTGCATTGCGCTGGAATCATGGAATGTGGGTCTGGGTATAGTCATGGTGCATCTCAACATCAATAATCTTAACATTTACTGATTTAGTTTAGTTTTGATCTTAAGGTTTCTTTCTTTTTATCTTTCAGTTTTCGCAGTCTTAACTTCAGCTTTCATAGATTCTCCTCCACGCCAAATTTACCAATTTGAAGCCGATAGTCCGTTCTTATACTACTTACATGTGAAAAATGTTAATCTTTTTATGGGCAGATACATAAAGCCATAGATGACATAAAACCATACAAATTGTGTATGACTGTAGACTATACATTTATTAATAAAAGGAATTTTTAATTGAATCTCATTTGTTTTATGGGTTGTTAGATTTAGTACCTGTAATAAATAATGCCTATGATCGAAAATAATCATGGAATGTGGGTCTAGGTATATGGTTATGGTCATGGTGCATCTCTTCCTCAATAATCTTCTTAACATTATCAGCATGTTTTTGATTGGTTTTGATTTTATGGTAATCGATTCCTTTTTATTTTAGTTATCGGAGTCAATAAATTAGCTATTGAAGCTATTCATCCACGCCAAATTTACCAATTTGAAGCCGATCGTCCATTCTTATTCTATTTACATGTGAACAATGTTAATTTTTTTATGGGCAGATACATAAAGCCCTAGGTAACATAACACCATACAAATTGTGTAAGACTATATACATTTATTAATAAAAGGAAATTTTAACTGAATCTCATTTCTTTTATGGGTTAGTACTTACCTATAATAAATAATACCTATCATTGAAAATAATCATGGAATGTGCGTCTTGGTATGATCATGGTGCATATCAACTTCAATAATCTTAACATTCACAGCATGTTTGGTTTTGACTTTATGGTAATCGATTCCTTTTACTTTTAGCTATCTCAGTGGATGGGTCCGCTCCCGTAGATTATGATCCACGCCTTTATGAATTTGAAGCCGATAGTCCGTTCTTATTCTATTTACATGTGAACAATGTTAATCTTTTTATGGGCAGATACATAAAGCCCTAGATAACATAAAACCATACAAATTGTATAAGACTATACATTTATTAATAAAAGGAAATTTTAATTGAATCTCATTTTTTGATGGTTTAATACCTACCTATAATAAATTAATAAATAATACTTATTAATGTGGGTCTAGTTATGGTCATGGTGCATCTTAACTTCGATAACCTTAACATTTTTTAACGTGTTTTTGTTTGGTTTTGATTTTATGGTAATCGATTCTTTTTATCTTTTAGTTTTCGCTGCCGAAACGTTGGCTATCATAGATTCTCCTCCACGCCAAATTTATCAATTTGAAGGCGATCGTCCTTTCTTATTCTATTTACGTGTGAACAATGTGAAATTTTTTATGGGTAGATACATAAAACCATAGATAACAAAAAAAAACATACAAATTCTGTAAGACTATACATTTATTAATAAAAGGAAATTTTAATTGAATCTCATTTCTTTTATGGATTGTTAGATATAGTTACTATAATAGATAAGAAATATCTATCATCGAAAATAACCATGGAATGTGGGTCTAGGTATGGTTATGGTACATTCCATCTTCAATAAGCTTCTTAACATTTACAGCACGTTCTTGTTTGGTTTTGATTTTATGGTAATCGATTATTTTTATCTTTTAGTTGTCGCAGTCGCTGTATCCGCTTTCGTAGATTTTCATCCACGCCAAATTTATCAATTTGAAGCTGATCGTCCATTCTTATACTATTTACGTGTAAACAATGTTAATCTTTTTATGGGCAGATACATAAAGCCATAGATAACATAAAACCATACAAATTGTGTAAGACTATACATTTATTAATAAAAGGAAATTTTAATAGAATATCATTTCTTTTATGGGTTCTTAGATATAAGTAGTGTAATAAATAATATCGGTAATCGGAAATAGCTATTTATGTGACAAGTTGCTAAATAAGAGTGTTTTTTTCACTAGACGGAAACTTGGGCCACGAGCGTTAGCGAGTGTTCGACTAAAATGCGTTGTCAAGGCAATTGTGAACTGTTGTTAATTATAATTTTTTATATGGACACCGACATGATTTTGACATTTTAAATGACAACAAAAAGTCACTATGTAGTGACACAAAATTACAAAAATAAATTTTTGGGGCGTTCTGGGCCTTCCGAGTTCAAGGGCATGTTTGTAATTTTTGGATGTGTTATAGACATCGTAGATAACGCTTGTTGTTACGTATGTTGAATTTTGCGAGACCAGACTTTGTTATATTGAATGGTTCTTCCAAGGTCTAATTTTTTTTGTCTAAATGGGTCTAAATTTCGGTTCTTTTTCTTTTGTAATTAAAATAAAAACTTTAAGTCCGCAAATGTAAATATCCAATTCCATTTTCCATGAATTCATATTTTGGATAACAAAACGCTTCCGGTTAAACCACCAATTAGAGAAATATCAAAAGTTTTTAGAAACACCCTGTACATTTTTCAATATTTTGGAAGCTTGTGCATTTAACTGTCAGGTAATAGCCAACACTTAATATTTCGACTTTTGCATTAACGAATTAACAATGGAACTTGTGGGTCTGGACATGGTCATTCAAATAATCAGTCATCAGCAGTATCTTACATGATCTAAACATTAACAGCAGTTTTTCTTTGTTTTTTTTTTGATTTAACGGTAATGGATTCTTTTTATCTTCTAGTTATCGCCGTCGACTTTTCTGCTATGATAGATTTAAATCCACCCAAGATTTATCAATTTGAAGCTGACCATCCGTTCTTATTCTATTTACATGTCAACAAAGTTAATCTTTTTATGGGCAGATACATAAAGCCATAGATAACGATAACATAAAACCATAGAAAAACCACTACAGGGTGATTCAAAACTCGAGGCGAAAAATAAAATGTCATATTCAGCGTCAAATTTAGAGTCAAAAATGTAAAATAAATTTTTTTCCTATGAGGTTTCGTTTCCCAGATAATTGTTTTCAAAGTTTCCAGAAGAAATTAATCTTTTGCATATAAACAAGATAGGCCGTGCAAAAACAAAACACTCCAGCTTTTATTAGATGTGGATAACTTTTGAAAACTTTC
Source organism: Malthinus seriepunctatus (assembly GCA_963924605.1). Taxonomy (NCBI): domain Eukaryota; kingdom Metazoa; phylum Arthropoda; class Insecta; order Coleoptera; family Cantharidae; genus Malthinus; species Malthinus seriepunctatus. The sequence goes on along the minus strand of OZ004601.1, from coordinate 27,973,938 downwards.
AACTTAATTTACAGATATTATTTAAATTATTTATTTTCAAAATTAGTTCAATTTTGGATGAAAATTCTGGAAGAAAAACTTTTTGAAGTTGATTATCTCGGAAACGAAGCAAAATCTGTAAAATATTTATTACATATTTTCTGCTTACAATTCGACTCGGAATATGACATTCCATTTTCATTTTTCAAAGGCCTACCTCGTTTTTAATATTTATAGTTTAACTTCTTCTGGAAACTTTGAAATCGATTATTTCAGAAACAAACTCCACTAGGAAAAAAATTTATTTTACATTTTCTGCTTAAAATTTAATACTGATTATGACATTTTATTTTTCACCTCGAGTTCTGAATCACCCCAATATAATACATATAGTCGCTCTTCTATTATAAAACCATACAAATTGTGCAAGACGTTTATTAATAAAAGGCAATTTTAAATGAATCTCATTTCTTTTATGGGTTACTACTTACCTATAATAAATAATACCTATTATCTAAAATAATCATGGAATATGGGTCTAAGTGCGGTCATGGTGCATCTCAACTTCAATAATCTCTTTAACATTCACGGCATGTTTTTGTTTGGTTTTGATATTATGGTAATCGATTATTTTTATCTTTTAGTTGTGGTAGTCAATATTTCTGCTATCGTAGATTTTCATCCACGCCAAATTTATCAGTTTGAAGCCGATCGTCCGTTCTTATACTATTTACATGTGAAAAATGTTAACCTTTTTATGGGCAGATACATAAAGCCATAGATAACATAAAATCATACAAATTCTGTAAGACTATACAATACATTTATTAATAAAAGGAAATTTTAATTGAATATCATTTCTTTTATGGGTTGTTAGATATAAGTGGTATAATAAATAATACCTTGAATCGGAAATAGCTATTTATGTAACAAGTCGCTAAATAAAAGTATTTTTGTACTAGACGGATACTTGGACCACGAGCGTTAGCGAGTACGTATTCGACTAAAATGCGTTGTCAAGACAATTGTGAACTGTTTGTTATAATTTTTAATTTGTTTATTTTTCTAAGTTCTGAGTCTTCCGAGTCCAGGGCCTTTTTTGTAATTTTTGGATGTATTATAGACGTCGTAGATAACGCTTATTGTTTCGTATGTTTAATTTTGGAAAACTCGAGTTTGTTTTGTTTGTAAATTTAAAAAACTGTCGGTTCTTCTTGAGTTATTAAAATGAAAACTTTAAGTTGACAAATATAAATATCCAATCCCATATTCCATGAATATATTGATACTAAATACAAATTTTGGATAACAAAACGCTTCCTCTTAAACCGCCAATTAGAGAAATATGAAAAGTTTTTAGAAACACCCTGTACATTTTTAAATATTTTGGAAGCTTGTGCATTTAACTGTCAGGTGATATGTGACAATGGTACGTGTGGGTCATCTGGACATGGTGATTCAAATAATCAGTCATCAGCAGTACCTATGGCGCATCTCACATGATCTTAACTTTGACAGCATTTTTTTTGGTGTTTTTTTTTTTATTTAACTGTAATGGATTCTTTTTATCTTCTAGTTGTCGCCGTCGGGTTTTCCGCTATAATAGATTTAAATCCACCCAAGATTTATCAATTTGAAGCTGACCATCCGTTCTTATTCTATTTACATGTCAACAAAGTTAATCTTTTTATGGGCAGATACATAAAGCCATAAATAACATATAACCATACAAATTGTGTAAGGCTATAATACATATACATTTATTAATAAAAGAAAATTTTAATTGAATATTTCTTTTATGGGTATGGGTTTTAGTATTATAAATAATATCGATAATCGGAAATAGCTATTTATGTGACAAGTTGCTAAATGAAAGTGTTTTTTGCACTAGACGGAAACTTGGACCACGAGCGTTAGCGAGTATTCGACTAAAATGCGTTGTCAAGACAATTGTGAACTGCTGTTTGTTATAATTTTTTATATACAGGGTGGTGACCGGACCTCTCGGTCATACAGATTTAACATGTAAAAACATACTTTGGTAATTTCCTGCTTCCCAATGTATTTTAGAAAGAAAATCTTCAAATAAAAGTTTTAGAGAATAAAATTCTGCATCTAAATGAATAAACAAAATTAATTTTGGACGCTTTATAACGCCTGAAATTTAATTTGAAAATTCCGAAAATTAACAGAAATACCGATTGCCTTGAAACACAATTGTAAATTGTCAAATATTTTATGCTTTATCTGTCAAAATAATTCTGCATTTTTTATTCAATTATTGAATTTATTTAATAATAAATAATATTTACGTATGATCAATGATCATCCCTAAAAATTACTTCATTTTTAATTTCAGTTAATTTAAATCACCCTCAAAAATAATTTTGAAAGATGTCAATGTCAAATATTGATAATTTTTATTAGGAATATTTCATGGCAATCGCTATTTCTGCTAATTTTGGGAATTTTCAAAATAAATTTCAGGCGTTATAAAGCATCCAAAATTAATTTTGTATATTCATTTAGATGCAGAATTTTATTCTCTAAAACTTTTATTTGAAGATTTTCTTTCTAAAATACATTGGGAAGCAGGAAATTACCAAAGTATATTTTTACATGTTAAATCTGTATGACCGAGAGGTCCGGTCACCACCCGGTAGATACAGATATCATTTTGTCATTTAGAATGACAACCAAAAGTCGCTATATAGGATCAAAATTACAAAAATAAATTTTTGTATTTGTTTAATTTTCTACTCCTTCGCGTCCAGGGGCATTTTAGTAATTTTTGGAAATACATCGTAGATAACGCTTGTCGTTTCGTATGTTTAATTTTGCGAGACCAGAGTTTGTTATGGATACATATGGTTCTCGGAAGGTCAAAATTAAAAAAATTACCAGTTCTTTTTCTTTTGTAATTAAAATGAAAATTTCAAAGTTAACAAATTAATGTAAAAATCTAATATTCAATCCTATATCCCATGAATATCTTTTATTTGATACTAAATACATATTTCGGGTAACAAAACGGTTCCTGTTAAACCGGCTGTTAGAAAAACATCAAAAGTTTTTAGGAACACTGTACAATTTTTAATATTTTGGAAGCATGTGCATTTAACTGTCAGATGATACCGAATAGTTAATATTTCGACTTTTGCATTAACGAGTAACGTGTGGGTCTGGACATGGTCATTCAAATAATCAGTCATCAGCAGTATAGCGCATCTCAACATAATCTAAACATTTACAGCATTTGTTGTTTGGTTTTGATCGAGGGGTTAACCACTGTTCTGAATTTTAACACAGACTGCCGTTGAATGCTCAATTTTTGTACATCGATTGTCGAGAGTGGATAACCCCTTAGTTTTAATTTAATGGTAATGAATTATTTTTGTCTTCTAGTTATCACCGTCGACACGTTGACCGCTAACGTAAATTCAAATCCACCCAAGATTTATCAATTTGTAGCTGACCATTCATTCTTATTCTATTTACGTGTGAACGAAGTTAATCTTTTTATGGGCAGATATACAAAGCCATAAGTAACAAACCCATACAAATCGTACAAATAAATATATACATATTGTATAAATAAGACAATAAATTTATAAATAAAAGATAATGTTAATTAAATATTTTTGGAAATGCTATGCTACGTTTTATTTGATACCTTTCTGATACTGTAGGAATTTTGTAAATGGAAGTTTTGTAATAATTCGATAACTACTACATGCATATAGACTATGTATTAGTGGATTACGTTCATACCTGGCATGCGTTTTAAAAACGCTACGTCAGAGTACTATGCGTTAAGGTTACCGTCATGAAAATAAAACACTGGTCAAAGGCGTTTTTCTTCAAACGTCAAAAAAAGTTGACATTTTGTTACTGAACAAGTAAGGTTAAAGTTCTACTTTTACATCCTAGGAGGTAAAAGTAAATTCTAACCCTAAATATTATGCCATATAAAATATGGCATTTTACTCCTAATAAAAGAAACTACTATTCTATGCAGAATAGCCGCCTTTGTATCTCTGAGAAATTGAATAATATCACATACGATTTTAGATTGCAGTGAAAAAGATCCTAATTGCTTTCCGATACCGCAAGGTGTTATAGAAAAGTATTGTAATCGGGTCGAAAAAAAAGTTCCTTTCGAAATCTGTGAAACGGCTTAACCGATTGACTTGATATTTGATGTATGGTCTTATCAGATAACAACGGAGTGCAGAAAATAGTACTTATGTTCCAAATCGGTCCGCTAGGGGGCGTGTAATTAACAAAGTTTATTTGTTTTTATCATCCGGTAGAGACTGTTTTTCTTTATTCAGTTGTTTAGTATTCTTTTGTTTTTAAAAGTCCAATTTTTATCTATACAATCTAATATCAAATAATATTTGACAGCGGACGTCAAAAAATTTTGACGTTTGTTTTTTTCTTTATTCAGTGATATAAAAATGTGTAGTATTGTTTTGTTTTTTAACCGTCGTAATATAACCAACTCAATCGGAAAGTCTTGTGTTGACACAACAGATTTTTTTACACTACTAAAAATGACTTCAGTTTTTTGAGAAAAATACTATGTGGCTTTTGGGTAATTTACTAAGATTCAAAGTTTTCCCATTACATCACAAACACTTACATTGAGATCGATAGTGGAGTAAATATTTTCCAATTCTAATTTTCTTGAAACTTTTCTGATCTTCAAGTACCTAAGTAGTTAATTGATGTATGTTTTAACTTTTAGTTCTCGTTCAAGTTGTGAAATCTTCATTCGACTTCTATCCTCCACCCAAGATTTATCAATTTGAAGCCGATCATCCATTCTTATTTTACTTACATGTGAACAAAGTTAATATTTTTATGGGCAGATACATAAAGTCATCATAAATAATATTAAATTTTAACAATTATTGTACAAGTCAAAATTTATAAATAAAAAATTAAGTTCTGCCTTATTCTTTTACATCTTGTTACTTAATCAGATCACATCAGATCTAAGCAACAATCACTTTTTAGACTTTTTTGATCATATTCACTATTCATAGTTTCAATTATTTATTTGGTGGTATACTTGTGAGATAGGGAAATTGGATATAGTATTTTTTACAACAAGAGATGAAACATACGTTTTTTTCGTGAGATAGAATTTAATTCAAGAGCCCCGTAGGGGCGAGTGAAGTAATCTTTCGAACGAAAAAAACAGATTTCATCTCGAGTCGTAAATGCTATTTTTTCTACGACGATAATTAGTACATTTTAAAATAATTCTTTTTACTAAAATGTGAACCGACCACAAAAAAACTGATGTTTCATCTCATGTTGTAAACAAAAACCGGTTGTGAAAACATTTTCTCACTAGAGACGAAAATGCTATTTTCGTAACGAGTAAGTGATGACGAAATGCTTAGTTTCACATATGAGAGTAGAAAAAATTCTTATTATCATTTTATCAACATCGATTAACAATTCTTTCTAAATAAATTTCTACTGAGGGCAGGACTTTCAAATATTTATGTGATTTCTTCCATATGAATTAAGAAATTAATTATTTTATCTATTCTAGTAGTAGGCCTGGCAAGCCATGCATTAGTTCAACCTCTTGTTCCACCGAAGATTTACCAATTTGAAGCCGATCATCCTCTTTTATTCTACTTGCGTTTGAATAACGTTGGATCAGCTATTTTTGTAGGCAGATATACGAAAACGTAAATTGATGTGTAAGAGCTTTAAGTAATAGATAATGTCAATTGTTACCAATAAATTTTCTCTTATTAAACTCAATAAGCGAACAACGAAGTTGTTCCGTGGAGGCACGAAGTGCCGACTTGATACTGTTGTAGAATCGTATTTTTATGGCATACGAGATTATGAGATAAAATTTTCGATCGGGTTAAAGGGGGAGGAGTGGGGGGACTTTGAAAGTGAAAAAAACTCAAAGTTTTATATAAAAATTAGCAACTAAGCCGTCCTTGGATTGCAAGAATTCAAATTTGGGAGGGACGTAAGACACTCCCACAGCTATCCCCTCTCCAAATTTCCGACGAATCCGAACGATCCAAATTTTTTTATAGGTTCACATTGGTCGAAAAATCAAAATGGCCGAATCCGTGCAAAAATCGAGATTCGGATACTCTAGCGAGTCCCCATAAACTCACCGATATTAGTTTCCAAAAATGGCACGAGATTTCCGAAAAATCGTCGTACAACTTTGAAAAGCTGTAAAAAGAAATCTAGGGCAAAATTTAAAAATGTAGTTCACGGTTGAACGTTAGACGTCATCTGGCTATCGCCTCGGACACGATTTGGACCGATCTCTTCGGCGGTTACCGAACGTAAGGAAACCTCGGAATTTCGGCGTAAAAAAATTTTTTTTTTTCCGGAGCGGATTTTAATTTCGGTTCTGACGTCCCTAGGGGGTCTAGATCGTCGTTCCGCTATCGGTTTATCGAGAGCTCTCGCACTCGCCCCACGGAGGGGGGGGACAAGAAATGGCCCTTGCGCCGAGAAGCCCAGGGCTCTACCTATTGCATCTGCGGCTTTTGGATCGGTTCTGAAAGTTAGCTCGGACCTTCTACTAAAAATGACCACGAGATAATTTCTACGTTTCCCATACAGAGGGCGCTGCAATTTTTACAAAAAGTGTTGATTTTTAGCCACAATTTGGGGATAGCGGGAGAACGCGGAGGCCTGCGGTGTCCCGCCTTCTCTCAGAGAGGGAAGGCCCAATTTCGTAAAGTAGGTCGCCGGGAATTTTTCGGACCATCCATAGGGCGCCTTCAATTCGAAATGGCGCAGTCGGAAAAGACGAAAAACTCAAAAAATTCGTGAGCACGAACGGGAAAAAAGTGCCGACTTTTTTGCTTAATTATCGTTATTAGACCGAGTCCCCGTCGTTTGCCGCCCGCGGCAGGCCAAAAAGGCCTTAAACAAAAATTGACATAGTCCAGTAAGCAAGTTCGCTTATTGGGCCAAACCGATCTCTACACTATATCTTATGTATACCATTCGGGGTCGAAACTGACGAATTCGGCGACAAAAATGAGCTACGGCCAAAAGGGCCCGAGTTGTGGAATTTTTTTGGTTTTAGACTTTGTCGCCAAAAATCGTAGCTGGGGCATAGAGCAATTCGTAGCGATGCCGAGCAAAGGTCTTTTCGACGACACCCCGGGCTACGTCGGTGCCGAGTCTAGGATTGATCGGGGGTTCCCCCGATTTTTAAAGTCCGAAAAATAAACGAAAAAATTGAAAAAAATGAAAAATTTACCAATCGAGTTGAAAGTCGGCATGGGTGTTGAGCAAGTGCCCCGGACCACATTTTCGTTTATTAAAAATCTAAAAGTTCGAAAACAAAAGAAATGGTCTTCTTTGAACATCGAAAATCAAAAATGTCTAAAATTTTTATTTATAGCACGGTGATGTTGAAATTTGGCATGGGTGTAGTTTCTGTGGTCCGATTGACGATTCTGTCAAAAACTTTTCGATAAAAAAATTCGGACACCCCTTTTGGGGGCCCCAAAATTTTTCGATTCTGATCGTCAAAATTTTTACGCCATTTTGTTTGGGCCGAGGTTCTATAACTTTTTTATCGGGGGACATTTTTTGACCCACGTGCCGTTTGGGCGCTAGGCACCAATTAAGGTAAAAATATGAAAATTTTCAAATTTAGACCTTTGCCGCGAATACGAAAGTCAAGAAGGTGGCACTATTTTGACGCGGGAAGGTCATTCCAACTCTCCCCTTTCGATATCGCTCAAAGATAACCTCAAAAAATTTATAGGGGGGACGCAAGAAATTATTTTTTAAATTTAAATTTTCATAAATTTAATTTTACATAGTATAATTAACCAGCGGTCCGATCGGGCGGAATCCCCGATTGCATCCTCTTTGAATAAATGTTAAGAGCTATTATATAAATTAATTTGAGTTAGAAAAACATTTATAACGTAGATTTTGTAGATTTCTGATTCCAAAACATTAAAAAAATAACTTAAAAAAACTTGAACCTAAACTGTATAAATATTAGTACTTTCCATTTGTTGAAAAGCACACAGCTCCAAACAGTTAATCACTGTTAATCACACAAACTGTTTTGGAATCAGAAATCTACAAAATCTACGTTATAAATGTATTTATAACTCAAATTAATTTATATAATAGCTCTTAACATTTATTCAAAGAGGATGCAATCGGGGATTCCGCCCGATCGGACCGCTGGTGTAGTAATAATCTACTATTTTATTTATCTTGGACACGCTGTATACGCATATTTGTAAACAGCAGACGCGCGCGTACGTTCGTAGACGTTCGTCCCATACCGAGCGGACCTTGTATACAGCAGACTTGTCCGCTCCAAAGGTCTGCTATTTACACGCGCTATATTTCTACTAAAATACTCCTAATTTTATTAATTGATTAATTCTATTACTTCCTACTTTAACACTGACGTTTCAATCAAAAATATCTATAAAAAAATAATTATTTAAAAAATAATTTAAAATAGGAAAAAAATAGATCTATTTATGATGATGTACTTTATGACACCCTTTTCGAATAATGGTCACTGGTCACTGTTGGATTTCCAAAAAAAACTTTATTGGGAATTTTTACTTTCAAAAACACTTTTTATTTGTTAGAATTGCAATTCTGTAATTGTAAATTTGCAATGAAGATGCTGAGGTAGCATAAAAATTAAATACAACTTGAACTCCTCATATTTTTTATGTTTATTAACAATTTGGATTTTTATAATAACTAGAGATGACATTTTAAATATTTTTCATTTTAATATGGAATTTGGGAATCTACAAACAGTTAATGGCAAAATCCGTTTTCCAAAATTTCCTATCTTCTTTTTCGTTTATCCGATCTTTTTTTAACTGTTTACTACCATATTTTACCTTTCTCTTCCATATTTAGGATTTTTTTACCATTTTCTACCGTTTCTTTTTACTTATAAAATATATTATAAGAGGCTCCTCATTTTAAGACCCTCTTGTACGTTTCTGATAATATCAAAAACCATATGATCTGACAACTTATAATTATCAATTGAATGTAAAATTAATGTTTTTCATTCGGGTTTATTATGGGTTTATTCATTACAAATAATATGTGACTATTATACATTTTACATAAGCTTTTTAAAACAGATTACTATGAAGGTCTAGTAAATAGCAGACTGCTCGGTACGGCACGTCTGCTGTATATACCATGATCTTTCGGGTACCTAGTGACGTGACCGCGCGTCTGCTGTTTACAAATATGCGCTGTATACTAGTAGTGGAGGTATTCCGAAATATGACTTTATAATTCCGCGGTGAGGGTCTTGAGCTTCGAACGCAACAACCTGTATTCGAATCCTCATGCTATACACAACCGCTATTTTTTAATTAATTTTTTGCTTTCATAAATTTATTAATTTAGGTTTTGATTTAAAAAAATGCAATTACTAATTCTTGCTGAATACGTACGAAAAAGTCTTGGTGGCCACATCCTAGTTTTTAATCTCGACTGAGTTTTCTGATAAAAAGTAAACCGAAGAAACCGATATCGCATTTCCCATTTCCATTAAGGGATCTCGACTCTATAATTAAATTCATTCTTGAAACTTAATTAATCATTAATGTTATTGATATAGCAATTTTGTAACTTGACTTATCTAAATATTATTCAATTAAATATTGAAAACTAGTAGTAGGTAGTAATTACAAAACAAACTATCTCTTATTTTACACGTAGCACGTTACTTCTGAAATATTAATTAACCAATAGATAAATAATATCTGTAATTTTATTTTTTTAAATTTAATTATGAATAAATTATACTGGTAAGATTCGATACTTTGTATTTAATTAATGAGGAATTTGAAGTGGAGCAATAAACAGAAATTTTAAATCGCTACAAATTAAATGATCGATATTTAATGGTCACGGTCGATATATTTTTGCGATAAAAAATTACCGTTGCAGGATATTAAAATAAAATTCTAGATAAAACTAGAAAACCGAAAATAATGTAAATGTTCGATAAATAAAATAAACGCTCGATAAAAGAGTAAACGCCTGATAAAAAGAGAAAACTCTCGATAAATGATGTAAAATGTTCGATAAAAAGAGGAAACGTTCAATAAAAAAGTAAACGTTCGATAATAAGAGCAAACGCTCGATAAAAAGAGTAAAAGTTCGATAAAAAAGAGTAAACGCTCGATATAAAAATTTCATACTGGATAAAAAGAGAAAATTCTCGATAAATAATGTAAAATGTTCGATAAAAAGAGTAAACGTTCAATAAAAGTAAACGTTCGATAATAAGAGTAAACGCTCGATAAAAAGAGTACCTAACACGTTTGATTTAGAAGAGATTGTCTCCACAGTGACTTGGTGGTATTTTGACATGATTAATGAGATATTGATAACTTAGTAAACACCACGTTAAGAATTTTTAAATAAATTTACACAACCGGTTTCGCCTTTTGGCATCATCAGGTGTAGACTCTTCATCAGTCTACACCTGATGATGCCAAAAGGCGAAACCGGTTGTGTAAATTTATTTAAAAATTCTTAACGTGGTGTTTACTAAAGCTTTGTTCGTCTGACATGAACTTCTTGCACCGAACAACAAGTTCACGAAATAGTGCGTTCGTTTGTAATCGTGCAGCTGCCCGTAAAACGTTCGTTTGAAAAGTGCAACGTGTTCAGTTCATTTTAACTTGCACTGGCTTGGAAGCAGGAGTGAAAAGTGCAGCAATTTCTAGATTTTTGGCGCATATTAAGTTTTAAAAAAATGGAGGGCGTTTTAAAAAAAAATACGCGTGGAGAGCCGTTAATAAATGAACATTGCTATGTTTATGCTTTGCAAGGTAAGTTTTTTTATATTAAATATTTAAAACAATTTAATTACGTACTAAAAACGTTTACACGTGTTTTATTAACCAACTTAATGTTATTGGTCTAATAACTTAAAAATAATTTTTCTTAGTATTATTTGTTATTCACAACCGTTTACTAATTTGGTTAATAAAGAAACCAATTTACCAAAAAGACCAATGAATTTTATTTAAAAAATGATTGCGCTGAATTTATTATAAACATTATTTTTTAAAAGGTGTTGTTTTTACATTAACTTTTTTCTTCTTGTAGATGGTTCAGGCAATGATCTGCATGTCCCAGTGGGACTCCACGATATCTCCCAAACGACTATTTTACCGTTGGATGGGGATAAGGAAATTACCCTACTCGGTAATGCTAATGAACCATCGACAAAAAGTAGTGATGATGAACCAGCGCAGTGGGGCGACAAACCTACCAAACTGTTAATTTCGCTCTACAAAACAAACAAGGAATTAGTAGAAAGTAGGAAAATCAAAACCCAAAAAAAAATGTGGGAAGTCATTGAGGCGTCAATGACAACTTATGGGTTCAATTATAAACCTGTACAAATAGAAAACAAGTGGAAGAGTTTAGAGCGGGCGTACAAGAATATGCTCTTAAACAAGAAGAAAACTGGAAGAGGGAGGAAGACCTGCGATTATGAAAAGTAAATACAATGTTACCTGCTCTAATGTGTAAAATAAATTTTAATTTTTGCAGAGAATTAGACGAAGTCCTGGCAAAGCGGCATACCATCAACCCACCTTGCACGTTGGGAAGAGATGATGGTGATACAGAAGATGATGAAAAATCGACGTAAGTTTTTGTCTCTATATTTTTATATCATAATTTATCTTTTATTCTGCCAACAAATGAATACAAGATTAAAATTGCACAATTGACAGCTTATTAAATTATATATATATTCCAGAACCCAATCTGGATCATCATTAGCAGCGGGGCCATCATCAGCAGCGGGGCCATCATCAGCGGAGCCTTTAGGTGTTACCACTTCTAACTCGGATGAAACTGAGGAAGAAGTGGCAACACCTAAAAAACGTAAAGTACGGAGCACCTTGGCCACAGAACTACAGAAGTTGCGAGAAGTACAAGAAAAGAAGTTGCAGCATAAAGTTGAAATGGATGCGATTTTAGTTCGGCAACGGCAAGAGTTGATCGACGCCATAAAAGCATTAAAAAATTAAAGTTTATTTTTTTTCAATTTATTTTTTTTAATTTTAATAAATAAGTAATTAAGAAAGTAAGCGTTGTTTTTAAATCGTTTATTTTTGTATGTTCAATTTCTGTTTCTATTCATATACAGCTGTCTGCACAATTCATCACGTAAATCGGCACCCTCGTTTCTAGCTTGGCAATATTCTTCTTCTTGAGGTTGAGGATCGCATTTTTCTTCTACTTGTAACAATTCCATATCACCTTTGTTTGCTATATTATGCAAAACACAACAAGCTCAAATAAAATGGCATATACGCTTCTGACCACGCAGCGGCAGGACCTTTAGGTGTTACCACATCTAACTCGGAAGAAACCGAGGAAGAAGTGGCAACACCTAAAAAACGGAAGGTACGCAGCACCCTTACCGACGAACTTCGGAAGTTACGAGAGGTGCAAGAAAGAAAACTTGCCCATAAAATAGAGATGGACCAAATTTTAATTCAGCAAAGACGCGAATTAATTGAAGCGATAAAATCTTTAAAAAATTAAAGTTTATTTTAAATGTATGTTTGTAACCTATAATAAATAATTAAAAAATTAAGCATTGTTTTTAAATAATTTATTTTTATAATATTCAATTTCTGTTTCTATTCATATAGAGCTGTCGGCACAATTCATCTCGTAAATCGGCACCCTCGTTTCTAGCTTGGCGATAATCTTCTTCATGAGGTTGAGGATCGCATTTTTCTTCAACTTCTAACAATTCCATGTCATCTTTGTTTGCTATATTATGCAAAACACAACAAGCTCGAATGAAATGGCATATACGCTTTTGGCCACGCAACTTCACATGATAGAGTTGGCGAAATCTTTGCTTTAATATCCCAAACGTGTGTTCAATTGCTACACGACAAGAGCTTAAGGAGCTATTGAAATGCGTTTGTGGTCTTGTTAAATGCCCATTGTCTCTGTATGGTGTTAAAACATATTTTGACAATGGATAAGCACTGTCGCCTAATAAATAGCATCCTAAAAAAAGGTTAAAAGTAGTTGGTTAACAGCGTTTTTTTATTAAGCTTACCATTACACGTTGTTTGTAACTCATCGTACAACGAGGAATTTTGAAATACTCGAGCATCGTGTACGGAACCAGGAAAACCGATAAATACATCTATAAAGTCACGTTTTTCGTTACATACACCTTGGACAGAAATGGAGTAATAATCTTTGCGATTAAAATAATCGGTGTGCCTTTCAGAAGGCTTATCTATTTTTATATGTGTCCCGTCGATGCTACCTAGAGTTACAAATAAAACATTAATGTTGGTACTTATAGTCGGGGATTAATCTTGATCCGAGATTTTATCCTAGATATGGCAACATTACTCGACGCTAATATATTAAACAATATTAATAAAAATATTTATTTTAAAATTGTAAAAAGATTAAATTTAAAATATAATATATTCTAATTTTTAGAACTTTCAAAGCGATTTATAATAATATAGAAAATATTTTTTACTTGTTAATACCTAAAGTCGTCTAAAGTCAAACTTTGAAATTGGGCAACGTTAGCAGATTTATGAATAATTCTCGGATCGAAATTAATCTCAGACTATTTGTACGAAAATAAATTGCAGTTTTAAAGAAATTGACTTACCTATGACATGCGGAAAACCTTTTTTTTCATTGTAATAAGCCATTGTGGCCTCTTTTTCAGCTTCGTTGGGCATTTTAATGATATTAGGAGCCAACGAACTCAAAAACTTTGACACCCTTGATATCACGTCGAACACCGAACTGATACACAGGTCAAATCTATCTGCCAAATCACGAAATGACGTCGTTTGATGTCCGGCAAACCACAAAAATGCAAAAATATGCTTTTCCGGAGAAATACATACTTTCGAGTTACCTACAATTAATATCTAACCTGTAAAATCTCGTTTACATGAAATACAAGTAAAATTACGTACCAGCTTCAACAAGTTTTTTGTATATATTTGATTCCGTAAACTTCCTCGTAATGTCTTCTACTACATTTCTACGCAGACGAAAATGCGAAAGAAATTCTTCATCGGAGTAGGAAGGAATTACCTTAAAATGTTTACAAAGCTTGTTGAAATACATAATCCATAAAGTAAATACATTCTCTTACCTCCGAACAATAATTTTTTATAGTTACTCTTTTCTTTTCCTCTAGTATTAAACGTGTTAGAGTTACAATATCATCGTCATCATCACTGGAACTACAATCAAAAAATAACTTATGTATATCAAGATCAATCAATGATGACAATATCGCTTTATTGGCGTTATTCATAATTATCAAATTATTAAAAATTTTTTTTGAATTTTTTAGGTTAATGCTAACACGTTTTATTAAATTTACTCTAAAAGCGTTCGTTTGCACGTTACACAAAACAACCTGAACTCAGTTCAAAGCTGCTCTAGTGACGTCATTCGTAAACTGTTCCGAGCAAGTTAGTGCAAACCTAACGAACAAAGCTTAAGTTATCAATATCTCATTAATCACGTTTGATTTAAAAAAGTAATCGCTCGATAAAAAATAGTAAACGCTCGATAAAAGGAATAAACGTTCGCTTAAAAAGTGTAAACGCTCGATATAAAAATTTCATACTGGAATAAGTCACGTGTATCAGTGACTTTGATGGCGTCTGCCGGGTGAACGTTACTGTATGCCTCGTTTTTCATTTCGTTTTTCATGCCTGTCCCAGCATTTCCGTACTCTGCTTTGGAAAACAAAGCAGGTGGCTAGCGCAAAGGGTTACAAGCACTGTTGGTACCGTAATGGCAAGGTTATGCTGCGCAAGAATGATGGTGACTTAGTGACTGTTGTTCGTTGTGAATCGCAGTTGGCTAACATAACTTAATAACAAGTTATTTTACACGATCTTCTGTGCGTATTCTGTTTTATGGATCTCGGTGGCTCTAATTTCAATACGGACTTTTCTCTTAGCGTCTACTACCAAAACGTGCGCGATTTAAAAGCTAAGGTTAGTCAGTTCGGTGTAGGAGTTATTTCTAGTGACTTTGATATTTATTGCATAACGGAGACTGGGTTGAATGCTAGTGTACATGACGGAGAGCTTTTCGACCCTAAAAGTTATCTAGTCTACCGACGTGATCGAGATGCCTCTACCTCTTTGAAGTCAGACGGGGGCGGCTCTCTGGTGGTGATCTCAACTCGCTTTAAATCGGGCGCATCTCCTGAACATTGGCTCACCTAAAGCGAGGACGTTTGGGTTACTCTTGGCCTTTCGAATGGTCGAAAGCTTCACATTTGTTGTGTATATCTTGTACCTAATGTTGAAAGTGGCACGTTGGTGAATTTCTGCAATTCACTTGCTAATATAATAAATACAAACAGTAATGATTTGTTCTTGATTGCGGGTGATTTCAACTTGCCACATATACGGTCGGAGGTGGTTGATAACAATTTTTTGCAGTATGACGTGCCTACCGATAGCGCTTCCATTGTAATGGTGAATACCCTCTCATTTTTGGATCTTCACCAATTCAATAATCAAAGAAACGCGAATAATAGAATCTTAGATTTTATCCTAAGTAATGAACTCAACATTGTTAGGCTGCATCACTTAACGGATCCAATAGTTGGTGAGGATAATGGGCCATCATAGGGCCATTGCGTTCGATTTAACCCTTGCTGGGTCGGGGACACATCTCAAAAAACAGCTATTTCGCTCGCGTCTGTTCAAAAAAAACAATTATGATACAATTAATGATAGTCTCTCTTCTATAATTGGGAGGACATTTTAAAATTCCGTCTTTAGACGATACAGTTGACATATTTTAGGGTGTTATAAATAGACATATACCACAATATTCATATATGTGTGCGTGTGCGGTGTCCATCTTGATTATTGGTCTGAGGTTCCATCATAAGAACATATAACTCGTTCTGGTGATCTTAGTTCTTTGAGGACATATAAAACACCTCCATTGTCTCTGTGTTAAATCCCTGGATGTTCTTTTCTTCAAAATTTTACAAACTGTTACAAATGAAAAGTATTGGATCTCGTTACAGTTTTAAACAGCGGTAATAATCGCGTTACCGTATAAAACAAAACTTACTCTAATAACATGTTTCTTTTCAATGCACTAACTTTTCATTTAAAATTGTAAAATAGACACAGTAGGTGAGAGTAGGGTTTTGGATGTATCAAAAAGTTATAAATTTTGATTTTAATTCTTTGTAATATTTTAGGAATGGTTCTCGTAGTCAGGGGAGGAGATGAATATTATGAACCACCAGGGTTTCACTTCGTAGCCGATCATTCATTTTTATTCTATTTGCGCTTAAATAAAATCCCTTCAAGTTTGTTTGTCGGTAGATTAATAAAACCATAATTATTTTCAGCTTGTTATAAGTTATAGATGGTTTTTTTTTTACAGGATAACAAATAAATTGTTTAGCTTTGAAAGTTTTTTTACTATATTTCTTTTGCTTTGAAAGTTTTTCTTATTTCTTCTTATTATTATTTGCCTTAGTTTCAAGTCTCAAAAATCTCTATATCAAAAATAGAGTTTAGAGTATAGAGTATAGAGTATAGGGTATAGAGTATAGAGTTTACACAAATGTTTAGAAAGTTTATCGTGGGACTGGTGAATCGATAAACGACGCGCCTTTTGTGTGGTTTTTGTTAAATTAATGGGGTGTTAAATTTATGTTAAATACCAACCATTAAGCATCTTAATGTTAGAATTAAAATTTTTTAATGGGACATATTACATAAGCGTAGGTACTAATTGACTGGGGGAGAATTCTTATGCACACACTTACATTTTTACACGTTATAATAATTGCAATTTTATCAATAGTAATTAAATTTAATGTGAAAAATGGCAATAAAATGTAAAACTGTTTAATCTACAAGTTTCTAAAGAAACAGCTTTCCGTTTACAGTATTTTTTTGTCTAAAATAGTTTTTAAGAACGAGAAATTCAAAACCAGTTTTTATAGCACTCGATGAAGTTTTACTAGTAATGTTTTTACTTGCAGTTGTATCAAATACGTACGCTTTATTTATACCAAAAGGAACAATTATGGAATTTATAGCAGATCATCCTATCTTATTTCAATTGAAAATAGGAGACGTAGTTATGTTTATGGGAAGATATAATGGTGTGGAAGCTTTGTAATCTTTAATATATCATACGAAATACTCTGCATAAAACAATGCTGTAACAATAAATAAATAAATTGCATTTGTTTATACTTTGATGTAGTTTTAAATAGTTGATTAATAGATTTTTTTCTATGTTGCATTGATATCATTAAAGGGGGTGTAAACCAAAAATTAAAGTTGTAGTACAGGAGATTCTAAGAACAAATTTTTAAACCGCACATCGCTGTGATGAACCGTTCAAAAGATAAAAGGTTTTTAAGCAAAAATGCGCTACGTCACACGGACAAATTCGCTATCGATGCATCGGTCGCATAGCAGCATGCTAGCCTCGTAGACTAATTTCATAAATGTTTTTCTCTCGGTTAATATTTGGGCTAAAGATGTGCGGTTTTCACCGTTGTTCTTAAAGGGGGTGTAAACCAAAAATTAAAGTTGTAGTACAGGGGATTCTAAGAACAAATTTTTAAACCGCACATCGCTGTGATGAGCCGTTCAAAAGATAAAAGGTTTTTAAGCAAAAATGCGCTACGTCACACGGACAAATTCGCTATCGATGCATCGGTCGCATAGCAGCATGCTAGCCTCGTAGACTAATTTCATAAATGCTTTTCTCTCGGTTAATATTTGGGCTAAAGATGTGCGGTTTTCACCGTTGTTCTTAAAGGGGGTGTAAACCAAAAATTAAAGTTGTAGTACAGGGGATTCTAAGAACAAATTTTTAAACCGCACATCGCTGTGATGAGCCGTTCAAAAGATAAAAGGTTTTTAAGCAAAAATGCGCTACGTCACACGGACAAATTCGCTATCGATGCATCGGTCGCATAGCAGCATGCTAGTCTCGTAGACTAATTTCATAAATGCTTTTCTCTCGGTTAATATTTGGGCTAAAGATGTGCGGTTTTCACCGTTGTTCTTAAAGGGGGTGTAAACCAAAAATTAAAGTTGTAGTACAGGGGATTCTAAGAACAAATTTTTAAACCGCACATCGCTGTGATGAGCCGTTCAAAAGATAAAAGGTTTTTAAGCAAAAATGCGCTACGTCACACGGACAAATTCGCTATCGATGCATCGGTCGCATAGCAGCATGCTAGCCTCGTAGACTAATTTCATAAATGCTTTTCTCTCGGTTAATATTTGGGCTAAAGATGTGCGGTTTTCACCGTTGTTCTTAAAGGGGGTGTAAACCAAAAATTAAAGTTGTAGTACAGGGGATTCTAAGAACAAATTTTTAAACCGCACATCGCTGTGATGAGCCGTTCAAAAGATAAAAGGTTTTTAAGCAAAAATGCGCTACGTCACACGGACAAATTCGCTATCGATGCATCGGTCGCATAGCAGCATGCTAGCCTCGTAGACTAATTTCATATAAACAAAATTGTCAACTTCAGTTCAATGTCAGCTATGCGCTTGCTGGTTGCATGTATTTGTCTGTCTGACGTCACACGTTTGAAACGTTTGAAACATAAATGCTTTATATCTCGGTTAATATTTGGGCTAAAGATGTGCGGTTATCACCGTTGTTCTTTATTCGATATTTTTTAGCATATTTCTACGGAAAAAAGTTTTTTTGGTTTACACCCCCTTTAATGATTAAAGCATCAAAAACGGTGCTACAAAGTGCTGCTTTTAGTTTTTTTAGTTTGAAACGGTTTAGTATTCTTTTTTTTTTAATTTGTCTATACAATCAAATATCTAATAATATAAAATAATTGACAACTGACGTTTTTAACAGTTGTCAAAAAATTTAAATTTGACAGTTGCCAAAAACTTTTGACTTTTATTTTATTTTTATTCAGTGATATAAAAATGTATAGTATTCTTTTGTTTTTTAACTGTCTTTTATGATCTTAGCATAATCAACTCAATCGGGAAGTCTTGTGTAGACACAACAGATTTTTTAAATTTGTAATGACAAACAAAATATAGCGCCATCTATTGGTAAAATATACTTAAAACGTTAATAAACGTGGTAGAGTAACGGCTATTTATTCAATGATAAACGTCTCAGAACATAAAACATCAGGAACGAGCCTTGACAACCGTTGTCTATAGGAGAAAATGCGACGGAAGTGCCAGGACTTCCATCGCGTTTACATTATCATTGGTTGTCATGATCTTTCCTTATAAATGGGAGTACAAGCAACCATTTCTATTGGAGAAATTGACCGGAAATCGCTATATTTACTCTTCCATTATCTAAAAAGCTCTTTCCTGATATAGTAGCGGGTATTTTTTTTATTCAATCATAAACGTCAACTGTCAGTATAGCCAACATAAAAATAACCAATAAAATTCTGTATCAATTTTTTTCTTCAAACGTCAAAAAAAGTTTACGTTTTGTTACTGAACAAGTAAGGTTAAAGTTCTACTTTTACATCCTACGAGTGAACTTTTACCTCCTAGGAGGTAAAAGTAAATTTTAACCTTAAATATTTACAACAAATTATAACGTAAAATGATATTTCTAAGCATTTGTAATGTAGAAAGGTAATGTTTTTATAAATTTTCTGTTATAATTTATTCGTTGCGTTTAATAATTAGCTTCTTTTTACAAGTTAAGTTAATTTTTAAAAATATTTGACAATTGAACTACAAATAATTTTCAAGAGATGGCGACACTGGAAAAATTTTTATTTTTCGTTTTTCTAAGTTTTACGTTTGAAGAAAAAATTAAATGTTTCATACGGAGTAAAAATTACTCCTAATAAAACAAACTACTATTTTAATAAATTATTTTTAAAATACATCGTTGCTAAATATAAACAACAGTACAAAATACTTGTACACAAGGGCTGTCGTGTGACATAAGGTTTGTTCACACAAACAATCGAACCAGTTCAGAACGGTTCAGAACTGAACAGAGCATGCGCACATTGAAATTGGCAATACAAATTTCAATCTGCGCACACTCCGCCCAGTTACGAACTAGTTCGAGCTGTGTGGGAAAAAACCTATAATGTATTTTAATATGCTATTATATTACTGCAAGACAAATTTATGTTGGCAAGCAATGGAAATGCGCAGATACCTAAATTGGTATTTATCCCCACCAACGCAATAGTAAACGTTACAATTACTCTATAAATGGTAGATGACTCGTCAGCTCGTCAGCCATCATGAGTCCTACGTTAAAGTGAGGTTTAATATAATAAACGTACAAACATAGTAATCAACCAGTGAACTGTTTTATCGGCCTTATGCAAATGTAACTTTGACGTGGGACTCAAGATGGTTGAAGAGTCAGCTGTCTGTTATATAGTAGCTGTAGTAAACATATTTAAATTATTAAAGGGGCGTGGCCAAATCTGCGCGAACTTATCCCTACCGCTCGCCATCAGGGATCTGTGTTGCGGTACACTCCAATTTGTGCAGTTTTGCATGGCTTTTTACAACAAAAAAAAAGATAATTTAGTATGATGAGCTCTGTATATTTTGCTTAACGCAGAAAGCACTACGCACGCTACTGTTTAAATTTTTAAATTATTTTTGGTGATGGTTTTCATACAGTGTGTCCCAAGATCGGTACGAAATATTTTATAAATATTTTACAATATTTTATGGGCGAGTTTAGATCGATGCATCATTATGGAATGAACTTTTCTGTAACGCCAGGTTTCTCCAAAAATTTTCTTAGCCGTTGCGTTGTTTAATTTGACTTTTGCTAGTGTGGTGACCGGTTTACCGAAGTACTCGAAAAGGGTTAAAAAACAATAAAAGCGTTAAATAAGATAATCTCTCTAATTTTTCAAATGAAACGCCCTGTATATTTTTTCCTATTTATTTTCATGTTCCTCGTGAAATGTAAATACTAAATGATACTTGATAATACTATATGTTCATTGTTCATAAACATTAGAATCGTTCTTGAGATATTGATATCTGTTTACAGGGGCGTAATTACCTGGATGTAGTGGGTGCAAGGCACACAGGCCTCCGCCCAAAACGGGCACGCAACCGTTGTCACCTTCTCCCACATTTAGTTTTTTTTTTAATTAATTTTGGATGCCGTTTTAACCTATGGGGTAAACTAACTAAAGCTCAAGGCGCCGAAATCTAAGGAGCGCCAGAAATTTACAACCTTAAAACGCGTACCTTGAGATGACAAAAATTTTCGCATGCGGTGCTTTGAGGATTAAACCCCCAAGACTACCCCCACACGCGTATATTCAGAGGCACCGATTAACTTTTAGCCCAAGGCACCATGAAGCCTAAAAACATTCCTAGAGCCACTGTTTTTAAACATCGCAGAGAATCAAATGTATCGGAACACCATTTATTTCTCTTAATTTTAGAATTTACTGCTTTTCAAAAATTACGAGTAAAAAAACTTATTAATAAATAGAGGCTCCCACCATTAACTTTGCACACTTTGGAAACCTGGAGAACTTGTTACGCCACTGTCTATTTAGTTTTTCGTACTTAGCTTGGGACACCCTATAGGTATAAGTAATTGAAAAATTGTAATTTTAAAAATAAATATTATTTACAGTGGATGTCATCGACAGAATTGGTTCATCAGATAGTCATAATAAAAAATATCAATTTGTAGCCGATCATCAATTCATTTTATTCATCAAAAATAAACAAGTTGGAATATTCATTGGTCGCTTTGCAAAACCATCATCTTATTAATAAATTTATACTTTTTATTAATTACAAATATGTAGCTTTAAGAAAAGTTTTTAGTATTTTAGTATTCTATTTAATTTATTGACACATAGTAAGTTAAGGAGCGATAAAAATTATGTTACTTTTGGAAGTTTTAAAATTTTATTTTGAGTTACCTTGTATAGTATGTACCAACATTATTTTAAAAATCATTAAAATCCTAGCTACAGTATTTATTTTCAATAATATTTTCTAGACTTCTCATAGTTTTTGCATCATGAAGTCGAAATATAATGTGGTACACGCTATACAAATAAGGGGCTTAAATCACCAAGCTCAATAACAAATACTTCTAAAAGTAAGAATTTTCATCGCTAAATACGGAGGTTATGACCCCTCAAATTTTGCTCATAAATCATCTCAATGTGGTTGTATTTTGTATACGTTGTGTTTAGTATTAATAAGCGTTAAATTAATGCAGATGTATTCTAATCTTGTTTTAAATGATATTTTTTTTGGAAATTGTAATTTCTTAATTTTCAGTCATTGGAATTACACGAAGTGCTCTAGGACGCGAAGTCAAACTGTTTGAGTTTGTTGCCGACCACCCATATATTTATGGTTTGGTTCATAAAAAAGCTGGACTTATGTTTGT
Organism: Malthinus seriepunctatus; assembly: GCA_963924605.1. Taxonomy (NCBI): domain Eukaryota; kingdom Metazoa; phylum Arthropoda; class Insecta; order Coleoptera; family Cantharidae; genus Malthinus; species Malthinus seriepunctatus. Next base: position 27,951,474 of record OZ004601.1, on the reverse strand, counting down.
TGGCAGATACAACCGACCAGAATAATTTTAATTCTTTGAAATAAGTTGTTAATCATAATAAAGCTTATTATAAAATAAAGAAGCAATAGTTATAATTTAAACGTTTAATATTTCACCCTTTCCTTTTTATTGGCACTATTGGTAGTATGGTGATGACTGAATTTACTGAAAATTGGCTTATCTTTTTCTAACTTCTGAGTTTTCACAACTAACTTTTATTTTCTTTAAAACTATTAGATGTTTATGCTACAGTTTCATTTTAATTTATCGAAAATTTTGAATTTTTTTTCATATTTTAGTAATCGAAGCCGTTGTATTATCGTTACCATATCAACCGAAAAAACCAGTGCCATTCGTAGCAGACCATCAGTTTATTTACTACATAAAATCAAAGAGTGGAATTTTCTTTATTGGTCGTTATGTAAAACCAGTTAACTCTTCGTAATAATAATTAACTACTAATACGTGTTATTTATTTATAAAAAAATATAAAACAAAATAAAATATTATTAGTTGAGAACTCAATTACTTTTGTAATTTCCTTTCAGTTTCTACATAGCTTTTTATGTAATTCGTATTAACTAATTTGTTGTTGATTATAATAATAGGGTGCAAACAGGCTTAAATTGTTCATTATTGTATCTACAGGGTGGTGACATGACGGGGCCTCTCGGTCAAACGGATTTAACATTTAAGACTTTGGTGGTTTCCTGCTTCACAATGTATTTTAGAAAAAAATCTGAAAATAACAGTTTTAGAGCATTCAATTCTGCATCTAAATCAGTAAACAAAATTAATTTTGAATGCTTCATAACGCCGGAAATTTAATTTGAAAATTTCGAAAATTAGCAAAAATAGCGATTGCCTTGAAACACAAATAAAAATTGTCGAATGTTTTACGTTTTATTTGTCGAAATATTTTTTTCTTCAAACGTCAAAAAAAGTTGACATTTTGATACTGAACAAGTAGGGTTAAAGTTCTACTTTTACGTCGTAGGAGGTAAAAGTGAACTTTAAATTTCTACTGTAGAAGAACGTAAAGATTAAAGTTCTACTTTAGTAGTAAATTCTAACCTTACTTATTTACAACAAATTGTAACATCATGATATTTCTAAGCATTTGTAATGTAAAAAGTTTTTTTAATTTTCTTTTATAATTTGTTCGTTGCGTTTAATAATAGCGTCTTTTTACCAGTTAAAGTTAATTTTTTTAAATATTTGATAGTTGACAACTACAAGTTATTGACAAGAGATGGCGCTTTTTCAAAATTTTCTATTTTTAGTTTATTTTTACTTTAGAAGAAGAAACAAAATGTAGTGTAAAAGTACTTTTACTCCTTATAAAACAATATACTATTTTTTAAATTTCAATGAATTTAATAATTACCCTCAAACAGTAGGCAATCGCTGTTTCGGCTAATTTTCGAAATTTTCAAATTAAATTTCTAGCTTTATAAAACATTCAAAATTAATTTTATTTATTGATTTAGAAGCAGAATTTTATGCTCTAAAACTTTTATGAAGGTAGTTGCTAGTTGCGTACTAAAACGAATCTGGAGAGTTTTTACTAAAAAAGTGTTAAGGTATGAAAATGTCAACAGCTAAAATCTAACGGCAACGCTGCATAATTTGAAGTGACTCGAATATTTAAATCTATAAGCTTAATTCTCAGCTATCCGAAACCGTCGTATACGACGATACGAAAGTTTTCCTATTGGTGGAATTTCGAAATTCTTTAAAAAGGGTTTTAATAATAATGAAATTTACATTGGCAAAATTCAGTTTTTGACAGTCACTGACAGTTATTATCCGACTTTATTTCATGCAGTGCTGCCAGATCTCCTTTCTATATGCATAGAGTTAAAACCTTATACTACGGGAAGTCTCACTCGACGCCGTAAAACTGTCCGACTACCCCACTTCTTAAAGGACTGTGTGCAGATCGTATTGGTTATACCACGTTATTATAACGTAATAAGAATGTGTATAATACACAACGTTATATTCTTTAAAGGGTGGGGAAAACACGTTGTACTGTTAAGTCAAGTCGGACGGTTTTCTTGCAATAGGATTTATATGAGAATAGTTTCTCCAGTAGTATTATAGGTTTACCTCTATGTCTATATGTCACTCGCACCTTAATTCGAGCAAGTCACCGGTAGATTTCGCATCTATCAATATACAACTAGGTATACCTTAAAAGTATTTTTTTCTAAAAAAAATTAGGAAGTACGAAATTACCAAAGTATGAATTTATATGTTAAATCCTTATGACCGAGAGATCCGGTCACCCCGTACAACTTTTATGATTAAATCTGTGCAATTTTAAATTAATATTTCTATGGCAGTGCATCACCAAGATGAAAGGATAGTCGGAGAACTATCGACAGCAAGATAATTACCTACATATAGTTCAGATTATCTAAGGATGTGTTTTTGACACTTACCGGAGCAAACCTAAAGTTATTTAGAAATGTGAAAAGAAAATTCAATTGAGACTATTTTAATTTGGCATCCTTGTCACATTACAATTTAATTTTGTTTGAGGAGTTTTTTAGATTGATTTGTTGGTATGTGGCATCCCGGACATCTTAGTGCCCTTTTGGCATTAGGGTCTACATTTTTTTGTAGCTAACTCAAACTTTTGAATAACGTTTTTCTACACCGGACAACTTTTCGATAACTTTGTAGTCTTTATGGCGTAGGTATACTATAGTTTTATATAGCGTTTAGCTTATTTTGTCTTAAAACCCCCACAAAGTCAATTTGTAACAGAATTTTACATTATTTGCACTCTACTATTAGGTACATTATTTCATGTTCACAACCTTTTTAAAAAACGTAAAAAGAATAGTAAGTTTCTTAAGAGACGTGTTTTGAGTTTTAATTGTGACCATTAAAAACTATTACAGCCTTGTAAATTCATACCAGAAATTAGATTTCTCGTCTATAAGGATTTACGATTATAACGTTTTTTTTTTAATCCCTTATTTGCAAATGCAAGGAGACTTATTAAAATTATTCTGTCCATTTAATCACCCAAAAATTTCCAGCGAAAAGGGCTTTTGTATTGCGTTAATTGCAAGACGAAATGCAATAAATAAATTCGCTATGAGTTTGTAACAGGTAATTTTAGTGTTAGATTTACGGTAAGCTATTTGCTGAAAAAAGGTTAATTTTAAGCGTCATATGCCTATATTAGCTGCAAAAGTGCCTGTTATTTGTCAAAAAAACTATATATGATCTCAATTAGTAGAACAATAAATGAATCGTGTTATGCAACAAGGAACGAACTCTCAAAATAAAAAAAATTGAGATATAATGTACTACGTGTCTGTGACATGTGATTATCTCGGTTTGGTAAAAATTAGGGTTGTTTCCTTGTTGCATAACACCATTCAAATTGTACCCATATCAAAAAATTCAGCTTACAAGCAATTAATGCCATCCAACCCAAACTTTGGCAGATTTTAAGTTTACACCTTTTTATGCAATAAACTTTAAGATAATTAAATGCATTTTTTTTCAGTTGTCATTCAACTTATTCGTCCAGGACTTGTAACGTTGCAAAAAGAATTTATAGCTGACCATCCATTTATATTCTTCATAAAAACAGCTAACGGAATATTGTTCATTGGACGCAAAAGTCAAAACTAAATTGAACTTAATAATTACTGTAGGTATATTTTTTGAAATGTTAATTAATTACTTTTTAATGTTACAAATAAATATTTTTTAATACCTATGTAATATTTTATATTTTTTGTTCAAAAATAACAAGGCTATTCGCTACATCATTCATTAATTTGTCTCCTTAGTAAGTCACATTTTTCTAGTTTTACAGGAGAGCGAATTTAAGTTTGTAAAACGTATAGCTCTTAAGTTCTTGCTACGTAATTCAATTGCCTGTAGAAGGTTTATTTGTTGGAATATTAATGCTAATCAAAGAGCTATGCAAAGAAAAGGTCTAGTAGATTCAGTATACATAAAAATCTCAATTTTCAAAAAAAGTGACTTACTAGGTTTTTCCTTTGCACGGGAGTTGTGCTTATTTGGATATAATAAAATTTTACATCTAAATGCCTATTCAAATAATGGGGCTTTAGGTAAGCTAAGAAAGAGCTCTAGGGCCTTTTTACACGAACTAAATGTCATACTAAATTGTAAGTAATGTATCGGCACAAGAAGCAAAAGCACAGGAATCTAAGCTCTAACGTCATGAGTAGCACGGGAATCTAAGCTTTATGGTCGAACGTCAAAATTTCTACAGGCGTCGTTAAAGCTTAGATTCCCATGCTTTTGCTCTTTGTGCTGATTCAGTACTCGAAATTTAGTACGACATTTAGTCCGTATAAAAAGACCCTTATATTTATTAAATCCCAAAATTAACACGATATTTTTATTTTCAGTAATTGGTTCATTTATTCGAGGTGGACCTCCGAGACGAATAATAAAAGAATTTGCAGCTGATCATCCATATATTTTCTTCTTAAATTCTCGTACAGGTCCCATGTTTATCGGACGCTTTTCTCAGCCACAAGAGGAAGTATAACATACTTAATATGTAGTATTTTATACCTAAATATTGTAGAACACTCATGTAATGATAATTTTTAATCGTTCTAAATTAAATAAATATTAAAACACTGCTGTTAGTTAAATAATTAAAATATTGCTTTGTGAATATTATCATAAAGAAACAACACAGAGATTTTAGAAAAGATTGAATCCATCGTAACTTGCTAGTATAATTTCTACTCCAGAAATGAAACAAAAAAGTTTTTTCGAGTTTTCTCGATTATACCAATTTTTTTCTTGGAAAAAGTTAAATATATAACCTTTTCCAGTCTTGCAGTTACGTATGCCATAAATATTAACTGTGAGTTGTTTAAAGTAGAACAAATCTTGAGCAGGAATTTCAGGTAAGTAAATGAACGTTCTCGTTCTGCATAAAATCAAAAGTTAACACAGCTAAATCTTCTCAATTTTGACATTCAACTGTGGATGCTTTTAAGCGAATTGAAAAATTCTGAATCAACAATTCAACAACAGCGACTCGTTTGGCATTGTCTCCAAGTAGGGATTTTAAATTTTAACATTCAACTCTTCATATTTGCAAAATGTATGTATAATACAGGGTGACGATAATCTCACCACGTTACATGGGTAACTTTGTTATTAGAATAGATACAGAGCCAGTTAAATGAACAAAGACAGCGTGCAAATTACCGACAGTTGAACGAATTTGAAATAGGTCGAATTTTTCGCCTACACCAAGGTGATTTTTCGTTTCGGGAAATCTCCAATCGTCTCAACCGAAACCAATCCACCACCATGCGATGTTACTGAGCATGGACCAGAGAGGGTCAACAACGTCGTGAAAGAGAATCAGGAGGACTAAAACGAACTAACGAGGTTCAGGACCGCCACCTTGAGACCGATTCTCCAGTATTAGATCAATTATGTCTACCAATGGAGACAATATGAACGCCCCTGTCAATGGCCACTGGAATCTACGTTAAGTAGTGAGAACGTACGTACGTTAAGAAAGTCTCTGTTTTAAAATATTTTGAGAAATAATAGAGATATCAATCAAAATTAAATTTACATAAATTTGTACTACCACACTTGTATAAAAACAGATGTGATATTCACATTCAAATAATGTTATTAGATAAAAATTCCTTTAGAACTTAAAAGGCTTAATAATGGGTTCATAATATATTATAAAATCAAAACTCATTTTTAAGGACTCGCTTATGCACGGATTTCTGAGCTTATTATTTCAATCAATTTTAGTATAAAATAATATTACTTCGAAGTTATATCATTCAAATAAATTCTTCTACAAACGGCAATTATTTACTTTTTAATCAATTGATTTTTGATTTCATTTCTTCTTATAGCAGGGGTCGAAATGAAGGAATTTGATTTTGATGAAATATATCATCCAACACGAATATTGCTGGAATGTGGTGGGCTTTATCCTAAAGAATCTCCAACTATTTGGTACAATATAAAAGCAATTGTTGTATTCTGTGCCATGTTTACGCAGGCAATCTTATTGGCCATAAAAAGTTGGACTGATTACAAGAATGGTCGTATACAAGAAGGGTGTTGGGCAAGTTCTATATTAATTGCAGCTGTTCATACCTGTATTCAAGTTGTATATATGCGATTCAGAAGATCAAAAGTTGAGAAAATCGTTAAAAATATGAAACAAAAATCATTACTTTTGCACGAAGATAATTTCGATGTCCATTTACAAACAAATTTGAAAATAACGCGTGTATTACGGTTAGGTCTGCTTGTCAGCTGCGAATTATCCGTATTTTTGATGTGGATCACTGACCTAATGGAAGATTACACTGTTACTCCCAGTATGTTACCATTCCAAGTGAAAATCGATCAATTTGTTCTTTATGTTATCATTTGGATTTATTTTATCTTCAGTTGTACGTGTATCAGTTACGTTATTGCAGCTTGTGATAGTAATTTAATTACGCTGATTACATTTTCGATTACTCATCTGCAAATATTATACGATCAAATTATATTTTCACTTGAAAACGCACCCGAATCTTCACTAAGTCGTATCAGATGGAAGCAAAATGAATTAAAAACACTCAATTCGATTAAGAGATGTGTAACTCGTCACGAAGCAGTTATTGAGTAAAATGTCCCATAGACTAAATTTTATTAAATAACATTATACTTATAGGTACGTTGAATCATTGGAGGATATGTTTTCAATTGGATTCGTATTCCACTTAGGTCTTACTATGATTGCAACTGGTTTGATCTTATTTTGTGTTGCATTTGTAATTTTGTTATAATACCCACTTTTGGTTTTTTAAAATGTTTTTTTTCAGTCTCCAAAAGGAACTCTTAATTTCTATAGATGCGTGTTTCTTCTAATCGCCGATTTTGCTCAAATATCACTGCTATGCTATGCTGGGAATGAAATAACTTTACAGGTAACCTTTAAAAAAATACCTGTATAATTATTTATATTCACAGAGTTAGATTTACTTCATATGGTTCCATCGGCGATATCTGTTGGCTCATATGCGACGCGACGCCTTCCCGACCCCGTAGAAAAGACGAATAATTTTTAGGAGAAAAAGAACGAAGGATAGAAATTCATATTTTGTTTCTTGTAAACGAATGAGTCATTTTAGGTTAGGTTAGTTATGTTATGAGGTAATGTATGACAGCATTCCAGTGCTTCCCAGTCTACGGATACGGATACAGAGAATAGATTTTAGTCGGTTGACAGAGCCAGAGCTGAACTGGCTAGTGGTTGGCCCCACTGGCTAAAAAATAAATTAGCCCCAAATGCAGTGGCATAACTAGTAGCGACACTATCACGGGTCTGACTTTCAAAGATTTTCCAGCCACCATAGCGCCGCAGGCAAATTTTTTTTAATTTTTAAGGTCCACGAGCTTACATCAACTTTAGAAATTTTTAAACATATTTATTTATTTATGAAATGAGGCAAAACAAAAAAGTTATATGCATAGATTTTATGGATCTCCAACAATTGTAAATATTTTTATGTTTTTCCATTTATTTTCATTTGACTCCAATTTCACTTGGCCCAAAACCGGCAATCACCGGTTAGCCGACCGGGCCAGTCCGAGCCTGGGTGTTCATATTAATGTAAAAGTGTTCCCATTTAAAAGATAGGGCCTTTAACTAAATTAACAAATTAGTTAGGTGTCAACCGATCTCTTTTAATTATTTTGATCTTCTCTTTTTTAGAGTGAACACATACTAGTAGTCCTGGGGCCTGTAACAGAAAAAAGGGGGTGATCGTATTCAGGCCCATCTTTTGGGAATAAGCTATTTGAGTGCCAGCGAACACGAAAATCTGGTTGGCTTCCACAGGCAGTGGCTTAAGGCCTCAGGACTGTTAATAATAAATTTCTAATTGGTGAGGAAGGCGGGAAACCCACCTGAGAGGGATGGCAAAGTAAAATCTTACTTTTTATGTAAAAAGTAGTTACTTTGGCAGTGGACAACTCAAATACCGCTTATGAGTCACGAGTTAGTATTTGCAGGTGTGTAGCATAAAGACGTTAATTTCAGTCCAGCTGCCACGCTCTCAGAGACATTGTAGAAGGCAGCCAATTTTTTTGGTCGATTTTTTTTATAAGAACGATAAAATGTCAAAGTTGCATCCCGAATGCTGTCATATTTCTTACTTTTTTCCTTCTTTAAGAATTTCATTGAAGGATCCTGAGGGCTTAAGCCACTGCCTGTGGAAGCCAACCAGATTTTCGTGTCCGCTGGTACTCAAATAGCTTATTTCCAAAAGATGGACCTGAATACGATCACCCCCTTTTTTCTGTTACAGGCCCCAGGACTATAGATGCTTGTTATATATCAAATTGGCACAACTTTAACCCATCCGTGCGTAAAATGATATTTATTATAATGGAAAGAGCTAAGCGTCCACTCCGTTTAACGGCTGGAACTGTCATAAATATTTCATTGGAAACTTTAGTATTAGTAAGTTAATTCGAAAACACTGAAATTTATTAGAATTCCATATATTTTAGTTATTGAAGAATTCAATGTCTTATTATACGATTACCAAAAATTTTTATGAAAGAGAAGACTAGCCATTGTTTACAGCATCTACTGTTGCTGTTTCCTTCTGAAACATTGCACATATTACACAACACATGCACTAATTGTCTATTTTAAGCTTTTTAAGAAAAGTGAAGCATTTCTGTTACAACGAACGGTATAAAAAACAAATTCGAAATAACAGACACCGCCTGTCTATTGTTACCGTACATGTTCATGTTATGCCCTGAAATCACTCATTAGATTGAAATGTTTGGTAATCTTTATATTGTAATGTTATACAGTTATAACTTGTAGCATCACCTACGATTTTTGACCGCAATTGAAATAACATACCTATATTATTGCAGCAGTGACATAACTATAAGAACTTGGGGACCTCCCCGCAAGATTCAGAGTGCCCCCCATACATTTTTTGACATTAACAACATTAAAAGTTTATTTGAAAACAGAGAGAGTTTTAACTTAAAATAATAATAAAACTAATTAGTGGAAAAAAACGTCCAAAAGCATACATACATACATGGATTAGCGAAAATATAATTTTTCTGTTCTTTAGCAAATAGTACGTTCAAAGACGAATGTTTAGAAAAGACATTTTTTATTTGCATCGCGATCGCATAAATGACAACTCTGGCAAGTTTTGATTGTCTATGCTGATTTTCGCCGTTGGGTTGCACCTGAGATTCTACTTATCAAGTACCTACTCTCTTGTTCTTGAACATAAAAGTTTTTTCTTACTTTCCTGCCAAGCAGTGAATAAATTAATTTTTATCCGCTTTTGGTGCTTTAGAATTTTTTCCATCAAATCTACTGATCCAAAAGGTACGTTATTGGTCTAGAATTAATCGTCTGTCGATTTTGCATAACTGAAAATTTTTACTTTAATCCTATTAGGTATTTATTTTCTTTTAAAAATTCATATAATTTAAGGTTCATTTGTGACTATTTCTAAAACTTTTACAACCAACCTTTTTACATAGTTACAAATGCAGTTGCCGACAAGGCCGACTGTTTATAGTTACTTATTATCGAAAGATCTGTGTAACTTTACAATTAAAGGAAAGTATTTAGGGGAGAGACGCAATGAAACTTTTTTTTTCAAATAGCTCTATTTTCTGAACAAAATATAAGTTCTAATAAATACTTGGTAACGTAACAAAAGAATTATTCATAATAACATACCAAGCGGTACAACTAAGATTTTCATAAAACTGAAAAGTTGTAAGCTTTTAAAGTAAAGTCGGGAAATGTCCGTTTCATGGCACCATGCTCATTGCAACGGACACATGGGGTTGTGAAACAGACATCCTTTAGTTTTACAGCATTTGCACGAAAAAATAAGAGAAACTTAATATTATTGATTTATAAATTCATTTAAGTATAAACTTGTTCAAAGATAAAATTTTTTAAAAACAAACTATAATACTTAATAATAATAAAATAAAGAATTATACTCCTAATATTTAAAAAAAGTTTTTTGCAAAAAAATCTTAAATTTCGTTTGTGGTCTCAATTTACGTGTGCAGAACACATTTGAAAGCAATAAAAAGAAATTTTTGTTGTTGAAACATCTACCTATTTCAATGTAGGTATTGTGGTATTAATAACTTCTATACTTTATATGCTTTAAAAGTAACATCCGTTTCAATGCACAACGACTGTCCGTTTCATTACACCGAGACATTTTTGAAGAATATTTGTTAAAAAATAAAATGCAAAAACCAAATTTGTTTTTAATAGTTGGCCCTATAAATAGATACCTTGATATACGTTTTGCCATAATAGTAAGTAAAATAAGTAAATATATCCCTATCTCTTGAAGCATCCACAACTTATTTACAACAATATTTACTTTTTATACGAATAAAAAACAAAACACTCTACTTCCGGTATATTAAACGAGAGGACTATGTTCACGTCGTAGTTTCTTTAGAAGTATATGAAGTTACATAATATACTAAAATTTCAAACTTAAATGTCTTTTAGTTTTCAAGATAATGACAATGCCCGTTTCATAACGCGTCCGTTACATTGCGCTCTTCCCCTACCAACTTTTTTTTAAACTCTCAAATACATAATTATACAAAAACAGACATTTTTTAAAGTGCCTCTTTATGGTACGGAGTACGGAATTTTTCGGGGGCCTCTTTTATTCGGGGGCTCAACCACAACGCGGGCCCTGTGGGCTTGTTTTTTACGCCACTGCATTGCAGTCTAGATAGTTATAATCTTATAATCTTTCTTAGATCTTATTGGACATAATGTGATGGAAACGTGTGGTATATCGTCGACAGTTTCGTCTATGAGAAAACCAAAATATTTGTAATTTTTACACAATAATTGTTTATAAAGATTGATGGACGATATCCCCCAAATATAAGACGCTGTAATTTGAAAACAAATAAATATCGAATTACAACTTTAAGGTTTTTCGTCTTAAGTATAAAAAACATCCCCGACGTTTGATGCGATCCTTTAAGCCAGTCTCACATTGTATAAATATTTCTGAAATATATTCATAAAAATTTTTATAAAAATATGTCGTTATTTGGGTATACCACACTGTCATAATTTGCTAAAAAAATTACGGATTGTAGAACGTGTTGCATAAGCTACAAAACTATACAAAACATCTGCTACCAGACAACAAATCAAGGCGCACGCTCGCATCAACAACCAATGGAACTCGTCTTTTCATAAAAAAAAATAAAACCGTTTCTATTGATGTGACCTCAAAATATTTACGTGCAGTCGCATAATCTTACAGTTATAAATACAGTTTTTATAAAAACTTCGTAAATATAGCCGAGCACACTGTAAAAACCAGTTTTATCAAAATTTTTATAAATATATTTTGGATTATTTTTACAGTGTGATTTCGCTTTAAGATTTACTGTGTACTCGTTTAGATAGTTAGGAATCATGCATGCTGGCCGTTAACTTAAGCTTTAAGCTTTAACCTTGAGTTGACTATAGGGAAACCAATGCAACGTTTCAAGGTTAAAGCTTAAGTTAACCGCCAGCATGCATGATCCCTTAGTAGTACAAAAAAAATATTTTTGACTACGCCACTGGAATTTACGTTAAAAAGTATCTAAAGAATGTCTTTGCAATTTTTAAAAAATCTAACTCGAGAAACCGCTTGGACAGTCCTTAACGTGAACGTTATTTTTTTATCTCTCCGGAGAAGTTGCGTTTTTTGACTTTTAAGACACAGTGTCATAAGACACATATTGTCACTTGGCGTAGGACCGAAAATGATTGACGAGTCAGCTACAATTTATCTAGTAGTTGTAATTTTAACTGTTTTAACAGCATAAACGGCCCAGCCTAAGGCGCCAGCTATAATTTTTGCAGGCTAACCTAGCGCAATTATAAGTTTTTCGAAATTCAAATTTCGGGGGGCTAGCGTCAACTTAGCCCCCCGAAACATTGACCCTCTCTAACTTTTTAATAGGGAAGTCTCTTCAATTTCAAAAGTATTTCATTATTGTTCGTCATGTTTCAAAACGTGTCGGACTTTTTTTTTTTAATTTTTTGCGATAATGTTTCGTATTTTAAAAAATATTTGAAGTTTGAGTCACAGATATCGCGCAAAAAACGGTATTTGGCGGTTGACGTCATAACCCTGTATGACTAGTATAGCAACTTCAGCATACTAGGCAAGCCTAGGTAACTAGGTTTAAAAAAATCAGGTGGGCACAAAGCGAGCCCAAATTATTTTGTGTGAGCCACGTGCAAATAGGAAATGTTTAAATATTATTCGAGAAAAAGGGAGCGTTACTAAATTCCAAGATGTCGGAAATCGTGGGGATAATATTGAACATATGATTTTGACATTTACACATTCTGTTTATTTACATTGGTTTATTTACATGCAATTTGTATTTGATATTTATAACATATTTTTATTTAAATTTTAATGTTTTAAGTACTTTTTGAAGCTGTTTTTTGAAAATTGAAATTATTTTGATTAATAAAAAAGTTATAGGCATTTAAAGAAAATCAACTTTTTCAGTTTTTTCTAAATATCTAGAGTGCTAATCATTTTTTTCAAAAAACAAAAGTAGGATCGAGTTGACCATAAAAGAGGCTACATTTGGTGTCATTTATCCGACTTCGAATCTCTTACAGTTTACGAGATCCCCATGGTGAGCATGCTAAGTGGGACATCATGTATTTAGATAAGGCAAATCACCGAAATTTACTTTCTTGTGCCCTTTTCAGCCATAATAAATGCAATTTCCATGAACATGTGAAATGCAACAAGCATGACGTAGTAGGCGTTGTGAGATGACAATCCAAAGCAAGGGTTTTGACGTCACATAATCGTTTTTATCATGCCTACTGTTTTCTTGCTCACAACCAGTTTAGAAAACGCAATAACTACGCTAAAAAATTTATTTAATTTTAGTGACCCACATAATTATGAATGGATTAATATTCTACACCTCAAAATTGGTGTTTGATTGTGATATAAATTTGAAGAGACTTCCCTATTAAAAAGGAGCTAGCTATAATTTTTGCGGAGCTAGCTGGCGCTAGCTCAGGCTAACCTAGTGCAATGATTTTTTTTCGAAGTTTGAATTCCTGCAGCTAGTGAGCTAGCGTCAACTTAGCCCCCCGAAAATTCAAGTTACAATATTTTGATAACCAATAAGGAGCTAGCTACGTATATAATATTAGCCCGACCAGTACTGCGATTCACTAACTATTTTCGATAGCGAGCGACGTCGGTCACCATAAAATTCGTTAAGTATGAATTTTGTAATTCTAAGTTAGAGATTTATGTGGATTAATATATCGTTAGGTACCGAGAAAATTGCTATAAATTAACAATTTTCGGTAGCTACAGACATATTTATCTACAAAATTCGAAAACTTTGAGTTACAAAATAGAAACATAACCTCAATCGCTAGTTATCGATATCGTTAACCCTCCATCCAACGGGTGGGTCTAGAATCACACGAGCCAGCGGGTGAAGCCTGTCAGGCTCACTTTATATCTATAGCTAAAAAATAGTAAGGGTGCAAGAATTGCACTGAAATTTTTTTAATTGAAAATCTACCTTATTCTTCATTATTTTACAGAAGAATTAAAGCGTAGGTCCTTTTGTTAGTTATTATTTTTTGATTTTAAATTTTTTATCCTTTTTTGACATTTTTTATTGAAAACTGTTTTTTATGGACATTGAAGGAAAATAAAGTTAATTATCATAATACATATTTAGTATATTGATCAAATAAGCAGAAAATTACAAAAAAATTAAATTATAAAATTCTCAACACAAACTGCAAGGGCCTAAACTTCACTGAAATAGCAGGCTTCAATGTACTAAATACATAACCAAGCCTTACAAAACTGGAAAAATAATAAGAATTTTTGCTTATGTTGCACTTGTCACCTAAACAATAAATTTACAAACAAGCATTGAAACTTAAAACCAATTATTTTTTATGGTCTGCAGATAAATTTTGCGCTTAAATAATGCTTTATAACAAAAATAATCGGTTATCACAAAGTTACACGAACCTACGGGTGAAGCCTGTCACAACAAACTGTGTCCTAGAGGATTCATTTTTTGAAAAAATTTGAAAAGCAAATGCTGATGCTATGAGTTATTACAAGTTAAGAAGGTAGAGAGAATATTACAGTAAAAAGTATTTCTTTTTTTAAGTTACAGACAATTTTCACTTTTGCTTGCACTCACAGGCTTCACCCGTTGAATGGAGGGTTAAGCTACCGAAAAAGTTAGTGAATCCCGGCACGGCGCAATGTTTTTTTCTCGAAAAAATCTAATTTCGAGGGGCCAAGTTGACTGACCCGTTTAATAAGGAAACCGAAGAAAGCTAGCCTTGCATCACAACTTCTAAAAGTCAGCTTCTTTTTTTTCAAACCAATAGAAGATAAACTTAGCTCATGTTTTAGCGTCTGGCTCTAGAAATGAGCTTAGAAGAAGAAGCTATGGTGCAAGGCTAACTGAAGTCCAATAACTATGAACCTGTACTTCAAATCAAAAATTGGTACCTGCTAGGAAAAATCGTTTGTTTAGATCTTATATTCAGGTGTAACGATTTAGTATTTACCCCCTGTATATGTGATATTAGTTACTATTGGGTACTATAGGAATTAGGTGTTTTAAGAATTGTCAAAATCACGTCAAAATCATTACAATGAAATAGTTGTTATTTGTTATTTCGTTATTTCTAAAATAATGTGAAAATTAAATATATTTCATAAATTAATCATTAAAAACGCGGCCTAAAACAGTTTCTATTTATCTATAATCTTTATAAATAATAAATGTGTTCAAAATTAGTCTTTTAACACCAATAGCAGTATTCTTTAAATTCTAACCTAAAAATTTCTGAGGAAATGTGCTAAAATTGCTTATTTATATTTTTGATTGGTTTTTAGTTGTTGCTTAGTTATTAGTATCTAATTATGGCAAACTTGGTATTTTAAAATCGTAGCTATTTAAATTAAATAATAATTTTAATTGCTTTTGTAGAGCGAGGAGATGAAAGAGATGAAAAAACTAATTTCAAGTATCCTTATTTCAAATCCTCTATCAATAACTGTCAATAAATTAGATAAAGATTATTATGATATGATTGGCGAAAGAATACCATATCGAAAATTTGGACATAGAACTTTAGAGTCGTGTTTACGCGCTATGCCAGATGTACTTGAGGTAAGCATTTATTTCACTACCATTTTATACCATATTAAAACTCTGGAATACACTTTACAAATGCATACGTGTATTATGCAGATTGAGAGACTGGTTTGCATAATTTTTTCAAAATTGATTTACAATGTATTAAGAAGAGGAAATTGTAACTACACGAAGAGAAGATCTGTTGTTTATAGATTTAATTTTGATTTACATTTAGAACATGAACCAAAACTTATTTCTAAATGCAACGTAATATTTTTTGAATAATGAAACTTGTAGTAAATTGCTTTTCACTTTTGTAAATTTAATTTTTTTTCGAAAATTTAAAATATTGGTTTACTTTTTGTGTATAATGCTCTACCATGCCCATCGTTTTATACGTTAATCTGTATTAAACTCTAAAGAATAATCAAGTTACGTGCATTTTTCTAACTTCTTTGGCCGTATTAAGAAAACCACAAGTTCAAAAACTTTTAAAAAAATTACAGTATTGGTAGAAACTGAGTTATACAGTAGAACCCCGTTATAACGTACCATCAGGGGCCGAAAAATTTGGTACGTTATAACCGGAAGTTCGTTATAAAAACACAATAAATAAACAAAATACTAAAATGGGACCAAAAATTTAGTCCGTTATATCCGGAAAAACGTTATAAAGGGGTACTTTATAACGGGGTTCTACTGTATTTTGTAGAATTAAAGTGAGGAAATTCTGTCTTTTACTTTGGTAATAAATTGCTAAAAAACTACTTTTTTACCGTTTTCTTGATGTTATCCAAAAACCAAAAGATCGATTTTGATGAAAATTACATAGTTGTCTAACAGTGGATATTACATAACATATTTTTTCAAAATTTTTGAACTTGTGGTTCAAAAATCGCAGTCCAAACTTAAACCTTAAATTGTAGAAAAGCTCAAATTATAACATAATTTATCCCCTAGATTTATAATGACAAGACTTGGCTTGTTCACTAAATTAATATATAAATTTTTTAAGATGCAAGGAATTGGTGGCAATGCTTTAGTTAAGGTGTTTGTTAGTAGCAAAGTAGCTCATATTGACAAATTGGTAAGCAATCAAAGATTAAATGACAAGAGACCACGGTAAGTTAAATTATTTATATTCAATATTTCTAGTTCATAAATTTCTTTTTTAGTTTTGGTAGAAGGCCTAGACAGTATCACCAGCACCAAAATAATTTTAGAAGCAACTACACTCCACAAAATTATAGCAGACGTGATACATACGCTTTTTCACCTGTGGATACTGCTTCATCTTCTGAAATTAATGTGAAAACTGAACGAGTAACTTCCCCTTCCACACCTGTTCCATTATTGAGTCTTAAGTTTGACCCCATAAAAATAAGTGAAATAAATAGGTTGGATGCGCAACCAGATTTTAAAAAGTCCCCTAACTTAGAAATTAAGCAAAATTGTGATAAAGTGCTTGTAGCAGCTGAAAATGGTATTACATTTAATTCTAGGAAAAGTAGTCCTGAAATTTTTGAAAGTGATAATGAGGATGATTACAGTAATTATAAAGTTCCTCGTAATGTTCAAGAAAATCTCAAAAAACTTATCAGTAATTATAGTGACGGAATATTTTGTTCTCGAATACCGGAATTGTATAAGTAAGTAATGTAACACAATTAAAATGTGGGACAGCGGTTATTAGAAAATGTCTTATTTTTAGAAATATGTTTCGAAAAGAATTAGATTATAATGAATATGGATATCGATGTTTAATTCAAATGTGTCAAGATTTGAAAAATATATTTTTTTGTTATCAACCTGACAAAAGTGATTATAAAATATACGATGTATTGAAACCTTTACCACTAGACTATGCCAAAAGTTTGAAAGTTTCTGAATACACAGATTACGAAAATTTGATTCATAAGAGTCAAGCTTCTGAAGACTTGGGACTTCTTGAGGTTGTATACTGTAAACAAATTTGATTTTATGTTAACTAGTTTTTTAATTTTTATTAGGATTTGAATTCTTTAAATTTAAACTACGAATATCCGTTGGATGTCGTGCAATTATATGAAAATATTCCTAGAGAGTTTATTCCTGAAGAAATTAAAAAGAATGAATATGTAGATGTTTGTGTAGGTGAGGTATATGATCCTTCTAAATTTTGGATAATACTTAGGAACCGCATGGGAGCATTACAAGAACTAATGGATGACTTGCAGTATGTAAAATATTATAATTTTTAACAGTATAATTTAATATTTTTGTTTAGGACCTTTTATGTCAATTGCGATCAAAAAATGTTAATTCCTGCATGTATTATTCAGGTTGGCCTTTACTGTGTAGCAATATATTCCAACGAATTTAATAGAGCAATCATTGTAAAATGTAACCTTCAAGACAACCTAGTTAAAGTAAAGTATTGGATTTTTCTAAGAATTTTTATTACATTTATTTTTTAGGTATTTTTTATCGATTATGGTACAGTTTCAATAGTTGATGCTACTAAATTGTATTTTTTACACCAAAGTTTTGTATATTTACCTCAACAAGCTATTAGAGCTCGACTTGCTTCAATACAGCCAATTAATGAACAAGTTCAATGGAGTTTAAAAAGCTCAAACCGATTTCTCAAATTAGTGTTTAACAAAGAATTAGTTGCTCAAGTTTACCACATCAATTTTGAAGTGAGTTGATGGATTTTCTTTTAAAAAAATATTATTTCTCTTCTCATATTGTAGGAACAGATTGCTGAGATAATTTTAATTGATACAATTGGTGAAGAAGATATTTTTATAAATGACACGCTAGTTACAGAAGGACATGCATTGTTTAGTAATCAGGTAATGAATGAAATTAAATGTTCAGAGACTCCAAAACAAGCTCAAAATTCAGTAAAATATAGGTTTAAATTAAAAAATTTAAAAGAGATACTAGCACAGGCAAGCAATACCTAGTATTTAACATAATTTCTAATTTACTTAGTTAACTTGAAATTTAAAAAGTGTGAATTGTTACTTTAAAAGTTTTTTACGAGAAAAAAAATGTTTTGTTTATTTAACAAATAAATGTAATAAATAACAATTATTTTTTTCTCTACTTGAAAACGTGAGGTCCTATTTAAATACAAAGATTTTGTTATCACCTTGCCTCGTAAAGCAAATCGGCGAGAGTAATTTACTTAAATGAAGATGTTTTAATACAGGCTTGTGCTTCATAGTACATGTTAGAGTGTAGATCTCTTACACCTATATTAACCCTTTCCAGTCTTATTTTTTTAACGTAGTTATAAATGGCCACGCTGTGACTACTTATAGATATACGAATGGAAAGGGTAAACTGGTATAAAGGAGGAATAGACGAGTCCTTCATGAAATATAACTGAGAAGAAA
Source organism: Malthinus seriepunctatus (assembly GCA_963924605.1). Lineage (NCBI taxonomy): Eukaryota > Metazoa > Arthropoda > Insecta > Coleoptera > Cantharidae > Malthinus > Malthinus seriepunctatus. Next base: position 27,932,827 of record OZ004601.1, on the reverse strand, counting down.
AGCATGATAACGTAGCAATATTTTCAATAAACATTTTTCTCGAATTTAACTTTAAATCTAATTTCGTTATATTGATAAATATGTAAAATACGTTTTGAATTTTAGATTCAATTTAAAACGGCACTAGATCCTAAGTGTATACCATGTGTAGAATTGATACACCTTTATCCAACATTTGAAGAAATTGAGATTGGCGAAGTGCCTAGTACAGCAGACACTATAAAATTGTTAAATGCTGGACTCTCTTTAAACTATGTGTATCCTCACTATTTTCATACGAATAATAAAAATGATAAAGTGCATGAGAATGAAGAAGAGAAAGAAGTTTGTAAACCTAAGCCAAATAGTGAACCTAGTCGATCTCGGAGTCGTTTGGCTAAAGTTGCAAAAATGTGCAATAAAAATGTAAATTCACCAACCAGTTATAAAAATGACAAAAGTAGTAGTAGTACAAACTTTAAAAAAGGCGTAACGAATGCATATAGCTCTGAAACAAATGTGGATAAGTTGGAGTGTGAATCACTGTGTCAAGAAATTCCTTCACCTTCTTCAATAGACACACAAACAGTAACTAATACTATAAAAGAAGATCTGTTAGTAAACTATCATAATATAACAACAGTTGATAAACCGTTAAATAGTCTTATCGAGTCTCCAAAGAATTTTAATTCTACCAATACAAATTATTATGAGGGCACAACTATTGTTAAACCTCCACCCGGTTTTCCAAGTCGAACCATACCAGTATCCAATTTTGTGGATGTACCTCAGCCGTTTACTCCCAATCCATTCCATCCTTACCAGCTGCAAAACGAGATGGCACAGTTCTATAATCTAAATCCTCCACAACCTAATATAATGATACATGGAGAAATTCCTAACATGATGCAAAATCCCCAAATGCAACAATATAATCCGTATTTAAATAATTACATTTTACCTCAAATAAACAATCCACAAGCCCCAATTCCTGAGGCAACATATAACTGTATTAAGAATGTTATATTAAAAGAACTGATGAAAGGAAATTCAAATGTATACAAATATATCGACGTATTAATACAACAAAAAGGAAATCCGATGCAACACCGCACATCATTTGATTTGTTACAAAACAACTACCGCATTATAGCTTATGATATGGCTCAAACTGTATTTGAAACTCTTTTTATTTTGTTGACGAATAACCAAGTACTAGAATTGTATAACATAATTCTTTCACAATCTATTAGAAAGGAAAGTATTAAAAAATCAGTAATTCAAACAGGTTTGTTGTAAAAGTAAAAGAAAGGACTACTAACACTGAAATACTTTTCCACAGAATTAAATGGCAAATCGCTTTGTTTAATTCGTTATGAGAATGACGTTTATGTTCTTTTAGATGAAATTTTTGTTCATTTGAAATTGTATATTCCTATTGCAAGGCTTAAAAAGTTAATTGTAATGGAAAATCCTAACTTTTGTATTGAAGATCTTTGTTTAAATGAAAATATTACAATAAAGGAAGAACTTAGCAAGTATAAATAAATATTTTATCGTTTAATGTAACATTAATAATTTTTTAATTTTTTTAGATATCAAAATTTGGATTCAAAGTCTGTAATCCATCTCATTAATTTGCAACACCTTCCTGCAATAATTAATATTATGGATAATAATGATTGTTCAATGTTTTATAACTTTGATAAGTTTTTAAATAAGTTTCATTTTAATAGCGATATATGGATAAAAAGTTGAGTTTTTTAAATTTTCTGAATATATTTTTTTAGTTCGAAATGTTGTATTTAAGTATTTACTTTAGAAGATTTTATTTATGAGGTTATATATTTGAAATGGCTGATTCTAAATTCACTACCGAGTGGATTTATTGTCCAGTTTAAAGACCTTTGATTTAAAAAAAGAATTTTGATATGATCAAATAGAACAGTTGAGTGTTGCATTGTTGTTTGCGATTGCAGTGGCTGAACGACTAACTTTTATTTGGTTAATATTTACTCAAACGAAAAGCAGAACATTTCTTTATTCGTGTGTACCATGTAAAAAAATTATGTACCTTTTAATTCGACACAAAAATAATGCACTGCAGCACAAGGAAAACCATGTAACATGTAGAATATATTGTGGATATTCTTTGGTCTAACGTCACGTCGTGTCTACTGTCGCTTTTTATTCTTTCATTTTACAAGCTATTGTTCTTAAGAGTGGGTTAATTACCCTCCTCTTATGAACTACTTCATATAATAAGGGCTCAAAAATAATTTTTCAATGATATTCTACTCTACATTCAAATTTACCGCGTAATTAGTTGTCAAAATTTTCACCAGCATAATTAGAGATGGTACTTAGTGGAATTTTTGCGGAACAGTTCCGAGTCTGATGAAATATCTGTTCCGATTCTTTTACGTTTCGGGGTTCCGGTGCTGAAAAAAAGGACTAATCGTTGGGTGGGAACATAATTTTTTTATCACTGATAAGTTAATAGTTCTCTCATGATAAGATAACAAGACCTTTTATATTTAAAATCCTGGAGCTGTTCCTCGGAATAGCAACCACGTACCTGTTCCAAAATAACAGGTTTGCTCATTTCCTACCATCTCTAAGCATAATCTAACCTAAAAGTTTTTCAAGATAAAATGTACTGAGTAAACACAAATATTACTTTTCAATAAGTGCTTCAAACTGTAGGTTGTATGTTTTTAATAGCAAACAAGACATGGCAACTATAAATAAAGACATTAAACTGCCCGAAAATAGCCCTAAGGTTTTACTTCTAGACAAACACGTTAGCTTCATACAAAAATATGGCAAATCAGAAAGTACCTACGAATACGAAATGACCGATTATTTGCGTATGTCTGGAATGTATTGGGGGCTAACAGCACTTGAACTTGTCGATAAACTAAATTGCTTACCTCAAAGTGAAGTTATCGATTTTATTAAAAAGTGTCAAGACGATACAACTGGAGGAATAAGTGCTTGTATAGATCACGATCCTCATTTACTTCATACATTAAGTGCAATACAGATTTTATGTATATACAATAAATTGGATGCTATTAATGTTGAAGGGGTAGTCGAATATGTAGCTTCGTTACAACAATCTGATGGTAGTTTTACCGGTGATAAATGGGGCGAAGTTGACACTCGATTTTCATTTTGTGCAGTAGCAACATTATCGTTACTTGGACGTATGGATGCAATCAATGTTGATAAAGCAGTTACTTTCATAGAATCATGCAAAAATTTTGATGGAGGGTTTGGATCGAGACCTAATTCTGAAAGTCACGCAGGATTAGTTTACTGTTGTATCGGATTTTTTTCAATTACCAATCGTTTAGATTTAGTTGATAGAGATACATTAGCATGGTGGTTATGTGAACGTCAACTACCGTCAGGTGGGCTTAATGGTAGACCCGAAAAACTTCCTGACGTATGTTATTCGTGGTGGGTTTTATCGTCGCTAACTATTTTGGGCCGCTTGCATTGGATAGATTCAAGTGCCCTTAAGGTTTTTATTTTAGCTTGTCAAGATAACGAAACTGGTGGTTTTAGTGACAGACCTGGAGATGTTGCAGATCCTTACCATACTTTATTTGGAATAGCAGCTTTAGCACTTTTAGGACACAATTCTATTAAAGCTGTTAATCCTACTTATTGTATGCCACAGTACGTAATTGACAGATTACAACTTAAACCACAACAGTTGAAGTTGTAAACATTCCGATTCTTTATAATAAACAATATTATGGTATTGAATAAAATGATTTTAAATGTTTAAAATGTAAGACAGCACAGTTACAAATATAGATATTAATTATAAAAATACGAGATACTTTCCTGTTGTATTTTTTTTGTGCACTATTAAAAGTTTATAATTTTAAAGTTTTTTTAATATATTTTATTTATAAGATATTAAATGAAATTTTAATAAAATAAAGTTCAGAAAGCTAATTTTCCGAGCTTTCAAAATATTGAAAAATATACAGGGTGTTCTATTTAAATTAAGAAATGTGATGCCATTTCGGGTTAAATCGAAATATAAAGTGTTTGGTATCGTGTAATAGCTAATTTTACAAGCTTTCAAAATATTAAAAAATATACAGGGTGTTCCTAAAAATTTTAATATTTTTGTAATTTCCGGTTGAACCGGAAGCATTTTGTGAACCGAAAATAGTGTCAAATAATAGATATTCATGAGATTGATAAATATATCCATTTTAAAGTTTTCATTTTTATTACAAAATAAATTAAAGATTTTAGAAGTTTTGATATTCATAAAATCGTTACTCCAAAACGGCTCGAGCGATTTTATTAAAAATTTATATTTCGATAGAGAATTACGTTGTCTGTAACATATCCCAAAAAGAAAAAATATGGCAGAGGAAATTTTGAGAAAATCCATTTCAAAATTTTGACCTACTTTGGTCACTCAAGGTAGGCAATTTTAAAACAAGTTTGAAAATCGACTTGCTTAGGACGAACGCCCTATATTTTGGCTGTACAATGTCGTTTTGAAATTTTTATAATAACAATTACTAGTCAAGTTATAAGGGAAACCACAAAATGGGGCAATCGTTCTATTGGCCGCCATTTTGAATAAAAAAGTTTGACTTTTTTTTCAATTGAAGCTCATGTGTATTATCTTATAGCCAAGTAAAAATGAATTTGGCCCAAATTTGCATATATGCTTCCAAAATAACCCCCTTATTTTTGGATACCATGTATAGATTTCTTATTAAAGCTATTTTTGTCGATGAAGTAATTTTAAAGCGGCTGAAACTAAATTTCATCAAAATCGCTTCAGTAGTTTTTGCTCTAGGGGGGGGGGGACAGACATTTCAGTCAAAAGAATCGAAAACAATTTTTTTTACATTTTAGGAATCAGGAAGACTCAAAACGTTGAGAAATGCAATAAATAAAAATTATTATTATTTTTTGGTGTTGATTATAACTTTTTCTTGGATTGGAAAAAGTTAAAATTGTCTCGGACTAAAATAAAATAGTTTGTTACCCATGTAGATATCATTTCGATTGTATTTATCAAGCTTTATTAACAACAAAAAGTACTTAAAAAACAAATTAACTTATTTATAAATGCGCAAATTAATCTAACGAGTACAATAAATTAAGTTTGTATGCATAGATGCAAGAAGTTATCCGGATAACTTAAATGTTCAGACATCCATTGCAATGGGGTGTTTAAAGGTGGTATCATTCCTTGTGTTCGTATTTGCACTGAAATATTATAATTTAATTTAAACACTATTTTAAAGTAAGACTTACCGCAGTCTTTATCGGGTAAAACCTCCTGTAAAAGGTCTTGTAAAGTCTTTAATCGTCCATCAGTCATTGTTGGGGTAATTAATTTTTGTAAGTATCCTTCATCTATATACAAACGAAAAGGAATGTATTTGAAGTACTCTTGTTCTGTAGTGGAATCCATTAGTTTACGATTTACCGCCCAAAATTGATCGAATTTGTCTAAAATATTAATTTACAAAAATTATGATACATAGGTAATTATTTATTATAAACCATTTTGTAGTCCAATCCAAAGTTGATTGTGGTCTTTTTTCTGCATGCCGCTAACAATTTGACCTCTATGTTTTAAAAAATCTGCTTCTTTAATACAAGACATAAAATATGCTTCAATAGTTTCTCTACAACATAACTTACAGATAAGGAAATAAAAAACTATAAATACTGACTTGTTACTAAATCGAAATATTTGAGTCTCGGGAAATTTATAAAAGTGTACAGTAATATTCCAAGGCAGTTGAATATCATTACCGTAATATAAATCAAAAACAACACCTATCGGATATTGCCATTTAATAGGTTCGCCATCACATTCAAGCCACATTTCTTGATCTTGTTTTGAACTATCTACATATCGACTAAAATGTTTTCTAACCTAAAATACATTTGAATTTAAAAACAGTTCCATATAATTCAAAAAGCTTTTAACTAGTGTTTGTGTCTATTACCTTATCAGTAACTAATGGAAAGTAGCTGAGTCTAGGTACCATAAGGTAAAATGGTTCAGGTTGTTGAAGATCATAAACTTCATTTTCATCTAATTGAAAACGTACTGGCAGCTTTCCTTCCCATATCTCTCTTAAAATTTCGCGATCATTTGCCATTTATTTATGTACGCTACACTATTTACGTCAATTTATGTTATAATTTAATTTGAGGTTATGTTCACAAACACAAATCAGTTATGGCGAATTAGCTGATGCTCATGCGCTGACTGCTTTTTGGCGCTTGCTAAATCATAAATATATTTTGAATTTATTTTTTTCATAAAAATTCAACAAGTCGTTATAAAAATCATCGCAACCGCTATAAGTCAAAAGTTTTCAGGAGGTCAAAAGAGATCATAGAAATCGAGTCAAACTCGTTCTTTTACTACATAGAAGCTAGGCGTCTCGTCACAGGCGTTGCGACGTTCAACTTTTTAAATTACAGTGTGTTCATGAAAACAGTTTACAATAGCTAACTTTTTTATTTTTTAAGATACGAATTCGGTTAAATTAGCAAAGCTGTAGTATTTTATATTCTTCATTTAAGTAGCTATGCTGTTGGAAAAACGGAAAAGGGTCTGGTTTCTGAAGTACAGCACTTTTCAGCTTTTTCTTTAATGGAACACTCTGCATACTTTTTGCTATTTGGATTTCTAGAATTTTTCTCTGAATTACAGTATACAAAAATATTAACAAAATATTTACAAATGAGAATATGAGAAATAACAGCAAATAAATAGCAAATTTGTCGTTTAATAAAGAAAAGGGCGCCATGGAAGACAAAACTTATTTTATTCAAGTATTCCAGTATATTTATTCAGAAAAAAAAATTTTTTCTGCAACCGTATTACCAAAAGCAGCAATTGAAGTTGACGTTTTTTTTTTTTTCTAGTAAAAAAGTGTGTGTTGTTTGGTAACAATCAAGAAAAGTCGATTTTATTAGTGTTTTCTGATTCCTTTCATCTTAATTTTATTATTTTTAATCCGGTTCTTTCGGTTACAGAAAAAATAGTAGAGTAAGTCCGGATAAAAGTGCGCATCTAACTTATTAGAAGCTGCAGAAAAGCCAGTTTACATTTTTGTACATACTACCATCATTTGTCTAAAAAACAGCATAATTGAAAATTTAAATTTTTGAAAACTATAGGGTTTAAAAAACAAAATTGAATTGTTTGTCAATTCGCACTTTTCCCCTCTATATGGGGCAAGAATGCGCATCAGGGCGGATAAAAGTGCGCTTGTACATTTTACATTGTAATTTCTAAATAAAACACTTGATGAGGTTTTCATAATTTATTTTATTTAAAAAATTTTCATGTGCAACAAAAATTAAATCAAAAAAAATTTATTTAAGCGAGTTTTCCAAAACTGAAAATGAAATTCTTAAATCTTAACTTAGTTATCAGAAACGGCATAAAACACTGAATTTTGTTTGGTTAAACATTAAAACGTGAAATCTAAACAAATTAATAACATTTGACTATACGAAATTTAGACATTTTTAAGATTAAATAAACAAATGGAAAATGTACATGGAATTTCTCCAGTACTTTTGCCCCACAAGAATTCGTACTTTTACCCCACTACCCACTACAAGTCTATAATTTGAAATTACAAAAAAAACAACTTCTTATTTTGTTATGTCCTTGGTCTACATACACAAGAAACCCCTTTGAACATAACCAGGAATATTTGGCATATAGAATTTTTTTTTACCTCTTTATAGCCTATTTTTGGAATGCAAAAACTTATCTCGAAAACGTAATTTTCAAAACTAACCTCATAACTGCTCACTATGGCACTTTGAACTTTTAAATTAGTTTAACGATAGTTAATACCTCGGTATTTCGTATATATGGGGTTCCCCTTTTTATGAGTTAACGTGGAATCGCGAAAAATGCTTTTGCCCCGGCCCTTTTAGTCCTTTTACCCGGACTTACTCTATGTCTCATTCGGATTAAAAGAAGTGTCTTTGTTTGGCGCGCTAATTTTTACATACGCTCGGCTCACTGAAATGAATATAATAATCAGTGGCTCGGCTGCGCTTCGCTTCGCCTTGCAAATGCAAAAATTGCTTGCCAAGCAAAGCTGCACTTTTAAATTATGTCCTCCTAATAAAACAATATAAGAGGTACTATTTTTTTAAATTTTGATATTTTGAACAAAGCTAAATAGCTCTTCATATTTATGGAAAATTGGTGCATATTTTAAAAAAATTTGCATATTTTTAAAAATTGTATGCATATTTTTAAATAAATCTTGGCATATTATGACATACAGGTTATTTAAATTCGACCCGCACCATGGGGATCTCGCTTATTTGAAGACATAGAGAAATGGTTAAATTGGGGCAAAGTTGCGAAATTTTATGCCGACTAATCTAAAAAGAAAAGTGCCCCAGCTACTTTTATTTTTGAACTATTGACAAAAAACCAAAAAATTGACTTTTCGTTTTTTCGGTTTTCTGGAACCATTATCAAATTCAGTTTTTTAAATAGGCGCAATTTTTTATTTTAGCACCATTTCATAGAACCTTTTTTGCTGATTTAAAAAATGTATATTACTTTAGTATTTATTTTTAAATTTCGTACTTAAATAAGCAAATTTGTTAATAAAAATTGAGGATCAAGCTACTCTGGAATTAAAACAAAAGCCGGTATAACAAAACATAAATCCATGCTTTGATTACAACTAAATTTTTTTCTTTATTTGTGTTTATTACAAAAATAAACTGATAGTCCATTCAAATTAAGCAAACATTTCGAAATTCGTGCCCGAAGCATCGATTTTTCTGAATTTTTCACATTATCTTCTATATGGTGCTTAGGTCAAAGTTTACCTTTTTTATTTTGCCGCGATCTATTTTCCTCCGCGGAAAACGGGAAACACTTTTTCCAGACAAGGTGTTCCAGAAAAACATCGACCAACTAATAAAATGAGTTTATGGGTTCAAAATAGGACATTTGTTTCTCTTGAAATTATATCTAAAAATGCACCCCTAAAAAGTTATTGGCTCTCAAAGTTAGGGTTAAAATATTAACAAATCGCTTTATCTTCAAAACAACTGTAAATATTTTAATAATTTTTATAAAGCTGACATATCTTATAAAAGTCACTCTGTGGTAAAAATTTCATGATAATCGCTATACTGGAACTATCCCTTAGGGGGGTGGTGCTAACTTGAAAACTCTAAAAGAGTACTTTGGCACCAAAAAAAGTAAAAGCGTTGACTAAATGTTGTAGGTAATTTTAAAACAAGCGATTTTGTTCTCTTAATTTTTTTTTCTAAAATCAACGGCTTTTGAAAAAAATGAAAAATAACAATATTAAGGGTTGAATTCGGTAAAAAATGTGACAAATAAACCATCGCAAATCACCGGCAAACTTCTACAGTGCATTCTTGGTATTAAAATAAGACATTTGTCCCTCTTAAAATTATATCAAAAAATGCACCCCTAAAAAACTGCGGGCTCTTAAAGTTGGGATTAAAATTTCTTTAAGTCCGATTATCTCCGCAAGTACTGAAAATATTTTAATGATTTTTATTCTGCCAACATATCTTATAAATGTCATCTTGTGGTAAAAAATTCAAAAATATCGCATCACTAGAACTACCCCTTAGGGGGGTGGCTCTAATTTGTAACCCTTAAAAAATCGAATTAAATTAAATAATTTTATAGGAAATTTTAAAATAAGCATTTTTTGTCTCTTATATGTTTCTTCTAAAACCAACGGTTCTTGAAAAAATTGAAAAAGTTATATGTTTGGGGAATAATGAGATTTTTTCCATTTTTATGCCCACCTTGTGAGTCTCTTTTTGCCGAGGAAAATATCGCGCGTCAAGAAAAGACTGGTAGACTTTGAACTAGTGACCATATAGAAGATAATGCAAAAGGTTTCAGAAAAATCGACTCTTCGGGGGCTTACTTAAGAATAATTGTCTTCATTGACTCAACAATTCACGCGCATTTAAGATAAGTATGTCGAAATTAATCCCCGAAGCGTCGATTTTTCTGGAACCTTTTGCATTATCTTCTATATGGTCACTAGTTCAAAGTCTACCAGTTTTTTTTTGACGCGCGATATTTTCCTCGGCAGAAAAAGGTTCAATTTATAACGAATCTTTGAATCTCAGAATTCAACTTACAAGTCTTTTTCTGTCGAGGAAAATATCGCGCGTCAAAAAAAACTGGTAGACTTTGAACTAGTGACCATATAGAAGATAATGCAAAAGGTTTCAGAAAAATCGACGCTTCGGGGATTAATTTCGACATACTTGTCTTAAATGCGCATGAATTGTTCAGTCAATGAAGACAATTATTCCTAAGTAAGCCCCCGAAGGGTCGATTTTTCTGAAACCTCTTGCATTATCTTCTATATGGTCACTAGTTCAAAGTCTACCAGTCTTTTCTTGACGCGCTATATTTTCCTCGGCAGAAGGGGTCATTTGAAAATACTTGTTTTAAATTGTTTCGTCAATGATTCCTGGTAGACAAAAGTCCCCGAAGAGTCGATTTTTCTGAATCCTTTTGCATGATCTTCTATATATAGTCCTTAGTTCAAAGTCTACAAGTTTTTTTTGGCCGCGCGGTGTTTTCCTCGGTAGAAGAAGACTCACAAAAAAAAAGGGAGAAATCACATTATTCTCCAAACATATGCGTTTTTCATTTTTTCTCAAGAACCGTTGGTTGTAGAAGAAAAATATTAGAGGCAAAAAATGCTTATTTTAAAATTTCCTATAAAATTATTTAATTTAATTCGATTTTTTTAGGGTTAAAAGTTAGGCCCACCCCCCTAAGGGGTAGTTCTAGTCGTGTGATTTTCTTGAAATTTCTACCACAAGATGACATTTAAAAGATATGTTGGCAGAAGAAAAATCATTAAAATATTTGCAGTACTTGTGGAGATAAACGGACTTAAAAAATTTTTATCCCAACTTTAAGTGCCCACAGTTTTTTAGGGGTGCATTTTTTGATATAATTTCAAGAGGTACAAATATCCTATTTTAATACCAAGAATGCGCTGTAGAAGTTTGCCGGTGATTTGCGATGGTTTATTGGTAACATTTTTTACCAAATTCAACCCTTAATATTGTTATTTTTCAATTTTTCTCAATAACCGCTGGTTTTAGAAAAAAGAGTTAGAAGAACAAAACCGCTTGTTTTAAAATTTCCTACAAAATATAGTAAACGCATTTCCTTTTTTTTGGCGCCAAAGTAGTCTTTCAGAGTTTTCAAGTTAGCACCGGCTAAGGGATAGTTTCAGTATTGCGATTATCTTGAAATTTTTACTACAGAGTGCCTTTTATAAGATATATCAGCTGTATAAAAATTATTAAAATATTTACAGTAGTTTTGGAAATAAAGCGATATGTTAATATTTGAAAATTAACTTCGAGATTCAATAACTTTTTAGGGGTGCATTTTTAGATATAATTTCAAGAGGAACAAATGTCCTATTTTGAACCCATAAACTCATTTTAGTAGTTGGTCGATGTTTTTCTGGAACACCTTGTCTGGAAAAAGTGTTTCCCGTTTTCCGCGGAGGAAAATAGATCGCGGCAAAATAAAAAAGGTAAACTTTGAAATAGACACCATATAAAAGATAATGTGAAAATTTCAGAAAAATCGAAGCTTCGGGCACGAATTTCGAAACAACGCAGTTTTTATAGCTCTATTGACTCCCCTATGAGTAAACAATAATATTAATGTACTTCATAACTTAGAAAATTAAAACTTTAAAAATTTTGTGTTTGTGTTTAAATTTCAAAATCTTGAGATTATTATTAATTACTAATCTCGTATTTTGTAATTAAAAAATCGAGAGGATCCCGAACATCCACAATTTCAAAACCTACTTGATCTCCGCTAATAATTTTTATTAACAAATTAGCTTATTTGCGTATAAAATTTAAAAATAAATATTAAAGTGATATACATTTTTGAAATCAGCAAAAAAGGTTCTATGAGATAGTGCTAAATCAAAAGATTGCGCCTATCACTTAGAGTACCAGCCGGGTCCATCGGACCCGAATCGCACTTTCAATTCAGTTTTTCTCATTCAAATTTGAAAATTATGAGTTGTTCTTTTGTGACTTTTTCTAACTTCCTATTTTGAATAACTATTTCAAATTTTTTTCATTTAATCAACTTCCTTCCCTATGTAATAAAAAAGGCAGCGCCGCGTACCAGCAGGGTCCGACGGACCCGTACATATAAATGGATTATATTTAATGCAATTGCCGTTATTTTTTTGAATATTTTGGATGAATCCGTATATTTCGGGGCTGCTGAATCGATCTGTGACCATACCGAATTCGTTTGAGCACCCCTTGGGTGCAAAACCCTTATTTTCCTCATCGGCGTTGTAAAAATCCTCTTCTAAAAGGGGTCCAGTAAAATGATACTGCCCTTTTGGTTAATGAAATGAAACTTGGTAGATAGTTTACTGGAACCATATTCTGTACGATGAGACAAAAAAATATTCATAAACAATGCCTTACTGGCATGATTTCAAAATTTTTGAAAGATTGTTTTTAACAGCACTATAGAGGCAAAAATGGCGATTATATAAAGCCATGGAGTTACTCAGATGGATTCCAAATGGTCACAGATCGATTCGACACCCTTAAAATGTAGGGTAACAATACTTTTCACGACAAGATGCCCCCAATATCCGCCAATATCAGATCTTTTCACAAGAAAGTACGGTAAATATCAGATTTTGAAAAAAGGGGATGTGGAGCACCCCCTTGAATATTTATTTGGTCTTATTGGACAAAATTACTCTATATGGTTCCAGTAAACATTATGTATCGAGTTTCATTCCATTTATTAACAAAAAGTGCAACGTAGCTGAGATATTCGCCATGTATAGCCCTCATTAAAGGGGGTGTACAGCAGCCCCCATCGAATATTTTTTAATTCTCATTGCAAAAAATTACCCTATATGGTTCCAGTAAACTATGTGCCGAGTTTTATTCCATTAACCAAAAGTGCAGTATCATTTTACGTGTAAACCGCATTAATAGTAGAAATAAATACTCAGAGTGATAGTGAAATAAGCGAAATTCAAGAAGGGTGAAATTAAATTATCATTTTTTTTATCAACATAAATAAACAAAATAAATGCATAAATACGAAAATTAAAAAAAAATTTCAAAAAAATGAAAATTCACGTATTATTAATGCGTTTAATGCACACTCGGGTCCGTTGGACCCGGCTGGTACTTCTCGCATAGTTTTTTTCTTGGTACTCTAAGTGTTAAAAAACTAAAGTTGATAATGGTGCCAGAAAACCGAAACGTTTTATATCAAATGTGATGGGGCACTTTCTGGTTGGATTATTAGTCGGCATAAAATTTCGCAACTTTGCCTCAATTTAACCGTTTTTCTATCTCTTCAAATAAGCGAGATCCCCATGATGCTGGTCGAATTTGAATAACCCTGTATATGGTAAATAACCAACAGTTTTAAGTTATGTTTAGACTACATGATTTTTGCTATGATTTTTCATGTGATTTAGTCATATACAAAATTTTTTTATTTACACTATAAGATTTTTCTTATGACTCTGGTGATAAGAAATATAATAAGCCTATAATAGCAAAATAATAGACGAATTTCAGTATAGAGCGGTTCCTATTTGCATAAGATTGAAGAAAAGATTTTGTCATATATGAAAAAGCATAGCAAAAATCATGTTGTACAAACATAACTTTATTCTGAAAATTTCCTATTATTTTGCTATGATTTCTCATAGGAGACGTCAGATGACTTCATGAGAAATCATGTAGTCTGAACACACTTTTAAGGAGCGCCCTAGGCCGATATAGAACAATAGAAGTAATCCTACGGATATAGATCAAACCAATTCTGGGGTGACGAATTACTTGCTCAAAAATTATTTATTTATATTATTTAGTAAAATATTTAAAAAAAATGCGAAAGCTGTTTACTATAAAAATTATTTTATTTATATTCGATAAAATATTTCATATAAAATATTGCATAATTTTACTAAAATGTATAATGATTAAAATATACAGTACGTTTCAGCCCAGCTGCATATAAATAAGCCATACAAATGTTCACAACCTTTAGAGGTTAGTTACATAAAATTTTACATCTCTTTCATTTTCAGTTTATCAACAATAATAAAATCTATGGTCACTAAAACAACTTATGAATACATTTAAAAATATGGCATTGAAAAATACGAAATATAGCCGCCTTTTCATGGTTTTGGCACATTAGAAATATTACAAGGCACACGGAACAACTCGTTGAGCAAATTTTACACGATATATACTATATATCACGCTACTTAGTTTCACAAACCTATAAATGTAATAAAAATGATATATAGATAAAAATGTATTTACAGGATTATAAACCTGTTCCCAAGTTTTGAAAATGTTTCTATAATATTAAGGCAGAAATACTTAATACTAATGAGGCTACTCGTTAAGGAGATATGTAAACCTAATTATATCTAATATTGCTTCAAAAATATACAACTAATAGACTCTTCAGGCATTACGTAAGATGTTTCAAAAACTGCTTTTCATTTTTTTTTAAAAACCCTATAATATTACCACAAGAATTTTTAAAACATCTCAAATTTTTAAATTATCACTTTTTCACATATTGAATTACAAAGGAGGCACCAACATTTTTTTTATCACTGTACGATTTGAATTTATTTAATAACAGTCAAATGCTTAGTCGAGTCATTTCTGTTTCGTAATTCGTCTTCTTGTTTCAGCCACTTTTGAACTTGACGCCTATGTATGTTGTATTTTGTTGCGACCGCACGTTGATTACCTTTACAAATAGAATCTTGATAATAACATTCTATAGCGCTCAATTTAAAATCTAAACTATAACTTTGTCTTTGTTTGAGTGGGGCGGATGAGTGTTGTAATAATCCGGTGCTATCGTAAGAGCTGCATATCGACATTCGATCGTACTCAGGTGAATACATATAATTTTTGTTAATTGTATAATAATAGTCTAAATTACTTTTAGGTTGTAGTTCGTGTAAAGTGTAAGTATAATCTGGAAGTATGTTGTTGTTGTTGTAAAATTGTAGCTCGCTTTCAGGCATCGGTGGTATAAACCTGAAAAAAACAAATAATTAATATCGATATAGTACAAAATAATACAAGTCAAATTATGAAATTTAGAATGATTGCAGTTAAATGGTTGAAATTGAAATTATTACCTTTTGCAACACGATGGAACTTCGATTTTCATTTTCTCTTCTTGACTGCTATCATCGAGATTGTCGAGGTAAGGTTTGAAAAGTTTAACAGGTTTTGTTTGAGCTTTATTTACGGAGGAAGGCGAATGTGATGAGCAGTCTGATACTTCTTCGTAACTTCTTTTTTGAGCTCTTACAGATAAATCCCACGCATCCGGATGCGGTTGAATTAGTGGTCCTAAGTAAGGCGAAGGAATTCTAGAAGGAATCGAATTTGTTAAAGAGCAACAAATTGGAATTCCCGGTTCGTCCAACGATGTTATTCTTTTAAAAGACAAATCTATCGGAGTTCCTAATTCTCTGGGACTAACGGCTTGACC
Source organism: Malthinus seriepunctatus (assembly GCA_963924605.1). Classification (NCBI taxonomy): domain Eukaryota; kingdom Metazoa; phylum Arthropoda; class Insecta; order Coleoptera; family Cantharidae; genus Malthinus; species Malthinus seriepunctatus. The sequence continues at coordinate 27,917,217 of OZ004601.1, read as the reverse complement.
TCGAGAGTGAATGGTAAAATCCAAGGGTGAACCTGTAAGAACTTCGTTCTTCACGATGGACGCAACTGGATCGACATCTTGTACAGTTTGAGAATACGCATCAGAAACAGGTGTATCTTGTCCGCGTAGCGTTTGATGATAAGCGTCTTTAGTAATTGTGATTTGTGCTTCGTAACCGGTTACGTTTTGTGAATACGCGTCGGAACACAAGTCGTCCCGCTGTCTGTGTTGGCCACTCCTCAAGGACAACTCGACCCCGCATTTTCTTGCTTCAGAACTAACCGCTTTACATTTGCCCACGCTATTGCGCAAATTGTTTTCGCATTGTAGCCACTTTTGAATCTGACGACGATGAATTCCATATTTTCTAGCTGTCGCACGTTGATTACCCTTACAATCGGCGTCATTTCTATAAGAATCTAATACTTGTAACTTAAAATGAGGTGCAAAGATTCGTCTCGATCCTATTCCACTTTTTCCATCATTTTTACAACGCACCGTCGTCGTCGATCCCCTATTTAATACAGAATTTAAACCGTGCGCCATTCCGCACCATAAAAAACACTTAACACCTTTAAAATTAAACACAAAACCAAACAAATTAACTAAAATAAACGCGATAAATTTTTATCTGCGACCTAGGCAACGACCATTTTCGTCACGATTCACGGGATACCCCCACTTCTGCTGACTAAACTGTATTCACGTCTTGGCATTAAAAGACCTGCTATGTAATTACTCTTCTCACATATCCTTCCACACCACTTCCGTCTCACACATACTCATAACGCTTATTCTTTTTATGTGGAAACGTACGAGCGTCACTCGATGATCACATGATAAAACCGACATCCGTTTTTAAAACAAGTTTAGCTTCTATGTTGTCACATTACGCTTAAAACTAACAATTATTTAAAAACGCATTAATTGTTAGTAATTTTTATCTCAAAACAACAATTTGGACAATAAATACTAATGTAAAAACCCAATTTTATCGATAACACCTATTGGAAGCATTTCTACTACTTAAATTAACAAAGGAATGCGGAATGTGGCAACGCAGCAAATGGTCGTGCCAGACAAGCTGTCGCCAAGCTCGCTATACCAGACAACATGACGCTTTCTTTGATTTTCATTCAGAAACATGTTACAGATGACGAGATGTTCAATAGAATACCTTTTTTGTATGTAAAGTAGACTGTTTCCGAAACAAAAGAAAAAATTCGTAACAAACGATTGAGAAATTCAAAAGAGCGTTATTCAAATTGCTTTATTTTGAAATCGTGTTTATTGCCATCTAAAAAAATTAATAGAATTCGCAAAAATATGCTTTAAAATTAAATTTAAAATTTTACATTGAAGAAATCAAATTCGAAAAAGTAATTTACAAATGCAGACTGGACCAAATTCGTTGGTTAGGGTATCTCGATAACTATGATAGAAAGAAATTTATAAAGCATTCCAGTTCTAGCTAAGCTAGTGGCTTTTTTTATGACCAATTGGTTGCCGCAAATCGAAACTCCTAATATGAGGATTTCGTTTATTTCTCACATGAAAGAAAATGTAAACAAGTAAACAAAGTTTACTTCCTCCTCTCGTTACCGTGATATGACTGTAAACATCAAAAGTGCTGTTTTTTAATTTTGTTTCTAGCGTCTTTATTTTAGAGTTCAGAGATAACAAAAATCTGAAAAGACTTTCTCAAAAAGCAACTTTTTCTCAACTCTTTTACAAAAAAGTTTTGGTTTCTTTTTGGGCAACACCAACTTTACAATTTCTTCGGATAGAGCAAAAAATGTGTAATAATGTGCCCAAAAAATTAAAACTTCGTTCAGTGTTATAAGAGTGAAACTACACGAGCGTGTAAAACGCTGCGTTTTAAGCTTAGACTGCAAAAAACTGAAATCTTTGTTATTTCCTGTTACTATGATAGGGGCAAAAATAGTTATTTGTTTTATAAGGAGACAAAGTGACGTTTTGTGTGACAAGACTGTGTTTGGCTGAAGAGCGAGCGCGTAGCGAGCGAGTCAGGCAATACAGGCGAGTCACACAAAACTACTTTGACTCCGTATGAAACATTATGTTTTTTCTGCAAACGTAAAGCGTAAAACTGAAAATTTTGATTTTTGAAAGAGCACCATCTCTTGTCAATTACTTGTAGTTCAATTGTCAAATATTTTTTAAAATTAACTTAAATTTGTAAAAAAAGCTAATTATTAAAAGCAACGAACTAATTATAAAGGAAAATTTAAAAAACATTAAATTGTTTACATTACAAATGCTTAAAAAACATTTTTTACGTTAAAAATAAAAATAATGTGCGGTTAAGATTTTACTTTTGCCTCCTAGACAGACAAAAATTACTTTTCTGACAATTTTTCCTGCCTCGGCGGTAAAGTTAAACTTCACCGTTACCTATTGAGTGACACAAAGGCGACTTTTTCTGACGTTTGAAGAAAAAATTATTTTTTTACAGTGGAAACCGCTCCATTTTTCTCATTCCAACAACAGTGTGGGATTAACCATGTAGCAGAAGTACATCAGCAGAAGAAGAGTTCTCGTCTCATAATTTTAATATCCACCGTACAAACGAGCTAGTGATGTTGGAACTGGCGCACTTGCTTTGTCTAGTGTTATCTGTTATCTCTAAATTTGCTCCCATAAAAAATCGAGAAAAGTTTGCTTGTAAAAGGGCCAAGGGCGCTTACTGGTGTTAATTCATGATCCAGTCATCTGTGGTAAAATTTACAATTGCAAAACCGGAGAAATCGACGATTTTAACTATATGTATTTCCATTTGATAAATAAAGCTTGGCTTCCCTATAGGGAAGCGGTGCCGTCAAATAGCGGTCGTAATATGACGGCCAATGACGTCACAAAAAGCATTTCCATATATTTAAACAGACATGATTTCCTAGATAGCGGTGATATCTCACCGCTTTTACGGCTGTTTTTACTTTTTAGACTTCACCGCTAAGTGACGTCACCACCGTCATAACCGTCATATTACGGACGCTATTTGACGGCACCGCTATCCTAGGTATCCTAGGAAACCCATGCTTAATAAGTGTCTGTGTAATTTGACGTTCATTTGACGTTTTAGAAAATTCATAAAAAATTCAATTATACAAAAACGAATGCAATTTTTGTACCCAATTAAGGTTGAGGGTCAGCTAGATAACTTAATTTTTGACCATAGTGCCCTAAATTCAGTGTTCTTTTCGAATACATAAAAATTTATATAGTGTTCCATTAATGGGACACTTTTTTTAATTAAAAAGGCTATTTTTGTGAATACAGTAGAACCCCGTTATAACGTACCATCAGGGGCCGAAAAATTTAGTACGTTATAACCGGAAGTTCGTTAAAAACAACACAATAAATAAACAAAATATTAAAATGGGACCAAAGATTTAGTCCGTTATATCTGGAAAAACGTTCTAAAGGGGTACTTTATAACGGGGTTCTCTTGAAAACTAAAATGTTTTTCTGCTCATAGAGCATCGTAATAAGCGGTTCGTATCTTCAATATTAACGGATACAGGAATAGTAGCCCACTTTTTGTGAACACCCTGTATACTTATTTATACAGAGTGGTTTTTTTAAGTGGTACTAATATTGGGATCTCCGATACAGTAAGAGTTACGAGATTGGTTAAATTAGCAAAAAGTTGCATATTTTGATGACCTTTAAGAATCCATTCAGAAAATTTCAAAGTTCAAAATGGTTTCCGAGATAACGCAGAAAAACTGAAAATTTGCAATTTCATTTTTGTACTGTAGTTTCAAATTGGCTTATTTTGGTAAAAAAATTCTTTGAAAAATTTTCAGGTCAAAAAAGCTATCAAACGATACCAAACTCGACTTCCTATCACATCCACGCTAGGCGTCGCGACGTTCAACTTTTCATTTTCTCTTCATTATCTATTACTTTTTTTGCAAAAATTGCAAAAAACTCAATAGGTTTGTCTAAATTCGGATACCAAACGAGAACTTTCTATTTTGTACTTTTCTTGATTTACACTTTTCATAACGGTCGAACACAATGATAAACCAAACATTATGAATGAATTCTTAAAGGTCATCGAAATATTTATGTAACTTTTTGCTAATTTAACCAATCTTGTAACTCTTACGGTTTCCAATTAAAAAATTAATAGATTTAGATGCCACTTAAAAAAATCTATGGCTAAAATATAGCTATAATAGCTTTCGTCCTACTCTTACTCCTAAACTAATCGATTTTTAAAATTGCGTACTTTAAGGGGCCAAAAAGTAGGTCAAAATTTTTTTTCTGGAAACGTCAAAAAAAGTCGTCTTTGTGTCACTCAATATGTAAGTGTGAAGTTTAACTTTCCCGCCAAGGCAGGAATTATCAGCAAAGTACAGCAAAAATATTTTATTCTGAGGAGCTGTGAACATGCGCAGATACCTAAATTAGTATTTATCCCCACCAACGCAGTAGTCAACGTATTTAAATTATTAGGAGCGTGGCCAAACCTGCGCGAACTTACCTCAGGTTAAATTATTTTAGTTCTACTTTTCTGTCTAGACAGACCACAGACAGACAAAGTAAAATCTTAACCCAACTTAATTTTTATTTTTATAACGTAAAAAATGTTTTCTAAGCATTTGTAATATAAAAAATTTAATGTTTTTAAATTTTCCTTTATAATTAGTTCGTTGCGTTTAATAATTAGCTTTTTTTTCCAAATTTAAGTTGATTTAAAAAAATATTTAAACAATTGAACTACAAGTAATTGACAAGAGATGGTGCTCTTTCAAAAATCAAAATTTTCAGTTTTATGTTTGCAGAAAAAATAAAATGTTTTATACGAAGTCAAAGTAGTTCTGTGTGACTCGCCTGTATAAACACAGTCTTGTCACACAAAACGTCACTTTGTCTCCTTATAAAACAACCAACTATACAGGGTGGTTGATTTTTTACTGTCCACCTAATATCTGCTGAAATATTGAAGATACAAATAAAAGTTAAATTAGAAACTTTTCAAACAACACCTCATCTACAAAATAGCGCAAACAATTTTTTTCCATGGCCTACTTGTTTTGCGGAAAAATATGTAACTTTGGTTTTTTAAATAGAACACCCTGTATATTTTTAGAGAATCGTATTCTAAATCAACTTCTCTTTACAACGATGTATCACAACTACCATTTTGCTTTCTAATTATTTCCAATATTTAAAATATGAGTGTTGCAGAAAACATAGTCAAAGAGGGCCAAATATTGTTGAATTCCATGGTGGACAATCTGAACAATAATTATAAATTATAATACATTACGTGTTAAAGTTTGTTCCGAAATTTCTTAGTTTGTTAATAAGTAAATAAATTAATGTTAATCAAGAGTCACTACAACTTGCTACAACCCTCATATTGTTCCTTTTTTTGAAATATTGGGCATAATTATTAGAAAGCAAAATGGTACTTGTGATATTCTAAATCAATTTCTCTTTACACCGATGTATCACAAGTACCATTTTGCTTTCGAATAATTATGCCCAATATTTCAAAAAAAGGAACAATATGAGGGTTGTAGTGACTCTTGATTAACATTAATTTATTTACTTATTAACAAACTAAGAAATTTCGGAACAAACTTTAACACGTAATGTATTATAATTTATAATTATTGTTCAGATTGTCCACCATGGAATTCAACAATTTTTGGCCCTCTTTGACTATGTTTTCTGCAACACTCATATTTTAAATGGAAATAATTAGAAAGCAAAATGGTACTTGTGATACATCGGTGTAAAGAGAAATTGATTTAGAATATGATTCTCTAAAAATATACAGGGTGTTCTATTTAAAAAACCAAAGTTATATATTTTCCCGCCAAACAAGTAGGCCATGGAAAAAAATTGTTTGCGCTATTTTGTAGATGAGGTGTTGTTTGAAAAGTTTCTAATTTAACTTTTATTTGTATCTTCAATATTTCAGCAGATATTAGGTGGATAGTAAAAAATCAACCACCCTGTATATGGACCATTTCTCGGTGTTTAGAGCCCCCCTGACTCTTTTGTCTCTCTTTGTCATTTGTACAGAGGCCGTGTGTCTGCAGATCTGCCGGTATATCTGTCTGTTACACCTCTGAACCTATTTTGATAAAATTTGATTTTAACCACTTTTGGAAACGTTACAGACCGGTTATGCAGGACCGGAGTTATGATTTTTTTAATGTTAAAAGTTCAAAAATCCCTCATCTCTCTGATACCCAACACTTTATACTTTACATCCGGTTTAACCGGAAATGGGAATACTACGCCTGAAAAGTGACATGACATCGCAGTTCTCTAGCGAATTCACAATTCATAATACTAGATTATAAACGCGCGCTACCTTCTATCTATCTGTTTATGCCTCTTCTATTTATAAATATCATCTCATATTATGTCATATCGTCTCATCTGTTCAACCAAAGCCTATACAGTGTAAGACGTCGCGCTAGTCACTGCAAGTATTTTTCGAGTGAATAAGATAGCTTGTCGAGGTGGGAGCAAAGAAGAAAGGGATAAAAGAAGCATACCCTTCGAAGGATTTTAAGCGATTTTGACCTGTGAAAAGCCTTTCACATTTTTTAATACACGTTTCGGTAGTCTCTTACTGTATGGTCTTTGGTCAAACTCATCTGACAATCTCATATTATGTCACATCGTTTCATCTGTAAGTAAGTCTCATCTGTCAATCTCATCTATCATTTGTCATCTCATCCTATCTACCAAACTCATCTGCGAGATGAGATGACATGACATGACAGAAGGAATGATTCATGGAATGTCAGATGATAATACAGATGGAATGACAGATGACCTCCTGTCATATGAAATCACATGACATGACAGATGATCCCCCCCCCCATGGTGACAGATTGACATAGTAGCTGCTCTCTTTCATCACGAAAATTGTGATCCAAACGCGTTTGGATCACGGATTCACTAATAATGGGCCAATATACGTAGTTACTTAGAATCATGATTCAAAGTTGTTTAGCGAAAGAAAGCGGCTATAGTAACTACGGTGGCAGATTATCCCCACTTTCCCATCTCTCAAAACCAATCTCTGATCACATATGAGATGACATAATAAAGGTTGACAGATGGAATGATAAGTAACTCCATCTGTCATATGAAATTAACATATGGTGACAGATGACCTTCACATATGTTGAGTGACAGATGAACCCAAATACGACATTGACATATGGTAACAGATTGACATTTGACACACATGGTAACTATGGTGAAAAATTGACATTTGACACATGGTAACTATGGTGACAGACCACGCCCCTTTTCTCTAAAACAATCCCTATCCTACTTCCCCCACTCTCCATTTCTCTAAACCAATCCCTACTCTACTTCCAACACTCTCTTTATCTCTTTTTTTTTATTGTGTGGATTTTTAAGCTGGCCTTACATGCCAACTTCTAAAAGCTAGCTTTTTTTTCTAAGCCAATAGAAATCCTGCATTTCCAGCGGCAGAAGCTAGAAAGTTGGTTCAAGTTTAACTTCTAGCGTCTGCCGCTGGAAATGCAAGGTTTCTATTGGCTTAGAAAAAAAAGCTAGCTTTTAGAAGTTGGCATGTAAGGCCAGCTTTAGAGTGATGAAAACTACAAGAAATAACATTTTGATTTTAAGAATTAGAATTAGATCATAAGAATTACAAATTATCTTTACAGAGTATTGGTTGAGATTATATTCAAGTTACTACTATAAATTAATAATTTTACTAGTGTTTACCTTGTCGATATTCAACGAAGTATTATAAGATATTTAAATTTATGAATGCTAGAAAAATGAAATTTAAAAAAATGATTAATGATTATAATGCACCTACAATCTATATCAATAATCGTTTGTAGTGAAATGCACGATATAGGTGTATCAGTCATGGCGGGCTATTCATAATGGGGACGTTAGAAATGAGTAGCAAATTGCGTAATTTATTATTTAAAAAAATATATAAATTTGATAATTTGAAGAAATAAAAATTAATGATGACATATCTGTGGATTGAGAGCTTAGATTTAAAAAAAATCATTAAGATTGATCCAGTAGGAGCTCCTCCGGTAAAGGCTTTGCCTTTTAAATATAGGGATTATAAATTCCGATTATGGATTACATTTTCACATTTTTTCTTACTTTCTTTCTTCCCTCAATCAACTCCAAATAATTCCAAAAAAAATTATCCACATCATAAAAATTTTTTTTTGATAGCGGCCATTACCAACGGGGACGAAGTTTCTTATGTAAAATATACAGTTTTTTTGGATATTACGATATAAAATGTTTTTCTTCGACTAAGTCGTGGTCTAAAAATCTGAAACTTGGTAGATAATATGCTGATGGACAAACAAACTTATAACTGTTGTATTTTACCCTAAAAATATGTATGGGTCATTCCATTTCATCAGAAACTTTTTATAGACAAATAATACCTGCAAAAGCTAGAAATACCCAAGTAATACCGAATAACGTTGACAAACGTCTACAGTGATTTCCTGGGCCCAAAATAGGACATTTGCTCCTCTTGCAATTTTATCAAAAATATATGCATCCCCAAAAAGTTGTAAGCTCTTAAAGTTGGGGTTAAAATTTAAACAATCGCTTTATCTCCAAAAGTACTGTAAATATTTTAATGATTTTTATACAGTAGGCTTATCTTATAAAAGTCATCGTGTGGTAGAAATTTCATGAAAATCGCACCACTAGAACTACCTCTTCAGGGGTGGCGCTAACTTTGAACCCCTAAAATTGGTACTAGTTTTTGCTAAAAAACAATATTTTTATTTTTTTTTGAGTTTGTTTGTCTATCAACAAACCATCTACCAAGTTTCAGATTTTTATACCACGAATTTTACGAAAAAAGATTTTTTATTCCTTTTTTATGCAAAAACCCTGTGTATTTTACATAAGAAACTTCGACCTCGTTGGTAATGGCCGATACCAAAAAAAATTTCTTTATGCTGTGGATAATTTTTTTAAATTATTTGTAGTTTGAAAAAAAAGAAAAAAAATTCACAAGTAGGCCAAATAAGAAGCACCCTAATCCACATTTATGCTTTCGATTGTTTGTAGTTATCTCAGTTAAAATGGTTAAGTCATACAAGAGCCATATCAATTTGATATTAAGCCTATTTTTAAGCTTGATCGGCAATTCGAGCATGCTGGAACTAAACTTAAACAGTGCTAATAACCTAACGTCATTGTTTTAAAACGACTTGTCCTTGCTTGCAGAACAAATTACTTTATTTTCAAAAGCAGACGGGTGTTTCATTAAGCTCTTTAAAAATGCACTTTTGTTTGTGCACTAGAGTAAGTGTTCGAGCATTTAAAAAATATGCTAATTAGTAAATAGACTTTACTAATTAGCATATTTTTACACAAATACGTACTTTGCCTATACAAATGGCAGGGTTCTTGGCTCTGACTAATTTCATTTCCACTAGAAACACCAATCATTGAAAAATCGAGTTTCAGGTAGTTTTCTTGAAAATATTGAGTATTTTAATAAACTAAAGTCATTTGAAAATATATTTTAAATTTTATAGAAAAACAGTAGGTATATCAAATAGATGTTTTAAATTTAAAATTAAGTATCTCTTATGTTACATTGGACAATATTACTTGAGCTACTTTTTGACTTATTCTCTTACAACCAGTTTTGGAAAATAAATTGTCTGGATGTGGTCCCCATTCAACAAATTCTAAAACTTCACTGAAACGCAATATATTAATAAATTATTACCAGAAGCACAAGCAAAACTTACTTAAGAGCTTGATCGCTTGGATTACTTACTCCTCTTGCCTTAAATTCATTTATTATGCAATAACGAACATGTTCTTCTTGCATTGGTAAAAACGGCACATAGTGATCTATTAAATTACTTTTTATTGTATCGGAGTGATGAAAACCACCTAAAATATAACACTTTAATAAGAATTAAAAAGTAATGATAAATTCGACCTTCTTCATTAAAAGCTCCTCTAGTTATTAAACTTTCAAAATTTTTTAACTTCACATCTTTTCTTAAAATTCCATTTTTCCATAACTCGATAAACTTATCTGTTATTAAGCTTGCTCCAGTGTTTGATAAAAATATAAAAATGGATTGACGATAGTCTACTTTATCAATATTCGGATTATAGTCGAGTAGAGGTTTAATAAAATTTAAAACATTTGAAGGAATTTTCTCTACTTCATCAAATATAAATAGTTGTTTAGGGCATTTACTAACATTCCCTCTAATCCATTCGTATATATTATTCTAAAAGTTTTAATTTATAAGAGAATTACTTTGTGAATTTAACAAACCTGATAGATGGGAGTATTCTCACTTTGTGGAAAATGTATTCTACCGACGAAATGGTGTACGTGCCTACTTTGATCACCTTTGGCGTATAAACTGTTTTTAATAAAATTAGTAACATAATTTTTGCCACCTCCTGGCCAACCATGAAAACTTAATGTTAAAGGTTTTTGTGGAGGATATTTATCATTCCAGTGAGCTCGTAAAGCTGTAACTACTATATCTAAGGCTATGTGTTGGCCATAAACTTTTCTGTCAAGTATTGTTTGTAATCCTAAAGTTTATTGTGTAAGAATTGGTAAAAGATTAATACGTACTAACCGTTAAAATCAGCTGGAATTTCATTACTCGTGCAACATTCTTTAAAATTACAGACTGTGTTTTTGTATACATAGGATCCAATTGATGCACCTATAGCACCGACTGTAAGCAGGTCAAACGAGTAAACACATTTTAAAAAGCTAAAATATAAAATTATAACAAATTTCCAGTTGCAAACTTGCATATTTCTTAGTTTTAAATTTGAAAATGATTTTGAGGTTATATCCAAACTATCACTAGCTATCACTCGTAGAAATTTGGTGTGGAATAAAAGTCTTAAGGTAGAAAATTACTTTAGGGCTTAAAATTGATGACGATATCATTTCATTTTAAATTATCATTATTTTAACGTTTAAAAGTTTGGTTGTTTTTGGTTATGTCATTTTACTTTACTTTGACATTACTATTACTATGCGCATATGCGCATGCGCTATGAATGTCAATTTGCTTGTGTCTTGTGTCACTTGCTTGTGTTCTGTAATTTGTGGAATTTGACGGATAGTTGACGTTATACATTATTTAATAATTAAAGTCATTAATTTATTTTAAATAATTATCGCATAAGTTTGTTGTGTCTAAATTTTTTTATTCTGGCTGTATAACAGGTAATTACTGAATATTCGTACTTTAAAAGTGTTTACTGAAACTAAAAAAGTAAGCCGTCGAGCATTTAAAAACCACGCCCAAAGGTTTTTCTAATTATTATTGAGTTTTTGAAGTCAACCGGTACTAAAAATTTGAATATTGGGTTAATTTGATCGATTTGAGCTTGGTCGGGTGGAAAGTTCAATAAACTTTTATATCTGCAGTGCCCTAGTTCCCAAGGTCATATTAATGGGCTTTTGCAAATTTTTAATTCGCTCAGTTCTCGTTGTAATACCTACCTATCTTGATACCCTTTCGTTATCATTGAACTTAGATTGTATTACGAATCTTTAAAGTGAATCAAAGTGAAAAAAAAATTGTTTTTCGTGTTATAATATTCAATATTTAGTTGGGCAATTGTACCTTCACACCCACAATTATGTCATCTCCAATTTAAACCAATAAATTCTTAACTGTACAATTTCTGTTATTTCGATGCAAATTAAATCTAATCATTACTATTTTTAAATACAGTAATTCGAAATGGAGCAAATTCAGCCTCCGAAAGAAGTTAAAATTCTCGAAACTGCCGAAGATATTCAAGAACGTCGACAACAAGTTTTAACAAGATATGATCATTTCAAAGCCGATGCCCGAGCTAAGCGTGAGAAATTAGAAGACTCGCGTCGTTTTCAATATTTTAGACGTGATGCAGATGAATTGGAATCGTGGATTTTGGAAAAATTACAAGCCGCTTCTGATGAAAGCTACAAAGACCCTACCAACTTGCAGGCTAAAATACAAAAACATCAAGCTTTTGAAGCTGAAGTGTCAGCGCACAGTAATGCTATTGTAGTGTTAGATCGAACCGGTCAAGATATGATCAATCATAATCATTACAAATCAGAAACCATACGCAGACGCTTGGAAGAATTACATAGATTATGGGAGCAATTGCTATCAAAGTTAGCCGAAAAGGGTATGAAATTACAACAGGCTTTGGTTTTGGTACAGTTTTTACGCCATTGTGATGAAGTTATGTTTTGGATTAATGACAAGGGTAGTTTTTTGACCAGTGAGGAGTTTGGGCACGATTTGGAACACGTTGAAGTTCTTCAACGTAAATTTGATGAGTTTCAGAAAGATATGGCTTCACAAGAATATCGTGTTACTGAAGTAAACGAGCTTGCAGATAAGTTGCTTTTGGATGGACATCCGGATCGTGATACAATTGTTAATCGTAAAGAGGTATTTTTCTTATTCTATTTTTATTTAAATTTTATACAATTTGAAAATAATTTTAGGAACTTAATAATGCTTGGTCGCGTTTGAAACAAATGGCTTTGATGAGACAAGATAAACTTTTTGGTGCTCATGAAATTCAACGTTTTAATCGTGATGCAGATGAAACAGTTGCGTGGATTGCTGAAAAAGATGTAGTTTTATCATCTGACGATTATGGCAGAGATTTAGCAAGTGTTCAAACTTTACAACGTAAACACGAAGGTAATGTTATTCACCAAAAGCATTACATTTTTAACTTTCACCAATCCAAGAAAAAGTTGTTATAATCTAGAGAAAAAAATAATAATAATAAAATTTTTTTTGCATTTCTCGACGTTTTGAGTCACGCTAATTCCAAAAATGCAAAAAATTTTTGATTTTTTGTACCAAAATGTCAGGATGTAATCATATTTATTTATTGTGTTTTTATAGGCGTTGAAAGAGACCTAGCAGCTTTAGAAGACAAAGTTTCAACTTTGGGACAAGAAGCTGATCGTTTGTGTGGAATTCATCCTGATCATGCTAACCAAATTCAAGCTAAACGAGCTGAAATTGAAGCTTATTGGCAACATTTAACAACTAAAGCTAAGGTAAATAAATCAACTACTCGATTACAAACCTTAACACTTTGTTTAATAGGAGCGACGTGAGAAGTTGGATGAATCATATTTCCTTCATCGCTTTTTGGCAGATTTTCGTGACTTGGTATTGTGGATTAATGATATGAAAGCTATAATTTCTGCTGATGAGCTAGCAAAAGACGTACCTGGTGCTGAAGCTTTAATAGAACGACACCAAGAACACAAAGGTGAAATCGATGCTCGTGAAGACAGTTTTCTTGCTACTATAGAAGCCGGTAAACAACTTTTGGAAAAAGATCACTACGCTGCTGATGAAATTAAAGATAAGCTGTCACAGCTTTCGTCCGATAAGTCATCTCTACTTGGTAAATAATAAAAGTTACTAAAAATACTGATTTAAAAGAAAAATTTTTTTAGCTTTGTGGGAAGAACGTCGCATTTTATACGAACAGTGCATGGATTTGCAACTATTTTATAGAGATACCGAGCAAGCAGACACTTGGATGGCAAAACAAGAAGCTTTTCTTGCAAATGAAGATTTAGGAGACTCTCTCGATTCGGTAGAAGATTTAATTAAAAAGCACGAAGATTTTGAAAAGTCTTTAGCCGCTCAAGAAGAAAAAATTAAAGTACTTGACGAGTTTGCAACAAAATTAATTGATGGCGAACACTATGCCGCAGACGATGTAGCTCAGAGACGTGCAATGCTTCTAGAGCGTCGTTTAGCTTTGAAAGAAAAATCATCAACAAGAAAAACAATACTAGAAGATGCATACAAATTACAACAGTTTGAAAGAGATTGTGACGAAACCAAAGGGTGGATTAACGAGAAATTAAAATTTGCAACTGACGAAAGCTATTTAGATCCTACCAATTTAGGTGGTAAAGTACAAAAGCATCAAAATTTTGAACAAGAACTTAACGCTAATAAGAGTAGAATGGAAGAAATTACTTCAACTGGACAGGAATTAATTGACGCACAACACTATGCTTCTTGTAAGTACATTTAAAGCTTAATTTTTCAAGCGTTACAATTTTACTTTTACAGCTCGAATCCAACAACGCATGGACGACATTGTTCATTTATGGGAAACGCTTGTTCAAGCTACAGATAAAAAAGGTTCCAAGCTACAAGAAGCAAGCGATCAACAACAGTTTAATAGAACAGTCGAGGATGTAGAACTTTGGTTATCTGAAATTGAAGGTCAACTTATGTCCGAAGATTATGGCAAGGATTTGACATCTGTGCAAAATTTACAAAAGAAACATGCTTTGTTGGAAGCCGACGTAGGTTCACATCAAGATCGAATTGAAGGAATTAAAGCTGCCGCTCAACAATTTGTCGAACGTGGTCATTTTGACTCTGATAATATTGCAAATAAACAAAATGGTCTAACTGGTCGTTATTCATCGTTACAAACACCCATGGCAGTACGCAAACAACGCTTACTTGACTCGTTGCAAGTACAACAATTGTTTAGGGATATTGAAGATGAAGAATCGTGGATTCGTGAAAAAGAGCCAGTTGCAGCTAGCACTAACAGAGGTGAAAATAAACAATTTTTTAATTAATTTCTATTAAAATTTTTATTATAGGTCGGGATTTAATCGGCGTTCAAAATTTAATCAAAAAGCATCAAGCTGTTTTGGCTGAAACTAACAATCACGACAGTCGCATGGCTGCTGTTGTTGATGCCGGGAAACAAATGTTGGAAGACGAACATTTTGCCAGCGATGAAATTCGCAACCGAGTATACACTTTGCAAGATCATTGGGTACAGTTGACAGAAAAGGCCAGACAGGTATATTTTGAATTTATAATTACAATCGCGATTTTAACGATTTTACTTTGCAGCGCAAACAAGATTTAGAAGATTCTTTACAAGCCCATCAATACTATGCCGACGCTAACGAAGCTGAGTCGTGGATGAGAGAAAAAGAACCTATGGTAGCCAACACAGATTATGGTAAAGATGAAGACTCTTCAGAAGCTTTATTAAAAAAACACGAAGCGCTTATGAGCGATCTAATGGCATTTGGAAACACAATTGACGCTTTGAAAGATCAAGCTACAAGTTGCAGAGTAAGTTTTATTTTAACTTTTTCCATTTCAAGAAAAAATTAAATAATCGAAAAAAAAATATATATATATTATTGCATTTCTCGACGTTTTAACTCCCATTGATTCCACAAAAGCAAAAAAAATTTTTTCGTTTGTTTGAACCACATTGCCCCCTCCCCCCCCGAGCAAAAACTACTGAACCGATTTTGATTAAATTTGATTTTAGCCACTTTAAAAATTATTTCATCGGCAAAATAAGCTTATATAAGAAATCTGTACAGGGTGTCCAAAAATAAGATGGTTATTTTGGGCGCATATTTTCAAAGTTGGGCCAAATTCATTTTTACTCGGATATAAGATAGTGCACGTGAGCCCCAATTGAAAAAAAAATTTCAAATTTTTCAATTTGAACTTCAAAAATTCAAAATGGCGGTCAATAGAACGATTGTCCCAATTTGTGTTTTTTTCCTTATAAATTGGCCGGTAATTGTTATTATACCAATTTCAAAAAGGCATTATTTAGCCAAAATACAGGGCTTTTGTTCTAACCAAGTCGATTTTCAAAATTGTTTCAAAATTGCCTACCTTTAAGGGGCCAAAGTAGGTCAAGATTTTGAAATAGATTTTTTCAAAAACTGGACCGGCCGATTTATACATATTTAAATATGTTATAGACAACGTAATTCTCTATCAAAATATAAACTTTTATCAAAATCGCTCGAGCCGTTTTGGAGTAATGATTTTTTGAATGAGAAAACTTCAAAAATCTCAAATTTTTTTTGTAATAGAAATGAAAACTTGAAAAGGGATACATATATCAATCCCATGAATATCTATTATTTGACACTATTTTCGGTTAACAAAACGTTTCCGGTTAAATCAGAAATTACAATAATATCAAAATTTTTAGGAACACTTTGTATATTTTTACATATTTTGAAGGCTAATAAAATTAGCTATTACGCGATACCAAACACTTTATATTTTGACTTCCGGTTTAACCGGAAATGGGATTAAATTTCTTAATTTTAATGGAACACCCTGTATATTTTTCAATATTTTGAAAGCTTGTAAAATTAGCTTTCTGAAGATATAAAATAATATATATTTTGAACCTCAATTTATGCCAAATTTAAAAAAAAAAGAAATTACCTTAGTATTTTAGCCAGTTTATACCTAAAAATTCTACTTACACGCAAAAGTTCCAGGTTCGATCCCCGACGGAAGCAATATTTTTTAAAATTTTTTTACTAATTTTAAATTTTAAGAAATTTGAATTAGCTTACAAGTAGGTGCTATTATAGTGTTTATATTTTAGCAACAAGAACAACCGGTTGTAGATGTAACTGGAAAAGAAGCTGTTGTTGCATTATACGATTACACTGAAAAATCACCACGGGAAGTTTCCATGAAAAAGGGCGATCTCCTTACACTTTTAAATTCAAACAATAAGGTAAGTTGTCATAATTTGAAAATTATACACCATTTTAATCAATTTTCATGTAGGATTGGTGGAAAGTGGAAGTTAACGATCGTCAAGGCTTTGTTCCAGCAGCATATGTTAAAAAAGTTGAAGCCGGACTTACGGCCTCTCAACAGAACTTAGTCGATAATAACTCAATTCCAGCTAGACAAGCACAAATTAATGGCCAATACGACCGTTTACTTGAACTCGCACGAGAACGTCAAAAGAAACTTAACGAAACCGTCAAAGCATACGTTTTGGTAAGAGAAGCAGCAGATTTGCACACTTGGATTAAAGATAAAGAAATGCACGCTCAAGTACAAGATGTTGGTGAGGATTTAGAACAAGTTGAAGTGTTACAAAAGAAATTCGACGATTTCCAAAACGATTTGAAGGCGAACGAAGTTCGTCTAGCAGAAATGAACGAAATAGCTATGCAACTCGTTTCTTTGGGTCAAACTGAAGCGGCACTTAAAATTCAAACGCAAATGGAGGTAAGTTTTTTATTATTCTCAAAAATAAAATAATAAGTTTGACAAATTAGGATTTGAACAATAAATGGACATCGCTTCAACAATTAACTTCAGAACGTGCAACTCAACTTGGTTCAGCTCATGAAGTGCAGCGTTTTACTCGAGATGTAGACGAAACTAAAGATTGGATTCAAGAAAAAGACGAAGCTTTGAATAACGACGACCTCGGTAAAGATTTGCGCAGCGTGCAAGCTTTACAACGTAAACATGAAGGTTTGGAACGTGATTTGGCCGCTCTCGGAGATAAGGTTTGTTTAACTACCACAACAAGTGAAATTTTTTAATTGATTGTTTTGTAGATTAAGCAATTGGATGAAATTGCAAATCGTCTTATGACCACTCATCCAGAATCAGCCGAACAAACGTACACTAAACAAACTGAAATTAACGAGCTTTGGACTCAATTAACAGCTAAAGCTAATAGTCGTAAAGAGAAACTTCTTGATTCGTACGATTTACAAAGATTTTTAAGCGATCATCGTGATTTGTTGTCTTGGATTAATTCGATGCTCGGACTCGTTAGTTCTGAAGAGCTTGCCAGCGATGTTACAGGTGCTGAAGCTTTAATCGAACGTCACCAGGTTCGTACTTTTTATAATTTTATTTGTGACTAAAAAACACGGGATATTTGAAACATTTTTTTAAAAATACACTTTTTTTGAGTTTTGTCTTTTTTATTATTGTATTGTAGAACTACAAAGCTGAAATTGATGCACGAGGCGGAACACTACAGGTACTGCTAAGTGTGTTACCGTTATCACAACTAATATTTTTTGTTGTGTTGTATTCTAACAAAAAAAAATTATGTAGAATTTTTGATCAATCTATAAACACTTTAAAAGTTTTTTAAATTTAACAGTTAATAGTAGATTTATTTATGTAGGAACATCGTGCTGAAATCGACGCAAGAGCTGGAACTTTCCACACTTTGGAACAGTTTGGTCAACAACTACTTTCTTCAAATCATTATGCGAGTCCTGAAATTCAAGAGAAATTAGAACAACTAAATAAGGCTCGAGAAGAACTCGAAAGGTTAGTTTTAAATTTTTCCATTCCAAGAATGGAATTGAAAAAAAATAAAAAAATTTATTATTGCATTTCTTGACGTTTTGAAAATTCCTGATAGTGTAGTCAACGAACCAAAATTTATCCTGATTTTCGGACTTTTTTTGTAACAGCCAGTTTTTTTTCTTAATCAGTCGAAACCATTCCTGTGAGTTTGTGTATAAAATGTCTCAACTCAATTTTGACCGGAAGGCCCTTATTCTTCGACTTTAGTGTAAAAGTTTGACTTTTTCAAGTTTCCGTTTCACTATTTTTTGAATAACTTCGCTTGTATTGGTCGGATCGGGACCAAAAAATTTTCCTTTTGTTTGTAACGAATCTCTCTTTAAAACTACCTGGGTTAAAATTATTTATATTAATTTCCTAACCCAAAAAAAATTCAAAACTGTCGTCATTGGTCGGTTGTAGTTTTTTCTAGAGAACTTGAGTTTTAATTAATGTTATGGTATGAAACTTTAGGAAATTGCAGCTGATATAGTAACAAATCCATATTACAAGTTGGGTCCAAAAATATTAAGAACAACGGCTAAAATTTGCATTTTGATTCAAATTTTCTTTTTCATATTTGTTGTGAGCAATTGGAGGTATCGCAATAATTCTTCTCTTGAAATGTAGGAAATTTAATGCTCTCTCAGATGAAAACAAAAACAATCACATCAGACCATTTTTTCTTCCGATTTCTTTGAAGATAAAAAGAAAATCTTTTAACTGTTTGTCTACAAAACCAATTTTAGTGGTCGAAATTTAATTCTTCTTTTACGTATTTTTGAAAATTAATCATAAAGAACTCCTATAAACTATTTTTTAACATTAAAACTGGTTTTAAAGACAACCATTTCGACCACTAAAATTGGTTTTGTGGGTAAGTAGTAGAAAAATTTTATTTTTCTTTTCAACGAAATCGGAAGAAAACGTGATCTAATGTGATTGTCTTTTGTTTCATCTGAAAGAGCATTAAATTTCCAACATTTCAGGGGAAGAATTATTAAGATACCACCAATTGCTCACAACAAATATGAATTAGAAAATTTGAACCAAAATGCAAATTTTAATCTTTGTTCTCAATATTTTTGGACCCAATTTGCAATATAGATTTGTTACTATATCAGCTACAACTTCCTAAAGTTTCATACCGTAATATTAATTATTACTCGAGTTCTCTATAAAAAACTACGACTCACTAATGATGGCAGTTTTGAATTTTTTTTGGGTTAGGAAATTAGTATAGATTATTTTAACCCAGGCATTTTTAAAAAGAGATTCATTACGAACAAAAGGAAAATTTTTTGGTCCCCATCCGACCAATACAAGCGAAGTTATTAAAAAAATAGTGAAACGGAAACTTGAAAAAGTCAAACTTTTACACTAAAGTCGAAGAACAAGGGCCTTCCGGTCAAAATTGAGTTGAGACATTTTATACACAAACTCACAGGAATAGTTTCGACCGATTAAGGAAAAAAACTGGCTGTTACAAAAAAAGTCCGAAAATCAGGCTAAATTTTGGTTCGTTGACTACACTATGATTCCAAAAATGCAAAAAAAAAATTTTCAATTTTTAAATTTTTCCGGCCCAAGAAAAAGTTGCTATAATCGAGAAAATCAAAAATTTTTTTTCTATTGCATTTCTCGACGTGTTGAGTCCCCCTGATTCCAAAAATACAAAAAAAAAATTTTTGGATTTTTAATTTTTTCTTGGATTGAAAATCTAAAATTTTTTTATTGCATTTCTCGTCCCCCTGATTCCAAAAATGCAAAAAAAAAATTTTCGATTTTTTAATTTTTCCGGCCCAAGAGAGTAGCTAATAATCGAAAAAATAAAAAACAATTTTTCTATTACATTTCTCTACGTTTTGAGCCCCCCCTGATTCCAAAAAGGCAAAAAAAAATTTTTCACTTTTAAATTTTTCCGACCCAAGAAAAATTTGCTATAGGATTATTTTTCTAAGATTGCGATTTTGGCACTTACCGGAGCAAACCTAAAGTTAGTTAGAAATGTGAAAATACTATGCAGTTAGGGACTATTTTAATTTGGCATCTCTGTACAGAGTTGTCACATTACAATTTAATTTCTTTGAAATTCAATGTTTTTTAGCTTGATTTGTTGGTATGTGGCAACCCTGCGCTATCATTATGAAACTTCAAAATCGCAATCTTAGAAAAATAATCCTATATAATCGAAAAAATCAACAAAATTTTTTTATTCAAAGGCGACCAATAGAACGATTGCCCCATTTTGTGGGTTTTCCCTTATAACTTGGCTGGTAATAATTGTTATAAAAATTTCGAAAAGGCATTGTATAGCCTAAATATAGAGCTTTCGTTCTAATCAAGTCGATTTTCAAAATTGTTTAAAAATTGCTTACTTTTAAGGGGCCAAAATCGGTCAAAATTTTAAAATGGATTTTCTCAATATCTGGCCCGGCCGAATTATACATATTTGGATATGCTATAGACAATGTAATTCTCTATCTAACTCTAAAGTTTTAAAGACTTGTATAAGGCGGATTCGGCGTTATGATTTTTTTAATGTCAAAACTTCAAAAATCTCTGATTTCTTTTGTCATAAAAATGAAAACTTGAAAATGGATATATGTATCAATCCTATGAGTACCTATTATTTGACACTATTTTCGGTTAACAAAACGCTTCCAGTTAAACCGGAAATGAAAAAAATATCCCTCTTATGGCCACATCCGTTGTTTTCATCCGAAATTTGTACTTTGTTATAATTATTGTTTTTATTCGAAATTAGAGCATGGATTCAAAGACGCGTACAATTGGATCAGAATCTTGACCTCAATCTCTTCTATCGCGATTGTGAACAAGCCGAAAATTGGATGTCTGACCGTGAAGCTTTCCTAACATCCGAAGAAGTTAATTCTAAAGGCGATAACGTAGAAGCACTCATTAAGAAGCATGAAGATTTTGATAAAGCTATAAATGCACATGTAAGACTAATACTTTAAGTAAACAATAGAGATTAAATATTTGTTTTGAAATTTTAGGAAGAAAAAATTGCAGCTTTACAAGGACTCGCCGATCAATTGATTGGAAATGGTCATTACGCTGGACACGAAATTGATGATAAACGCAATCAAGTTCTCGACAGATGGCGTCATTTAAAAGACGCTTTAATAGAAAAACGTTCAAAACTTGGTGAAAGTCAAACTTTACAACAATTTTCGAGAGATGCCGATGAAATGGAAAATTGGATAGCCGAAAAATTACAACTTGCCACCGAAGAGAGTTATAAAGACCCGGCTAACATTCAATCCAAACATCAGAAACACCAAGCATTTGAAGCCGAATTGGCTGCTAATGCAGATAGAATTCAATCTGTTTTGGCCAATGGTGAAAATCTCATCGATAAACGTCAATGTGCCGGTTCAGAAGAAGCCGTACGTAGACGGCTCGAGTCGATTGCCGACCAATGGGAATTCTTAACACAAAAAACCACCGAAAAATCGATGAAACTCAAAGAAGCAAATAAACAACGTACTTACATTGCTGCTGTTAAAGATCTCGACTTTTGGTTAGGCGAAGTTGAAAGTTTGTTAACTAGCGAAGACGCCGGCAAAGATTTAGCATCTGTTCAGAACTTAATGAAGAAACATCAGCTAGTCGAAGCTGACATACAAGCTCACGATGATCGTATCAAAGACATGAACGAGCAAGCAGACTCTCTTATCGAAAGTGATCAATTCGACACTGCAAACATACAAGAAAAACGTCATTCAATTAACGAACGATACGAACGCATCAAAAATTTAGGTGCTCATCGTCAAGCTAGGCTTAACGAAGCTAACACCCTCCATCAATTTTTCAGAGATATTGCCGATGAAGAATCTTGGATTAAGTAAGTTTTAAAAAATTTCTATTCGATCGATTTTAATACTTTTTTTTAGGGAGAAAAAGCTATTGGTGGGATCAGACGATTATGGGCGTGATCTCACAGGTGTTCAAAATCTTAAAAAGAAACACAAGCGTTTAGAAGCCGAATTAGGCTCGCACGAACCTGCTATTCAAGCAGTACAAGAAGCTGGTGAAAAACTCATGGATGTTTCAAATGTGGGAATTCTTCAAATCGAGCAACGTTTGAAAGCTCTCAATCAAGCTTGGGCAGAATTAAAGCAGTTGGCTGCCACTAGAGGACAAAAATTAGACGAATCACTAACTTATCAACAGTTTCTTGCTAAAGTTGAAGAAGAAGAAGCTTGGATTAGCGAAAAGCAACAATTGCTTAGTGTGGAAGATTATGGCGATACTATGGCTGCTGTACAAGGCTTGTTGAAAAAACACGATACTTTTGAAATGGACTTCCAGGCTCATCGTGACCGTTGCAAGGATATCGACGAAATGGGACAAAAATTAGTTGCCGAAGAGAATCATCATACGGAAAGCATAAATCAACGTTGTCAACAACTTCAGACTAAGCTTAATAATTTAGCCGCTTTGGCCGCTAAACGCAAAGCTAAACTTGTCGATAATTCTGCTTACTTACAATTTATGTGGAAAGCTGATGTTGTTGAAAGTTGGATTGCCGACAAAGAAAGTCATGTTAAAAGTGAAGAATTTGGACGTGATTTGTCATCTGTTCAAACTTTATTAACTAAACAAGATACATTTGACGCAGGTAAGAAAATGTTGATTGTTAACTTTTTCCAGTCCAACAAAAAGTTGTTATAATGAAGAAAAAAATTAATAATAACTTTTTTTTGCATTTCTCGACGTTTTGATTCCAAAAGTGCAAAAAAATTTTTCGATTTTTTGAACTGAAATGTCCGTCTGTCTATGTGTTAAAGCTGTGGGGCAAAAACTACTGAACCGATTTTGATGAAATTTCATTATAGCCACTTTAAAATTATTTTATTGGCAAACTAAGCTTTTATAAGAAATCTATACAGAGTGTCCAAAAATAAGGTTGTTATTTTGGGCGCATATTTGCAAATTTGGGTCAAATTCAATTTTACTTAGCTATAAGATAGTACATCTGAGCCTCAATTGAAAAATAAAATTTCAAATTTTTTAATTCAGAATGGCGGCTAATAGAACGATTGTCCCATTTTGTGGTTTTTCTCTTATCACTTGGCCGGTAATTATTATTATAAAAATTTAAAAATGGAATTTTACAGCCAAAATATAGGCCTTTCGTCCTAAACTAGTTGATTTTCAAAATTGTTTTAAAACTGCCTACCTTTAAGGGACCAAAGTAGCTCAAAATTTTGAAATGGATTTTCTCGAAATTTCCTCTGCCATATTTTTTCTTTTTTGGATATGTTACAGGCAACGTAATTCTCTATCGAAATATAAGTTTTAATCAAAATCGCTCGGGCCGTTTTGGAGTAATAATTTTTTGAATGTCAAAACTTCAAAAATCGCTTAATTTTTTTTATAATAAAAATGAAAACTTGAAAATGGACATATGTGTCAATCCCATGAATATCTATTATTTGACACTATTTTCGGTTAACAAAACGCTTCCGGTTAAACCGGAAATTACAAAAATATAAAAATTTTTAGGAACACCTTGTATATTTTTATATATTTTGAAAGCTCGTAAAATTAGCTATTACACGATACCAAACACTTTATATTTTGACTTCCAGTTTAACCGGAAATGGGATCAAATTTTTTAATTTGATTAGAACACCCTGTATATTTTTCGGAAGCAATTTTTAAACAAATTGTTTTTTTTAATTTTTTAATATGTAATTTACATTAACATAAAAATAAATTTAATACAAAATTACCAGATTTGACGGACGGAAAAAGTTCTTCGTATGGCCACATCCTCTGTTTTTGAGTTGTACCCTTTACATTTCTTTTTCATTTTAGGTTTAACCGCTTTTGAACACGAGGGAATTCAAAACATAACAGCCTTAAAAGATCAACTTGTTGCTGCTCATCACGACCAAACACCAGCAATTACACAACGTCATTCAGATGTCATTTCTAGGTAAGTTACTTTGTTACTCGATTAGAAATTAAAATTTTATTCACAAATACTTTTTTATAGATGGCAAAAATTGTTAAACGATTCAGACGCACGCAAACAACGTCTACTACATATGCAAGACCAGTTCAGACAAATAGAAGAATTATTCCTTACATTTGCAAAGAAAGCTTCTGCATTTAACTCCTGGTTTGAAAACGCCGAAGAAGATTTAACTGATCCAGTTCGATGTAACTCGATTGAAGAAATCCGTGCCTTACGTGAAGCTCACGCTCAGTTCCAAGCATCGTTATCTAGCGCACAAGCTGATTTTGAGTCACTCGCAGCTTTGGATCAACAAATTAAGAGTTTCAATGTTGGACCAAACCCTTACACTTGGTTTAATATGGAAGCTTTGGAAGAAACGTGGAGAAATCTGCAGAAAATTATTGCCGAACGTGATGTCGAACTTACTAAAGAAGCACAAAGACAGGAAGAAAATGATAAATTGAGAAAAGAATTTGCTAAACACGCTAATGCATTCCATCAATGGCTTACAGAAACTCGGTTTGTTAAAAGACCTTTTATCGTTTAATATTTACTCACGTTTAATAATATTTATAGCACATCGATGATGGAAGGCTCGGGTTCTTTAGAACAGCAACTTGAAGCTACAAAACGTAAAGCCGCCGAAGTTAGAGCTAGAAGATCTGATCTTAAGAAAATTGAAGACCTCGGTGCTATTTTAGAAGAGCATCTTATTTTAGATAATCGATATACCGAACATTCCACTGTTGGTTTAGCTCAACAGTGGGATCAATTAGACCAATTGGGAATGCGTATGCAGCACAATCTCGAGCAACAAATTCAAGCCAGAAATCAATCGGGTATTTCAAATTCCACATTGTGTCGTTCTATTTTAATATTTTGTATCGTTACTCAGGTGTAAGTGAAGATGCTCTTAAGGAATTCTCGATGATGTTTAAACATTTCGATAAAGAAAAATCGGGCAAATTAAATCATCAAGAATTTAAATCCTGCTTACGTGCTCTTGGTTATGACCTACCTATGGTGGAAGAAGGACAGCCCGATCCTGAATTTGACGCAATTTTAGGTAAAATTAAAAACTGTTTTTAATGTTGTTTTTTAAAACTTTATTTATAGATGTGGTTGATCCAAATCGGGATGGATATGTATCGTTACAAGAATATATGGCATTTATGATTAGTAAAGAAACTGAAAATGTACAGAGTTCAGAAGAAATTGAAAAGGCATTCCGAGCAATTACAGCAGGTGATCGACCATATGTAACAAAAGAAGAATTATATGCTGTAAGGACTCAGCATTTTTAAAAACTTCATCAACTAATGCAACTTTTTACAGAACCTTACAAAAGAAATGGCGGATTATTGTGTGGCTCGAATGAAACCGTACGTAGATCCAAAAACAGAAAGGTCAATCACGGGAGCGCTGGATTATATAGAATTTACGAGAACTTTATTTCAAAATTGAAAAATATATTAATATAGCTTTTTGCTTTTTAGGTGTCTTTTAGCTGTAAGCATTTGGAAAGTAGATCAATTTTATCTCAAATTTAACAATGTCTTGAGTAAAAATATTTATTTTCATTAATTAAGTTTTTGCTACGTTTATTACAATTAATTTTTAACTACCTTATGCATAAACGGTTAAACACTGCATGCTTGCAAAATGTATTACTATTTTCTGAGTAAAATATAGGTTTTAGGCTGCTATTTGACTACTTTCTTTTGTATGTTATTGCTTTAAATATATAAATTATGAATACAAACTTGTATATTTTATAAACTACCCAAAGACTTTAATAGTAAAGGCAAAGAAAAGTCGGTCAAAGACAAAGTGACGTTTTGTGTGATTGACTGTTTGACTGAAGAGCGAGCGTAGCGAGTGAGTCACACAAAACTACTTTGACTCCGTATTAAAACATTTTATTTTTTCTGCAAACGTAAAACCGGTAAAACTGATCATTTTGATTTTTTGAAGGAGCGCCATCTCTTATCAATTATTTGTAGTTCAATTGTCAAATATTTTTTAAAATTAACTTTAATTTGTAAAAAAAGCTAATTATTAAACGCAACGAACTAATTATAAAGGAAAATTAAAAAAATATATAAATTTTTTACATTACAAATGCTTAGAAAACATTTTTTACGTTATAAAAATAAAAATTAAGTTGGGTTAAGATTTTACTTTGTCTGTCTAGACAGAGAAAAATACTTTGTCTGACAACTTTTCCTGTTTAGACGGGAAAGTGAGTGACAAAAAAAAAAAGTCGACTTTTTTTGACGTTTGAAGAAAAAATAGTAATTTCAATAACATTCCGTAAATAAAAATTTTCTCTAATACCGCTTTTTGCAGCGACATCTATTGTACGTTACAAGAAGATTGTCAACTACAGCAAATTCGAGGATTTTCGGCGTTTTAAATTGTAAAATTATTAGTGAATTATTGTTCGTTTAGTTTATGAAGAACTTTTGAAATAATAGTTTAAGGTTTTTGATGATAATATAAAATATGGCATTCACTTTTGGTAGTAGTGGTTCCACATTTGGAGCTGCTGCTAATAAACGTAAGTAAAATTTTAAGGTTATGTATAAATATGTATTATTAATATAATTACAAAGTATTATAATTACAGGATTAATTAAATAAGTAAATATATTTTACATGCATTTATTAAATACTTAAAGCTAATATGAGTTTTAGATAACATCGTAGCGATTTTACAATTAATTTTTTTTAAATGTTCTTTTCAATTCAAATTAAGCAACTTCCTTCTATTATTTTTTTATTTAAATCTGTCGAGTCAATTTTTAGAGAAACCTCGTTATCTTCTTGTTGATCTATAGGTTTTTGTGCCATTTGAGTCAAGTCGTAAGTTCCAGTATTATTCTGTGTGTCTTTCTCTTCTAACTGTTGTTGATGTAAATCTCTCGTGTGAAGTTTTAGAGAAACGCCGCTATCTTCTTCTTGATCTATAGGTTTTTGTGCCATTTGAGCATAGTCGAAAAATCCGCCATTCTGTGTGTCTTTCTCTTCTAATTGTTGTTGATGTAAATCTCTCGTGTGAAGTTTTAGAGAAACGTCGCTATCTTCTTCTTGATCTATAGATTTTTGTGCCATTTGAAGTTGGAAGTCGTAAGTTCCACTATTATTCTTTATGTGTTTTCGGTATTTCAAATAAATGATTACCAACAGCACAACGATTAATAATAATATAATTAATATGATCCATAATAAAGCGTATAGACCTTTATTGGAGTTATCGGAAACAAGTTCGTCTTTATTGTATTCATCTTGTTTCAGTGTTGTACTAATAGTATTTTGCACATACGCAGTTGTAGATTCGACTGCATCGACTATTGTGGTAGGAATTGAACGTATAAGATCAGTTGCATTATTTCCATTAAATGATTGAGGCATTGTAGTGGTAGTAATTACTTCCATAACTGGTGTGTTACTGTTTTCCATCGCATTTATACTTGCGTTTAATGCTTGATCTATGGTGTTGTTCATCAAGTTACCCATATCTGTGCCTAGAGATGGTAGGTTGGCCATTGTAGCTGAATTAATACCTCCTTCGAAAGCTCCATCTATCACTCCTGTACTTGAACTGCTTAATGTTCCGTTAAAGTTTGAGTTTAAATTTGTGTCGATTATAGAAGGTAAAGTTGATGCATCTTGAAAGACTTGAGTAATCGATTCCGTACTTAAATCACGTAGTGTTGTGTTCAAGTTTGAACTGAAATCCGTGTTGATTATAGAAGGTAAAGTTTGTGTATTTTGAGAGGCTTGAGTAATCATTTCCGTGCTTGACTTTGTTGTAAATGTGTGGTCTATCACAGGGTATAAATTGGCGTTTTCTTCTACAGCTTGAGTTACAATTTCCGTAGTAGTAGAACTCGTTAAATTGTTGTGTAAATTTGAATCGAGCATTGGATTAGTCGTTGACGAAGTTGTAATATCTTCAAAAGTTTGAGTTGTAATTTGTATAACTTGAGAAGTGACATTGTGAGCTTCTAAACTAATGGGGACTGATGTAGTGTCTGTTTCTGGAACAAAGACGTTGGAAATTGTTGGATTTAGTTCTTGTAATATCGTCGTGATTGTCTTTGGCGTTGGTTGAGGAAATTCAGAAGCTGGGTCATATGGGTCAAAAGTCTAAAATAAAAATGTTTTTAAATATTGTTCTTGATATAACTTTTAAACAAATATTATTTTACCTCTTCATTTTGAAAATGTTTTGTACATTTATATCCACTGCATCCAAATGGATTTCTATTGATGATTCCCATTTAAAAAAATTTAAATCACGTTTTACTTTACGAGCACTTATTAAACACTTCAAATCAGAACTTCTTGTACTGAACTGAATTATTTTATTTCGTTATTTTATACTTATAGTAGTTTTGATGTACTTATCTGATGAACTTGCATTTTGTTGCGAATTTTCCTGATTTTTCATACTTTCGTCTCTTGTGGTTTCCTGTGGGTTTAGATTATGTTGGTAAATTGTCCAAGATTTAAATTTTTTTATCTATAGTTCTCCAAACTGCAGATAAGTTTTTGGTTTTTATCGTTGCAAAAATTTTTTGATTATTAAATGGGAATTTACTAATAAATACATACTTATTGCAAAATTAAAACAATTACAATTTTTTAAAATCACATTTTTTCTAAACTTAGCGACAGCTTTTGGCTCTCCTATTCCGTTTGGAGCACCAGCAGCGACTACAGCGTCAACTGGATTTGGTTTTGGTTCGACATTTGGGGCTCAGCCTGCACAACAAGCTGCATTTGGCTCAACTTTTGGTCAGCCTGCAGCAGGTAGCATGGCTCCTTCTTTCGGTAACACATTTGGACAACCTGCTAGTGCGGCGCCAGCTTTTGGGAGTACTTTTGGGACACCCGCAACTGCTGCACCGGCATTTGGTAGCACTTTTGGAACGCCATCGACTGCTGCTCCAGCGTTCGGTAGCACTTTTGGAGCACCCGTAAGCGCAACTGCAACTCCTGCCTTTGGAAGCGCTTTTGGTGCTCCCGCAACATCGGCGCCTGCTTTTGGTAGTACATTTGGTGCTGCTCCAACTAATACAACTTCTGTATTTGGAAGTTCATTTGGAGCTCCAGCTGCAGCTTCAAATCTTTTTGGTGCTACTCCTGCAAAACCAGGTTAATTTATTTAATCATTTAATATTCTTTTATTTACGACCGTTTTTAAAGCACCAAGTTTATTTGGTACAAGTACAACCACTCAAGTACCGAGTTTATTTGGAACTACAACTACTACCACAGCTGCAGCGCCTAGTTTATTTGGAAATCCTCCATCAACAGCGCCGCCTCTATTTGGTTCAACGTTCACCAACACTGCTACAACATCGGCTCCTAACTTATTTGGTACAGGAACCGTAGGCGGATTTGGATTAGGCGCTAGCGCAGCTCCTAGTACAGGTTTCAACCTTTTTGCATCTGCTGCTGCTGCTCCTACAACCACTACGGCACCTTCCCTTTTTAGTGGTTTTGGTAAAACTACAACAACTGCAAGTGGATTTCCTGGTTTCGGAACTACTACACCCGCTTTTACTGGTTTCGGTAATACTGCTACTTCTGCAACAGGTTGGTTTGGTGGTACAAATACACTAGCCACAAATAAACCAATGATGCCAACTGCTATGGGCATTGCACCGCAAACTCAAGATCAACAAATATTTTCATCTATTTATGCTATAAATGTATTTGGAGACGAACGAGATGCAATTTTAAAAAAGTGGAATTTGCTACAAGCTTCCTGGGGTGTCGGAAAAGGATATTATAATGCTAGCCAACCACCTGTAGAATACAACTCAAACAATCCATTTTTTCGTTATAAGTCTATAGGTTATGCTGTGATTCCAGGAGAAGATAATAGTAATGGTTTGATTAAAATGAACATAGGAAAAAAAGAATCTGAACTTAGGTATGTTAGCTCAAAACCTTCTGCAATTTTTTTCACTAATTTATCCCTTTTTATGCAGTAATCAAAAAGAAGCCTTAACTAATGGCCTTCTTGGAATTTTAGGAAATAAACCAAACTTAATGGTTAAAATTGAACATATTAAGTCTATTGGTGACAATCAATGCGAAGTAATGTTTAGTGTCGAAGAAAAAGGAGTAACAGGTTTGACTAGAAAAATTCCTGCTCTTGATTTGAGTGCTTTCTTAAATCAAAGTGTACAAAAACAACAATTATCAAACGTGGGTGTTACTTTTATAGGCGCTTATGTCACTCCCACAAGAACCCAAATCCAAGAATATTTAAAAAGTCCACCTCCAGGTATTGAATTACAGTACTGGCAGGCGGCACAGATAAATAATCCTAATCCAAGAAAGTTCATACCTATTGTTGTTAATGGTTTTACCGACTTAAGAAAACGAATGCTTTGTGAACAATACGAATGTAACATACATAGGGAATACTTAAATGTAGTTGGCAAAGAGCTTGTTAATTTAAATAAAAAACATACAAGTTCTCTCGCTAAAATTTCAGAACTTAAACAAAAACACGCTGAGCTGCAACATCGTTTATTAAAGGTTCTGTATAAACATTTAAAAAAAATTATTTTATTTATACTAAATATCAAATTTTAAATATTTCAGATTATTATTAGACAAGAAGGTACGAGAAAATTGGGTATGGCTCTTCAACCCGAAGAAGAAATTTTAAAAGGAAGGTTAGAGCAAGTTATGAATCAAATGTCTTTACCATCACAGTATAAGGTTTGTAATGTTACATGTCAAACTCTTTGTTCGAGTTAAATACTTAAAATTTAAGGGTCAACTTTACGAATTACGTTGTAAAATGAATTTAGATGGAACTCCAACAATACGACCAGCTCAACGTTACGGAATGGATCCACAAGTTCAAGAAGATATTAACCAATTTCTTAAAATGGAACAAAACGGTATTGCTCATCTTATGCAGATAATTAATAAAGATATGCAAAGTTTAAAAATTATTTCTGATGGATTGGAAAAATTGAAAAAAAATTAAGTTGTTATGATGAATGTTGGTGTATATATTTTTTATAAAATTAAATTTAATTTAATAGTAATTTTTTTAACCACGAGAATGTGAGAAGAATAAATTTTGTAGTACTTTTTTAGCGTATTTGGTTGTCCCTTTTGATTTAAGGTTTAAATTCAAGCGTGCATGGTAACTGATGGTAACGCATAATAATGCGTAGTGTGCATTTCATCCGCAAAATTTATATGTATTTTAATGTGACGGCGCTGATGACAGCTCTGTCAAATACTTATAAATTTGAATATTTATCTTTCGCAAATTTAATTTTTTTTCGAAAATTCAAATAATTGGTCCGGTTTTTGTGCATAATGCGCTACTACAGACCAACGTCCATCATTTTCTGCATTGATCTGTATTAAACTCTAAAGAATAATCAAATTGTGTGCATTTTTATAACTTCTTCGGCCGTATTAAGAAAACCACGAGTTCAAAAATTTTCAAAAAATTACAGTATTGCTAGAAACTCGGTTACATTTTGTAGAAATAAATTGAGGAAATTCTGTCCTTTACTTTGGAAATAAATTGCAAAAAACCGCTTTTTTTACCGTTTTCTTGATGTTATCCAAAAACCGCGGGTTGGAGTTTAATGAAAATTACATATGTTGTTTAACAGTAGGTATTACATAACATATATTTTTTTCAAAATTTTTGAACTTGTAGTTCAAAAAACGCAGTGTGAACTTAAACCTTAAGCAAATGATTTTGAGTAACTGTCCGAGTTGATTTTAAAAAATTGATGAAAAGGGTAATTTCCATGCCTGAGGTTAAATAAGTAGGGAAGTTATGTGATACATTACTTCTTTGTTATAAAGATAATTTTTCTTTGATGAATCATAAGTAAATCTAAATTAGTAAACTTATCAAAAATTAGTGGAAATAATTATTAGTACAAATAATTTATACATTCATAAAATTCTTGAGCAGAATTCCGAGATTAGTCGACCTGTTATTTCATATCTTTTGGAGGAAATAATATAAAAAGTTGTTTTCTGAAAAGAAGAAATTAGTTTGAAGCTTTTTTACTGACATTTGACATCAAGATACTGTTAACTATTAAAAAGAGAATACCTCTATAGTGGAATGAAGATATGGATGTTAGCTCCCACTGGCAATTTTATGCCTGAATATAATTGAGGCTATGTCATGAACAACACCTTGTAGTTTTGTCAAACCAACTAGTGCAGGAACATTTAAAAAAAAGGCCTTCTTGCACTTTCACGTTTTCTTACTTAAAATGAGAAATAACTCGAGCTGTAATCGACGGATAGAAAAAAGTTATGATAAGGAATTGTTTGGCATTTAATACCGAAAAATTCTAGCCCAATTGCGAGACTTTTAATACATTTGATTTGCTTAAACACCTTCCCGAAGTTAAGAAGTTGTCAAAAAATGTTTTCTTCATTTATTCTGAAAGAAGTAAGCCAATTTTGCCGATATTGCACAAAAAGACTAATAAAATTAGCCTGCCAAATAGGAGTTTGTAAACTGGATTTCAGCAGCTACATTACGAATTTCTGAACAATTTGTTGAAAGTTCTTCCATTTTATGAGAGCTCATAGAATTCGAATAATTTTTTTTTTTAAATCTCCTTTTTACTGCCCTATTTGATGAATTAAAAAAGAATTTCTTCTGTCGTTATTTACAATGTTTTTTTGGCATTTCCGTGATTATTTTTCTTTATAAAAACTGTTCTCTCTCTTCGCATTTGATCTAAAACCAATTTGTATATGCTTAGTAAAAAAGAGTTTCTGAACAAAAGAATTGTTAAATTTGATCAAATAGAAGAGTAGAGAGTTGCATTCACAGATTATAGATTTTTGCATTTTCGTGTTTGCAATTGCAGTGGCCGAACGCCTAACTTTTTTTAGGTTATTTTTGGGTCAAATGAAAGGCAGATTTGTAACGATGTGTTTTTCTACACGTGTCAGAGTGTTACGAATCTTTAAGATTCTGCCTCTGATTCT
This sequence comes from Malthinus seriepunctatus, assembly GCA_963924605.1. Taxonomy (NCBI): domain Eukaryota; kingdom Metazoa; phylum Arthropoda; class Insecta; order Coleoptera; family Cantharidae; genus Malthinus; species Malthinus seriepunctatus. Next base: position 27,883,992 of record OZ004601.1, on the reverse strand, counting down.
GGAAAAATTAACATCGTTTTCACGCCCGAGTTTTTTATTAAAAATAGCTCGTACGTAATCCACCAGCAACTATCAGATCATCCGTTTTTTTTGTATCATCTGCGATGCAATGGTATAAATCTTTATCCGACGTTTACCACCTAGCGTAGTGTAAATGCTCGAGGTCGTCCCGCTTAAATTCCATCGCCGGGTGACCATCTGTCACCATGCCATGACCATCTGTCATCCCATATGTCATTTCAGGGATTTATAAAAGTGGGTTCACACTACATGATTTCTCATAGGAGAAGTCATATGACTTCTCCTATGAGAAATTATAGCAAAATAATAAACTCAGTCATAGCAAAATAATAGAGAATTTTCAGAATAAAACTGTTGGTTATTTACCATATTTGGTTATTTACCCCAAATATGGTAAATAACAAACTAACAGTTTTATTCTGAAAATTCTCTATTATTTTTGGTTAATATTTTGCTATGATTTCTCATAGGAGAAGAGGAGAAGTCATATGACATAGTGAACCCACTTTTAAGATGGGGATTGGGTCTAATCTATCACCATAGTTACTATATGTCAATTGTTAATCTGTCACCATAGAGGGGGGAGGGTCATCGGTCATGCTATATGTCAGAGGAGTCATCTGTTGTCCCATAATGTTATTTGATCTGTCTTATCTCCCGTTATCAACTATGTCATTTCATATGCCATCCTATCTTACAGATGAGTTTGACAGTGATAGGATCAGATGACATAGTAGATTGACAGTTAGATGACAGATTTTAAGTAAAATACCTTTTGGTGGTTTTAAAGGCATTTGAAAAATAATCAAATATAAATTTGTTTTAATAAAAACTCAATCATTTGAGCCCCCCTGCCTCGTAGTTGCCTAAAACACCTATTTCGAGTTTTTGAGACCTAAAGATCTTTTTCATACCTAAAATAGAATTTTTATTGCCTAAAAATAGGTTTTTAGTGTATTATTCCAATAACTTCAATAAAAATAAAGATTTAAAAAATAATTGGCCACAAATAAGTTTTTTAGGATTCACATTTTAGTATTTACCTACGTTTAGTCAAGAGATGAAAAAGTATTCAAAGATAAAGTGAAGTTGTGGCTAACGAATCAAAATAGTGATCTATATCACATATTAAGGATGAGATGTTCTGCAAAAGCATGTAGCAAAACTTAAGTTGGATTTTTAAAGATTTTTTAGTTTTTAGATTTTTTAAGTTGATTTTTTAAAAAATTTAACTATTTGAATTAAAAGGGATCATGCATGCTGGGATGCTGGCCGTTAACTTAAGCTTTAACCTTGAGTTGACTATAGGAAACCAATGCAACGTTTCAAAGTTAAAGCACGTTAAAGCTTAAGTTAACGGCCAGCATGCGTGATCCCTAAGATTTAAGGACCTAAAAGCCCTTTTGAGTGACCTAAAAAAAATTTTACCACTTTTTATTTGCCTAAACAGCCCATTTTTAAAACCTATTTTCGATTTTTAAGAACCTAAAAGTCCGGTCTCCAATTATGACATAATATTAGACTGACAGATGATATTCATGGATGTTCATGGATAGAAGAAGAATAAATAGACAGAGAAAAGGTAGCGCGCGTTCATGATCTAGTCCTTTTAAAAAATAAAATTGTTCAGAGGAAGGATAGTTGGTATTGAGTTTCAATTAGCGTTAGCGTAAACAATTTATTTTTTTGTATGATATGTTCAAAAAGAGGCTGAAAGATCACAGTGGGATGAGTGGGATAACCAAGGGAAGATTATATCGATAATGGATAATATCAAAAGATTGTACACTTTAGAAATCTCAGAACAGTTGCTGCCAAAAGATTGAAGTCTCTGTGAAGCCAAAGTGGGACGAGAATTGGATGATATCATAAAATAGTTAATATCAATTTGACAGCTCATTAGCAGCCTTTTCGTTCAATTGACCCTCGCATGTTTTCATAGCAAAAATTTGAAATTTAGAAAAATGCAATTAAAAATGATAAATTAATTAATTCCTTTAATAGTTATACTTATGTCGCAAATTGAAACCATTTAGTTCTAAGATTTATCTCAATGAAAAAAAGAGTTAAGAAACAACACAGTTTAATAATTACTATACATAATACAAAAATTTATAAAAATAATAATAAATAGGTAACTTAAATTAATAATATTGCAACTCAATTATGGCGTGTACTTAAATCTAAGGGTAAATCAATATCCATTTGTTCTTCTATCAACTCATACGGTTTGAATATCTTTGGTTCGGGAATTAAAGGATGTACCAATTTGTCCCATTTTGATATACTCTTATTATTTAAATCGACAAACGCGTCGTATTTTAATAAGGTATTATTGCCCTTACAACAGGTGTGTGTGCAAGTGCAGTTTTCGATAGGACTCATTGGGGTTATAAGTGAAGGTTTTATTTGTGAATCTACGACTATGGGTTTATCATTTGTTAAGGAAGGTGTGACGGGTTCGTTTACGTAATGTTTGTATGTTTTTATGTGTTTTCTAAGACTGCTCGGATCGGTGTAACGTTTGGGACAGCCTGGAATTTTGCACTGGTACGGTTTGTCTACTTGGTGTGTTCTCGTGTGTTTAAAACGATCGCTCGAATTTGAATACGCTTTTAGGCAACCTGGAACTGGACACGTGTATGGTTTTTCACCGCTGTGCGAACGCGAGTGTATTTTTAAATTTTCGGCTCTTGAAAATGCTTTGTCGCATTGACAGCATTGGTGAGGTTTTTCGTTGGTGTGTGTTCGGACGTGAACTAGCATTTTGTATCTGTTAAAAAAATGTTTTATGAGTATTTGGATATTTTTTGAGTGTCATTATCTTACCTAGCGTTAAAACCTTTGTTGTTTCTCAAACATCCTTCCCAACCGCAATAGAACAAACCGCCAGGGCCGCTCGATGCGTGGATTTGGCTTACGTGAGTTGAAAGTTGGTCTAAAGACTCGAACATAATACCACACGAAATCCAACAACACTGTATATTTTCTTCTTTACGGTGCGGATTTTTGGTGTCGCTTATTCCTTTTATTTCTTTTGGAAAGACATCCAAGCTTGAAACGGAATTTTCGCTATCGCTCTGTAATAAAAAAATTTTGTAAGCACTAGTTTTTTGAATTTTGGAATTATTCGTACCTGTGATCCGTTTGGAGAATTTGGCATCATAAAATCTTCTTGTCTTGGAGATGACGACAAGTTTTGAAACCTATTAAAATAGGAAAAACTTGTCGATTGTGGGATCGGAATTGGAGAACTTGGTTGATAATAGTGAATCGGATTTCCTTCCAACATCCTGTGATTGTAAACAATCATTTTGTTAGTATAAAAAGTGGAGACGGTTTTTAAAAAAAAGTAGAAACGTTCAGTTTGAAGAATGAAGTAAAACTAAAGCTGTTTGCTAAAAGTGGCACTTTTAATGATTTGTTAATTCGTGTCATCTTTATCTAGTACATGAACAATAATTCGTAACTTACTTCATTTAATTTTAAGATTAGAAATTATTTCAACATAAGATTTCGTCCTTCTTCATTTCAGTCAGATTGTTATAATTGTGTCTTTATTTAATTTTAATCGTTGGGGGCAAGTGGATTATGTTCATAAGGAAAGAAAGTCGTTTTAAAGTCAACAGATTCTAGTAAATTCCAGTTTTTAATTTTTATGGTCAATGGGGCGATTGATAACCGATGTTATCATAGTATTTCTTGCTATTAAACTGGTTTTTAGTGGTTATGATTAAAATCGTAGCAAGTTAAATGACTTTACAATTGCCCTCGTTGTAATTTTTAAGAAGTTTTGCTATTTTAAGATATTTGATTTTGAGATATTGACAATATTGTCTGATATTTTGTACCTATATTAGAAGTGGCAATACACAATGCTTTTTGAACTTTATTTTTTTCGTCATTATTATTGTCTGGAGATAAAATTCAAGGATATTATTTTACTATAGCTCCAAGAGGAACGTATTTTGTTTATCTGTTTTTGTTTAATTTATTAAAATTATACATTGGGGAATGTACAACAAATAATACTTATATGTAAGAATGAGAAAAACGGCTAATTCCCCAATTATGTTTACTATGTATACCTATTTATTTCTCTTCTGAATGGTAAAAGAGAACTTACAAAGCTGAGACCAAAAATACTTCAGAAATATCTTCAATTTCTCATTCGAATTATCGAACATAATTTCAATTTGTAGATCCATCGAAACAAAGACCCTGGATTAAGAATGTATATTCTGCCACATTCTACCATGGTATATATGAAGTATACATTGATTCTACCTTATAATACGTCTAAGGCCTTCTCGATGCCATCATATTTTGATCAGTCGTATAAACTAATTCTGAATGCCAGTCGGCTGACAAACAGCAGTTTCAAGTGTAAAATAACAAAGTACTTGTGAGATTTTTCAGTTATTTGGCTCTCCTAGTGAGATTCTACTAACCGATATTTGGGACGTTCAAGTTCCATTTACCCTATTAAAAATCATAATTATTGTCATGAGGTCAACCACAGTTTTGAATTTGTACATTGACTGCAGTTGACTGCCTATGACTGCATATGGTATGACTGCAGATGACTACCGTTGACAATTCAATTTTTGTACATTGACACATTGACTGCAGAGAGTGGATAACCCTTCGGTTATAACGCTAATCACTATCACTATCATGTGATATTATTGAAGATGTAATGAAGATCTTCTAGAAAACTGGTCAACTTTTTTAGATAGCGCAGTGTTGTTACTTCTTAATTTGTTACTAAGACACAATTCAATTTTGTATTTTTAAAAAGTTTCAATTCTGTTTTGAATATATTTTTTATTTTAGCTCTTATCAATACGTGTTTGGATATTTAGAAATTATAGAATTGAGAATAGTAATACAGTGCCTTCGTAAATATCATCAACCCATATGACCAACCACCACATGGCAACCACCAACCACGAACCTTGGTGATTGGTGGTAGTGGTGGTCTGATAATATAGCAAATTCCTCACGATATTATTTACGAAGGTAGGTACTTTACTGATTTGAGAACTTTAAGATGCCGTAATTTTTAAACTTTGACCATTTTTAAGGAAATGAGGCAACTTCGAAATTACTGATTTTGTTTGATTAAAATTTGATATAGCATAACGGCATTTATCTAAATTAAATAAAAGATAACATAGTGTGCCATGAAATTTCTAAATCACAATACGATCAAGCAGGACGTTACCAATCAATTATTTATCGGTTTACTGATTTTATTGTTTCAAAAACTATTTCTATTAAATTTCATGGCACAGTTTTTTTATTAGATAGTCATAATTTTTTCATGCCGCTTCATGTACAGTCAGCCTCACAATTATTGGACGCCAGGGTGGTTATTAGTAGAGCCCGGATTTATATGCATTTATTATTTCAAAATAAACGCTTAAAAAAGCTTTAAAAAAGTTTTAAAAAGTCGAAAACAAGCTCTTAAAAAGCACTAAAAACCCAAAACTGATCATCAAAATTTTATTTTTATTCAAAATTTGAATTATCATTTTGAAAGAAAATTAATTATCAGTTATAATATAACAAGACCTCATTTTTAAATCGATAAAAAATTGACATTTGCACAAAAGTGCCAAAATGCATGTACATTTATTGAGACCTTTTTGAGCACTATTAATCTGAAAAAAGCTCGAGCGCGCAGCGCGAGGGCTTTTTTCTTGCATTAATAATGCTCAAAAAGATCGAAATAAATTACCTTAGGCATTTTGGCACTTGAGTGCAAATGTCAATTTTTTATCGATTGAAAAATGACGTCGAATTATATTCGATAAGACAATTTTTTTTTAAAAAGGTAACGTGATTATGTACAAAAAAAATTGTCCTATAAAATTATAGATATTTTCCAAATTACTCATTGAAAAAATTGTAGTCTGTTGTAAGCGTATTTCTAAACCGAAAATCTAAAATTCGACAAATCAACAACCAAACAATTGCACCCTGTGTCCAATTGTTATACCCTGTGTATATATGCCCATCATCAGATCATCACCTATCGATCGATCCCTCTTTGTTGCCAACCACGCTTAACAATCACGTTAGAGCCATTTGACATGTACTAAATGTCATACTAAATTTTTAGTACTGAATCGCCGCAAAAGCCCCCCCCCCCCTTGATCTTCAAAATCGTACGTTAAAGCTTCGATTCCTTTTAAAAATGCTTTTGCCCCGATTCAGTCTAAAACTTGAGTATGACCTTTTGTCCATGTCAAATGGCCCTTAGAAACAACATGATGTCATTGAGGTCTTAGAACCGTATGACACCTTTCTGAATTTATTAAGGAATTTCTACGCATGACATACGGTGTCATACGGCTCTTAGGTCTAGACTTCGTAGTTTACAATCTAACAATTCTTGTTTCATTTCTTAATTTTTCCTAGGACGGTAGTTACGATTTTTCGAAAATCAAATGGAAAGATATTAGCGATAAAGTTAAATTTAAAAAAGTCGCATGTTTAATTCTAATAATTTAATCACTGCCTCCTACATTACGTGAACAGATCGTGGTCACTTGATTTTGAAATAATTACAATATTTTCAGTACCTAATTTAAAACAAATTTACATTTAGTTGCTAAGTAGTACCATAATTCATACTATTTATACAAGATCGGTCATTTACTTTAGGCCGGTCACATACTTATACGACTTTTGTTGACAACACGTCGCCGACATGTCTTCTCAAATTGCAACACTTGCATTTTTATGTAGACTCACACATTCATCAAACACGTCGCAAACAAGATAAAACGTGTCGTAAACAAATTTCATACGACCGTGCATGTTCCAATTTCAAACGACATTTGTTGCTTGAACTGTGAATAAGTAATTATTTGTTATTAATTTTGTCTATAAATTTTCTTCCTTTTTGTTAAAAATGGAAGCAAGTGCTGATTCTTTTGCATCTAACATCAAGTTTGTGCAAATAGTAGAAAAATAGAACAACCTAAATTTTTCTGCGTCTATAAGCATTTCATTACTGGTGCAACTTGTAACTATGCTTCTATGCAGATTGGCAGAACTGTATGGGTGCACCCAGTATTTTCGCTTTTTCTTTTTTCTTCGCTGTAATAATACCGTAAGTATTAATGCATCTTCATCTGACGACATATCGTGTCGAACTGGTGTGCGAGTACAAAGGTTTTGTCTACAACATTTTGTTTGCGACGAGCATCCAACACACGTCGTAAACAAAATTCATTCGACATGTCGTATAAGTATGTGACCGGCCTTACGTCGATTATTATATCAAACAAAATTTTGAAATTTCATTCAGTAAAATCAAGAGGGGAAATTAATCCAACTGGTGGTCCCCTATTTTTAATTAGGTCCATTTCCCCTTCTAATTACTACTCGGGCCCCTATTATTAATTACGATAACTTCTTTATTTTTGCAAAAATATTTAAAAATATCACCACGTCTAAATTTTTTTTCTATTATCTAATTACGATTGTACATATTTTTAAGTAAATAATTTAGGAAAATATGCTTAATAATTACATTTTGACGTAATTAAAATTTTACATTATGGAAATAATTTAGAACTTTGGCATTTTATGTAAGATAAAAAATAAATAAAACGCGATTATTTCTGGTCAAGTTGCTATAAATTGCACCAAATTAGTTCAATAAAATTATGATATCAATAACCAGTATTTATGTTATGTTTAAATCAAAGTTCAAATGTCAAATAAGTAAATAAGTTATGAGCCAGTTTAAATGATTTAATTTACCCGGATTTAATGGTATAAAATTGTGCAATAAATAAAAAAAAAGACGTTATTAATAAGCCATATTGTATTGTCTACGTTTAGACATCATTATCGTTAAACCTTAAAGAACACCCAGTATACTTCAAGACTTTCAATTTTATTTTAAAATAATCAAATTATTTATTTGCGTGTCTATTGACGCACATTAATCAATCAAAAATGGTAATATTCCATTTTTCTTTTGTTTATATATCAGTATCAAATTGTTTTTACTAATAATAATTGTTATTATTATTGGGGTGGTCGAACTAACCAAAAAATATTTACACCAACGACCCTGGATTAAAATTTAAAAGAAATTAGAATTTATTTTTTTAATTTGAGACTTTATACTTTTTGTCCCCCTGTACATTTTATAGGTCAAGTATGTAATGTATGCGTTGACGAAAGATGTTTAAGATATTAAAATTAAACCTGAAGTATTGTTTAACCTAGCTACTGCAACACAGATCCCTGATGGCGAACAGTAGGGATAAGTTCGCACAGATTTGGCCACGCCCCTTTAATAATTTAAATATGTTGATTACTGCGTTGGTGGGGATAAATACCAATTTAGGTATCTGCGCATTCCCACCGCTCGCCAATATAAATCTGTACACTATATCAAATATCAAATGCACTATAAAGCATTTGTTATACTGATAATATACAGGATGGCGATCAAAAGTTACATGCATTATCATTATTGAGTGATTCGGTTATGGCCTACTTCAAAATGGCGCCACGGTCCATCTCTATAAAATTTCAAACTACGTCTGTGATAAGATATCATTCGAATTGTATCTTTTTTTTTAATATTTATAGATCCGCCCCTGCATATACGAATTAATTGAATCCTCCAATTTATTTATAATAGATTTTCTCAAAGTCTTGGCCCTTATATTTTTTTCCTTTGGTGTACCTTATTAATCGAGACATCATGATTCTTAATTAAACGACACTTGTTTCATTTGGCAAATTTTTGCAGGACCGGAGTTATAATTTTTTAAATAATAAAATTTCAGAAATGGATCTTTCCTTTTATAATTAAATTGAAACTTTGCAAGTAACCGTTTATATTATTTCAATGATTATTTATTATTTGATACTATTTTGGGTTAACAAAACGCTTCCGGTTAAGCCGGAAATCAGAAAAATTTCAGACGTTTATAAAAATACCTTGTATATTTTTTAATATTTCGAAAGTTCGTAAAATTAGTTGTCACATGATAGCAGACACTTCATATTGTAACTTCCGGTTTAGTCGGAAATGATATCAACTTTTTAATTTAAACAGAACACCCTGTATATTTTCAATATACAGTCGAACCCCTATTTGGTGATTTCCTCTATTTAGTGATGTTTTTTCGAGGATCTTGATCTTCAATCTGAATTGCATGTAAAGATGCCTCTAAATTATGATGTTAAATCTCTATTTAGTTATTATTTTATCTAAAAATATTCGACATTAAAAAAATTTTTTTTTTAATTTACTTAAATCAAGCTCGTTTAAGTTGGTTTTTACCCAACAAGGGTTTGGTATTCTTTTACTACAGGTAAATTTGTAAGATAAGAGGATTAAGGTGACCAGATTTTTTGCTGCTTTTGGAGATTTCAATACATTTTGGCTCCTTTCTACTGGCAAAATTTTACCTAATTTGTTCTATTTATTGATTTTTGTGGGAGGTTCTTGATCTTCAAGCTAAATTGCATGTAAAAATATACCTCTAAATTCTAGGTATATTGTGATGTTTTTCTAAAAATTTACCTAAAAATTTTTTAATTTAAATCCAGCACGTCAAAAAGCCAAAAAGGGTTTGGTAGTCTTTTACGCAGGTGAATTTTTTGATAAGAGAGATTAAGATCAGAGGATTAAGAAATTTTACCTAATAATGGGGTACTTAAATAAAACTTTTACTTAAAATTTAAATAAAGTCCCTTAACTTCGGTTTTTCCCATGTCTTAATAAAATATGTATGTAGTTAATTGTTATTATTTATGCAATTTCTATTAATAAAATAATTTTTTAAAGTACCCATTAGGTATGTGTTATTATGATTTTTATTATTTTTCCATATTTTTCGGTTACAAAAATATTATTTAAAATTAATCTTGATGTCAAGAACCCAAGATCTATTGGTTGCATTTTGAACTTGAACCCCCAGCAGAGAGAGACAAATCGCCACTATAAACATATTGACAATTTGTGCTTTTCTGTTGGGAAGGGGGGGGGGGGAGATTAAAGTCGAAAATGTTGGAATTATTAGTTTATAATAATTAGTTAGAATATCTTTTTTTTACTATGGTAATAATAAGGTCGGTTTTCTCAGAGGTTATTATACCCCCCCTCATTTCATATTTGGAAAAAGTAAACAATTTAAAAAATTAGCAAAAAATCAAAAATTTTGTCTTGATTTGATAAATTAGTTTAAAAGTTACAGGGGGGTTATCTACTCGTCTGCTAATTGGAACCACGCTATATACAAATACTTAAATCAACAAATTAACGAGTTATTAATTAAAGTTGTTTATTGGGGAAGACTTTATAGTATGTGCGATGAAACCACGTAATACTAAAAGATATTTTTTTATTCTAAAAATAATATCTCGTATCATTTTATTTTTCCACTTTGTTTAACGTTTTAAAAAAATCACCAGTTTTTAATTAGCTTTATAAGGAAATTGCTGTTATTTTTGCAATTAAGTCCCAAAGTTTAACGTAAGTCCCCAATTTATCTGCTAACGTGGTGTTTAATCATTTCTACTTTGCGGGAGGTCGTGATAAAGTTCGACCTATTGTACTTATTGCAAAACCAGTTTATATTATTTTTTTAAGATTAAAATTAACAAATAACAACCCATCTCTAATTAATTTAATTTAACGCTTACTCACTTTTACGGAGAAACAATACGTTTTTACCACCCGCACTTACAAAATTATTGTTCGAAATAATTTTTTTTAAGTTCCGATAAATAGTAAAATAGTAGTTGGTTATAAACGGGGGGGGGGGGATTTTGTAGCAGTTTCAAACTTTAAAATAGTTTACAATAAATAATTTTGGATTTGGTCCAAATGTTATAATTATCAAAAATTAATTAGGACGCACCGCGATGGACTATTTTTGAACGATTTTGAAGTGAATTTGAATAAATTTAAAAACGTACCAAATTTTCCAAAATTAACACCAATAACACAAACACTAATTATATTATTAAAAGTTTAAAATTTGAAATACAACTGTTTTAGTTGAGTGCAACTATGCGTTATGAATGAGGTACCCTCTCGGAACATTCGACCACAGTGGTGTTACTTTTTTTCAATTCAAATTATAAAAAACATATGTTATAAGAGTAATTCAATTGTATATTTGATGTGTTTTGTATTTTACTATTCTTTAAATTTGTTTCGTCGATTGTGGTGCTATTAAAATGGACCCCATACAAAGAAGCCGATTTAACGGGTGCTTGTCAATATCATTTTTGTATCCTTATTTAAATTATAATAAAAAACAAAGATGGATAGTCTAAAGAGTGTCAAGTTTTAGTTCATTTCAAAGGCCCCCAGCAAGGATTTGTTACTCCGCCTCTACCTAATTGGTTTTTTAATTTTTCTAACTTTAATTCATCAACTTAAATGTGATTTAAATTAAATAATTTGTTTATATTTTATATGCACATGCAGTGATTTTCATTGAATCAGAACAACAGTATTTTTATAATTAATTATTAATTCTGATAACGTGATAACGTTATTATTCAAATATAAAACTCTTTTTTTGGAAAGCAGAAATATGGTGATTAATTTGCAAAAATAATGAATAAATTTTGTATGTTAATTTAATTAAATATTTTTTTTATTATTTTAATAATTTTATGTGACCCTCTAAATGTTTTCACCTGCAGGATTTTTCTGTGTCCCACACGTCAGCATCTTATTAGTAGTCTACGAATGTTAAAAAAAGATTTTTGAATTATAGACCAGAATTTAATGTAAAATGCCGGAATTGTGAATTAGGGCCGTTTTAGATGGACTAAATATCGCACTAACTGTTAGTAACAGAATCAACTCAAGGAGCAAAACAGAGCAAAAGCACGGGAATCTAAGCTTTAACGTCGTACACGGTCATGCGTCAAAATTTCAACGCACCACATTAAAGCTTAAATTCCCGTGCTTTTACTTTTACTTTTAGTTACTATACTATAGTATACTATACTATACTATAGTAGGATACAGAACATCCAAAATGGCCCTTAGATAAGAAACCGTAATGAACTCTAATATACTAAAAAATAAGTCACAATGCTATGGAAGGAAGCATCTGTAATCCCCGTCTACACCTACTGTGGCTTTAAAGATTTGAAACCGATAGGCATTTTATGACTTTATGTTGTCAAAGTCAAAGGTGTTCGAGAAAATCATTCATTTAAATACTGAAACTGATGATCTGATGAACAATTTTAATCTTATTCCATCAACTCAATCTAATTTTTCAACTATTCTGTAGTCGATGATCTGCTCATAGCTATGGGAATGAGGGATTGGGTTCTAGTTCTATATTCGACACTGTTCGTCATAGGGGTTTGTTCTCTATCTTCCAGAATCTGGGTTTTAATGCTAATGGTAAATTAATAAAAAACTCTTTCCACAATAGTTCACAATAAATGGATGTAGGTTCAGACCATTCACATTATAAATCTTCTCAAGAGGAGTTCTGCAAGGTGTCCCTCTTCTTTAGCTCATACTTTTCAGGTTTCATTCATATCTTAAATTCTGTATACTAAGTTCAACCACTTGCGTTAAGCAAAAAAACTTTTTTCATTGACAAATTGAAATTGAAAAATGCTAAAAAGGTACCTAGGAACGACGGTGAAGCCCCTAAGTTCGAAATTTGTGATGTCACACAATTATGACTTCGTTAACTTCATAAGCTTCACGATTTTCCCTCTTTGCTTAGTGATATAATTTCTAAACTGCTGTTGAACTAATTGCTGACTCGTGAGCTATCTTGAGTCTCACGTGAAAGTGACATAATGTAATAAACCTACATACATAGTAGGATTAGGATTAGGATTATGATTGTTAGGGTGGAGGGTAAACCGAGGTTTACGCGCACTTAGGCCGCTTAATCGGGCCCATTGTGCTGCCTCCCTTTAACAACCCCTTCTGACCCTTCAGTCCTTGATCCATCCCAACATTTGGATGAATCCAAGGATACTGGAGGGCGAAGTGTCGCTGATACTGGGGCTCCTCTACATCTGGGGCTGTCAGCAACACCCATTCTGTATAGATTCTTGTTACATACATAGTAATCGAACAGTGAACTGTTTTATCGGCCTTATGCAAATATCACTTTGACGTGAACCCAAGATGACTGATGAGTCAACTGCTTTTTCTCTATAAAACCACGATTTATCTAAAAATGCGTTTTTGACACTTAGCGGAGCAAACCCAGTGACGACGCCACGTGGGGGGCAAGGGGGGCGATAGCCCCCCTTGAAAACACGGCTGCCCCCCCAATAAATGTTGACCTGGTACATAGAATTAAAATTTTTGTTTAAAAATGGTTCCAATTCGGCAAAATGTTAATTATAGGACATCATGTTGAAACTTAAAAGTGCAGACAGCAGCTTTTAAGAATTGCATAACGCTTTACTTCTGAAATTAATCGACCCCGATAAACAATAGAAGCTCATGCTAGAGAAAAGGCGATACAGTGAGCGCCGAAAGTATGTAGAAGAATATAAATATTTCTTTTTTCAATAGGAATATCAAAAAACAGTTGGACACGTCAAATTAATTGATTTAAAAACAAAGATTTTCCAATGATTTTCATTTTTCTATCTTCGAGCAGTACACAAGAAAAGTTTCCAAGGGTGTAGTGATGTAACTATAATGCTGCCGAGGATTCAGTGAAACCAGGCCTGAGTTTTAGGGGCCTGGAACGCCTGGAAGAGCGGACTTTTTGGTAAATTGTAAAAATTTTTATGATTTCATGTATAATGAATGCCTAAAACAATAATAAAATGGTCATATAAATAAATTATTATCAGATAAAGTTTTTTTTGATATAAAAAATCGCTTAATTTCAGAGTACAGAAATCTTAAAAAATTCTTAAAGTTGATCTGAGCTCTTCTGACCTTGAAAATTAAAAAAAAATTGCCTGCGGCGCTTTTAGAGACTCGCAGTTGGCAAATTTCAGGTAGCTCCCCCCTCAAAATTATTCCTTAAGTTCGTCCCTGCCCAAGATATTGATTTTTAAATGAAATGTTTTACACCAAGGAAAGCAATTGTTGTTCGTAAAGAATTGTCGCCCCTCTTAAAACTTTTGAAATTGTGTCTGCCCCCCCAGAAAATATATGCTGGCGTCGTCACTGAGCAAACCTAAAGTTAGTTAGAAATATGAAGAGACAGACAATGCAGTTAGGGACTATTTTAATTTGGCATCCCTGTACTCCTGTAGAGAGTTGTCACATTACAGTTTAATTTGTTTGAAATTTCAAGTTTTTTAGCTCGATTTTTTGGAATGTGGCAACCCTGGGCTGTCATTATGAAACGTCAATTACCTACTATTTTTAAATAAATATCGGTACAAAATTTTTACTTAGGGGTCGTTTATGCTGGGCCGTTAACTTAACTTTAAGCTTTAACCTTGAGTTGACTATAGGGAAACCAATGCTACGTTTCAAGGTTAAAGCTTAAATCTTAAGTTAACGGCCAGCATAAACCAGCCCTTAGTAGTCTTATATCTTCCGAACAGTCCATCACAGCGATGTACGGTTTGAAAATTTGTTCTTAGAATTTTCTGTACTATAATTTTCATTTTTAGTTTAATGCTTTTAGCATTGGGAGACCTCCCTCCTCCCTCCCATGTAGGGGTTCACCGAGGTCCATAAAACACATAAAACATTAATATTATTATTACCTATATTAAAGCTTAATTCTCAGCTATCCGAAACCGTCGTAAACGACGATACGAAAGTTTTCCTATTGGTTGATTTTCGAAATTCCACCAATAGGAAAACTTTCGTATCGTCGTATACGACGGTTTCGGATAGCTGAGAATTAAGCTTAACAGGTTACCTCGGTGAACAAAAGCGCAGCAGTTGCCTTATTTTTCACTAACTAAATTCCATAAGTAGTGACGTCGTTAACTACAGAATTCGTAAGTATGAATTTTGTAATTCAAAGAGATTAATTAAGATTAACTTTGAGTTATAAAATCGGAATATAACCTCAATCGCTAGTTAACCATAATATCGCTCGCTATCGAAAAAGTTAGTGAATCCCTACACTGTACAGCGATTCACTAACTATTTTCGAAAGCGAGCGACGTCGGTCACCATAAAATTCGGTACTAATTCTAAGTTAGAGATTTATGTGGATTAATTATCGTTAAGTACCGAGAAAATTGCGATAAATTAACAATTTTCTATGTACCTAACGATATATTTATCCATATAAATCTCTAACTTTGAATTATAAAATTCATACTTAACGAATTTTATGGTGACCGACGTCGCTCGCTATCGAAAATAGTTAGTGAATCGCACTACTGGTACCAGAACTCCTTCTTCGTCGGCTCAATTTTGTCAACAGAAGATGCTGCAGTCGCCTGTGTCGCGGGATGGTTAATTCCAGAGCTTCGAAGAATCAGTGCCTTCCGGTCAAAATTGGGTTGACACATTTTATACACAAACTTACAGGAATGGTTTCGATCGATTAAGAAGAAAAAATTACTGTTACACAAAAAGTTAAAAAATCAGGATAAATTTTGGTTCGTTGACTACTCTATAACAATAAATGTATTCTATTAACTAAATTAAATAATGAAAGTCAAAAAATACGTCGTTTTCATCTTAGGTAATTTATACATATTAAGGTGGTCACTGCCGGTAAAGAAAAAAAAATTAAGTTTAGAGCTGATGTTGATGTGTCAGTTCTTTTAACAATCGATTTGTACAAAATAATTAAAACACACCTCTTTATCTATAATCCATTTACTATTTATTTGCGCTATGGTTGGCCATGAAATTTTGTTTTTTGGTTTGCCAAAATGAAAAGTTCCTATTAAGTTGATTGACAGCTCTTGACATAAGATAATAAGTGTCAACTAATACAATACTATAACAAACGTAAATGTCAAACAACTATTAATACTTAACCTAACTAATTTTCTTCTAATTTATACCGGGTAGAATCTGTCACCCTAACATGGCCAACCATAGCGCAAATAAATAGTGAACGGATTATATATAAGTACTTGTTGAAAAATTGACATAATTTGAATTTAATCTTTAGTAATAATTGTCACTTTGACGGCTTTGATTTTGACAGAGTATATATTTTTGAAATATAATTTACAATTATTTCATTTTCATTTACAACAAATATTAATGCATCAGTCATCTGAACACGATCATCATAGAAGATTACTATCGAAAAGAGATGCCAGTAAAAATCGAATAGAAGTTTTTAAAAAAGAAATTGTTACCGATTATCATACGATTGAACTAGGTTTGTTTTAGCCATTTAAGTATTTATTTTAAACACTATTAAGTACTGTATTTTAAATTTAGACGAATTATGTAGACGACTCGAAACTGATGCTACTACTGGTCTTACCAAAGCGAAAGCACACGAAATTTTGCTAAGGACGGGACATAATGCTTTAACACCTCCTACCAAAGTTCCTGGTTATAAAAAATTCATAAAAAATTTGTTTGCTGGTAAATTTAAAACTTTTGTAACTTTTATTGCTTTTATTGATAATCAAGGTACAGACTAAAATCGACGAGCAGTTTTCGAACTACTTATACGTGAACAGTTTGCGTCCAATTCGTCCCAACTACATGTCTTGACTTTTGAACAATGAAGTCGTGGTCACAGTGTTGTTGTAGAGCAGCTCGTAATAGTTCATGTTCATGTTGATTGAGTTCCCACTCAACACTCTACTACAGCAGCGTAAACGTCCGCAACACAACTGCTGTTGATGTTATGTTACTGCTCATTGATCGGTTGGGGACACTAGGGGCCGTGGGTCTAAAGGGTCCTATTATACCATGTGTATGATTTTGGCATAATCTCTCTTGTCTTGGAAAACAAAATAAAATCTTAAATGTCAGATTTAGATTCGCTTTAGATTTCATTTTGTTTACCATGGCAAGAGAGATAATGTCAAAATTCAACAATTTTATTTTAAAATTTAAAAAATTCTCCTCATTATTCTTGATGGCACATCACATCTCTCCATGAAGGTTCTATATTTACCCTTTTTCCTTGTGTGGCGATGTTAATAACAATTATTATTTTAGGCTTTTCTAGTCTATTATGGATTGGTGCAGTTTTATGCATAATAGCATTTTTTGTGGAATACTTTGTCGAAGGTACCAAGAATTTCGACGACGCCATTTTAGGAGTAGTCCTCATCTTAGTAGTCTTCTTAACCAGCATTTTCATGTATTATCAACAAAATAAAACTTCTAAGGTGATAATCTCATAATTAATTTGTGTTCGTAATTTTTTTAAACTTTTCAGATTATGGAGAGTTTTGCAACGATGATTCCATTAAAAGCAACAGTTATAAGAGATGGTGAAACTATGACCATATTATCTAAAGATATTGTCGTCGGAGATTTAATAGAAATAAAACTTGGTGATAGAATACCGGCAGATGTTCGCATTATTCACAGTCAAGGTTTGAAGGTTGATAATTCAAGCTTAACAGGTGAACCAGATGCAATACTCCGTACAGCAGAATGTACTAACCCAAATATTTTGGAAACTAAAAATGTCGCATTTTTTTCAACAAATGCCGTCGAAGGGGTGGGTAGAGCCATAGTTGTAACTTGTGGCGATAATACAGTTATGGGCCGCATTGCCGGATTAACTGCACGTTTAGCTCCAAATAAAACGCTAATTGCCAAGGAATTGGAAGAGTTTATGAAAATAATAAGCATTTGGGCTTGCTTTTTGGGTACCATCTTTGGTGTAACTGCGATCATGTTAAATTATAGTTGGATCGAAGCGGCTCTATTTCTTATTGGGATTATTGTGGCAAACGTTCCTGAAGGTTTGCTTGCTATCGTAACAGTATGTCTTACGGTTACGGCAAAAAGGATGGCAGCTAAAAATTGTTTGGTTAAAAATTTAGAAGCTGTAGAAACTCTCGGTTCGACTTCAACTATTTGTTCCGATAAAACGGGAACTTTGACACAAAACCGTATGAGTGTTTACCATATATGGTTTAATTATAAATACGTGCCTATTGATCCTCATAGAAAGAAAACCATTATCTATAGTAAAGAGGAAGGTGAGAATATAATTTGTCGTAAATTTTTTCCCATATACTAGATGGGTTTGGTTATACGAATGTATATCTAAAGCTCCACCAACCAATTTTGCGTTACGGAAAATATGTCAACTAAAATAATTTTATATAATATATTTTTTGCGGGAAAAGATTCGTCCAATCATAATCAAGAAATTAGGTTATGTACAGGCATAGCTAAAAGTTGCATGTATCTACTAACTATTTTAGGTTATGATAAAGCTTTTCAAAATGACTTAAGTTGTAGGTACTTTTCAAATTCACTGTCTAAATATTCAATATATTCTATATCTATATTCAATTTAAGTGACAGTTACTTGTCAAATTTAGCGACCGAAATACTTTTAACTCGTAGTGTACTTCAAAATCTATGACAGCGCTGGCCACGCCCCCTCAGCTAGCTAATAAAGCTAGTGGGACTGTAGTGCTATCTAAGATAAGATTCAAAAACTCGGGGTCTAGATTTAATTCTTCCAACAATCTTATGTACCTAATGCTCTCATATTTTATTATTTTAGGGTTTACATTGCTCATGCGTTGTGCCACATTATGTAATAGGGCTGAATTTGCAACTGGTTCTACAAAAGTGCCAATAAATAGGCGCGAAGTTTTAGGAGATGCTTCTGAAGCTGCAATTTTAAAATTTGTGGAAATTTATAAAATATTTGAGCCTAGAAAAGAATACATAAAGAAAAATCCTAAATTAATAGAAGTGCCTTTTAGTTCAACTACAAAATTTCAGGTAAATTGAGAAGAAAGTTTATAGAAAAAAAATTTATTTTTAAGATTTTAGATCAGCGTTCACGCTTTAGAAAAAGGCTCTTGTTTGCTGGTTATGAAAGGAGCGCCCGAGAGAGTTATAGAAAAGTGTTCAAGCATTTTGCTAAATAATAATACTACTAAAATAACAGAGCTTATAAGGACGCAATGCAATGACGCTTGTTTGAACTTAGCAGCTAGAGGTAAATGAAATTTTATTGTGATAAAGACAAATACTATACAGCTTCTCCAAGGAAAGGTGGGCGTGGTCAAAATTGGTCAACGTGATCAATATACAATATACAATATACGATATACAATATACAATATTCAATATTCAATATACAATATACAATATACAATATACAATATACAATATACAATATACAATATACAATATACAATATACAATATACAATATACAATATACAATATACAATATACAATATACAATATACAATATACAATATACAATATACAATATACAATATACAATATACAATATACAATATACAATATACAATATACAATATACAATATACAATATACAATATACAATATACAATATACAATATACAATATACAATATACAATATACAATATACAATATACAATATACAATATACAATATACAATATACAATATACAATATACAATATACAATATACAATATACAATATACAATATACAATATACAATATACAATATACAATATACAATATACAATATACAATATACAATATACAATATACAATATACAATATACAATATACAATATACAATATACAATATACAATATACAATATACAATATACAATATACAATATACAATATACAATATACAATATACAATATACAATATACAATATACAATATACAATATACAATATACAATATACAATATACAATATACAATATACAATATACAATATACAATATACAATATACAATATACAATATACAATATACAATATACAATATACAATATACAATATACAATATACAATATACAATATACAATATACAATATACAATATACAATATACAATATACAATATACAATATACAATATACAATATACAATATACAATATACAATATACAATATACAATATACAATATACAATATACAATATACAATATACAATATACAATATACAATATACAATATACAATATACAATATACAATATACAATATACAATATACAATATACAATATACAATATACAATATACAATATACAATATACAATATACAATATACAATATACAATATACAATATACAATATACAATATACAATATACAATATACAATATACAATATACAATATACAATATACAATGTATACAATAGCTTGTAGTTTGAAAATCGTTTACTTTAGAAAAAAAAAAAGTCAGTCGCTATTTTTCATCGTAAAAAATAACTTCAAGTAACATTATTAACATAACGTAACTAACTTACCCTAGATCAGGGGTGGCCAACCCGCGGCCCGCGGGCCGCATGCGGCCCGCTTTGAACTTTATTGCGGCCC
This sequence comes from Malthinus seriepunctatus, assembly GCA_963924605.1. Taxonomy (NCBI): domain Eukaryota; kingdom Metazoa; phylum Arthropoda; class Insecta; order Coleoptera; family Cantharidae; genus Malthinus; species Malthinus seriepunctatus. The sequence goes on along the minus strand of OZ004601.1, from coordinate 27,863,554 downwards.
GCGAGATTCATCACACTTTTACAAAATATACTTATTTTATAATGGCCAAAGTAATGAAAAACAATGTATTAAAGAAATACTAAAACTGTCAGTAGGGCAGTTCTGATTTCTATGAGGACCTAGGGTGAAAGGAGTGCACCTGACAGTAAGAAGGAAATACGTCGAGTGCCGCATGAAAGGAGTTGCGGGCTCGGCGGGTGACCAGCGTTACAAAACTGGCCTTTTTACTACAAAGGTAGTAGGGGGTGTATATTAGACTTGTTCCCATGCACCCGTAAAACTGCCAGTAGGGCACTCTGATTCCTAGGAGGATACCTAGGGTGAAAAGGGTGCCTCTAACAGTAGAATGAAATTAGTAGAGTGCCGCATGAAAGGAGTTGCGGGCTCGGCGGGTGACCAGCATTACAAAACTGGCCGCTGGCATGCCCACCGCGGTGATAAACCGAACCAATGGAGTATGACTAGCTTATGTGACTCTACCCAATCTCATATTGGTATCCAAGGAATGGACGGCTCGTAAGCGCTTAAAGTTGGGAGAGCTTCGACTCAGTGTCTGGTGGAGGGGACAAGAGGAAGCAGATTTTCCAGCATAACCTAGCCCCGAACTAACCTAACGTCTGAGTATACCCGGGAGTTTGTTCGACCGAAGGCAAAAGCCTGTAGGTCATGTTGTGTCATGAGTTGTGGTAGTAGTTGTGGAGACTCTAGCCCACATCTAACCTAACCTAATGTAACGGCAGAATGCATAAGACCACCATGGTGTGTTTGTTAGCTTCGGCTTGCTATCTCTTCATAGCGTATAGAGTCAGGTACGAGGCGCACCAGTAGCACTGAGTTTTTTAAACTCTTGGTTGGTGATAGGGACACTGGTTCTAGACCGGGGGACGTGAAGATGTGAGTTCTTGATATGTTTATCGGTTGACCGTAATCTATCTCGAACCTAATCTGACCTAACCTAGGGGCCTAGGTGCCCGACCGTTACCGATTCAAGTTGCTTTCAGAAGTTAGCAAACATTTCGGTGCTGTGGGAGGGGTGGAGTCCCAGGTGCGGCACCAGTTTTAGCACCTGCCCCCCCTATAGGTGCTGGTCACGCAGTGGCTGAAGGCTTCTCGTTTAGTAAGTAGGACACCGTTATCCATAAAGCGGTGCATGCGCCCTTCTTGAGGGTTAAGTCCCTACCGGCTACCGGCCTAGGGTTCGTAAGTCCCTATAAATATTTATATTTATATAGTGTATCTAAATCTAATGAGCGGATTATAATTTTATTTGCGGCCCGCGGAGTTATTATACATTTCCAAAGTGGCCCGCAAGATTATTTGGGTTGGCCGCCCCTGCCCTAGATCCTAGATGAGTTGTGTAAATTAAGAAAAAGTGCAAGATAGAAAGTTCTAGTTTGGTATACCCGAATGCAGAAAAGCCAACTAAGTAATCGTCAAAAAAAGTTATAGATCCTTATAGCACTTTTGGTGCTCGTTATAACTCGTTATAAGAAGATCAAATAAAATGTTGTTTTTAGGTGAAAGGGTCTTAGGTTTCGCAGATTTATTACTTGAAGATCGTTATACCAGAACTTATCCGTATTCTGTCGATCCCTTAAATTTTCCGCAAGAAGACTTGAGGTTTCTAGGATTTATTGCTTTAATCGATCCCCCTAGACCTCAAGTTAAAGACGCAGTTATGAAATGTCGAACTGCTGGTATTAAAGTTATTATGGTTACAGGAGATCATCCTGTAATTACTTTTTTATTTTTTGTTAAAGTTTTTATATAAATTATTCTTTTAGGTGACTGCAAAAGCAATTGCCAAAGCTGTTGGTATTATTACAACAATTGCTGTGGAAGCTACAGAATTGACCGAACATACTCCTTTATTAAAAAGTAGAAATGCTATCGTTATACACGGTTTAAGTTTACGAGATATGACTAACGAGGAGTTGGATGAAATTATATTCAATTATAAAGAAATTGTATTTGCACGTACTTCGCCTACACAAAAATTGCAAATTGTGGAAAGTTGTCAAAGATTAGGAGAAGTTGGTAAATATCTTACCTGACATCGAGCTCAACTCTCTTGTAGAACAATAAATAGTATTGATAGTATATTGTTTTATAAGGAGTAAAGTCTCACTTTTTGGCGAATCTGTGGGTTTGGCAGACGAGCTGAATTTTGACATTATTTCAGAATTGTCCACTTGTAAGAGGAGGGCAGAGTTTGTTAAAATATAAAATTGTAGTTGCTGTAACCGGAGACGGAGTAAACGATTCTCCGGCCCTTAAAAAATCAGATGTTGGAATTTCGATGGGTATAACCGGTTCAGAAGTTTCCCAACAATCTGCAGATATGATTTTATTGGACGACAATTTTGCGTCAATTGTTATAGGAATTGAAGAAGGCCGTAGAATTTTTGATAATCTCAAGAAATCTATCGCTTACATTTTGGCATCGAATGTAGCAGAAATTATGCCTTTCTTTGCTTTCATTATATTGAACATTCCTTTACCGATAGGTAAACACAATTAACAATTTGAATTTGAAAAAATATTAGCGGTTAAACCTGTACTTTTGTTCTTAGGCATAATAGCGATTTTATGTATTGATTTGTTGACCGATACGATGCCAGCAATTAGTTTGGCTTATGAAAAACCCGAAACCGATATCATGTCACGTCCTCCAAGAAATGCTCGTGTCGATAAATTAGTTACTAGTAAATTATTCTTTGTAGCTTACGGGCATATTGGATTAATAGAATCTTTAGCTGGATTTTTTACCTACTTTATGATTATGGCTGAACATGGATTTTTCCCTGAAATACTGATAGGTAATAATTAAAGCACTAAATGGAAAAATATAGTTCTTAGTACGGATTTAGAAACTTTTTTGGACAGAAATCTGTTGAAGTGAACATGAATTGAACTAGATATTTCAATAATGGTTTAAACTGGAGTTCAATAGAAGTAAGTTCAATCGAATTCCAGTTTAAACCACAATTGATAAACCGATCCTTATCCTCTAGGCCACCTAGGCGTAGTATAATCTCTCTTTTTAAAATTCAAATTAACCATTAGAGTATAATTTCTTTCAAGGTCTTCGACCAGACTGGGAAGATGAAAACAACAACCAAGTTGTAGATTCATATGGCCAAGAATGGACTTTTGAAGAAAGGAAAAAACTAGAGTACACTTGTTATACCTCAGTTATGATTTCTATTGTGATTATGCAATGGGCTGACCTAATTGTGTGTAAAACCAGAATAAATTCAATTCTAACTCAAGGTTGTACTTATGTCTTATGGGTCGGGTTGTACCAAGTTCACGATAAAAATTACTTTGAACTTGGTTGGTACAACCCGACCTTAGAGCCAGTTTTTCAATGATGGTTTAACGTAAGTTCCTGCAGTTAAGAATACGCCGTAAATCGGTTACGTTCAGACCTTTTACCCTGTTACACATGATCTTGAACTTAGTTCAGCTGGAACTTTGAACTTTAAACTATGATTGAAAAACCTTTAATGTGCATATTTGTAACAATTATTAATATAAAAAGTTAAATTGTTAATTGTAGGTATGGATAACTGGATTTTAAATATAAGTTTTTTAGTCGAAACGGGTTTCACGTATATTTTAACATACGGTCCTTATATGAAACACCTCAAATTTTATCCTGTACCCTATAGATAGTGAGTTAGGTTTACTTTTTTGAAAATTTTAAATAATTGCTTTTGTTTTAGCTGGTTATATTCTACACCATTTGCAGTACTTTTGATTATTTTAGATGAAGCTCGAAGATGGCACATCAGAAAGTACCCTCAAGGTTTTTTTAAACGTGAAACTTATTATTAATATAATATTTTACTATTTACAAATATACTGTGTACTTCTTAACTTATGTACTTACAACTATGTATTTATGTATACTATGTATTTTTAAATAATTTTAAAATTATTCGAAATATTTTTTTAAATTTCTAAATTCAAATTGTCGGCCAATAGGTATAACGATTTTACCATTCTGGGGTCTTTGTCTTTCCCTTATAACTTCGCCGGTAATTATTATTATGAAAATAACCTGTAATCGACTACCCTATGATGAATATCACGATTAGAATAATAGAAAGTTATTATTTAATAATTATGTATATTGGTAATAAAAAATACAATGTTTACTTATAATTTCAATTTACCCATTAAAATAAATAAGTATAATTTTGAAATTCTTCACATTTATCCCATTCTTCATCTTCTTTTTCATCAGGTTCTTGATTCAATAAATCTATTTCATCAGGACCTCGGTCTTCCAAAATTTTATTAAATTCTGTGGCGATTATTTGGTAACAGCATCTTGTATTTCTACTTTTTGACTTTTCGCCCTTTTTACGAGGGATGGTATTATTGAATACATTTTTAAAATACAGTATTTGTGTTAATATTATTACAGATAATAAACAAATATAAGCAATTACAGGGTGTTGAAGTAATATACCGAATAATAGAATCAAAGAAGTTAAAATCCTCGGTTTAATTCGAACTAGGGCTTTTATATGGTGTTCAAAAAATGATTTAATACATTCCATTACGATTAAATTTTGTACTGGATATTTCAAATTTCAAAATGACATTTATAAACTTCTAATTTTTGTTATTTTTATCAATATCGGTAGCTTAAAAATTTTTTAATATAATATAATATTACTAATAGTGTAGTCAACCAACCAAAATTTATCCTCATTTTCGGACTTTTTTGTAATAGTAATTTTTTTTTCTTAATCGGTCGAAACCATTCCTGTGAGTTTGTGTATGAAATGTCGCAACCGAATTTTGAACGAAAGGCACTTATTCTTCGAGTTTAGTGTAGAATTTTTACTTTTTTAAGTTTCCGTTTTACTATTTTTTGAATAACTTCGCTTGTAGTGGTCGGATCGGGACCAAAAAATTTTCGTTTTGTTTGTAATGAATCTCTCTTTAAAACTACCTGGGTTAAAATTATTTATAGTAATTTCCTAACCTAAAAAAATTCAAAATTGCCGTCATCGGTGGGTCGTAGTTTTTTATAGAGAACTTTAGTTTTAATTAATGTTATGGTATGAAACTTTAGGAAATTATAGCGATATAGGAACAAATCCATATTGCAAGTTTGGTTCCAAAATAATAAGAACAACGGCTAAAATTTGCATTTTGGTTCAAATTTTCTTTTTCATATTTGTGGTGAGCAATACGTGGTATCGCAATAATTTTTCCTTTGAAATGTAGGAAATGTAATGCTCTTTCAGATGAAGGAAAAAAATCACATCAGACCATTTTTTTTTCCGATTTTTTTGAAAATAAAAAGAAAATTTTGTCTATACAAAACCAATTTTAGTAGTCGAAATTTTATTCTTCTTTTACGTGTTTTTGAAAATTAATCATAAAAAACTCCTATAAACTATTTTTGAACATTAAAACTGGTTTTAGAGTCAACCATTTCGACCATTAAAATTGGTTTTGTGGGCAAATAGTTAAAAAAATTTCTTTTTCTTTTCAACGAAATCGGAAGAAAAAGTGGTCTAATGTGATTGTCTTTATTTTCATCTGAAAGATCATTAAATTTCCAACATTTCAAGGGAAGAATTATTACGATACCACCAATTGCTCACAACAAATATGAAAAAGAAAATTTGAATCAAAATTCAAATTTTAGTCGTTGTTCTTAATATTTTTAGACCCTACTTGCAATATGGATTTGTTACTATATCACCTACAACTTCCTAAAGTTTCATATACCATAACATTAATGATTACTCAAGTTCTCTATAAAAATTAAAAAACAACGACCCACCAATGACGGAAGTTTGAATTTTTTTCTGAGTTAGGAAATTAATATAAATTATTTTAGCCCAATAATTTTTTAGAGAGATTCATTACAAACAAAACGAAAATTTTTTGGTCTCGATCAGACCAATACAAGCGAAGTTATTCAAAAATAGTAAAACGGAAACTTGAAAAATCAAAATTTTACACTAAAGTCGAAAAAGTCCTTCTTCATTGGCTCAATTTTGCCAACAGAAGATGCTGCAGTCAGTCTGCCTGTGTAGCGGGATGGTTAAATCCAGAGCTTCGAAGAATCAGTGCATTCCGATCAAAATTGGGTTGAGACATTTTATAAGTATACAAACTCACAGGAATGGTTTTGACCGATTAAGGCTCACGATATAGTTAAAACCTCTTTATGCTGAGACTAAAAATAAATCTTGGGAATAAATGGTAATGTAGAATTCAGCCTAAGAAATAGTTATTTGTTTTATAAGGAGACAAAGTGACGTTTTGTGTGACAAGACTGTGTTTGGCTGAAGAGCGAGCGTAGCGAGCGAGTCAGGCAATACAGGCGAGTCACACAAAACTACTTTGACTCCGTATAAAACATTAAATTTTTTCTGCAAACGTAAAGCGTAAAACTGAAAATTTTGATTTTTGAAAGAGCACCATCTCTTGTCAATTACTTGTAGTTCAATTGTCAAATATTTTTTTAAATTAACTTAAATTTGTAAAAAAAGCTAATTATTAAAAGCAACGAACTAATTATAAAGGAAAATTTAAAAAACATTAAATTGTTTACATTACAAATGCTTAAAAAACATTTTTTACGTTAAAAATAAAAATAATGTGCGGTTAAGATTTTACTTTTCCCTCCTAGACAGACAAAAATTACTTTTCTGACAATTTTTCCTGCCTCGGCGGGAAAGTTAAACTTCACCGTTACCTATTGAGTGACACAAAGGCGACTTTTTCTGACTTTGAAGAAAAAAAAAATTGTCGTTACAAAAAAAGTCTGAAAATCAGGATAAATTTTGGTTCGTTGACTACACTATATTTTTTTTTTATAAAATACGTTAAAATTTACGTTGAAGGTTAAAATATAGTGTAAAAGGAAATTTTAAAAATTATTCTGAACTAATATAATTTAAATTTGAAGTTTTTTAAGTTTTAATTTATTTAATTTTCAAATAATTGCAAATTGAACAATAAGCGCCATCTCTGGAGATTAATTTAAAGCTACAATTTAGAACAAAGATTTTAGTTGGGTTTTGTTGAATCTTGTGCATAAATTAATCATAGCATTACTATTTCATTTATTTTATTCTCAATATTTAATTTAATTAAAACACGATATTAAATTTAGTTTGGGTTCGTCTCCCGAATATAACATGTATACAAATTACTGTTTATTACGTCAATGGGAGATCAGGAGGATCAGACCACGTCAACTTCAGACCAATGAGGCGTCACAATGCATTTTATTTCATAAATAAAAATTGATTTGAACAACGAACTAAAAAACCGCTGTAGTAAAGAAAGGAAATAATAAAAATGGCATAGTTTTTATTAAACCGGTCCTGATAAATTTTTGTCAACGTTTATCTTTTTAATCAGTAGTATACATCTCAAAAAGGTACGTAGTAAGTGATAATAACATTTAAAGTAGGTAACACTTGAGATTAGGCACCTTTTAAATTTTAAAGTGCAGGACCTAGCTCAAATATTCTTTGTTGTTTTAAATATGATAATTTTAAATTAATTTGCATTAATTTGTTTTTAGCATTGTACTTTGTTAAAAATAGTAATCACTATTTCACACGCAGCGTCATAGAAAAAAATTAAAATATAAATCAGGGACGTATTCAGTATGAGTTTATCCAACCAATATGTTATTTCGGGGCCCCCCGTGGAACGTACCATAGATTTTTCTTTAGGAGAATTATTTTTAATGATGTTAAAAATACATGGCGATAAAACAATGCAAGTAAGGAAATGAAGAAATAAACCAAATATACCAAGTTTATAATTTTTCTTCAATCAGATAGACGCAGTAACAGGACAAAAGTTATCAGCAACTTCGTTGCTAAATAAAGCAATACTTCTAACAGAATGGTTTAGAAAAAATAATATTAAACCTGGCGATTGTATATCAATAATGAGCGAAAACAATTTAGATTTTACTATTATTCCGGTTGCCGTTGGTTTAGCTGGAATTACTCTTGCACCATTAAATCCCGGTTATACGAAAGGTTTTTATATCGCTAAAAACAACAGTACAACTTGAAAATGTATTTCTATTTAAGGCGAAGTGAAGCACAGTTTAAGTTTATCTAAACCAAAGCTTATATTTTGTAGTCAACGAACGTATCGTTTAATTTTATCTGAAAAACATAAGTTTCCGTGTTTAAACAAAATTATTCTTTTTGGAAATGAAAGAGTTAAACATAAAGATGTGATTATGTTTCAAGATATTGTTAAAGGTTTGTCAAAAATTGATGCTTTCTTTTAGAAAACTTATTGTTTATTTTGCAGGAGCACGTGATGATGTTGTTGAAGAAAGTTTTCAAGCAACACCTGTTGATCCTGAAGAAGCAGTGTTTGTAATTTTATGTTCTTCGGGAACCACTGGTTTGCCAAAAGGTGTTATGACAACTCATTCAAATTTTACTTTTCTTGTAGATGTTTTAAAGTATGTATGCTGTACGTTTGCAAAAATAATGAGTTTACAAGCAAGCGTTATGTAGACTTTTGGTGACACCTGAGAGTTGTAAAGCATTATATCTATAGATTACATTAAGTAGATTATTATGATCGGATTAGAATTTACCTTTAAAAGGCAAGGTAATGGCAGATAACATGTGTATTTTTTTAGAAGTAATCTGTAGAATGTTGTACAGACTTTGGTGACACCTGCTATTCGTAAACTTTGCTTACTGTGTCTGGGGCCTATAAATTAATAGCAATTTTTCAATATTTAGGTAAATTTGCGGTTTTTGACACAACAAACTTAAAAACGCCTGGTAGTTATGCAACCAACTGTGATCCCGCATACAATACTTGTACTTTTAAAAATGCTGCATTAGCGCACTAAAAAGTGGCGTAAATAACGGGCCCGCGTTGCGGGAGGACCCCCAAAAAATTCCGTAGTTTGTACCATAAAGTTAGCCTTTCATCACAACTTCTAGAATCCAGCTTCTTTTTTCCAAACCAATAGAAGATAAACTTGGCCCATGTTTTAGCGTCTGACGCTAGAAATGCAAGGCTTCTACTGGCTTAGAAAAAGAAGCTAGCTTCTAGAAGCTGTGGTGCAAGGCTAGCTTAAAGAGGCACTTTAAAAATGTCTGTTTTTGTAATTATGTATTTGAGAATTTAAAAAAGAAATAGGTAAATACTTTTCTTCCCTTGGTAAGTTAGATGTTTCGACATTAAGTAACTAAAAGTCGGGCAGTTGTAAAAGTTTTAGAAATAGTCACAAATGAACCGTAAATTCGGTGGCGTAAATAAAGGGCCGCAGGGTCCCAGGATTGAATTGTGGTTAATCAAAATGATTATTAACAAGAATGGGTAGAGGTCCCACTCTGGATTTTGCGGGAAGGCCCCCAAACTCTTAGTTACGCCACTGGCACTAGAGCTTTGGGTTTTAATTATGCTTTTTTCATTTAAATATTGAAATAACCTACCTACTAATTTTTTAAAATTTAGAATCGTGTGGCTAGAACAAGCGTCAGAAGCTTTAGAAGTTGAAGATAGAATAATTACAGCAGTTGCTCCATTTTTCCACGGAATGGGCTTCATGACGAGCTTACTGGCACTTGTCTCAGGGAACACTATAGTAGTTTATGATGGGTTTAATCCTAAACTATTCTTAGAATCAATTTCTAAATATCAGGTATTCATAAAAGTCGTTTATTGAGCACAGTTACTTAAAATTTACTTTTCTAATAGATAACAAGTATAGCGGTACCACCACCAGTGATATTATTTTTAGTTAAACACCCGATGGTAAAAAATTATAACTTATCGAGTGTTGTAGAAGTAAAAAGTGGTGCAGCACCTTTAGGAAAAGAACTCGAAGAAGCTATAGGAAAACAGTAAGTTACTCTAAAAGTAACTTCCTAATTTTATATTTACATAATATTTTAAAAGGTTTAAAACTACAAATGTAGCTCAAAATTATGGTATGACCGAAACAACTTTAACTATTTTAGCACCTTGGGGCGATTGTGCTAAAAAGGCTGGCTCAGTAGGACAAGTAGTACCTGGAATGGAAGTTAAAGTACTTACATTTTTTAAATAATAATGTATGATTAAAGTAATAAATTGATGTTGTTAGGTAATTGACGATCGTGGAAATTCATTAGGTCCTAATGAAATCGGTGAGTTATGTTTTAGAGGGCCTTTAATTATGAAGGGATATGTAGGAAATAGAAAAGCTACAGCAGAAACAATTGACAAGGAAAAGTGGCTTCATACTGGTGATGTTGCTTATTATGATAACGATGGTGTTTTTTTCATTGTCGATCGTTTAAAAGAACTAATCAAATATAAAGGTTTTCAAGTAAGCTTTTTGCTTTTTACTCTTTTCTATTTTATTGATAAAACTAAATTAGGTAGCTCCGGCTGAATTAGAAGCTTTACTAATGACTCATCATGCGGTGGCAGATGCTGCAGTTATTGGTGTTAGTAACGAAAGAGTAGGAGAGTTGCCAACGGCGTTTGTAGTTAAAAAACCTACAGAAAATGTAACTGCTAAAGAATTAGAAGAATATGTAGCAGGTACGTTTCATCAATTTGTGAAGGACTCAAAATTAAGTTTCAATTTCAGATAGAGTATCTTCGGCCAAACAGTTGAGAGGTGGCGTTTACTTTATTAGTCAAATACCTAAAAATCCTAGCGGAAAAATTTTAAGACGTGTTTTAAGAGCAAGAGCTAAAAAGTTAACGTCTAAAATGTAAAGCATTGTTGACTTTTAAATTTGATAATATTGGTGATTAATTGGGTAATGGTGTAATGGTAGATAGAGGGGGCAGATCTTTTACCTTAAATTTGTACAAAATATGGTGCATTTATTGTGCTTCAATGCATAAAATGCAAAATCAAATTGTTTTATAGTTTTAAATAAATAACAGTTATTTAAATAATTTTTATTTTTAAGTTCAAAGCACCTTACCAAATACCTATTTTTAGCACCATTATGTTTATTGTTTTGTAATTAGGGCAAAGTTTCGAAGACTTGGTTTGTAAGAAATTTAATTGTATTATTTGAATTGAAATGTTCAAAAATCACAATTTCGTTATCTCCAATTTTCAAGAACGGTCCAGGAAGGTAAGCTGCTTGTTGAGGTCCAATTCTCAAATATCGAGACAATACAAATCCATTTACAATCACAATTCCTTTATTCCAATTTCTCATATCGATATAAGTGTCTTGCTTATTCTGGACGTTTAAAATACCTTTATAAAGTGTAGGTCCAGTTACGCTTTCAGGTTCCTTCCAATTTTTCAAATTATTTGTCCAATTCTTTTTAAATTCTACAGGTATAATTTCCCAACCAACTAAATCAATTCCATTAATTGAAACGTTACCCTGCCATAATCCTTTATACTGTACAAACTGATTAAGTTGACCAAAATTATTACGACCCCAATTTTCTACAACTATTTCTAAAGTAGCTTCTCTGTACTCTTCATCGCCTAAGTCTAAAACTCCATTTTTAGTCCTCCAATAACCAAAACCTTCTAAATCTTTTTGTGTTTCTAAAACCTTTGACTTTAGCTCTCCATTTATTAAAACCATAGCAGTATCACAAATTCTTCCATGAATTGTAAGTTGAGAGTTTGGTTCAATTAATAAATTTTTCTTGCGATAAACTATGTAACCATAGCTTTGCCCAGCGTTGTTGTTGATTGGTAATAGCTCCATCGGAACGGGGTAATTACCATAAAAATGTTGATCGACTTGCTGAAGTGCTTCAGCTAAACTTAATTGTCCCACTATTTTCACGTCATCAAAAGCAATTCGTGGAATTAATGATGGTTCTTGGGGAATTTTTGTAGGTACTGTGTTATAAGTTTCTATTAAATCTCTAATAGCGTAATATTTGGAAGTATAATCGCCTGCTTCAGTTAAAGGTGCATCGTAATCGTAGCTCGATGTATCTGGTTGATATCCTGCATTATCTGAACTTGTATCTCTTATGTTAGCTCCATTCATAAAGCCCCAATTAGTACCCCCATGATACATGTAGATGTTAATAGAAGATGGAAATTTAAAAATATCATTCATAACTGCTCTAATATCTCGAACTGTTTTAGTATGATGTTTTTCGGTCCAATGATCAAACCATCCAGCCCAATATTCCATTACCATAGAAGCCGTATTGGGTTGATATTGGTCTCTTATTCTTAATTCATTTGCTGCATTTCCTTGAAAATTTGCCGTATACAACACCCCCGGTATCATCCCCGTTTTACCCATCGACGGCATATCTGACGTAAACAATAGCTCGCTCACACCGTTGTTCAAAAAAGTTTCCTTCAAACTCATCAGATAATCAAAGTCATTATTTTTAACGCTACCATATTCATTTTCAATTTGAAACGCTATTATTGGACCTCCTTGAGTAAATTGCAGAGCAGTTAAAATGGCAAATAAAACTTTAAAGTAGCGTTTAACGGGTTCCATAAACTTTGAATCAGAAGTTCTAACACGTACTCCTTGTTCTCGTAAAAGCCAACTCGGCAATCCGCCGTATTCCCATTCAGAACAAATATACGGACCTGGACGAACTATCGCTAACAAATCTTCTTCTTGAGCTGTTTTCAAAAATTTTTCAATATTCAACAATTCTTGGAAATCGCTACCACCGCTTCCAAAATCATAAACACCAGGTTGTGGTTCGTGGAGATTCCAAGGAACGTACGTTTCTACTGCATTTAATCCACCAGCTCTCATTTTTCGAAGACGATCTCTCCAATGCTCCTGTGGTACTCTAAAATAATGCATGGCTCCACTAAATATAGTTATATTTCTATCGTTAAGGGTGAAATAGGGCTGATTAGCAGATAATCCAGCATGTATACCACCACTTGTGTAGTGCTGGTACAGAGTTGGTAATTCAGCCATTTTTTCTTGATTTCACGGAAATTAACTTGAATCACTTCACGAATGCGGTTACTAACTGTAATTGGTTTGTTAGAACGTTAGAATTAAATATAAATTATTAATCTCAAGTATTTACGATTTAAAGATCAACAACTTCTCACTAATTTATTTATTTATACTTGTAGAGAAGATATTTGAAAACACTCAACTTGTTTTTGATACACTTATACTTATCGTGATAATAATCTGTTCACAGTGTTCACTAAGTAACGTATAAAGAAACGGCTAACAAAAGGACATTGAAATCATGTAGGTTACATTATTCTTCGTCTTTATTCATAAAAGAGACAAAAAGTATGTTAATTAGTAGTTAAATTTGACCTTCGCTATCTTTGTTATTCTTGTTAATTGATTAATTGCTTAAATTAAAGTAGTAGAGCACAACACAACCACCCTTGTAGGACGAAAACTATGGTACGTAGGTACGTATTCGGTACGACACGTATTTTTATAATTAACCGCATTTATAAACAGTGCGATTTTACGTATTATTTGTCGGTTCCGGTTGTTTGTATAATACTGATAATAGATAATACGTACCTATTATATATATGTTACAACACGGTTTTCCGTACGTTAAAATTTAATTTGTAATAAAAAAGTCGAGCTATGGATAACGCTAATAGTATAAGCACATATAGCATGGAGATTGACAATGACAGCAGCAATTTTCCGCATTCGTCAGCGAATAATGATAATTTAGAAGAAAAATCATTGCCCTATTACCTATTTAATCGATGGTGAATCTTATAAGCTGATCGGTGGTCTCCTTAGTGTATGGTCTTTGGTGATACTATAATAAAAAGCGTAATTTTAGAAATTCAAACCCAATTTTGGGGGTGTTCTTCCCCTTGGAGGCGTAGGGACTTTTAGTATGATAATAAGGGCTATAAGTACTACACAATCGCGAAGGTTTCAGCTTTAAGTCATTTAGTAGTCTAATGCTAAATGCACTGTAGTAGGTACTTATTGTATTTTTAAGATTACCACTTTTTTTTTCTTCAATAGTTGGTGTTATCACTTTGATTTTGGTTTTATTCGACTCTGCATGCAAGCAAACATAAATTTACACCTCACACCTCACACTTCCACTTTCAAGAAACTAAATTTTTGCTAAATTCCCCGCCCCCAAAAACCAGTTTCCACCCCATATTCATTAAGGACTCTTCGCAGAGCCAGATTACGTCTGTTTGGCGCCCTAGGCCAATACAGATTTGACGCCCATTCAATTACCACCCGAGTATTTTGGGGTCCATTTCCCCAGCCCCCCCCCCACTTTCAATTTTACAATTTTTTTTATTGATTTGGAAGGTGCTCGCCAGGTGCTGGCGAATGCTGATATTTTTATAAAAAGTGCTCTGCAAATAAGCTAGTAAATTGAACGCATACCTGGGGGGGGGCTGTGGAAACGACAGCCCCTCCCCACTTTCGATTTTTCAATTTTTTTTTTTAGATTTGGAAGGTGCTCGCAAGATTATGGCGAATGCTGATATTTTTATAAAAAGTGCTCTTCAAATAAGCTAGTAAATTGAACGCATACCTGGGGGGGGGCTGTGGAAACGACAGCCCCCCCCCACTTTCGATTTTTCAATTTTTTTTTATAGATTTGGAAGGTGCTCGCAAGATGCTGGCGAATGCTGATATTTTTATAAAAAGTGCTCTGCAAATAAGCTAGTAAATTGAACGCATACCTGGGGGGGGGGCTGTGGAAACGACAGCCCCCCCCACTTTCGATTTTTCAATTTTTTTTTATAGATTTGGAAGGTGCTCGCCAGATGCTGGCGAATGCTGATATTTTTATAAAAAGTGCTCTGCAAATAAGCTAGTAAATTGAACGCATACCTGGGGGGGGGCTGTGGAAAATATGTACTAATATTTTATTATTTTTCTTTTGTTTGGTAATTTTCAAAAAATATCCAAAAATAAAAAAATCTCGGCTCAGATTCTGAGAAAATTACTTTAATTTAACTTGGAGCACTTTCTTTCCTCTCCCAGACAGGCTCCAGAGATATCCCTATTTATAAAGTTAGTTGCAGAGCACTTTTTATAAAAATATCAGCATTCGCCAGCATCTGGCGAGCACCTTCCAAATCTATAAAAAAAAATTGAAAAATCAAAAGTGGGGGGGGGGCTCTCGTTTCCACAGCCCCCCCCAGGTATGCGTTCAATTTACGAGCTTATTTGCAGAGCACTTTTTATAAAAATATCAGCATTCGCCAGCATCTGGCGAGCACCTTCCAAATCTATAAAAAAAAAACTGAAAAATCGAAAGTGGGGGGGGCTCTCGTTTCCACAGCCCCCCCCCCCTGTATGCGTTCAATTTACTAGCTTATTTGCAGAGCACTTTTTATAAAAATATCAGCATTCGCCAGCATCTGGCAAGCACCTTCCAAATCTATAAAAAAAAATTGAAAATTCGAAAGTGGGGGGGCTCTCGTTTCCACAGCCCCCCCAGGTATGCGTTCAATTTACTAGCTTATTTGCAGAGCACTTTTTATAAAAATATCAGCATTCGCCAGCACCTGGCGAGCACCTTCGAAATCAATAAAAAAAATTGTAAAATTGAAAGTGGGGGGGGGGGAAATGGACCCAGTATTTTGTTGGGTAGTGGCGTACCACCGTCGTCGCTGTTGGGTTTTTGGGAAATTTTTTTTAAATTTGGTGCAAAATGGTAATATTTAAGGCTATTTTGCCACATATAAGTAGTAATTTTAGAAGTTAGCGCCTTAGGTTTTAGCCTTGTCAGCCTAGTGCATAATATGGCCCTGGCTCTTCCGATTCTTAGGCGGCTGTCAGACAGACGTTTTGCAGCGACCGTCATAGACCGACCAAAATTTTCAACATATGATTTTGAATATTATTAGGCGCCTGTCAGACAGACTATCAATCGTTAGCGAGTGGGCGATACCAACCATTATTATCGAATTATCGATGAATGTCGATGCATTATGAATAGGAGTTTTAATCAAAGTTTCATGAATGTACCAATTTTTTTGTTGTCGAAATCATGTCGAAACCGATTTTTTCTGGACTATTTTGCATAGGTACTTGGGACACTTTGTGGTAAATAAACAAAATGTCCTTTCAAGAGGATCACAAATTTTATTATAAATCATGTGAACCAAATTCGGGGACACGCTGTATATAACATTTAAACATACATTTTACCATTTAAATTCTTATCTATGGAATACGAGCGGACGACCGATAATGGATAATGAATAAATAATAAATGTAAAATTGTAAATTCAAACCTCAAAACTTTGTGTCTTCGCCCTTATTAAATGTAGCCTCAATTTGAAGTTTTTTTCATCAATTTACAGGATTCATTCTTTTGCGGACCCTAAAAAATGTCTAACTGTTCTACTAATAAACGCAAAGATATTGTTCGACCACCGAATGAAAAGCTTAGGGGAAAAGGGGCGGGCTATTATCTCTATGGAAACTGGAAACCATAGGCGGCGTGAGTTTTATTTTTACTGTTTTCTTAGTAAATTTATTAATTAAATTCTTAGCAACGCCTGTGAAGTATTGTTTAATTATGGAAAGAAAAGCTTAGAGGTAAGGGAGCGGAGCCATCATCTCTATGGAAATCATAGACGGTTTGAGTTTTATTTTTACTGCTATCTTTTTATTAAACTAAATTCTTAGCACCACCAATGGAGTAGACGGTAAAAACCAATCGTCCAAACTAGTCGTCATTATAACCTATCGACCTTATCTTTATAATTTATTTGTGCAGCTGCATAAATGAAGCGGCATAATTAATATGCCATATAAAATCAACGAATGTAATGCAGATTATGAGCTCCGCTATTTAATTATACTAATAGACAGAACTCGCATTCTTGAGAGAGCTTTTCTTTACGTGGTTGTACAATACTTGTAGTTTTAAAATTTGCTAGCTTGGTAAAATCACGAGCCAAACTGACGGCATAGTAAGTATAATTAATAATAATTATATAACTGCGCTGACGGTAACAAAATCTATGCGCTTTGTAATCGTGACTTTCTTTGCTTCTTTCCCAAGTTGTTGAGGAATGTTATTACCATTTATGTTACGTCGTTACGTGCAAATATCTCGAGTAGATTTTTGATTGAATAATAAAACTTAAAGCAAAATCATAAGTATAAAAGATAAAATAATAGATAGTAATTACTAATTATATTTGATAAATATTTTATAAGAAATAAAATTGTATAATTTGAGAGAAATAGTAATTTGTTTTATAAAGGAGACAAAGTGACGTTTTGTGTGACAAGACTGTGTTTGGCTGAAGAGCGAGCGTAGCGAGCGAGTCTGGCAATACAGACGAGTCATACAAAACTACTTTGACTCCGTATAAAACATTTTATTTTTTCTGCAAACGTAAAGCGTACAACTAAAAATCTGATTTTTGAAAGTGCACCATCTCTTGTCAATTACTTGTAGTTCAATTGTCAAATATTTTTAAAATTAACTTTAATTTGTAAAACAAAGCTAATTATTAAACGCAATGAACTAATTATAAAGGAAAATTTAAAAACATTAAATTTTTTACATTACAAGTGCTTAGAAAACAATTTCTACGTTATAAAAATAAAAATTAAGTTGGGTTAAGATTTTACTTTGTCTGTCTAGACAGAGAAAAGTATTTTTTCTTAAAACGTCAAAAAAAGTTGACATTTTGTTATTGAAATTGAAATTCTTCCATGAATTGTAAGTTGAGAGTTTGGTTCAATTAATAAATTTTTTTTGCGATAAACTATGTAACCATAGCTTTGCCCAGCGTTGTTGTTGATTGGTAATAGCCATGCACTGCGCACTCTCGTTAAATTTACAAAATTGCATTATTAGTTCATCCTTGTGGCATCATGTCGCTTCTGTCGCAATTTTGGTAGTTTTCGTCATTATTATAGTTGGTAGCTAATTACCGTGTCTGTTGCTACCATTATAATAATATTAACTAAAGTAAAAAGGACGTTGCTACTGACAACCAGTGTTTTGTTTAACTTTCAACTTACAATAATTTTCCAAGTAATGTCTAAAAAATGTCTAATGTGGAATTAATTTAAATTCATCAAATTTTTGAATTGTGACGAGTTTTAAAGTATTGTGTTATTATTTCTACAATTTTTAACAAGGACTAAAAGCGCTCAATATATAAAATGTAAGTAAGTGTCGTTTATTTTCACGTGGTTTTCAATTTCATCAAATAACTGGAATTTACTTAATTCTAAAGAAATTTAGAAGGTTCGAGGTACAATGGTGTTTACTTGTTGCGTTTTCTACATTGCAAGATTTCTCTAATGAAAACTTAAACAAAATGTCAGATATGAGGTTTTTATATTTTTTATAAGATTGTAACTTGAGCTATCGGGTATCGGTAACTCATTAGAGAAATAATAAGGAATATAGTCCTTTGTCTGTAAAAATTGAATCTTATGGTTATGAGATGACAGCTCTCAAGAAAAATTATTAGAGAAATGTTATAATGTAAAAAGGCCGTATAAGATGTAAATTTAAAACAATATGTAAGACTTGTATAATTTCTAATGTAAATAATATTGATATTTGTGCAAACGAAAAGTCTTAATAAAGCGAATTAAATTATAATAATAAATTGTTTTTATTTTTTCCACAATTTCCAGCAAACTGCCTGTTCCAATTTTAGTAATTTCAGTATTCTTGCAATTTCTAGCTTTAAAATTGCATGATTTTACTGAATTGCTTTAAATTATCTGTCTTTTAGCGTATTCAAAAAGTTTTTTAGTAATATAATATTTGAAATTCCCGCCACTTTTTGAGTATTTGAGCAGCGCCAGACACGCAAGATGCCACAAGGATCAACTATTTTCATTATTATTACTATTTTATCATTATTATTATCAAATTTTTACGATTACAAAAAAGGAGTCGAGTCGCCTATCTATTTCTACCAACATAATATCCGTCATCTATGGTAATAGCTCCATCGGAACTTGCTCAAGTGCTTCAGCTAAACTGAATTGTCCCACTATTTTCACGTCATCAAAAGCAATTCGTGGAATTAATGATGGTTCTTGGGGCATTTTTGTAGGTACTACGTTATAGGTACGTTTCTATTAAATTTCTAATAGCCTAATATTTTGAGGTATAGTCGCCTGCTTCAGTTAAAGGTGCATCGTAATCGTAGCTCGATGTATCTGGTTGATATCCTGCATTATCTGAACTTTTATCTCTTACATTAGCTCCATTCATGTCATACAATACAATACAATATATTTATTTCCATCTCAAAACCCATAAAAAAAAATTTTTACAATAAAAGTGATTTGTATGTATAACCAAAAAAAATGAAAATTTATTATAAATTTAATTAAATATTTATATATAGAGCCCAAACAAATAAAAAATGCACCAAGACGCCAAGGAGTAATCCTGTGCCGGCGTCCCTTCCCCTTCAAGCTGAATAGAGCAGTATCAGGCTGCTACAATGAATGAAATGAATGACAAGAGAAATGATATTGATTATTTATATGAATGGGATGAGATGAAAATTCCGGGCCGAGACATAAGTCTTTAGGTACCCGGAGATCTGGGCCGCAAACCCGAGCAGAACCGCAGGACCCGCAGCCCGCCCCCGAAGAACTGCAAGAGCCCACGTCCGAGTACAAATTAGAATTTGAAATGATTCATAAGAGACGTGAGCTCCCACAACCTCCAAGGCACAAACCATGACCCCCACAATCCTACCCGAGCAACGGCACCAACCGCAACTGTAGTCGCTGGGGATGGTGTATTAGCCTCAAGAGCATCTCTTTTTAATAACATCCTTGACCAAATCAGAATGAGCGGAGATCCAGGCAATCGCCTCGCCTTTATATTTACTTTTTTGTTTTTCAGTTTTAATATATACATATACATATTATATGTATATGTATATACAGGTAACAAATCGAAGATCTTTTTCGCTAGGTATGCAGGAGAGTTTTTAATTTTTGATGTCTTTATTTTTGGCATTCTGAGATTATGGTGCTCACGTTGTCTCGTAAGATAGTCATGGTTAAAGTAAAGGTCCGGGTCATGTTTAAAGTCGAACATGTACAGGAGAAGAGATCGAGCATGAGATTCATGTAGAGGAGGAACATTCAAGTCAGTATAAAGAAGGGAGGAAGGATATCTGGTTGGTCTGTTCAGTATGATTCTAATAGTCATGTTAAGCGTCCGAGTAACAGTCTGTAAATATGTCGGGGATGCTCCACCCCAGGCAACTATGGCATATTGTACCATTGACTGCACGAGGGCGAAGTAAACCTGTCTTATGGTGTTTTTGTCCAGTATAGTTCGTAGTTGTCTAAATTTGTAAGCTGTACGTCTAATCCGTTTAGAGAGTTGTGCAATATGTCTGTCCCACCGCATATGCTGGTCAATCACGACCCCTAGGTATTTAACATGATCCACTCTCTGTAAGACAGCACAATTGCACAACCCAGATGATGTTTGGCAGTTAGTCCTAGTCGCGTCTTTGAAAGTTTTGTCCCATGTATCATTTCGAAAACAAATGGCCGTGTCATCCGCGAAGCTCACCAAGGAACCGCTCATGGGCATGCAACAGAGGTCGTTGATATAGATCAGAAATAGTAGTAGTAGTTTCGTAAGTAGTCAGTCATCAGGTCAAGTGCTACTCCACGTATTCCTGCTGCTTGTAATTTTGTTAACAACAGGGTGTGGGAAACGGTGTCAAAGGCCTTCTTTAGATCAATGAATACACACAAGGCCTTCTCAGATTCTTCTAAAGAATCGTATATGTTTGTAGTCAATTTTTCAATGGAGTACTGAGTGCAGCGTCCTTGTCTAAAGCCATATTGATTGTCAGCGAAGTAGTTAACATTGTTCAGAAATCCAGTAAACCTGGTTTTTATAGCCTTCTCGAGGAGCTTACTAATATTTGACAGTAGCGAAATAGGCCTGTAATTCCCGAGTTGCTTTCTATCGCCCTTTTTATGTAATGGAATAACAGTAGCTCTCTTTAAAATTTCCGGAAATGTTCCTGTGCTTAAACACTTATTAATAAGGTATGAAAGTGGCTTCAATAAGTACGTTTTATATTGTTTAAGTATTCTATTTGAGATGCTGTCTGGGCCAGTAGCCGATTTTGTCCGTAATTGATCTATGTATCGTCTTATTTCGTCTTCGTCAACAGGTGTCAAGAATATTGTTGTATCGATATGTTTTTTATTATTGTAATTGTAAGAGGTAGAATTTGGAATTTGGTCAGCAAGTGTTTGTCCTATGTCAGTAAAGTAATTGTTAAAGATATTAGTCAGTCTTTTAGGGTCATCACTAATTTACTACCGTATTATTTTCAGTAACTATTTCCTTTATTGTAGTTTTTGTAGTGGTTGTATTTGTTATGTCGTTTATAACAGTCCAAGTTTTAGTAATGTTGTTTTCTGTTTGTCTAATCTGGTCTTTGTAGTAATTAATTTTAGTGTTTATAAGTAGTTTTTTAAGCGTATTCCGATACCTTGAGAATTTTTGTTTTAGTCTGTCGTTGAAAGGTTGTCTTTTTAGTTTTTCGTGTAAAACTCGAAAATTCGGGCTTTTTCACTAACTGTCTTTCTGCCCAATCTTTTTACTGCCTACAACTTTGAAATCCCACAAAACCCCCTAAATAACCTTATTACAAAGAATTTTAATTTTTGTTTCGCTGCCACCACTTTGTAAACTTTTGTTATTACGGAGAGAGAACTTCCATAGGACATAGGACAGGCTGATGTTTTCTGAGCAAAATTTGGTAATTTTGGTAACGTCTGATTTTTACCCAGATCTTCTTCTTCAACGTGGTGCCGCTCGGCTTATAGAAATTGCGAGTAAAAATTTGTTCGGGTAAGGCTGAACGTTTTAAAACACACTTTTAAACTTCTACTTTATATTAAACAACGATAATTATTGTCGACATTACAAATGGAAAAAAACGATATAAAAAATTATTACATAAGAGGAAAAATCTTCTAAAATAAACCAACTTGATGAACACACACATAAAATTGGACTCTCAGATTTCTATTGGTTTTCTTATAACCAAAACCTATCTAGATTTATTTGTTTTTTTTCAAATAAAAATTCCTAACAACATTAACGGCAAAACAAATATAACAGTCTGTAAAGTTCTTTTTGGTAAATTGTCCTACCTTGACTTGTTGATTGAAGACTGTTTCTTTCGCGTAATCCTTTTAATAGTGGTATTCCGAAAACTTTGATTCCCGAATAGAATCCACTTATAAACCCACAATCACTTAATTTAAATTGACATTAAACAATTTTGAACAACACAAAACAACAAGAAACTCTCTTTAATTTCTCTTACACTCCCGACTAGTTATAAGATAACTGACTTATGTTGGCCCAGAAGAACCACCCGTCACGTACCGTGGTCTGAAGCGAACTCCCTTTTCCGCTAGTTAAGACCAACCGACCCGTGCCGTGGTCTGAAGCGAACTCCCAGTTTTTGTTAAGTCTTTTCTCTTCCTTCCATTGGGCTTTATCTGAATAGACAATTCCCATGGAAGATCTATCTGACTCCGACTGTAAACTTGACAATTTTACAACAATTATTTTATCTCATCCGGTGTGAACATAAATAATAAACAATTACACAATTATATTTTGAAAAAACGATATAAAGTACTGAATGATGCATTCATTTGTTTTACTCTTTACTGATATATAGCTAGACAACAAGGGTCTTTTAGGAGTCCAATCCCGTGTGAATAAAATAATAAGAAATTACGCTAATACATTTTATATTAGTAAATTAACAAAACGATTAAAAATCGTGAATGTTACATTCGTATATTTTGTCTCGTTTTTTGATTGATTTTATTAGTCCTTGCGTTATCCATGGCTTAAGCTTTTTTCGTATATCGATTTTCTTTGTTTGTGTAGTTGTAGCACTGTTAATGTGATTTTTTAGGATATTAATAAAGGTGACCATACCTCGATTAGCGTCATTTATGTCCATTACTTCTGTCCATGTCTCGTCTTGTAGTTTATTTGTTAAATTTATATGGTCGGTGAATGTGCTTGTCTGGGTACTTTCGATTTCTGTCGATTTACTCTGTATATGTAGTGCCGTCATGTAGTGGTCAGTTATGGATGTTTCAATTATAAAACCCACACATTTAGTAGGTCTGTTACTAAAAAAATGATCTATGCAAGATGAGCTAGACTCTGTGACTCTTGTGTAGCGATTTATAGCATTATAAAGTCCTAATGCCGTTAATGAGTTGAGATAGTCAGTAGTTGTTTGTGTTATATTCTCGCTAGTTTCAGTTTGAGTTGGTATATCTATATTTATGTCCCCTATTAAAATAGCGTGATTTGATAATTGTGGTTTATGTAAGTAAAAGTAAGTATTCAGTGATCTAATGAAGTCATCGGTACTTAGTAAAGGTGGTCTATAAGTTGCTAATATGGAAAATTTTTGTCCGTTATGATTGATTGAAATATGTACTGTATTTGAAAAAGTCAAGTCTTTAACGTCCGTTACGTCTGCAGTTAAGTATATTTTTGTGAACACCACAATCCCATCACACTTATTATATTTGTTGTAATTATAGTGAGTGGAGTAGCCCGGGATCGAGTAGACGGAGCCATCCGACTCATCGATCCAAGCCTCCGACAAGACAATTACCTGAAAATCCGCCTCAAACTGCTGTATCGTGGCAATGAGTTCATCAAAATTTTTGTTTATACTACGTATGTTAAGATGCAAAATGTTAAAACCAATATCACCAAGCACGCTGTTTTTTACATCATCCCCCGCTAATAATACAGTTGGGATATCATGAAGCCCCAATTAGTACCCCCATGATACATGTAAATGTTAATAGAAGATGGAAATTTAAAAATATCATTCATAACTTCAGTAATATGTTGAACTGTTTTAGTATGATGAGTTTCAGTCCAATGATCAAATCATCCAGCCCAGTATTCCATTACCGTAGAAGCCGTATTGGGTTGGTATCTCTTATCCTTAATTCATCTGTCGCATTTGTATCAAAATTTGCCGTATACAAAACCCCCGGTATCTTCCCCGTTTTACCCTTAGATGGCATATCGGAAGTAAACAATGCACTATTCAAGTTAGTAACAATGACTTTATTTGATTTCGCGGAAATTAATTTTTCCGTCGTTCAGTTGTTTATGGGTTTCATTATCCAATAAAAAATTGTTCGTAATAGCCCCTATTAACGATCAATTTATTATGGTATAATAGGCAACCAAAGTGACATTAACTGTTATTTTTGTGTTCAATCACAATGATATCTTGGATTATAGAAAACGCATATTGAAAGCTTGAATATTTGTCGTAAAATAAAGCTATACATGTATTTTCTCCAATTTAATGAGAGATAATCATTGAAAAATTTTAGTGATTACCTCTTGAGTTAATAGCCGATTAATAATTTCAAAAATTAACGCGCTCGCTCCACTCACGCGTTAAAATGTTTCAATTTAACATACTAGTTGATTAAATAACGATTACTCAGAATAATTCATACAACCTCTCAAAATATTTGTAGTTCTTCTTCAATCACCTTGTATATAAATATAAAACTGAAATTTTGCTTTGAGATGATAAGTTATAGGTCCAAATTTATGAGAACAATTAATAGAGCGGAGCCAATGAGCTATAACGAAAATGTGTCTGGTAACAGCTGGTCGCATCAATTTTAGAGACATAGGGAGAGCAAGAGCACTTGCTCTTGCTCCCTCCATATTCTTATAATAAATTTCGTATTCTAGTTCTTTCTAATGATTATAAACAAAAGAACAAAATATTTACAATTTTTCAAAAAATTTTAATTTTATATTTTAATAACTAAAATTAACAAAAGCAAATTATTTTAAGGAAAATATTCTTTAGCATATCGGCCCTTATGTCTCGGCAAATCAGGCCTGTGTGCTCGAGGTATGTATCTTGCTATTCTATCGTCTGCTGTTCTTTTCCAAGGATTAACACGTAATTCAAAAGGCCTTCTTCTAGCATCCATAGGACGTGTTTTGTGATCAATTTTATAAATTTTCTCCCAACTATAAATTTCATAAGGCAAATAATGTCGAGGCCTATTCGAAGTTATAAACTTGTATTCTTTTTCGAGCCATTGTCGTTTATCATCATCTTTATAATCTGCTATAACTTTTTCTTCTTGACTTAAATACGGTTTCAATTCCACACCGAGTCTTTCTTCTGGTACATTAGCATAAAACTTAAGTAAATATTTCAAAGTATCGTCATTAAACCCAATAACTTTTCCATCTTTGATTTCTTCAAAAAGTTTCAATTCTTTTGTAGCCCAACATAAATTAACTTTAGGATTTTCTAACGCAAATTTTGAATGAAGTAACATCGTATTTAATTGATACACAAAAAACGACCATAATTTTCCATTGGTAACAGCACATTGTGTAACTAAAGGATAAGTTACATCGTTAAATGTTGTAAATCCTAAATGATTTGCTTGAGCCGAAAGCCAACCAAACGATCCTAAAATACCTTGCCTGTAAATAGATTCTTTAGCATCTTGATCATCATCATATGTTCTCTTCAACATATGACCTCTCTTGTGAAACGACACTAAACCAAATTCGTACGGATCACCAGGCCAAAAACCAGGTATATTTACTAATCGACGATAATCAGTAAAAACTTCAGAAACTCCAAGATCATATTTAAATATTGGTACTTCAAAAGTATTAGTTAGAGCTTCATCATTGCTTACAATGGGTAGTAGAGGTAGTTTAGATCGCAACGTTAGGTTTGGCTTCCCAATGTATTGAATGGCTCTATCGACGGGTTCCATTTTCTTATCTTTAAGCCACGTCAGACCTTCACGTGATTTTTGAACATTAAGAGGAGGTGGTAATCCACCGACAAACCACGCCGATTCAACTCGAGGATCTATGTCTGTTTGAGTGTCTGATAAATGCAAATACTTTTCCCTCAAATGGTTTATAACTATTCTATTTATTTGTTGGCATATAGCTGAACTTAAAACATTTTCCTTTTCATTTAATTCCAAACCATCGATTCGTCTAAAACAGTAGTGTTATTACGAATTATTTAAAATAGTGGTGAACAAACCTGTGATTTTCATGTTCTAAAATTATTGCTTCTTCGATTTTATTTTTCAAGTTTTTATCTATTTCTTCAATTTTAATTTTGTCGTAATAAGTTGGTAATGTATCTTGTTCGATTAAAGAAGTTCGTGTAAGGTACTGTGTCATTTTAAGATTATTGTACGGAATTGAATGTTCTTCAAACATGTAACATTTAAATCCGTAATACCTGGGCATGTTTAATTTAATTTGTTTTTCTTCGACCGTTTTTACGTCTTGTATTTGCTTTGCATAGGATTGGCTTGCTCGTTCTTTTCGTTTCTCAAGAGATAAGTCCAAAATTTCAGGATATTTAGGAGTTGGTGTATATTCTTCCGAGTTTGGTATTGTGGAAGTACTGTATAAACGTTGACATCTTAAAACTTTGTGTAAATTGCAATAAATTATTTGTTTGGACATAATTTTATTAAATTTATATGTTATTGTTGCTTTTAAACTATTTAGTGCTAACATAACCTAACAAAAACACGGTGACATGTGGAAGTGTCTCCAAACTCTAAGCTACTTTGTCCGGTAAAATAAAACTTCGATTTGACACTTGAAACTTCTTGAAATTCAAAATTGTTGAACTTGGTACATTTTTTGATTTTTAATTATCGTGTGGTTTATAAAGTCTTTATTGATCAAGTGCATGAAAATTGGCTGTATGGGGCCGTCGTTTTTTATTCGTTTTGTGGTTTATCTATTTTTAAAACTGTATTTTTTATATTTCTTAATTATTAGCTTGATTATTATTTTTAATTATATTTGGAGAAAATACAAGCTTTTATTCAATCATTTATTTATTATATTACGTTTCGCTAAAATATTAGCTTCTTCAGAACATTATTTAATGTATAAACAATATTTGAATAAAATAATAAAAATGTATTTTTTATATTTTTTAGAATTTTGAAATCGGTCAATTTTGCTTCTAAATGTAAGTTTTTCCTAAAGTTAATTGTTGGAGTTACTAAATGGCCGGCAGACAGTACCCTAACATAGAAACCAAGTAATATTTAGTATTTAATAATAACATACATTTCATTTAATTCTTTTTACAGCTTTCGAGTTACCAGGCGAACAAACTAGAAACCTAAAACCTCTGTAGTCGAAATTTGCAGTAAAATGTACATTACGTATAAAACTTGTAAGTTCTAGATTCTCAAAAAATGAAAAATTAATTTTTTTATTTCTAGTAGTTTTTGTGTTTATTTGTCCGTGTTATTTTACAAAATAACAACTCGCATGAGACATTAAAGAAAAGCTCGCATAGCAAGACAAGTGACTTGTATGAATTTCTTTCTAGCCCCTGATTGTAATCCAATGAGGCAGTTAGGAAGTTTAAGAAATGAAGGGTTAAATAGGAAAATTAATAATCCATTTTAAAAAACTACGCAATGATAGTATTATTTTATTCTTAGTACCAGCACAATTTCATGGAAATTTACTTACAAAATTTACAAAATATAACATGTATTAAATTAAAATGAATAACATCACCTTCAACAATTTTTTTACAAATAAAATGTATTGTTATATTATTTAAACTTTTTTTTATAAAGGCACTGCGATTTTAATTACATAAAAAATTATAAAAATGGAGTATTCACTTTAACTTAACAATAAAATCTTTTTTGTTTTGACTAGTAGCAAATAGTTAATTATATAAATAACTTGCTCAAAATTTCATAAATACAACATAAAAAAATTGTCCTTTCCTGCATCAATTTTAATAGGTAGTAAAATTTAACAATAAAATTAACAAATTGGGGACAAAAATTAAACACATCGATTTTGTTCAAATGTTTTTAAAAGGCACAGGTTCTACAACCAATATTTTTCTAATTTGCATAACTAAATTGGCAAAGATAAAACATAACAGGAACTAATAAACCGTAGGATACGCAACGTAAGTAAAACTTTAAAATGCATTGGTACTCATCATGGAGATTCAAAACTTGATTCCCGTAATTTTCTTATATTTCAAATGTTGCACATGCAGATTGTTTAAAAAGTTTTTCCGAAGGGTCAGCCACTGTTCTGAATTTGTACAAACTGCTTATGCTATGACTGCCATTGGCTGCCTTAGACTGCTCAATTTTTGTACATTTGACTGCCGAGAGTGGATGGCCCCTCGAATTTTTCGTACGTTGCATTTCCTACATTAACATTTAAATTTTTGATTCTAAAGCTCGACACAGCGATTGTTTCCTATTTCCTAAAATTAGTGTTTCACAAGCGAATTTTACATTAAGTAAAAACAAGCAATTGGTTGTAGAAAAAAATCCAAGTCGTTACAGCCAGCAAAAACTTGAAAATAAAATTTAAAGGTGGTCCCTAAGGCAGTATACTCGAAATTGCCAGTACGTTTAAGCACCAAATAATTTGTTTAAGTTGTACCATAATTAATTTGCAGATTCGATTATGTTATGATTTTGTCGACAATAAAATAAAAATCGTTTAAGGCCACAAATTGAAAAAATTCTTGCAAATTTGGCGCCAATTCTAATTTAATTGCTATTGCATCACTTATACGTCTACCCTGTTCACATAAAAAACAATTTGAGGTAAATCTTTTTACCCAAATTTTTCATTTTATTCGATTTAAAAAAAAACACAAAATAAAACAGGGACGGACAATGGTGGCGCATCTTTCAACCAGTCTTTTCTGTTTAAAAAAATACGAATCAAGTTATTTTAATCACAATAAGTTCCACTTTGTACACATTTTCAATTCCTTCCAATCACCTACACGGCTCTAGAAGAATTTCTAACCAGCAAGGGCACGATTTAATTTCTTGTCTAGAATATTGTCGACCCCAGCCTTTAACAAAACTAATTCTGACTGACTTCAAATCTACTGGCCCATTTATGTTAGTGAAATTAGTCCAACCGTAATATCGGTTATCTGCCTTCACCCGATCAAACACACATAGGCAATGATCTGCAGGTACTTTAGTTGGCCACGGCGATTCCGGATTCTCCAAAGTGCATGAATTAACAAAGACAGGATTATCGGAACGATTATACATCCATACTCCGTCCTCTTCGCGCGATATAGTCACACCTACAATTTGAAATAATTATTAGTTTCGAGAAAAATTGAAAGTGGATTAAAAACTTACCTAAACCTATTTTACATCTCGTCCGACTCACGCGCTCGGGAGGGCTAAAACTATGTAAGGCTAATGTTTTCAAGCAAAGACCGTCTCCAATTGGAACATCGCCAAAAACGTTAACCGAATTTATTTCAACTGGAAATAATGGACCTATTCGTTTCTCCATTTCCCAATAAGCCAATTGACACCACACACGTGGATTCATCATCGAATCTGCAAACAAAAATAAATTTTTTAAATTAAAAACGTGAATTGCGTAAAACGCCTCTTTAAACAACAAGAAAGTTGAGATACAACAAGTATAGAAGGTCGATGCCTTTAGATTATTTCATCATTAACTCGGTACTTAAATAATTAAAAGAGCGAGTTTGATTACAATAAGAAAATTCCGAGATATTATTTTACGTGCAGGGGTGGATCGAGATGGAGTTGTTTATGAGAATTATCGGCGTCTTAAATCTATTTTATTAAATGACCTACATTTATTGAGCAATTATATTTTATACTTTGGCATGTTTATATTTATACGGGCGCCAAGATGTTGCTTAAAAAAAGCTGACACAGGATATTAAAGTTAATTTCAACAAAATTTAAGAAATGCATAACATTTTTAAAAAGCGTTAAAATGTTAGTTAGTCATTGACGAGTACAACAAGCTACGGAACATCGCACAGAGCACAGGTTATGACGTCATTTAAGTGGCG
Organism: Malthinus seriepunctatus; assembly: GCA_963924605.1. NCBI lineage: Eukaryota > Metazoa > Arthropoda > Insecta > Coleoptera > Cantharidae > Malthinus > Malthinus seriepunctatus. The sequence continues at coordinate 27,833,646 of OZ004601.1, read as the reverse complement.
CCAGGCGTCCATCTGCCGGCGCCACGAGGTGCATGTTGATCGATCAACACACCTGTCCCCCGCTCCCAGCTTGTGAATATATTATACTTTTCCAACGTAAAACTGCAAACTAGTTATAACATTATTGCATTATTCGCTTTTGGCATTTTATTACAAATGAAAATTATAATTATTTTTCAATTAAAAAAAATACCTTTCATAATTATTAAAATAATACCTACGATAATACAAGTGCTTTTCTCGATTGACTTAAATATCTCTTTTATCTTTTAATTCTCATAATGTACCTAGGTACTTAAATGATGAAATATTATACAATAAAAACATCTGAGAGTTACCCAAAATTAATTACCAATTTCGAAGATATAATATTCGAGAAGGGTTATAATCAGACACACAATAGTAGTAAAATGTGATAAATTAGTTCCACACTCTAATTTCATTAATTTAAATCCCAAACGATTATCATTAGACTTCTATGCGATTTTTATTTTCTACTTGATAATTTTCAAAATTACGCAACTCTTCGGCAGTGGCGTTGCGGGAGAGCCCCCGAATAAAAGGGACCCCAAAATTTCGTGGTTTCCACTATAAAGCTAGCCTTTCATCACATCTTCTAGAATGTAGCTTCTTTTCTCCAAACCAATAGAAGATAAAACTTGGCCCATGTTTTACGTTTTAGCGTCTGCCGCTAGAAATGCAAGGTTTCTATTGGCTTACAAAAAGGCTAGCTTAAAGAGGCACTTTAAAAATGTCTGTTTTTTAATTATGTATTTGAGAATTTAAAAAAAATAGGTAAATACTTTTTTTTCCCTTGTAAAGTTACACAGATGTTTCGACAATAAGCAACTAAAAGTAGGTCGGTTGTAAAAGTTTTAGAAATAGTCACAAATGAACTCCAAATTCAGTGGCGTAAATAATGGACCCGAGTTGCGGGAGCACCACAGAAACATCGTTTAGTATGAAATTTCGTTATAAAATCGAATTGTGATTTAATCGAAATGATTACTAACAGGAATGGGTGGTAGGGCCCCACTCTGGATTTTGCGGGAGGGCCCTCAAACTCTTAGTTACGCCACTGCTCTTCGGAGTAAAACTCATGTCTTTCCAATACACACAGTGTGTAAAAAAGTTGAATGTACAAAATACTAAGTGACAATTTTATTCTGTGGAAATAACATGGGAAATCAAATCATAGCGGGGTGAAAATGCGATCTCAATCCTGAAGAAAATTTTTTACTAACTTTTCCTACCTCAGATGATATAATACGGTTAATGATCATTCACTGTACCTCAATGACTCAAATGCTAATGCTACATTATAATGTAATATAGATTCTGTTCTTGGTATTTTCCTGATCATCGGATTATTTCAAGTCAAAGCCCAAAATGTGTGTAAAACAAAATTTAAAAAACAACTGACGTGGCCATAGCAGGAACTGTACTATTTCCATTTCCGGTTAAACAGGAAGTAAAGTATAAAGTGTTGGGTGTCTCCAGCTAACTAATTTAAAGAGCTTTCAAAATATTAAAAAATATACAGGGTGTTCCTAAAAACATTTGATATTTTTGTAATTTCCGGTTTAACAAGGAGTTTTGTTAACCGAAAATAGTGTTAAATAATAGATAAAATCATGGGATTGATACATATATCAATTTTCAAGTTTTCACTTTTATTACTAAAGAAATGAGGGATTTTTGAAATTTTGACATTCAAAAAATCATAACTCCGGTTCTGTTACGTAGAAGTTAATAAAAAAATAGACTTCCATAGAGAGTTGCGTTGTCTATAAATTAGCGAAAAAAGAAAAAATATGATGGAAGAAATTTTGAAAAAATCGAATTCAAAATTTTGACCTATTTTGGCCCCTTAAAGGTGGACAATTTTGAAACAATTTTAAAAATTGACTGGGTTAGGAGGAAAGCGGTATATTTTGGCTGTACAATGACGTTTTGAAATTTTTACAATTCGAGAAAATCACAAAGGGTGCGGCACCTATCGGTTAAATATGCAATACTCGAGTCGGGGGTGTGACGTATAATATTTTGCAAAAATTTTTGCATCTTGGTTAATGTAAGTGGCGCCTCTAGTGGTTGTGATTTTCTCGAATAATAATTACCGGCCAAGTTATAAGGGAAAAACCACAAAATGGGACACTCTTTCTATTGGCCGTCATTTTGAATAAAAAAATTTGAATTATTTTTTTTCAATTAGTGTTGAAATGTACTATCTTATAGCCAAGTAAAAATAAATTTGACAGAAATTTGCAAATACGCGCCTAAAATAACCACCTTATTTTTGAACACCCTTTATAGATTTCTTATAAAAGCTAAGTTTGCCAATGATGTAATTTTAAAGTGGCTAAAACCAAATTTCATCAAAATCAATTCAGTAGTTTTATCCTCGAGGTGTAATGGCCGTTTTACGTGGACTAAATATCATACTAACTTGTCAGTACTGAATCAACTCAAGGAGCAAAAACACGGGAATCTAATGGCGTATTCGATTGGTTGCACCAGCGCCGCGCCAGTGCAGTTTTATTTGGATTATCCCAGTTTTAAGTATATTATTGGCGTTATGTAAATTAATCACGTGATTGCACTCCGTCAGTGGAGAACCGCACTGACTCCGTGTCGGTGCCGATGCCATCCCAATCGAATACGCTAGAAGTTTTAACGTCGTACGTAGAAATTGAGAACCACGCCCGTACAAGGCGTTAAGTTGCTCCTTGAGTTGATTCAGTACTAACAAGTTAGTACGATATTTAGTCCATGTAAAACGGCCCTAACAGACATCCAGACATTTTGGTTCAAAAAATCCCAAAAATTTTATTTGCATTTTTGGCATCAAAACGTCGAGAAATGAAATTTAAAAAAATTTTATTTTCCTCGATTGTAACAATTTTTTCTTGGAAAAAATAAAATTGTTAAACGAGGCGATATCAGAATTTATAAACAATTGAATATCCTAATATGATGTCGTTTCTTGCAATAACGACTTGAATTTTCAATTAAATCGACTGCAATAGGTAGCTTTTGAACCTTCCTCCCCACTTCGCTTGAAAATTAGAAGATAATAAGGATGCACTGTGATTTGATTATTATGGGGCGTTCGCATTCTTTTTTCACCATAATCGATGAAGCAGAAAACTGCTTGAACACCTATACACTATACGAACAGGAGAAAGGCCTCAAAAGTGTCTTAAAATGATCGTTCATCTACAATTTATGATGTGGCATTAGCCCTGCTTGGTGGTGTTTAATTTTTATTCTATAGCTCATTACTAAGCCACACTGTATATAAATGAGCATTGTAGAAATTACCGCTCTTCTCTTTTTCAATAATAACACAGTTTTGAAAGCAGTTCATTTTTTAATTTGCGATAAACCATAACATCAATATTAAATAATCAGGCTGAACTCATTCGCGAGTCCTAATCTTATTATTTTTATGCAGATGACCTACACAAGAATTTTTCGGTATGCAAGACGTCAGCACATATACCCACAATGTAATAACAATTTGGTAAGGCTCTAAGAAATGTTCAAGAGTGAAAAATTAAGATATTGGTACAAATAATAGATAACCCAGGATTCTGTTGAACTGTTCTGAACTGTTGAGATCGATTGTTTGCTCTTGCAAGGCAATGGCAAACTACCGACTTGTGAATTTACACGAAAATTGTCCACTTACAGTTGAAGTGACTTGGGGTATTATAAAGTTAATTATAATATTTTGAGCGCATACAATAACCCACGAACTCCAAAAGGTATTCCTTGTTAAGAATGACAAAATGTCCTAAGACATGAAAATCAAAACTGACCATCGTATATTATGGTCTCGCGAATTCCCTTTGTGGACAAACTTATGAAATAATATTTGTGAACAACAATACATCGACTAGGCTGAGAGGTAGTTTCGTTACGGAGTTCTGAATAAATACCAATGCCCAAACTAGCAGTAGAAGGAAATCTCGAGGAGAGCCTCGGGGTCTGAGTTTGGAAAATAATTGATGGGCCTCATGTTATCGAATATCGATTGTTCAAACGTCAATAGTGTTGAATTATCTTTGGGATTTAGTTCAATATAATGGAAGAGTATCATAACCTATTTCCAAGTTAATTGACCTATGATACAAAAAAACTCAACTTAGAAACTAAGCCCCCCTGTACACGTTTTAGATCGTAAGACAATGTGAGGATAGGTAAATCTAAACTTAGATAAACAATTGTAATTTAATTACTAGAAAAATAGAAAGTTCTAGCAAATATAAGTACATACATACTATATACATCCTTGAGTGATAATACATGCGCTATTTTTATATCTAGAAACGATCAAATTGCAAAGATGTGTATAAATAGCAAATATGGAAAAATATTTTTCTTTACAAAACACTCGAGAAAACCATCTAAAATGACACCGTAAGCAAATTCTTGCAAAGTTCATTAGAAATAATTTTTTAACCTTTTCAAAACCCAACTATGTACTCGAATACTCCACAAAGATTGGTCATTTGCTCATTGTTATAAAGAAAGTTGCGAAAAGAATGGAATTTAAAAAAAATATCAATACGTTACTAATTTGATTTATTTATTCTTTAATTTGTTATTACGAATTAAAATAAAATGCACAACAATTTCTTAAAAAGTAAACTATGGTAATAGCAAATGACGCGTCATGGCGCCAGTGTTGTGACTGAACAGATCGCAATGACCTAAGGCCTAAATTTATCCACAAGCCCAGCGTAGTTCACACGCCCAATTTATTAAAGCTTATAATTTTATCGAATTTTTGGCAATTAAATTTTTGATTTGTTGACCTTTTAGTTACATTTTGTGCGTGAAAATTTTATATCAAAATTAAAACAAAAAATAGATAGCGCAAGTTAAACACAAGTGCGATAGTCTTTTATTTTGTTTAGTATCAACCACCTGTTGATCATATTCAACAGATCTATTTTAGAGTAAAACTTTTCGTCCTCACTGCTCTTCTTATATATAAAAAGTAATCGATGAGCAAACAAATATATCTACGACAAAAGTTTAAAGATAAATTTTCATTTTACGAGTTACCCAAGTTTTCTTATACTTTTATTCATATTAAATGATCATCAACGGGATATTTATTATTTTTACACCTACGCGATGTAGGTTTTTATAATTTTTTAAACTAGTCTTTAAGAGGCTATTTTTCGTAAATATATACAGGGTGGGTGTTTACAGTATAAACGGAGGATTGGTCCCTAACTATTAGCTATTAGACATATTAAAACTAATTTTGGCATGGTAATACATCATCACTGGACCTACATTTCAGAAATATACAAAAACATATAGGATGTTTAAAAAATTCCCACTTAAACTAGTGTTATTTTCAGAGTTGACACGCATTAATTCACATGATTTAATTCATTGAATTAATTCGTGCATTAATTCAAATGAATTTTTCAAAAAAGTTGTGAATTGAATCACACAATTTTAATTTCTATAATTCCAAAACTTAAACTCAATGTTAATGAGATTAGAAAATCTCTAGAAGGGTTTATCATCAGTTCTTCTGAATAACGACAACTCATCTGAGTTTTGAGTACGTATATATTTACTGTTGAATACACAATAAAAGTTTACTTCAAAAATTTGAATTAATTCTGAATTAATGTCTGTCTAAGTCTGAATTAATTCAAATAGTCCGACTTTTTTTTTTTTATAAAAGTCAACGTTTATTCCAACCCTGGTTATTTTAAATTGAACACCCTGTATATTTTTGGATAATCAGATTGCCCGTGATATTTAAAAGCAAAAAGTACTTCAAAAATTTTAATTCAAAAAAGTCTGAATTGATTAAAAAATGTCTGAATTACCTAATTCAAAAAAGTCGGAATTAATTCAAAGTCAGACTTTTTTGATATTTTTTTATAAAAGTCACCACTTATTCCAACCTTGGTTATTTTAAATAGAACACCCTGTACATTTTTGTATTTTCGGATTCCTGGTGATATTTAGAAGCAAAAAGTTTACCACGTAAGCGGTAAGTCGACTACATTATTATCGAGAGCCGGTGCTAGTAGCAGATTTGAAAAATCTTGATTACAGCCCTGACACCACCGCTTCAAAGTTGACCCAATTTCACCATTAAAGTGACGATATCGCCAGAACGGTTAATGATAAGGCCATGAAACCTTAAACAATTTTTGTTCTATATGTCATGATGCATTCGAATATGCAGGGGTCCACTAAAAAACCATAAGTTTGGGTCGCAATTTCTTTCTGAAACACCCTGTATGTATCTAAATATTTTTCAAATGAAGGCCCAGTGATCGTGTACAACCATGCCAAAATTAGTTTCGATATCGCCATTAGTTTAGGAGTAATCCTCCGTCCAAACGGTAAACGCTTACCTTGTATTTATGCATTTCCAAAATTTCGAAAATTATCCCCACCCCTTTTACTAGGCATAACTAGGCATCTTGCACATTTAAAATTGATTAGAAACGAGCTAAATTTTATAAAAATCGTTGAAATTATACCTTTTAATTTTTTTTAAATCAAAAGTACTAAACATACTTAGAAGACCCTTCCCCCCCTCCCTGAAGTGTTCCATTTCAAAATAAGAAGCTACTTTTCACTACATCTAATTATATAAATTTTTGAAATACAGGTCGAATTAAAGCTCAAAAATTTCATATAACGCCCTTGTCCTTTTTTAAACTCATAATTAATGAATATTTAGCCCGCTCCCCCCTATGAGTCTTTCATTTCAAAATAAAACGTTACTTTTTACTACATCTACTCGTGATTATAGAAATACAGGACGAATTAAAACTCAAAAATTTCATATAACGCCATTGCCCCCCCTTTTTAAAATCAAAATTAATGAATATTTAAGCCCCCCCCCCCAGTGTTCTATTTCAAAAGAAGACGTTACTTTTCACTAACTATGTATACATCTAATTCAAATACAGGAAGAATTAAAACTCAAAAATTTCTTATAACGTCCCTTTTAAAAAATCAAAAGTAATAAATATTTAGGTTCCCCGTGCCCCCTGAAATGTTCCATTTCAAAATAAGACGTTACTTTTGACTACATCTAATTATAGAAATTTTTGAAATACGACGAATGAAAACTCGAAATATTTCATATAACCCCCTTGCCCCCTTTTAAAATTTTGAACTACCAAGTCACGTAGGCAATAATAATATTTTGTAAAATCGCACAATTTCGAATAAATCACGAATTTATAAAAAATAATAATAAATTTATCGCGTGTGAAAACAATAACGATAAAAGCAAAAAAGAGATAGAAAACAATCTGGTAGATGAAAAGCAATAATATCAACCACACGGCGGCGCCCGTTGCGTTGCGCTTATCAGACTACTAACGAAGGTCGCGGAAGGCCGTGATATGGCCGACAACTCATTGTCCAAATTGACTGACGTTTAGTAGTTTGGCGCATAAAAACACACCTCGAATAAATCTAGACCACCCCAAATAATTGTTGATGCTCAATTTTTTTTAATTTCATCAAAGCCATCGTTTATTGACACTAAAACAGTTTTTTTTCATTACCAAATTTTTTATCGACATTTTTTGCAGACAAAAAAAATTAAGAAAAATAAAATAAAACCCCCAGGGGGCCTCCTATTAATTCTCCCAAGAATTAATAATCACAATTAATAAACGGTATAATAAAGAATTTGTTAAAAATAAATAGAGAACTTACAAAATAAAAAAAAGAAAAGCCAAGAAATAGTTTGGCAAATTTTATTTTAAAGCAAGTCGTGTAAAGAATATGTTCTTTCTATGTTCATTAAATGCATAAATGTACTTTAATCGGCGCCAAAATAGTAATATAAATTCATGGCCAACACGATGACAGTTAAAAATAAACGTTTCGAGTTTAGGAACGTATTGTCTTCACCAAAACAACTGGCGCCGGCGCTTAAAACTATTGACGCCTCGTTATTCATACCGGTAAACTGGAAATTTTTTTATTATTATTATAATAATATCCCGTTATTTTTCTACCAAATTATTATTGTTGCAAAAAAATAAGTTTAATTTAGTGGTTCTAAAACTATATTTTTTTTTTTTTTTTTTAAAAAGGTAAATTCGAGCTGCCCCCCTTCCTTTTTATGTAACATTTATTTTCAGTTTCGCGATAGTTATAACATTTTTGCTATTTTTAACCCTTTGGTTATGAAATTTAATTTTTTATTAATCTTATAAAAAATTCAGGACCCCCTTCAACCTTTCAATTTTAATCTTTTGCTCTAGAAATTCAATTTTTCGTAAAAATTCTCACGGTTACTTCGATTTCAATCTAGCACAGTAGTTGAAAAAAATTAGACCCTACTTAAAATACAATGAAAATACAAGGCGACCCCCTTTTGTGTAACTCGAGTGCTAATAGAATTGTTAAAAAATACGGCTGCTAAAAAAACGAATTAGAAGAGCTTACGATTTGTAAAAAGACCCGTTGACAATTAATAGAAAAGACACCCTTAATATTGAGATTTCGAAATTTCGACCCCCATTATAGAACTTGTGAATTTAAAATAACCCCTTAGGGCCTTCTCGTTCTAGAAGAAATTTTGCACAAATTTTCTACTGAGAAATTTACTAATAACAACCGGTTATTTTTCAAAATTTGCCCCCCTAATAAAACTTGCCACTTGCCACTATTAAAACAATTTTGTTGATCAAAGTGACATCGCAAGTCAAAACAAAATGTGACAAAGATTTAATTAATAAAAGTTGTTATAAGCTAGTTATATCTTTCCACTCCCTATGACGATCACCCTGAGGGCGCGAGAGGAGGCCCCACGTTGGGACTCTTGGTCACCTTGAATGGGACCCGTCTCTGAGAGAGTGGTATTATGATGTCATCACATGCAATCCACTTATGATGTTGATATTGCTTTGCAACTTGCGTATATTTGCAATAGGCTTTTTAATTATAAAAAATTTTATTTGTAAAAAGCACCTCCTTTTCGGTAGCAGTTCCCAAACTTTTTCATTCATCAATTTATGTTGGGACAAAAAATTGTAAATTATAAATAATGGCCTTACTAAAATTAAATTGTTCGTTTATGCAAACGAAGTATCGGTTAACAGTGGGTGGTAAATACAAGAAGAATTTGTATACAAAAAAAAACAAAAATTTTTTGAATAATTAATTAAAAGACTATTTATAAAAATATTTTAACTAAACTCGCTTAACGAGCAAGAATTTTTGTAATTAGTTAAAGTTTCTTAACAAAATACTAAGTACGCATACCTTCACCGTTGGTGCTAAATGATGTATCTCGACAAACTAACGGCACTTCGCTCGGTGCCCGATCTGTAAAAATTAAATTTAGTTAATCAAACAGCTCTTTAAAAAATCTTAAAATTAAGTTAAATTTTTTAAAATAAATTATAAAGTGAGAATAGCCAGAACAAGGCGTCATGAACGTCGCGCCGCTGTCGTCTTCGACGACACCGCAAGTATTTCAGGAATGTGTATGTTATTGAGTTACAAATCAGTTTTAAAATTAAAAGAAAAATATATATTTTTTGATTAATAATAGGAAGTGGAAAGGGTGGCGACGTTACTAGATCGAATCACCCAAAGAACTCTATAAACCGAAAAAGCCCTTCCGCTGATGGCGACAGAATGTGGCGCCTCACGCAAAAGGGGGGCTGGCTCCACACCTGCTGCTTTTAACTATTGTTAGGATGAAGATCAAAAGGTACCAAAAAGATTAAATAAATACAATTTTCTAAATCCCACTTGACAAGCGAACTACTGTTTCCGTTTGTGTTTACCTCATTTGTCTTACACGTCTTAATGGATATAAAAACAAAAGAGTAAATTTACACATGTAAATAAAAGATTTAAAGAATTATAGGATTATACACCAAAATATTTCTTTACAAATTTTTTTTCTTAAAAGGTTTCAATTTTAGCCAATTTATCTTCTCATTTCTTCACGTCAACAAGAAACATCTTTCAAATTAAATTTATTTTTATGAAAAATATTGTAGATGCTTCTAACAGCTAATTTAGTGCTCTTTAATTCTCATTCAAAGCAAATTAATGCCAGATTACTCCTTAACCAGTTATGCCCTCGAGAAACTACGGTGCAAATAACGAAATAATCATGTGAAGCAGTTTCCACTTATTTTTATAAGAAAAATTTACACAGAAATACAAAATATATTTAAAATGCTCTTGATAGCTAAATTATTGCCATTCAATCTTCACTTACAGCAAATTGACATCAGGTTACTTCTTAACTAGTTATGTCAGGGAGAGACACTCCACGTAGTTCAAAAGCAATTCAAAGTCCTACCAAGTACCAACTTCCGCCGACTTTTATAGCAAAATTTTAATAATTATAAAAAATATTTTTACTGCTTCTGATAGCTAAATTAACGCCCTTCAACCTTCATTTAGGGTAAATTGACAGTAGGTTCTTTCTTAATACGTTATGCTAGAGAGAGACCCCACGTAGTTCATAAGCGATTAAATTAGTTCTATCAACTTCCGCTTACTTTTGTAACAATACTGTGACAGCTATAAGAAATATTTTTACTGCTTCTGATAGCAAAATTAATGCCCTTCAATCTTCATTTAGGGCAAATTGATAACAGGTTACTTTTTAACGAGTTATATTCGGGAGAGACACTCCATGGAATTCATAAGCGAGAAGCGACTCAAGTAGTTCTATCAACTTCCGCTTACTTTTATAGCAAAACTTTGATAGCTATAAGAAATATTTTTACTATTTCTGATAGCTAAATTAATGCCCTTTAATTTTAATTTAGGGCAAATTAACATCAGCTTCCACTTATTCCATCAGTTATTCAGTTATGCTAGAGAGAGACTCTACGTACTTCATAAGCGATTCAAGTAGTTCTATCAACTTCCGCTAACTTTTCTAGCAAAACTTGATGAAAACTTTGATAGTTATAAGAAATATTTTTACTGCTTCCGATAGCTAAATTAATGCTCTACAATCTTCATTTGGGGCAAACTGACATCAGGTTACTTCTGAACGAGTTATGTTCGGGAGAGACACTCCACTTAGTTCATAAGCGATTCAAGTAGTTCTATCAACTTCCGCTAACTTTTCTAGCAAAACTTGAAGATTTTTAAGAAATATTGTTACAGTTTCTGATAGCTAAATTAATGCCCTTCAATTTTCATTTAGGGCAAATTGACATCAGGTTACTTTTTAACGAGTTATGTTCGGGAGAGACACTCCATGTAATTCATTAGCGACTCAAGTAGTCCTATGTAGTTCTATGAACTTCCGCTTACTTTTATAGCAAAACTTTGATAGTTATAAGAAATATTTTTACTGCTTCCGATAGCTAAATTAATGCTCTACAATCTTCATTTGGGGCAAACTGACATCAGGTTACTTCTGAACGAGTTATGTTCGGGAGAGACACTCCACTTAGTTCATAAGCGATTCAAGTAGTTCTATCAACTTCCGCTAACTTTTCTAGCAAAACTTGATGAGTTTTAAGAAATATTGTTACAGTTTCTGATAGCTAAGTTAATGCCCTTCAATTTTCATATAGGGCAAATTGACATCAGGTTACTTTTTAACGAGTTATGTTCGGGAGAGACACTACATGTAATTCATAAGCGACTCAAGTAAGTAGTTATAGCAAAACTTTGATAGTTATAAGAAATATTTTTACTGCTTCTGATAGCTAAATTAATGCCCTACAATCTTCATTTGGGGCAAACTGACATCAGGTTACTTCTGAACGAGTTATGTTCGGGAGAAACACTCCACGTACAGTTCATAAGCGATTCAAGTAGTTCTATCAACTTCCGCAAACTTTTCTAGCAAAACTTGATGATTTTTAAGAAATATTGTTACAGTTTCTGATAGCTAAATTAATGCCCTTCAATTTTCATTTAGGGCAAATTGACATCAGGTTACTTTTTAACGAGTTATGTTCGGGATAGACACTCAATGTAATTCATAAGCGATTAAATTAGTTCTATCAACTTCCGCTTACTTTTATAGCAAAATTTTGATAGCTATAAGAAACATTTTTACAATTTCTGATAGCTAAATTAATGCCCTTTAATTTTAATTTAGGGCAAATTAACATCAGCTTCCACTTATTCCATCAGTTATTCAGTTATGCTAGAGAGAGACTCTACGTACTTCATAAGCGATTCAAGTAGTTCTATCAACTTCCGCTAACTTTTCTAGTAAAACCTAATGATTTTTAAGAAATATTGTTACAGTTTCTGATAGCTAAATTAATGCCCTTCAATTTTCATTTAGGGCAAATTGACATCAGGTTACTTTTTAACGAGTTATGTTCGGGAGGGACACTCCATGTAATTCATAAGCGACTCAAGTAGTCCTATGTAGTTCTATGAACTTCCGGTTACTTTTATAGCAAAACTTTGATAGTAATAAGAAATATTTTTACTGCTTCTGATAGCTAAATTAATGCCCTTCAATTGTCATTTAGGGCAAATTGACATCAGGTTACTTTTTAACGAGTTATGTTCGGGAGGGACACTCCATGTAATTCATAAGCGACTCAAGTTGTCCTATGTAGTTCTATGAACTTCCGGTTACTTTTATAGCAAAACTTTGATAGTTATAAGAAATATTTTTACTGCTTCTGATAGCTAAATTAATGCCCTACAAGCTTCATTTGGGGAAAACTGACATCAGGGTACTTCTTAACGAGTTATGTTCGGGAGAGACACTCCATGTAATTCATAAGCGACCCAAGTAGTCCTATGTAGTTCTATGAACTTCCGCTTACTTTTATAGCAAAACTTTGATAGTTATAAGAAATATTTTTACTGCTTCCGATAGCTAAATTAATGCTCTACAATCTTCATTTGGGGCAAACTGACATCAGGTTACTTCTGAACGAGTTATGTTCGGGAGAGACACTCCACTTAGTTCATAAGCGATTCAAGTAGTTCTATCAACTTCCGCTAACTTTTCTAGCAAAACTTGATGAGTTTTAAGAAATATTGTTACAGTTTCTGATAGCTAAGTTAATGCCCTTCAATTTTCATATAGGGCAAATTGACATCAGGTTACTTTTTAACGAGTTATGTTCGGGAGAGACACTCCATGTAATTCATAAGCGACTCAAGTAAGTAGTTATAGCAAAACTTTGATAGTTATAAGAAATATTTTTACTGCTTCTGATAGCTAAATTAATGCCCTACAATCTTCATTTGGGGCAAACTGACATCAGGTTACTTCTGAACGAGTTATGTTCGGGAGAAACACTCCACGTACAGTTCATAAGCGATTCAAGTAGTTCTATCAACTTCCGCAAACTTTTCTAGCAAAACTTGATGATTTTTAAGAAATATTGTTACAGTTTCTGATAGCTAAATTAATGCCCTTCAATTTTCATTTAGGGCAAATTGACATCAGGTTACTTTTTAACGAGTTATGTTCGGGATAGACACTCAATGTAATTCATAAGCGATTAAATTAGTTCTATCAACTTCCGCTTACTTTTATAGCAAAATTTTGATAGCTATAAGAAACATTTTTACAATTTCTGATAGCTAAATTAATGCCCTTTAATTTTAATTTAGGGCAAATTAACATCAGCTTCCACTTATTCCATCAGTTATTCAGTTATGCTAGAGAGAGACTCTACGTACTTCATAAGCGATTCAAGTAGTTCTATCAACTTCCGCTAACTTTTCTAGTAAAACCTAATGATTTTTAAGAAATATTGTTACAGTTTCTGATAGCTAAATTAATGCCCTTCAATTTTCATTTAGGGCAAATTGACATCAGGTTACTTTTTAACGAGTTATGTTCGGGAGGGACACTCCATGTAATTCATAAGCGACTCAAGTAGTCCTATGTAGTTCTATGAACTTCCGGTTACTTTTATAGCAAAACTTTGATAGTAATAAGAAATATTTTTACTGCTTCTGATAGCTAAATTAATGCCCTTCAATTGTCATTTAGGGCAAATTGACATCAGGTTACTTTTTAACGAGTTATGTTCGGGAGGGACACTCCATGTAATTCATAAGCGACTCAAGTTGTCCTATGTAGTTCTATGAACTTCCGGTTACTTTTATAGCAAAACTTTGATAGTTATAAGAAATATTTTTACTGCTTCTGATAGCTAAATTAATGCCCTACAAGCTTCATTTGGGGAAAACTGACATCAGGGTACTTCTTAACGAGTTATGTTCGGGAGAGACACTCCATGTAATTCATAAGCGACCCAAGTAGTCCTATGTAGTTCTATGAACTTCCGCTGACTTTTATAGCAAAACATTAATAGTTATCTATAAATATTTTGACTGCTTCTGATAAGGAGTCCCTTCTAAGAAGGAGCCGCACGTAGTTCATAAGCGATTTAAGTACTTCTATCAACTTCCGCTTACTTTTATATCAAAACTTGATGATTTTTAAGAAATATTGTTACTATTTCTGATAGCTAAATTAATGTCCTTCAATCTTCATTTACGGCAAATTGACATCAGGTTACTTCTTAACGAGTTATGTTCGGAAGAGACACTCCACGTAGTTCATAAGCGATTCAATTAGTTCCATCAACTTCCGTTTACTATTATACCAAACCTACGACAGTTATAGAAGAAATATTTTCAGTGCTTCTGTTCTAAAAGCTAAATTAATGCCCCTCTATAGTCATTGGGAACAAAACTAAATATCTCACCCTGTATAAACATTTTATCTTTTACTCTGTTTTAGCACCTTCTATGTTTGAATCTGAAATTAATCGTCGTAATTTTGGCAATGAAAAATAAATGAACGATTGGAAACTTATCAATTGCTCTAATTTACACTGTTTTTTAGAATTTTCCCCAATAATTTATGGATTAAACGACGGCATACCACACACATATAAATTTAAAAGTGGCAACTCAAAAGTTCAAAGATAAAATTACTATTTTAATTATTAAGTGATACTGATTGTTTAAGATCATTCCTAAGAATTTCAAATTGATAAAAAAATGGTGTTGCTTAGTACATAATTATAATTTATAAATCGATAATAATGTTATTGTCAACAAAAACATCGAT
Source organism: Malthinus seriepunctatus (assembly GCA_963924605.1). Taxonomy (NCBI): domain Eukaryota; kingdom Metazoa; phylum Arthropoda; class Insecta; order Coleoptera; family Cantharidae; genus Malthinus; species Malthinus seriepunctatus. The sequence continues at coordinate 27,818,576 of OZ004601.1, read as the reverse complement.
TATTATTTAAGTTTGCGCCAAGACTTTGTATTCCATTAGACAACCTTACATTAATAGCCCAATTGATAAATTTTCAAGTACACAATTATTGCAAATTTATTACCAGAGTTTAAGGTGAAATGTTGATCATGTGGAGAAAGTTGTAAGTCATTCATCAAACGTTCATTTGTAGATTCAAACGTCAATCATCAAATCTAGCTAATAATGTCATCATATTAATTTCAAATTTGATTGTTTAAAATTTTTAGACCATCCGAGTTGGTCGCTTTGTTTTATAAGAAGTCTGTGAAAATAGTTCTAGGAAACTTACAACAAGTGTCTCGTCAATTAATTGTCATACAATTTCTAAAAATTAGTGATAATTAGGTTAATAGTCTCGCAGAATCCATTTCGAATAAATAATACTCTTATTAACAATATAAGTAAATAAATGAGGTTAAACAAATACTGTAATTGAACAAGTGATTCTAAAAGTCTCGACTTGACTTTGGGACGATTTCGTAGAGTTTGGATTGCGAGGTCTTGGGTTTGGAGCAACTGATAAAACTTGCATAAATTGTATTATGCATTTGTCGACGACCGTCTATAATAGCGAAAGTTACAAAAATTCTACAGGTGAATCGTTGATATTGAAAGGATTCGAAGTGGTCGATGTGTTTGCTTTTTCTTAGAAAAACTCAACAGGCAGAAGAACTGCTCAAATGCTCGAGTTTTCCCATCCCTTCATACACTCATTTTGTTTTTTTTTGTACAAATTTACATTTTTGTTTTATTTGTTAAAAACTCAAAATTTTGCGAAAGTAAGAAATCGGATGCCAATTCTTCTGGAACAGAGAGCACCAAACCATGAGGAACTCGAGCGACACTAAAACTTTCACCCATTAAAAAATTATGAAACAAGCAGGTATCCCCTTCTTCGAAATGAGCAACCACAAGGAATTTCGTAATGAACAACACCGAAATAGCCACTCGCAGTTTTTTTACAACGTCGAAAACTTGTAGAAATTCCCAAACTAATTTTTTTGGGTGGGCTTTTAAGAAGAGGAATTAAAATTCCGGTAGTTGAAAAATTTGCAAAACTATTTTTTGTTTAATGTTATTTTTACCTACCTCTCTCAATTTATTACTGTTGCTTTTAAAAACCTCAAGTGGTTAACAACAACATGGCCCCTGTCAACTCAATTCGTTCAAGAAAGCCATTAACCGGCTTCTTGAATTTCCATTTCTTTGTAAAATAAATGGCCTTCATTATAAAGCCGGTAATTACAAGTTGAAGAAAAAATTTTTTTAAACTTTTTAAATTTTGTGTTTTAAATTGTATTATAATTATACAATGGAAAGTCGGTGTATTGAATATAAAAGGCACAATAATAACGTGGGATGAACATGAACTCAATTTGAACAGCGTATTTTCAAACTCGACGCTGTCAGGCAGCAAGGACGATGACTTAACTCGCATTCTTCCTTTATGGTCAAACAAACGCTCAGCTGCATATGGCCTTTGGAGTTATTTCCTGGCGCCTCTCTTAACCATTTCAATTCACTTGTTCATTATTTAGGGATACGCACTGTTGATTTAACAAGAATTAATTTTTATATAATTGTATAGATTACGAACCGCGGTGGGAAATTTAAATCCCCACATAATGAGAGAGACGTCTGGCGAGGGAAGGGTGATGAACGAAGAATAAAACTCGTATGAAGAGGCAGGTAAACAAAAGTTGCAAGAATTTCGAGTAACAGCTTAGTGCTAGATACACACTTGTGTTATTTCAAGAGATTCGTTGTTTTAAAAACAAGTAAAAACATTTTACTGTACGAACTAGTTTCAATAAAAGCTAACGATCTACAACAATTAAATTGCTCTTTAATTGGCACAAGCCGCTATTAAATAACGAAACTATCAATTCCTATTTGTTAAGCATTTTACACGATTTTTACTAAATCTAAAATAAAGATTAATTGGCGCGTGATTAAAAAAGTCCCACGTTAAAAAATAAATTTAAAAGAAATTATAACTTACCTTCAGGTTTTAACCTATCCATGGCGAAACGGCTATAAGGTGGAGGAGGTGAGTCTGAAACATCACAATAATTAAATAAAATAGAAACTGTAATTACGGTTTGTAAAAAAAATTAAATAATAACATGGGCTAGTAAATTATATTTGAAAACGAATTATAAAATAAATTATATGTACAGGGTGCGCCTAATAATTTTTTACGTGCCAACAAACACAGTTCAACGTACAATAAAATTATCTACTACACCTGGCCCTTAAACGTTTAATTCGAAACAAATTCGGAAAATGAAAAACTTTGATGTGGTAGAAAAAAATTAAGGTTAGTACGGTTTGAACCTATACAATCAAGATATTTATAACTCCGAATCCGAATTAGCGTTAAATGCTTATTAAAATAATTCAAATATTATATTAGACATATACAGAGTGCTCTTAATATTTTTATAATATACAGGGTGTCCCACTTAGCATGCTCACCGTGGAGATCTCGTAAACTGTTAAGAGATACGAAGTCGGTTAAATGACACCAAATGTAGCCTCTTTCATGGCCAACTCGATCCTACTTTTGTTTTTTGAAAAATATTATTAGCACTCTAGATATCTACAAAAAACTGAAAAAGTTGATTTTCTTTAAATGCCTATAACTTTTTTATTAATCAAAATAATTTCAATTTTCAAAAAAGGGATAATAGGCACTACTAAAACTAATAAATTTAATAAACAAAAGAATTTTTTTATAAGACCGTTTTGGAGATATGATGCAAAGTTACATTTTTTAAAATTCTTTTAATTAGATTAATGGGTTATGACAACGTTACACAATAAATAAATAAACTGTCAAAGTTTAATACATTGTATTCACAATTCAATACAAAAAGAACTTAAAGTCAATTTTTAGTATTCATTTCATCAAAGTGTTTGACGTTGCCATATCAAAGGATTATAAATCTAATTCTCAGATTAAAATAGAATTCTATAGAATTTCTATTCTATTTTGTCTATACAGGGTGATTTTTTTAAGTGGTACTAACATTGGGATCTCGGAAACCGTAATAGTTACGAGGCTGGTTAAATTAGCAAAAAGTTGCATATTTTGATGATCTTTAAGATTCCGTTTAGAAAATTTCAAAATTCAAAATGGTTTCCGAGATAATGCAGAAAAACAAAAAATTGGCAATTTCGTTTTTCGACTGTAGTTTCAAAATGGCGTACTTAAGAAAAAAAATTGTAAGAAATCCTTTTAGGAGATCAAAAAAGCTATCAAACGATACCAAACTCGACTTTTTATCACATCGACGCTGGGCGTCTCGACGTTCAACTTTTCATTTTCTTATGGGGGACATACGATTTTTTCTGCAAATATTACTCAGTAGGCTTATCTAAATTCGGATACCAAACGAAAACTTTCTATCTTGAACTTTTCTTAATTTTCACAACTTTTCAGGTTATGCTATGTTACGTTATGTTAATATTTTACTTTATTATAATATTTACGTTATTTTTTACGATAAAAAATAACGAATAAAACTTAGTTTTTAAATTTTTAGAAAAGTAATTTGAGCTGGAAATAAAAATAAATCAAATTATTATTTATTTATTAAATCTTAGTAATGAAATTTTATTTCTTGAATAAATTACTTTTCTAAAAATTTAAAAACTAAGTTTTAGTCGTTATTTTTTATTGTAAAAAATAACCTAAAGTAAAATATTAACATAACATAACATAACCTGAAAAGTTGTGAAAATTAAGAAAAGTTTAAGATAGGAAGCTGTCGTTTGGTATCCGAATTTAGATAAGCCTACTGAGTAATATTTGCAAAAAAAATAATATGTCCCCCATAAGAAAATGAAAAGTTGAACGTTGCGACGCTTCGCGTCGATGTGATAAAAAGTCGAGTTTGGTATCGTTTGATAGCTTTTCTGATGTCCTAAAAGGATTTCTTACAATTATTTTTTTAAAGTACGCCATTTTGAAACTACAGTCGAAAAACGAAATTGCCAATTTTTTGTTTTTCTGCATTATCTCGGAAACCATTTTGAATTTTGAAATTTTCTAAACGAATTCTTAAAGATCATCAAAATATGCAACTTTTTGCTAATTTAACCAGCCTGGTAACTATTACGGTTTCCGAGATCCCAATGTTAGTACCAATTAAAAAAATCACCCTGTATAATGCCCGTTTTCAACTTTTGGTTATCTGTAACCAGAGCTATCAAATTTGCTTAAACAACAGTAAAAGTACCGGCTCTTATTTTGTCAAAATGTCAATACAGTCAAAGTCGGTTATGGCGACACCGCTTTGTACGCCATATCGGAAATAGCGATGAAATGTAGAAGCTCCGGCTGAATCCTATTATACAGTTTTGCTTAAAAACGCAATTGCTTAGTACGATTATCGGTTAAACGACCGAATTTTGCGGTTCCTTCGAAGTCGTTATAACCGGTTTTAACTGTATATTTTTTATTTAAAGACATTACACACCTACAGGCGTTTTCCACGACTATTTTTATTTTCAGGGGAACTTAAAACATCTAGTACCTACTCTAGAGCGGAACTGTAGTTAATTTAATAATTTGGGAATTTAATATCCGGCTCAAAGGACCAATGGTAGTCCCATATGTATACTGAGAGTGGACTGTATATATTTATATTCAATAAACACGTTTTTTGAATTACTTTAGGAACCCACATTTTAAAATAATCAACTTGTGGTGTCAAGATATTGTTTATATTCATCGAGACGATACTATAGAGGTGGTTTGATGTCGACTCCAGCTCTAGATCTATAGTCTCGTGGCGTCCTACGCTACTAATAGTCTTTTAAGTAGCATTCCTAGCTTTTGGATTCTCTTAAAAGCTACAGTAAACTTTACTTGGATGTACCCCTCCTTGAACTTGATTCTGTAGCTCAAGACCGAGCTCTAAAGGCTATTAGACATGAACTAAGTATCTTACTAACTGTTGGTAACTGAATCAACTCAAGGAGCAAAAGCACGGGAATCTAAGCTTTAACGTCGTCATTAGAAATTTTGACGCATGACCGTGGACGACGTTGAAGCTTAGATTCCCATGCTTTTGCTCCTTGAGTTGATTCAGTTACTAACAGTTAGTACGATACTTAGTTCATGTCAAATAGCCCTAAGACTTCTCAAGACTTGAATTTGTGCCAGGTAAGTTTCCTTGAAGGACCTGTTATAGACCTGACATTAACAATCCGTATGCCTTTCACTAACATTTCTCGAGAATTGGGCTTTACTAGATTTCTTGCTTCTCAATCCCTCTTTAACTCGAGATGCATTCCTGTGCTACCGTCCAAGTTTTCAGCAGAACTAAACTTGAAAAACAATTGGCTTTAAGTTGTCTTCAGAAGCCTGTTCTTTTAAAAATTGAATATAAGCTTCCACTTTTTCTCGCACACTTTTAAGAAGTACAGACGCCCTTTGAAGGTTCTCCGAGTTTTCTCTTACAGAAATTTCTTAGATTTTAGGTGAAATTTCAGTGTCCATTCTAGATTTGCTTTATTGGGCTGGCTTCACGCTCTGTAGCACAAAACCATTAATAATTCTTATCCAGTCTTGAGTCGCTGCTCTTCAAGACTCATTGTGGCCTCATTTTGTCTTCTCGTCTGACACAAGTTTCTTATACTTTTGTCTTGTTTTGCAGTGAAAAATGCTATAGAAATATACTGTAACCGATTTGTCTTGACACGTGCTGATAATTTTGAAATACATAACTTCTTTTACAGCTCGGATGTAAAACTCTTTTAGAAAAAGTAATTGGCAAATAATTTCAATTGTTTTCAGAAATACATCTAGAAGCTCAAGCGCAACTCTTGCTGTAATTGTACATTCCATTTCCGCCATTTACACCACGAACTTCAAATTAATTTTTTACGACGCGGCAAAACTCAATACTTTGCAAATAAGCCGTAAAATTGTGTCTGCTTGTAAAAATAATAAATAAATGAAATTATATACAGTTCATACACTCATATAAATATATTCTATATACACACACACACACGGGTGTTACGTTTAAAACACAATAAATAAAGCTAACTTTATGCAGGCGCCTTCGTATACAAACATTTATAGCTTTAGGCGCCGTCTTTCGATAATCGTTTATTTTTGTATTATTAAATTATTTGTAGGTACAACTGTATAATGCTTGATTTATGTGCAATAATAAAAAAAATTCGCAAAACTAACAACTCCATTCCAAAAAATTTAAAAATGGACCACTACACAAATTCTTTCATGACACAAAAAAAATTCCATTTACAAAAAAATTGCTTATCTTAAAATATAAATTCATTAAAGAGGTGGGCGTCGACAAAACAAAAAATTTCAAGTCCCGAAGAGATGGTAGAGATACACATTCTTTAGTAATTTGAACCCCCCGCAAATTAAAGACTAGTTTGTGAACTACAAAACTAATTCTTTCGTTTCATAAATGTACCCGGTGTGGCCATGTTTTTTTTATTTGTTTCCATCTTTTATAATAAATTAATAACGTACAATAATACCGGGTGGCAATGGCCAAAGTTAGTTCTTAAATTTCGATTAATTCAATAGTAGGGCACTGGATATAAAACCATGAAATATTGGCAGAAAATCTACTGACGAGGACACTTTTTAATTTACGGAATTTGCAAAAAATTCAAACGGACGCCAGTATTACTAGCTCAACCTGTATCTTAAAGAATCACATTCTTCTCTAAACATATACAGGGTGGGCCACGAAAGTTGTAACCCCTGACGATTTTTTACTTGCAACCCAAATAACAAAAAGTATCATAAAAAGTCTAGATGTCTAAAGAATTATATTTTTATAAATCTATAAATCACTTATGCTCAGTTGCATAAAAGAGAATTATATTTTAATCTGCGAATTAGATTGCCATATCCTTTGATATGGCAACGTTACACTATAATGTCAAAGTTTGACGTTTGTAAATAATTATTAAGAGCTGAAGTTACGTTCTTTTTATATTAAATTGTGAAAACAATTTACAAACGTCAAACTTTGACATTTTTATTTATTTAATGTGTAACGATGACATATCAAAAGATTATAAACCTAATTCTCGCATTAAAATATAATTCTCTTTTATGCAACCGGGGCATTTTAAATTAATTTTGTGGCAACTGTCATGAATTACAATTATATTTCAGTTTGACATTTACCACTTCGATCACTAATCCACTTTTGGATTTATAAAAATTGAACTAGAATCAAGAATCTTTAAGGTCCGTTTGCACCAGTTTCCCGTAACTACTAACTACAACATAAATTTATTCTCCAGTAACGAGCGTATCCTAAACGGATATGCTTACGTTTGCACCTAAGTGGTGCAACAGTTTTTCTTCAACCCCTATCCTATTTCTCTGTAACAAACTCAATAAGTAACTGAATTGTTCCAATCCCATCTCGACTATCACTGAGCATGACCCTTTCCTTTACAGACCAAAGCGTTCATACGGGCTGCCATAGACCTCAGACCACCCGCTGATTCAACTCCCAAAAACTTCAATACTGATGCGGGATGATTACCGATGAACTTTCGAGGACCGGTCGTGGCCTGGGCCCTCTGGGAGGTGGAGGGACTTACCGACTTGTGTAAGAAAATATGCCAACTTTCAAAAAGTAACATGAAAGGGGCACTACAGACCGAAAGTTAGAGGACTTTTTGTAGGACCTGGAGTTGGTATACCTAAGATCATTATAAGATAACATTATGGACCAAACTATAGCCTTTGTTAACATTCCCTTAATCTTTTTCCTACTCACTCGATCTATTTCGTTTCATTCAAAATCAGAATTTTGAATCTCCTCCTTTTTTCTCTGAATATACTCGAGCTTCGACTCATATCATCTAAGAAGTGGTTTTAGTAGCTGAAAATCTCCACTACCTCGCGGGCTTGTGCAAAAAAATGGCAGAACATTAGCGAACTTTTTGGAGGAGTTAGAGTCGCGATAGTATCCATCCATCATCATTTCTCACCTGCCATCATGTCACCAATAAGCTCTATGAGCGAATAATTTCTGTTATAAGACACTGTACGAAAGCTCCAATACAAAAAAATAGACAAATCTCAAAACGAATCTAAAAAGTTCATGTAGAGTTCAAAAATCAGCCTCAATGGGGACAAGTGTTGGAGACAACCCATATTAGCAGTGATGTTGCTTTCACTTAGCAATGAATGAAAAATGTTTTTATTGCTAAACGCACGCTTGTTATTCTTCTCATTTATAGCTTTTAACGCAATAATTCTTTTAAAAGTTTCACAGGTATTAAAGATGTGCAACTTTGTCAGTAGTCTGCCAGAGAGAATAATACCCACACAATTCATCTGCTAAATGACTCCATAAAAAAGAATAAAATGAGATAAACGTCATAAATGTCTACTCAAAAAGGAGTCACTGGATGAATAATGAAGTGTTTTGCAAATTGAAATTTGCCTATTCTTCCCTATTTCCAACAGATTATTATTGTTGGCTCCAGACTGATGGAGCCAAACATTTATGTATAAGTACGCTCAAGTTTCTCATTTAGTCTTAGAACAAAACATCCAGAAGAGTTAGCAAACCGTTGCCTATAAGAGAAAATGCGACGGAAATGACATTTTAGAAGTCCATGGATGACTCATTCGTTCAGTCGAGTTAACATTATCATTGGCTGTCATGATCTTTCCTTATAAGTGGGAGTATAAGCATTAAGGAACCATTTTTATGGTATAAAGTGACCGGAAATTGCAATATTTAAAATTTAAACGTCCATTGCGATCGATATTATTAGCTACATGGCTCTTTCCTGGCAGAGTAAGGGGTATTTCTTTATTCAATGCATTTAGTAATAAACCTAACCTAATCTAAGGTTTGTTCCTACAAACAGTCGAACCAGTTCAGAACTGAACAGCGCAAGCGCACATTGAAGTTGGCAATACAAATTTCAATTTGCGCATGCTCCGCCCAGTTACGAACTAGTTCGAGTTGTGTAGGAACAAACCTCTAATCTACTCGAACATAACCAAATCTAGCCTTGTAATCTGAATTTTTTTTGTTTATTTTAAGTATGATTTTCTTTGAAAATAATCTTTTTAGGGTGTTCGGGACGGCGTTAAAGTCATATTACATCTGCTGCTGCCGTTGTTAAATGCAGCCAGTCCGACCCTGGTACAAGAGATTTTAAATACCCTGGAAGACCTAATGTAAAACAATGCAATGTACGAAGAATGAAACGTATTAATTAAAATATTAAAACACATAAACACCAACCCTCATAAGGGATGATTCGACATAATTATTAGGTTTCCCCTCTACAGCTTGCGTTAATTATTTATTTTTGCAGTTTATGGGTTTGTTCATCCATCATCAGACATAAAATATACATAATTATGACTATTTGATTAAACCATTCCTATAAGCCATCTATCTAAAACATTCATCTTATTCAACAGGTTGTTTCCACTTGCTACAGAAATCTCGCATCGTAGTCCATTCAGAAATAAAGAGCTCGACTCTCGGGAACTTTTACTACATAAAAAACTTCGACGTTTTTTCTCTTTTGTTAAAAAAAGGCATTAAGTGCATGATAACAATTTTATATCGAAGATCCACCATTGTGGCAGGGGACTATTTCCGGTTGACCGTCCCAAAGATAATTTTGTTCCCATGGACGTTCCAATAAAGCTCATTAATAAATTTTTTCGATAATTAGCAAAAAGCTTTTATATCAGTGAAATTAAAAAAAAAACTAACTTTTTCTATTAGCTCAAGTACATTATTCTATCAATTTCATTGGTAAGGTATAAAAAAATAATTATAAAAACATCTTAAAAACAAGTTTTAAAATATGAATGAATTTTTCTTGAAAGGCGATGGTTTAGGTACTATTTAGAAACGTGTGGCCTACACGTTCTTCCTACGTTAATTCGAATCCATTACCGTGAAGATAATAAGGAAGAGAGGCAAGAGATAGAAGCATTCATTATCGTCTAATAAACACCAAGAATTTACAATTAATGCAAAATTCATGTCAAGGGTCGGTAAAATATATAAAAGATAGATAAGTCGCCTGTTTACGATTTATCCTATCAGTTGCGGTTGTAATAAAATACATTTAAAAAAACTGCTAATAATTTTTTCCCACATAAAAAACTTGCATATTAAATAACGTTCGAATAATCTCGTTAATTTTTTTTCAATTTACCTCGTAAAACAATTGAAGTAAGTATGGGGTAAGAAGAAAAAAAATTTAATGAGGTAAATGAGTAGACGCATTCCCAAACAATGAAAGCGATAATTATTTTAAAGAAACGAGTCGCATGATTTGGTAGTCTGTTGGGGAAAGGCGGTACCGGCGAGCCGGCAGATAGCGGTGGCGCCAAGACTAATTCTACTGGGTGGTAGCGGGCCGACGTCTGCATTTAGTACATAATGCCAAGAGCACCTGCCATTGCACGATTCTGACAACAAGAATTGCATTGCTAAATGTGCTATTAAATACCAATCCTTAATTTTTACGTAATAAAAAAATTCAATCAAACTTCAAAAAAAGTTTACAAAAAAGAAAAAACCCATCATCATGTTTAAATAAACCAACATTTTGAATGATCGATTGCCTTTATAAAAATCAAACAAGAATTTCTCATTAATACATTTTAAAAAAAAGACAAAAAAAAGTCAAAAGTTAAGGGCAGTAAAGCGCGTGGGTCCATATTCCAAGAAAGAGACTCTGGAATCCAAGTGGGTCGGGCCGCCGGATGAGCAGACTGGCCGTTAACAGTACCTATCCTACGATATGAGGTTAAGTTGTGGAATCTTTTAATTCTTCGTAACATAACAAGTCACTTAAAACTTGAAACTCGTCATTAAAATTCGAATAGGTAGGCAGGTATTTACAGAATAAAGAATTTGCGAGAGCGCCTTATATTTAAACACAGACCAACAGACACGAAGATAATTTTATAAATTACAAGCAACTTCAAAAATTACGTCGAGGTAGTAAATTTAAAAAAAATTATTACAAGGCTGTAATTTGAATAAGATATGTTCATGTTTGTAATAAGAGCTTTCATTCAACACCCGACATGTATTTTTTAACCCCCCCTTTTTACAATTTTTTTTTTCAAAACTTCAATTGTTATTTAAAAGAGCGCCCCATTAAACAAATAAAATTAACCAAGGGGGGTAAACACCACTATAATAAAAAAATAAAATGACCGAGATGAAAGCAAAAGGACCGAATTTAAATAAATGGTGGTAATCGTTAAAAACTTACATTAACCCCCACCAAAGTTCGAAAAACCACGGTGGCAACAATTATTTGAGTATGAAGAAAATAGGAATGATTATGAAGAAGATTTAATCAAAGTTAGATTTAAATAAAAAGCCGGAGGGGGACGATTATATACATCCTACTTAACCCCCTGTGGAGTATGATTTAAAAAGTCTCATTAGCACTATTCAGAGGTAAAGAAAATCTCTATACTGCTCTGTTCGGCAGCACCACAAATAGAATCCCAGTTAACACACACCCCTTTATGCGCTACTGCATACATTCTTGTGTCTTCAAAGACGGACGTAAAGACGCTAAGGAAGAAGACGAAGAGATATAGAAGTTTAGAAAATTGACTCTACATGCTAGATGCCAGTACATTTTTTGAGCATCCATGAGTGGTTTTACATTTAGTGAATCTAAGACACAAACCATCACATTGGGATTCACTTAAACTCCTAAACATCAGCACCAAAAGCTCTTAATGGCACGTTAACGATCCCTATATTCATACCATGCATGAAGCATAACATACGAAACAGACTCTTCTAAGCATGGGAGCTGCTGCAACTAAAGTGTACACATATAAAGAGGAATCCAAAATCCAACACGGCATACTATCCGACACCATCAGCGGTAAAATTACAACAACGCAACATTATAAACAACGAGATTGCATCGAAGATCTGGTAGACATTACACATTCACAGAAGACAAGATAGAGGACAACAGGGAGGAATGGAAGAGACATGAGAAGCTGTACGTATTTAAAAATGAATGTAAAGACACTAAGGAAGAAAACAAAGGAAGATCAAGCTTTTGGAAGAGAACGACAGTCAATGAAGAGTAATGGAAGAGATTTGAAGAGCTGCATATTAAATGATAAAATGATGGACGTAAAGACGTCAATGGAGAAGAAAATCTAAACTAACAGGGAGAAATGGGAGAGACATGAGAAGCTGTACATAAATAAAAATGAACGTAAATACGCTAAAGAAAAAGACGAAGGAAGATCTAGCTTTTGAAAGAGAACGGCAGTCAGTCAACGAAGAGATGTGTATTAAATTATGACAGTAAAGACATCAATGTGAAGCTGTATATATTTAAAGACGAACATAAAAACAGTAAGAAAGAAGACGAAGAAAGATCCAGCTTTTGGAAGAGACCAGCAATCAACGAAGTGGAATGGAACAGATTTGAAGTGCCGTAAAAACATCAACGAAGAAAAAAATCGAAACCAACAAGGAGAAATGGACGAGACATGAGAAGCTGCACATACTTAAAGATGGACGTAAAGACACTAAGGAAGAAGAAAGATCAAGTTTTTGGAAGAGAACGGCAGTCAACAAAAAAGAATGGAAAAAACAAGTTCAGAAAGACATGGAAAGAGTGGAAAGACGAGAGTTAGATGAGGCACAATGGATGGATAAAGAAGAATGGAGAAGAAGAAAAATTTATCTTAACATAACTCTCTCTCTCTCTCGTAATCATTTAAAAATATTTCTTTTCTACTTCCATTCAATATATTCCTATGTGCTAATTCGAACTATTCAATCTGTATGAATGAAGCTAAAGACACTAACCAAGTGGGCGGATTCATGAAGTATAACATACGGAATGGACGTTAAATATGAAGCTTTTGTAGAAAACTAAAATTGGAAGACACCCAAAGAGGAGATGAAGACAACTCAACAAAGAAATGGCGGAAATTTAGTGGAGAACTTATAATTAAGTGCTGAGGAACTTCAGCACAGTCTGAAGTTAGATAGCATCCACAGCACAAAAGGATTAGAGAACATTGGGAAAATTAACACGGAAAACACATTGTTTCAATTTCACGTTCCCTAGAGACTCTCCTCCTACCATGGAAAACAATAGAAAATCTAAAACGTTAAAACGAGTGATTTTTTGACGTTTTAGATTTTATATTGTTTCTCATGCTGGCAATTCTCTAATTGGAATAAAAAATTCTCTTTCAATTGATACCACTATCACATCCTTTGCTGAGCAAGAATCTTAAAAAAAGGTGTTTTGCCACGTTATTTCCCTAGGTTCTGTAATCCTGTTTTAACCCCATATTAGAGCCTAAAGATGAAATAAAAAAGTACAAAAGCTCGGATACAGTACACCTACACAGTATGTTTCTGGGTGTTGCTGATTAGTGATCACCGATGACTGCCATGGAGAGAAAATGGAGTGTGCTTACAAATATTTCGGCACTGTGCCATGAGCAGCACCACTGTCTTCATATATGGACTTATCTAGTCTTATCTAGCAATACAGAGCGTGGCTCCTAAGGCATATGCCCTCTTACCCATACCTCATATACCTACAGTGTCTTAACGAAGAGTTTTGTCTTGACAAATTCCTGCTTTAAATGAGGATAACTACGAAAATGATAACGTCAGAGTCATGATTTGCTACTACAGTGCTCACCAAATGCTTAACAACGATAAGGACCTATCATCTGAAGAAGATGTAATTCCACGAAATCCTCATGTGTCAACCCATGCAGGACCGCTGGTCCCCATAAGTGTTACAGAAAACCAGATCGCACTTCGAGGTTTGCCACTTTTAAGAGATCCAAAACGGTCGAGTGCATTTAACTTGGAGAAAAAAATGCGAATGAATGAAATTCACGAGAATCATTGAGAATAACGATATACATAAGTAATCCTCAATTTTCAGTTAAATATGGTTACATTATTCAATTTTTCGCAAGTCTTCTAAAAACCATTTGAACGATGACATGTCCAATATATCCGAAGTTATGCAAAAAAAAAGAAATAATATTCTCCACGTTCGTGTACGAATGAATAGCCTAAAATAGGTTATAAGTCAATATAGACGACGTTGAAACGACACAATTCTTGTTGTAAAATCAATGTGGTAAGGCAAATAGTAATTTACGAAACAAATAATACGACTTGTAAGTCTATTTACAGGGTTTTATGAACAGAATTACTCGTATTTAAACTCACATAACCTCAATTTAAAATCTAATGGGTATGTAGCCCTTTGAGTAGCTACTAAAGCTGGGAGTAAAATTCAATTGATGAAATTTTGAAATTAACCGACTGTTTAATTAATAAAGTAATCGGTTAATCGGCAACCCAAGGGTTAATAGTAACAATCCATGTTTTTTTAAATAATCGATTGTTAAATTTAACAATCGTGTGGCTTACAATGCCTACTATAAACTTGGAGTTTTAGGATAAAACTATTTTATTCGAAGTTATAGAAGTAGTTGGCCCCAGCAACCATTTCCAAACTCTTCTTATGGTTTTTACAATGAGTCATAAAGTCATAATGCACTATACTTCTATAAAATTACCGCTCATTGTTGGCAAAATTTAACAAATGAATTAAATCCTCTTTTTACAAAACGTTGGTTTAGTTGAAAAAAAAAGAAGAAAAGTTGAGTATTTGTAGAAAAGCAAAAACCTTCTCTTTAATGGCTATTTTGTCCCCATAAGTAATTGCAAATGAAAATTCTATTAATTACAAGTTAAAACAGGTTTACGTTGGTACGCCATGCAAAATTGTTTTGTCCTGATTTAATATTGCTGACTACAAGCGACCTTACAGGGACGAAATAAAACGTCGTTCAAGTTGACGACTCGAAAACAATTGAAAGTTACGATTTAAAACAAACGGAGGAATGTGTTTTGTTTCTAACCAAACAATTTGCCAATTTATTTTCTAACCTAACAATTTTGTTTAATTAGGAAACGCAAAATTTGTGAGAAACGAATTTTGTTTTTTTTAAATTTTTGAAAATTAAGTCCTTTCAAAACGAAGGCCGAAATTATAAGATTACACATTCACCAAATTTGTTAATAGTGTAGTTATACTGGCGCCGTTGGCGGTTTTGATTGATGTCTGGCGAGCGTTTATTATTACGAAACTTTTGCTGGTTGTGATTGAATCAAAAATAGACGATTACGCGTTGTTACTTTTATCAAAAATAGCATAAACTCTTACAAAGATGTGAAAAATTTTTTTTAACAGTTATGCCAAGGATTACGTACGTGTGAATCGCGACACGTTTCGGTCAAGGCCACATCGAACCCCATAAAATTGTCAAAACTTTGTTTTAAAACTTACCGGGAACTTTTGAATAAATACGGCTCCAATGAAATGGATTACAGCAAACGTATACGGGGTCGTTGGCTGATGAACAAGAAGGTAAGCGTTTAATGTGTTCACTATCTTGAACGTCTGGCCAACGCCAAATTCTACAAAAAAGTACGTGAGGTTTGTTATCCGGAGGTAGAAGAACACAATTTGTGGCGTCTTTGCCTTTGCTATCCACTGCGGTGCAGAGGTACTGCAACTGGTCGTAATTTAAATTTTTGAGAAGGCTCTTGGCCTCGTCCTCAGACGAATGGCGCGGTTCATCGCCTCTTCTCTTACGGGCCTTCTCTAATCGCCTAGTCAAAGAAGTCCGTCTTTTCCGGAACATGAACATGAAACAGGATTTCTTCTTTTCTGCGCCGGACCAGCATTTGAGAGCCACTACTGTACCGGTAGCTTAGCAACGCAAAATTCCACCTTACACTAACACCAAAACACTTTTTTCTCGCTTCCTAATCCACAATCACTCACAATAACATAATAAATTGTAACACCAAAAACACCTTCGACACATTCGTACTTTAAAAAACTAAAAATGTTATTGCTAGGTAATAAGTTATGAGCCAATTTTATTGCATATTCTTAACGTAACACTAAAACGCGTTACTAAATAATTTAAAATATTAAAATGACACGACAACGGTTTAAAAACTACAAGTAAAATTTCATAACACATACATACAACACCAAGTCTTAAGTGATACTAAACGCCATGCACGAGATGGTTGTAGCGACAGCCGCTAGAGTGGATCGGTCTACACGATGTGGTGGGGATTCCTTGGCGCCGTCTTGGCGCCAGATCCGGACTGTAAACCGTTAATCCACCTTCATGAACTTCGTACTATATCATATAATCAAAAATAGAATCATAATGTATGTTACTGGTTAATTAGACAATTATTAAGCTATTTAAAACGTCTTTGACGCATTAAACACAACAACAAAAAAACTAACAAACACTTCCTATTTATTTCAAAACACAATTTTTCTCAAGCCGCGCTCTAACCTAACTTACATTGTAAGATAATGCACAGATGAACACCGCCCTTTGAATTTGAATCACCATCACCATATAAATAAATAAACATTTATTCTTAAAAAAATCCGATAAAATACCAATACCTGTTTAGCACTTAAGACGTTGTTGCGCGATTTTCGAATTATTCGAATTTCTTTAATTATTTTGTTTTCGTCATTTTATGTGTTCTTGGTTTTTTTTTTAATTTTAATACGGTCCTGACAGTTAAAATACCATAGGAATAAGATGCCGGCGGCGGTCTAGACCGGGTAGACACAGACACACTTCCCGGCGCTAAAGAAGGCTCCAATCGGCACATATTGTTATGCTTTTAGATTCAGGACCCATCATGAGAAAAAACATTCGATAGCGCCCCCCAGTCATAGTAATATGATATTTATTTTCCACAACTGTCGTTTAATTATTTGCCTTTTTACCTCATTTTTCCATTTTCAAAATTATTTACTTTTTGGGAACAAATTCAAGAGGTGGCTAATTCTTGGTATTTACACAAAAATTCTACAAAATAATTGATTAAAAAATTACAGGTATTTTATAATCTAAGATTTTTTTTATCTGAAACAAATCAAAAAATTAAATTGGTAAACAAATTAAAAAAATTTGTTTCCGCCCGGGATCGAACCGGGGACCTTCCGCGTGTTAGGCGGATGTGATAACCACTACACCACGGAAACAAGTTACCTAAACTACTATCATTTCGAAATTTACGGTAGCGATTGCTCTTATTACACTTTTATTCGAAAACTTTTAGAAATAGAAAATTACAAAAATTATATTGAGTTAATCAAAACTTCAGAATAAGGTAAGAAATAAAGCAATGAAGAAAGCAAAAGAACGTTGGGGCCTGAGGTGCTATCATTTTCGGGCCAACGGGCCCCTACAAAAATACGCGGTAGTTCGCAAAACAAATGTTTATTTATAGTCTAGTTCCTTGGTTCTCAATCCGTGGTCCGCGGAACACTGGTCACCAGATGGTCACCAGTGACTGGTGCTCCATGAAGCCACTTCAAGTGTTCGGCGAAAAAAACAAATACACAATAATTACTTAAAAATTGTTGCAAAAGAAAAATCAATACAATGGAAATTAATTTTTGTATGGGATTGTAATAAGTTCATTGAAAATACTCCTGAAAAATTCTGGATCTCTGTTAAAGATGAATACCCGAGTCTATCATAAAAGCCCCTGAGCGCACATTGTTATTAGGTTATTACTTTTCACGTCATATCTTCGCAAAGCAGAATATTTTATAAAAGTAACACTTTGAAGAAGGTGGCCATACCCGCGACATGATTTCGTCATTCTTTTTCAGGGGAATAATGCAGTTATTTTGCCAGTAAAATCAGGGCCAGGCTGAGAGTAGACGTCCAAACGGCTGGGGTATACACTCCAAAGTCACCAAAGTGGCCGCTGCCCCTTCGCATTATTTTTTTAGAAATTACTAAATTGTTTTATTTTGGTTTACCTACGCCTGATTGACCAGCCTTCTAAACCACCGGCCCATGAAGCTGCCGCCCGAACGATCGGCCTTCCAGTCCGGTCCTGAGCAATATCCTTTTTTCATTACACCCTTGATTTCAAAATTAATGACCACCCCGGCTTTATAAGTGTTCCGCGCAAAAAAATTTAGAGTTTAGTGTTCCCCGACTTCAAAAGATTGAGATCCTAGGGTCTAGTCAACAAAGAGGTTCAGCACATGGAAGAGGGTGGAATTTTATTTTATGAATGTGTTTGAATTAGTTAAGAAGAGGTAAAAATACTAAAAGAACCAGGTTCTAGCTACATGGCTAAGGGAGGGAGGTGGTGAAAAGGTCCCGTTTTTGGGGTTTACGCTTATATCTCGAAAATGATGTATCTTAGGGAAAAAATTACTGTTAGCAAAATGAAAACTTATTAAATTTCCTACAAGATTGCTTAGATTCATATTTTTCTATTAATTATAGTTTTTCAGATACTCGCGTTCTTAGTCAAACTTTTGCCGTTAGCACCTAAGCTCTTCGATTTACAGTAAAAGTCTTCAGAAAAGAAGTTGTAGAGCATTAAATTTCCTTTACAAAGACCCCTTCGGGTCCTCCACAACACCGGGACCTGAAGCGCGCTCTTCATGAATAATCCAGCTCTGATGGAGAGCCTGATGTGCCTCTAGTCGTATGGATGGATTCATGAATACTAAAGCAAGCGTCGTCAACATGATACTCTTGGGAATATATGGTACTCACAGTGTGTCTCTGGCGTAAGTTCCTAAAAACTATTTGGGTAAGAGATAAATATAATGGCACATGAGATAGTGAAATGAAAATGAGAAAATGGAAATGAGATAGTGAAATAATAAATGGGGCTACGAAAAATTCCATAGTTTATAGTACCGTAAAGAGGCACAAAAATGTATTTCTTCAAACGTCAAAAAAAGTTGACATTTTGTTACTGGACAAGTAAGGTTAAAGTTCTACTTTTAATCCTTTAGGGGATAAAAGTAAATTCTAACCCTCAATATTTACAACAAATTGTAACGTAAAATGATATTTCTAAGCATTTGTAATGTAAAAAGGTAATATTTTTATAAATTTTCTGTTATAATTTATTCGTTGAGTTTAATAATGAGCTTCTTTTTACAAGTTAAAGTTAATTTTAAAAAATATTTGTCAATTGAACTACAAATAATTTTCAAGAGATGGCGACACTTCAAAAATTTGTATTTTTGATTTTTCTAAGTTTTACGTTTGAATAAAAAATTAAATGTTTAATACGGAGTAAAAATACCTTTTTTGGCTACTGACTAGCCTAAAAAAATGACATTTTTACTCCTAATCAAACAATGTACCTACTATTGTTTTACAAAATTAATTTAACCAACATTGGGTGATGGTGAAGTATTTTCAACTGTTTTATTAATTTGTCGAAAACTACATGCTTGTAAAAAACCATTCAATTATAAACCGTGGACAATGCATTATCGGCAAACTGCAATTAGGTAAAAAGATCTGTTGTAAAAGTTTTGGAAATAGTCACAACTAAACCCTTATACCTATAAATAAGACAGTGGCAGGAAGAATGAATTTTGGACTTCCAACTCGTGGGACTACTTCCTTCCGAAAAAATGGATTACTGCAGTGATTTTTCGTTTTAGTTTACGTTTTATTTAATTTCGCAAGTTAAAAACATCTGATTATAAAAAAAAAATATGCAGTTATTAGAAATCTACAGAAGATTAATTCTAGATCAATAACATAGCTTTTGGTTCAGTAGATTTGTTGAAAAAAATTCGAAAGCATCAAAAGCTTACGGGGAGGTCTCCAAGTTAGATACTTGGACTACTAGAAACTAGATACTAGAAATTAGATACGCCACTGCAAACGGCTCTGATTTCTTGAAGAGAAAATAAGGGAACTTCGCAGAGTTTTTGCTCTAAAAATGCTACAAAATTGACATGACAATGACAATGCTACAGATTGTGTTATCCGGACAGGCTCAAAAATTTTCAAGGAAGGCTGAAAGCTAAAATCAGGATTTTCTCTCTTCTGAGGATGGCAGATTTTTGCAAGTTTTCAAAATCAATATTTTCTTCTTCGGTACCAATTAAGAACTTATTGTTGCATTATTATTGCGAAATCCTTACTCCTTAGAAACCTCTGACTAAAACAAGCAGGAAGTTTTCCAGGGCAGGCTGAGCACTCCTGGCTGCGGTTCTGGAGAGGTACCGCTCTAATGAATGGACAGACTTGAACTGAAGAAACAGCAATCGACCCATTTGACGATACCATGTCAAAAAAATTTAAACCAGCCCTGTATAAAAAGTAGTATTATTAAATTTGTAACAATAAACATTTGTTTTTTAACGAAACGACCTACCAATTGCTTTTTTATATTGTTTTTGTATAGACATTCGTAGACTTATTATTAGTGAATTAAATAAAAAACGACAACCTCTATGTTTACATTATAATAAGCCCAAAAATGACAGTGTCGAGTATAAGGTAGACTGTAGACGGTAGAGAAATCGTGAACGGCCGAATTATTATCTGACAACCTGTCATTTGTGGCGGTCCTGCAGGATGTCTGCCATGGGCAAACAGACAAATGATACATAATGATATGTTCTGCAATACGTAGACCGTCTTCATCTATAAGCCGCGACATTGTTATAACCGCAATTTAAAAAGACATTCTTTTCTTTTATCCACCTACAGTTAAAAATACTTATGTAGGTTGTTTTACGATTTTTTTAAAATAATTTACTTCTTTAGGACTGTGATAAAATCGTAATTAGGACCTAATTTTTATTGCATACTATTTTTCTCAACTCCCATTAACTACCCATAAATTTTCGTGATTATTAATAATTAAAGGAACTAGTAAATTGAATAGCAATTGAAAAGAAATTTAATTCCCGAGTTGTATACGAATCAAATGATATTGTTCTAACTGGCGCCTCACAGTAGATTACATTTTACTCAGTAAGTGCCGATAAGTGCAAGTAGAAAACAATTAAAGCATTTTTTTCAACTCGTTAAAAATAACTATTACTATTATTTTAATATGGTATAACAACCGATAATAATTTTTTTTATATTTTAAAAACAGTTATTGATTCGTTGTATCGTATACTGGGAGGTAAGAGGCTCTTGAACCTGGAGATGGACTCCAGAGAGGATTATTTTTGAAGGAAATATCTAATTGACGACAAAAATACAACTTGAACCGAAATACTTCGCAAGACGCCAGTACCAGATGGACGAGAGAGCTAAAGATAAGTGCTTTATAGCCTATGGGGCTACCAGTAACATAGGGATCTCGAGAAGATCAATAATAATTTTCAATAATCACGAAATTTTAAAAAGATGTAAAAAATATCCACTCATCACAAGCTCACAACAGTGGCAATTATAAGTAGTCGCCAGGAGTCTACAGACCAACTGGACCTCGCAATCTGAGTAATCTACCAAGAGAAAAATAAATATTGGCACCCCAAAATGCTCTGAAACTGCAAGATTTTTAAAATTTATAAGAAGTGTACGCATCTCAAAGCCATTTAAAAGACAGTACGTATTTTTTTAAATTGCCCTTACAAGCAAAGCTATACCGAGGAAACCGTCAGTGGCTACGTAGAAAATATTAAAACAAATTATTATGTAAATTTTATTTTATTATAATGAAGCCCTATCATCATTTCTTCTTTATAACAACACATACATAAGTAAGTATAAGAGTTCTGTAATTTCTACTCCCAGAGGTCCATACGTACAGGCCTACAGGTCGCAACGATAAAAAATATATATTTTGTATAAGGCGGAAAAAAGAAGTAATTTAAATCCTTTGGTAATTGCAGTGACCCCTTAGGGCTATTTTACATGGACTAAATGTCGCACTAACCTGTTAGTACTGAATCAACTCAAGGAGCAAAAGTACAGCAATCCGAGCTATAGTGTTGTGCGTAGAAAATTCGAAGCACGATCGTGCACGACGTTAAAGCTTAGATTCCCGTGCTTTTGTTCCTGGAGTTGATTCAGTGTTAACAATAAGTTAGTAATACTATTTAGTCCATGTAAAACGGGCCTTAGTTCAACACTGATCAATTTTCTAATCTATCTAGAATCTAGACTGATGTAATGATATTTGTCATTTGCGTTGCAGTCAAAAATCGCCAGGGGCTAAAACTTCCGATCATCTTAGTAGATTTTGACTAGCTCCTTAAAAAAGTTGATGTCAAAAGAGTCCTGTTGGATATACAACCCAACTTACACGAACTAAACATTAATGAACGAACGGTTTAACAAAATGAGATATTTAAGGCGCATTCGCTCATTAAACTAACTTTCGCTAGCTAGCGTAGAGGCTAGCGAGGCTAGCGTAGAGGCTAGCGAGGCTAGCGTAGAGGCTAGCGAGGCTAGCGTATAGGCTAGCGAGGCTAGCTTAGCGGGTTAGCGATATTGCCTGTTAACACCTGGCCAAATTAGACGCTGGGAGGTTAACTATGGGACGCTACGTTTAACGCTAACCCAGTAAACGACCCGCTAGCCTCTAAGATCTCAGCCAATAGCTGTGATCATACAATTAGCAGATTAGCGATATGATTTAACATAATATGATTTGTTAACACCTGGCCAAATTAAAGCGATACGATTTAACATATGGTCATAGAATTAGCGGATTAGAGATACGATTTAACATAATATGATTTGTTAACACCTGGAAAAATTAAACGCTGGGCGGCTAACTATGGGTATGCTGCGTATAATTGTATCGCTAAGCGCTAAGCCAGCAAACGTACCGCTAGCCTCTAAGATCACAGCCATCGCTGTAAATATGGTCATACAATTAGTGGGTTAGCGATACGATTTAACATATGGGTTAACTCTAGCGTCTCTAGCTATGAGTAGCCTACGTTTAACTGTATCGCTAACCCAGTAAACGACCGGCTAGTCTCTAAGATCTCAGCAAATCGTTTTTAATATGGTCATAGAATTAGCGGATTAGCGATACGATTTAACATAATATCATTTGTTAACACCTGACCAAATAAAACGCTGGGCGGCTAACTGTGGGTACACTATGTTTAATAGTAACGCTAACGCACTAAGCGACCCGCTAATCTCTAACACTCCCGGAAAATCGCGTTTAATATGGTGATACATTTCGTGGATTAACGATACGATTAACCATGTGATTTGTTAACACCTGGCCAAATTAGACGCTGGGCTGCTAGCTATGGGTACGCAGGACGCTACATTTAACTGTTCGCTAACCCAGTAAACGACCGGCTAGTCTCTAAGATCTCAGCGTATCGTTTTTAATATGGTCATACAATTAGCGGGTTAGCGATACGATTTAACATATAATTTGTTAACACCTGGCCAAATTAGACGCTGGGAGGCTAACTATGGGTATGCTACGTTTAATTGTATCGCTAACCCAGTAAACGACCAGCTAGCCTCTAAGATCTCAGCCAATCGCTGTTAATATGTTCATACAATTAGCGGATTAGCGTTACGATGGCCTCTACGTCCAAAGAAAGAAATATTTGTATAGGTACTGTACTAGTAACCATTTGTAGATACAGTCACGTGCATATCATTTGGCCACCCCGGCTATAGGTCTAGAACGAATTGCGGGTTTAACCATCAATAATACCCCTCTACTTAACATGAGGGGTAACTTTATTTGCCAACAAAGAGTAAATCAACAAACTGTGTTGGTGTTGTGTTGGTTGCACCCACATATATAGGAATTTATGACCTTTTGCATAGTCAGAATGATTGCCAGATATTCTTCTTATCTTCTCTTTCAGAAAATACCAAAAAATGCTCTCTTCGCTATTTAAAAAAATTTACCATGAAAATTTAAATGATAAAAATTTTTAAATACTCATTTGCTCAATTGAGTAGGTAGTTTATTTGGGTAGTCAAGCAGACGATCAGACAGATAAGCAGACAGGCAGGCAGGCACGTAGAAGAAGGCGTATGTGCTAGCAGACCAGCAGACGGTCGAACGGATAGACGAATGGTCAGATAAACAAGTAAACTATCCAAATAACATTTTGAGTCTAAAAATTAGAAATTTTTGTAGTGGAATTAAAAGGAAAAAATGTAAAGAAATTCAAAGATCTGAAGACCATAATGCATGGCTTTGTATAAAAGAAGAGCTTGTTTACTTCATCTCACCCTTAATTGAAAAGTTTTTCGAAACTTAAAGAAAACAGTGATGAGAAAGAAAAAAGTGTTTTGAAAATGTCCAAAAATATCCATTAACTCACGCGCTTTTAACTGTAATTTTATTCCTTTTTATTTTCAATTTATATTCTTAAAATTATATTTTTGGAGTAAAAGTTATGGTGTACCTAATTTATTTATTCATATTATCAAAATTGTCGCCAAAGACAATTTTAAATTAAATAAGATAAAGTTAATGTATTCAAAGAAAATCTTTTTCCTCTTCTAAGTAAAACCCCAGAAATTAATTCTAATAATGGAGCTTCTTGAAACAACAAAGTCGTATCTTTTATCATCTCTCAAAAATTAAATAGCTAAAGATGAGTGTACTTGAAAGTTTGTAGAACTAATTAAATAATTAAATTTAAAAATGAAACGACAAAACCGAGATGTTGTCGATTAAAATTTCAATGATAAATTAAAAAGTCATTTAAAATCACATTAAAAGTGCCGTTTTGTAAATGACAAAGATACATTTTTTTAAGGAAATTAAGATTACTTTTTCCTTTTTCATTTTATATTGTAATTAAAAAACCATAAAAGTACACGCTTAGCATACACAGAGTCGGCTCCTAAAGCGGAAGGCCACTTATAAGGCCACTTATAAGAACCTTACTCAAGTGGCGCTCTAAATCTAAATGTTATTGTACAACCAGATATAATTTAATAAAGCAACCGTTGGGGATGGTTACAATAATCTACAATAATTGCGCAAGTATTCGGTAATCAAAATAACGCGTCCGTCAGGCAGGCGGCGTTGGTCGTCGCGACGCGTAGGGCGCCTGTTGGGGCCATCAGCGGCGGTCACAGCGTCCTCTGGCGCGGCGCCCGACACCGCAGAGACCGACGGCGCCTTTCCCGTAAAAAACCACTGTTTGTCAGATTGTTTGTTGACTTGTCGTTAATTTTTCAAACATCTATATTATGGCAGACGATCTGTTTTGCACTTTGTTTGCTTCTTAACTCCTTTCATCCACAGCCAATCGTTTTTTGATGGTTCAAAATTAAGTTTACGAATCGTGCGCTTTTGCCGGGTGAAAAAATTAAAGGAAAAAATTGTTGACTTAAAACTGTCAAGTTGAAAATTTTGTTATTCTATTCGACTACTTGCTCGCTACTTGGGGGAGTTTAGTTGGCTCCGCTTCTTGAATCTTAGTCTACTGGAAGTCGCGCCACTGGGGGCGCCGTCGATCAAGAAGTTTTCCCCTATTATTTTCTTATTGTCAAAATTAATGTTTATCAACTCATATAGTGATCATAAAAACATCATTGTCTTCTTATAAGTTTTCAAAGATTAAATGCTTGCGGAGTTTCGCAAGAATAAAAGCTAATCGAAGTTTGTTTTTTTCGAAAGGATAAAGTCGAAAAAGGCAATAAGTTTCTGATATTATTTTCTAGTTGAAATTTATAACGAACATTAATTGTGTACATTTGTAAATAAAAGCACTTATTCGTTTAAATAGATGTGAACAAAACAAGGTGACGCCAGTTCTTAAGATTTCTGGCGTCCACGGCGGCGCGACGGAGATTCACAAGCGTCGCCTTTCCACTACAATTTCTATTGAAATTAATAAAAATTCAAAAACACCGTGTATTATATTCTGCGACAACGCCAATTTATACAATTTTTGTTTTTCTTCCTGTATCACGTACATAAAACTACCACTTAAAGATAATTTCGATAAACAAATAAAACTCGGAGTTGATTTAAATGAGGGATGGTTTGAATCGCAATTGCAATAACAAGATGAAAAACAAGAAAAATAAACTAATATAGCAAGATGGTGGCCCCTAAAAGACGCGACTGGTCAGGGTTTCTGGCTCCGGAGTCCGGAGCCAGTCAACACTCACCACCGCCTGGAGCCGGCCTTATTCCACAGGAAATAATACTACATTCATCACATATTCTTATACACTTGTTTATAATGTTTTCAACCATGCCAGGGAGCTAGGGAAAACTTAATCGAACTTTGTTTTGTTTTTACAGTTTTCGCCAATTTTTTTATCATTTTCTTAATTTCCTACAAACCCCACGAATTTAATTTCCCCTTTTTATTACTTTTTGTTTGATTAACGACACGAAATTAAATTAGCCTACGCAATTAAATAAATTAAGAGCAAAAATTGTTTTTAACAAAAGTGTACCTTATTGATGTCGGTTTATTGAAAATAAAACTTTAATCTTTAGATATATTCCCGAACACGTTAATCCACTAACAGCTTCACGGGGGGTGACAACGCCTACAAAGGTAAATACGTATCTTCCGTACCATCGTCATTTCGGAAGAGGCGCCAGTGGCGTTTAAAACAAAACAAAATGTTTTCAAAATCAAGTTTAATCTTACCTGGGACAGGAAATTATATTCATGAAAATTAAATATAAAAAAGATGTTGTGGACGTACCCGTTTAAATAGGTAGTGGCTTTGAGTTCACCTGGGAACTTGAAGGATATGCTTATTATAACAGTAGGCCTTCTAAGAACTTTTAATTAAAAATTTGAACTTCTAATATTAAAAAACCAAAATGATAAAAATCTTAAGAGGTTCTAACGAATTAGAGAGAAAGTTGATATTTAGACATTTCTCTCGTAACCGTTAGCGACTTTAATATTCGGTTGATATCACTAATATTCATAATTCTTGATAGGGTAAGGTTCACAGAAGGCAATGACATATGTGTATATAGGAAATAAGAGCCTGAGTAGTGATAAAAGTCAAATTCAACTTGGTGTAATTTAAAAAAAACAGAGGATGTTGTTTTTACCCAACATCCTCCTATTGAACTTTTCTCACTAATTAGGCTCTTATTTCCTACATACAAATATGTTATTGCCTGCTTTGAACCTTGCTCTAGCAGGAATTATGACTATTAGTGACATAAACCGGATATTAAAGTCGCTATCAATATTCTTAGTTTTTTATTTTTATTCTTTGTTTTGATAACTTCGGTCACTTTGTTTATACTACCATAACACCAACAGCCAACAGCCGCTACTGTGGACCTCCCGGTTAACTAATGCCAGTATTAAATTTAACACGGAACTTTGGATTTGTCTTTAGACAAAACGTCAAATCAATAATCAATTCTGATTGGTAAAAGACAATTAAGATCAAAAACCGTACCAAAAAGTAACTCTTGAGGAATGCATCAATTCTTCATGGTCATGGATCATATTTGAAATTCCAGAACCCCAAATTCGACAATTCTCTTTGTTGACGTAACCATATCCAGTTGGAAATGAGTCTCGTCTGATAGTTTTATCGTTTTATCAAAATCACCATCAAGTTGTTGTTCCACTCAATTCACGAAAGCTCGTCGTTATGTATGGTCAGTTTTAGCTTTAGCGAAATTTTATACGCGTATAAAATTCTATAGATATATAGATATAGATAGATATAGATCCTATATCAAAGTGCTTTTGGACAATTGCAGTTGATGAGCACGATACGAATTGAACTTCTTGGTCTTGGGTTTTCGGCAACACTTTCTGTTGTTACAGCTGTTTTCTTGAGATCATTAGTCTCTTTGCTTCCCAACTAGCTCACGTTTCTTCAAATTTCTTGATTAATGCTTCAATTGGAGAACGAGAAAGACGATAATGTCAATCTAAGTAATCACTCAGTTTGTGATATGTTTCTGTAGAATTATATCCTAACTATGTCAGGTTAGTGACCTTAAATGGGTCCAGCTTAGTGTGCTCTTTTGGGCAATACTTTGCTGATATTCATTCCTTATCTCCTTCCAGTGAACTGTTTTTCTTTACTTATAATTTTTCTAGAAATTGAAACCAATATCAATAATATTGTAAAAATTTATTATTTTAGATATCAAAAAAATGATAATGAACTAATGAATGGTATCGTTCGCTAAGTCGACTAAAAAATAATTGGAATTGAGACATTTTATTAAAAATTAGGTTTTTTGATTGTTAATTTTCTTTCTCGTTCCTCTTTCCTTATACGTTTAGGTACTTTTCTGATGTCTTATTTTAGGTTTGCGTTGTTCTCTCTGCGAGTATCTTCGTCAAAAGAATACAAAGAATGTCCAAATTCCTATTCGCAGACAAAAAATATTTCAAAGACTTTAAATTAAAGCCAAAAAATTTCTATTTCTACGTAAATTTACAAATCGCGATTCACAAAATAAAAATATCAACACAACACATATCAGATATCAGAATATCACATAAATTACTAGAACTCGATTGGGTTATGAGGGACAGATGATATCTACAAAAACCGCATGCTTTTACCATAGACTAATAATTACAGGGATAACACCTTCGTCCATATTTTTTTGTACAATAAAATTCGCTTCAGAGACGACCTACACAATTTTAATCGTCGTCACACCGAGGTTGCTTAGCGCTAACCTCCTTCAGAATGCAGCTGTATGAAAGTTAACGTTTGTCTGTGTATGTACAGAACACTATGTATATATACAGGGTGGGCCACCAAACTTGTAGCACTTTTGATCGCTCTACAGAATGATTTTTATAAGTGTACTAATATTGGGATCTCGGAAACGGTATAAGAGTTACGAGATTGGTTAAATTACCAAAAAGTTGCATATTTTGATGACCTTCCAGAACCCGTTTAGAAAATTTCAAATTTCAAAATGGTTACCGAGATAACTCAAAAAAACTGAAAATTGACAATTTAAAAGAGCTCATCAGTTTGCGGTTCTGAAACAACGTAACATAACAACCTGAAAACGAAAAGTTGTCTAAATTGAGAAAAATACAAGATAGAAAGTTCTCGTTTGGTTACTGAATTCCGAGAAGCCATCAACTGAGTAATTTTCTACAAAAAAAAACACAAGATCCCTAGAAGAGAAAATAAAAAGTTGAACGTCGATGTAATAAACAGTAGAGTTTGGTATCGTTTGATAGCTTTTTTGACCTCCTGAAAATTTCTTTTTCATATTCTAAAAAATTCTAATGGCCCATTTATCCAGACTCCCCCATTAAAACATCAAAATGTCACTTTTCCGATTGAAGAACCTTAAAAAAGGCTTAAAGAAAATTACTTTTGTTTCGATAGTGGTTATACTTATTCGTTTTATTTTTTTAAATCAACTTGTTACATTGTAGCTTAGCGCAACAAAATAAAAACAAAAATATAAGAGCCGATAAATTCCAGTAGGAATTTACAAGAAAATGTGAGAAAAGATAGAGAAATGCGACTTTGAAGAAGCACTAAATGGCTACAACTGTAAAATCAACTTATATAAATAAATACGAGTTGTAAACTCTATTGTAAACACCTCCTTAATTTCTCTACTATTTGATCCAAATCCAAGATTGTTATTGATCTTTAAGGTTCTTTAATTGCAGAGCAGCTTTTAGCATACACGACTCTCCTTTACTTTAATTAATTCTACTTTATGATTTGTAAATACTTCTTGTAAGAGCTCCAGGCGTTCGTCCTGGTCGACTGACTTAAAAGTTCATACTGGTTGGATTGTAATTTGTAACCCCCTTTATGTTTTATTATATTAATTATTGCATTTTCTGCGATAATTGGTTTTAAGATGTACGATGCACGGTAGGTTGTATCATAGATCTAAACTTCTTGTAGATCGAGCGAGATTAGCGCGCCTAACAACCTTTAGAGGTGGAGATAATTCAACCCTTATTAATTTTTTCATTGATGTAAATACTGCCTTTGATAATAAATTATGCAGAGCGAAGGTCTACGAAAGCGACAGAAATAAAACGTTGAACGATATAATACCTATTAATTGCCGGTACTATAAACATAAAGTTCTTGGATTAATTTAGTTCGAGAAGTAACGTTAAACTAACTTTTGAATTCTGATTTGTCCTTCTAATTAATAATCAATTTTGATTGGCCAAGAACAGCTATGGGTCGGACAAATTAATTTTAATTCGGCGTTAAAGTTTTAGTATCCGCTGTTAGCTTATTTAAAAACAATAACACGTACAGTCAGCCACACATGTAATGGCCACCCTGGCTATACGTTTAACACGAATTATCGATTTTAATTGAAGGGTAACTTTATTTTGCCAACAAGTAGTAAATCAACAATCTCCCCTTCTGTCTTTTTGTCGTTGTTAGCTAATAACCACCCTGATGGCGTATAGCCAGGGTGACCAATAATTGTGAGGCTCACTGTACTAACGTAATAAATACATTTATGACATAATTCTTCATGATTTCCAGATCTTCAAACCATCTTTTCACAGCGTCTATCGCTTCTTCGTTAAAAAGAAAATTTATGATCTCTCAAAGCTCAAACTTTTTCATTTCAAGAAAAGTCTGCAGATGTTCAAGAGTTCAAATAATTATAAACCTAGTTCACGAATTGTCTTCATATGCCAATGTTTGATTTGTTGTGTGCTGACCACGGTAATAAATATAACAGGTATGGCGACGAATTATCTTACCACTCGTAGTGAACTGAGGCGACTTGTGAACGACTTTGTAAGACAGAGAAAGCACATTAAGTGTACTTATCGCGCCAATATAAGACAGAGAAACTGAGAAACCATATACAGGGATATTATACGCACCAATCAAATGCGCAATATTCGCGTTTAATGAGTCATCAAAAGTTCAAGTTTTGCTTCAATTTAAAACGTTCGTCGCTATACCTGTTATCTTTATTACCGTGGTCTGACACATTTTCCTGTAAAATCACACTTTTGATGGAAAATGTAATTTGTGTTGATCTTTATTTTGGTGTTTTATGAGGTTGGGCGCACGGAGTCATCGTCTATCATTACCACACAACCACCAACAAAATTAAACGACTAAGGCCCGTATGCACCACCACTTTAACTATAACCTAAATTTGTGTTTTGTGACAGTTTTTTCGTTGATATGCATATGATTGATATGATGCACACGGAAATTAACTACAAGTTAAATTTAAAGGGAATGGTGCAAACCGGCCTTAAACTTAGGTACCATAAGATGGTTGAATTTTAAATGGAATTAGTCAGGTGATACTTAGTGGTTGGCAGTGGCTCCAGTGAAACCGCTCTCTAACTGTAAACTAATTTATTATTTGTGTAATAAAATAATTATGAATGAGGAGTTGATGTTTCATTTCATACCTCTTCAAAATTTAGAGGTTAGAGCGAAGCTAAAGAGGAGTATAAATCATTGAATAAATAGCCGCCACTCTACCAGGAAAGAGATATTTAGCTAATAATATGGATCGTAATGGACGTCTAAATATAGCGATTTCCGATAAATTTCTCCAATAGAAATGGTTGCTTATACTCCCACTAAGATCATGACAGCCAACAGCCAATGATAATGTAAACTCGACGGAATGAATGAGTCATCTATGGACTTATAAAATGTCATTTTCGTCGCATTTTCTCTTATAGACAACGCTTGCTAACCCCCCTTCCGGATGTTTTATGTTCTAAGGTATAAATATAGTAAGTCGATTTTGTCATAATTTTGTCAAACCATTCCATGGTTAATGTTTGGTTTTTGTGTATCCTAGTTTCTCGCATGAACCTGTTGTAAAAACGCATTCATATTTTAGTTATATGTCGTGGTGTCATGTGTCACTGCATTGGATTTCCAACCATTCGAGAACTGAAGATAACGAGCAACGAAGCGACGAAAGGGCTAGTAGTAAGAGCCTCTTAGAGGTTTCTGCAGGACAGAACTTGCTCTTGGGATTACAAACAATTTCATCAAACAAAACCTTGTAGGCTACCTACTTCAGAGACATAAAAAGCACGGAAACGCATAATCTCGGGCATCGTCAGCTCTTGATTAAGTTTTTCTTCCGAAAAACCTAACGCACGTTGCTCAATTTAAGTAGGTTTCAATTAAAGGCTATAGTTAGGACCACTTGTTGCTTTCTAAACCCAACCATAGGCGTCTGGGAGGATTCTATATGTACAGAGGGCGTGGAAAACTTATATTATGCCAATGTCCAACACATCGGCTATTGGGGCATTAAGGATTCGAACTTTCGGTGCAACTTATCCAAAACCATCTGGTACTTAAAAGCACGTTAAAAGGTTCATCCAAACGAAGTTGTAACCTTCCTGAAACTGCGTATTAACCTGTAACACAAAGCACGAAGAGAAAGAGTCACTTTGGATCTCTTGAGACGCAATCCAAATTTTTACAGGATATTAATCATATCTTCATAATCTGCTTCTCTGCTTGCCTCTTAACTATAGGTACTTAACAGGTACTTAAACGATTGCTTAATAGATACTCTAATTTATCGATTTTTTAAATTTCGATTCGATATATTCTCTTTGATGTTGTGTTGTGTTGTATCCAAATTTTTGCAGAATATTAATCACCAAGTATATTAATCATATCTTCGTAATCTGCTTCTCTGCTTGCCTCTTAACTATAGGTACTTAACAGGTACTTAAACGATTGCTTAATAGATACTCTAATTTATCGATTTTTTAAATTTCGATTCGATATATTCTCTTTGATGTTGTGTTGTGTTGTATCCAAATTTTTGCAGAATATTAATCACCAAGTATATTAATCATATCTTCGTAATCTGCTTGCCTCTTGACAGCTACTTAATAGGTACTTAAACGATTGCTCAATAGATACTCTAATTTATCGATTTTGTAAATTTCGCTCCATTCGATATATTCTCTTTGATGTTGTATTGTATTACCTGCACCCAGCAATGTTGTAACGTTTTGAGGTAACATTTTGTTTTGAGGAAACAACAATTTTTGTTATTGTGCATAGGAAACTGTCTAAGCTCTATAGGGTCACTAAGATATTAATTCCCTCTCGTAAGTCTACCTGTGGTAGACCCTCACATATTATGTTCTGTCGAAGATGTCTAAATATTTGTTTTAGAGAAAAATGCATCAACCAAAAGCTCCCATTTAATTGGCAGTGGATGAACAGTTCATATACTATTAGATTATTAAGAAGTAATTAAAAATGGAGAAATTTCACTCAGCTAACACCTTAACACGCCCACTACCTACTAGGTAAAATTATTAAAATTAATTGTTTTATAAAGTTGGTTTTGGTTTATAAATGGAATGGATCTATTGAGAAGTAGGTAAAAAAAGAAACTTCAATAAAAGTTTAATTAAAGGAGATAAATTTATCACAATATGAAAAAACAATTATTTAAATAAATCAGAGAGTGCTTTGACCTCCAGGTCCAACCAAGGAGATACACTACACCAAGTACCTTATTCTACGATCTATAACAAACAGTTAGCATTGAGCATCCAGTATGTTATAGTCTTTAAGCTTGTTTATGTGGAAAAAAAACTAGTGTTATTAAAATGTCTAACGAAGAACCTACCTACCTCGGACTCGATCTGAGCACCCAACAGGTAGGATAGCCTTCGCGACAATTTTTTTTTAATTTTATGAATCGTTTTACGTTGCGTCATTTTCGATATCTGATAAAACTCGTCACATACGCCACTTTTCAGTGGTAGGGAGAGAAATTGATAATGTTTTATATCGTGACTGGTTCAAACTGGTAGATTTGGTTACACTCAAATAGACACTACCTGTGCCACCTGTTGATGAACCTAATACCATGATTGCGATTTTAGCGCTTATTTCGTATTTTCAAAATTAAAAAAAAATTTTATCTTAGTTTTATACGATAAACAAATTATTTATAACAAATACTTAATTTTTAGATAAGTAATTTATTATTTATCAAAATCGGGTCAAGAGGGGCACTTACAAACAAGTGTTTATAAATGGTCTCTCAAAATTTATCAAGATTTTTTCTTTTGCCTTATTAGATTCGAGTTGCAGTTTACCACCCCATTTTTCCCTTTGGTTCCATTTTGGGCCATATATTAGATATTAGGTTCCTCATACGTATTATGAAATGATTCATCTGTAAAGAAATCTAGCATCAATTCCATTAAATTAAACAAGTTACTTACTTACCTAATTTCAGCTAAAAGCGGTGGTGATAAACAACAAACTTCAAATTTTGCACCAAGCCATAGTACAGTTTGATAATGATCTACCAGAATTTAGGTTTGTATTATTAAAATAAGAAAATTTAGGAGTGGGCTAAAAATAGACCATAATATAATATAACGATGAGCAAAATTAATCACAATTACCCAAAGCTAAAATTATGGGCTTCATTCTTTTCAAGGCGAATCCAAAAAATTATAAGTCCGCCTCCAGCTCAAAAACCTAACAATCAATTGTTTGTATCTTAATAAAAAAAAATTGTTATAATTTTAAAATTCCATTTAAATTTCTACCTGGAACTTAAATTAATTAATAATTCATAATTTAGAACTCACGGAGGAATAATTCAAGATAAAAATAATCCCAATGTGGTGACAGCACCCACTTTGATGTGGGTGAAAGCTGTAGATATGTTAATGGATCGACTTACTCTTGATGGAGTCGATTATTCAAAAATTGCTGCTATTTCCGGTGCGGCTCAGGTAAGATGATAGATATTTGTTTTTCCGAGTATTTAAGAATATTGTCATCGATGAAAATATAATTTATTAGAAAATGCATCTTTTTATTAAAATAGCAACATGGTTCAATTTATTGGCAACAAGGAGCGGAAGAAATATTGCGAAATTTAAATTCTTCGAGTTTTTTATATGAACAATTAGCAACTGGTTTTTCCATCAAAAGTAGTCCAATTTGGATGGATTCCAGCACTTCAACTCAGTGTAAAATGTTGGAAGAAGCCGTAGGAGGACCAGAAGTAAACTATAAACTTTCACAAAATAGACTTTGCTTACAGCTTGTTTTACAGATGTTAGCAAAAATTACAGGCTCGCGAGCGTACGAAAGGTTTACAGGATCTCAAATAGCCAAAATTGCCCAAACTAAATCAGAAGCTTATAAAGTAACAGAGGTATTTTTGTAACTCAACTCAATTATTTTTGATTAATATTTCTGGCGTCCATTTTAGAGAATTTCATTAGTTAGCAGTTTCTTATGTTCTCTTTTCTTGGGAAAAATTGCACCAATAGACATTGTGGATGGATCTGGAATGAATTTATTAGACATTAGCACCAAAAATTGGAATGAGAAGTTACTAGAAGTATGTGGAAGCGGTCTTGAAGAAAAGTTGGGAAAAACGGTTGTTTCAAACACAATTTTAGGAAAAATTTCGTCGTATTATTTAGAACGGTGGGATTTTAATCCAGACTGCCAAATTGTGGCATTTACTGGAGACAACGCAGGCTCATTATTAGGTAAAGGAATTAATTAAACAGGAAACATAATTTATTAAAAAATGATTTAGGAATGAATTTAGATGAAAATTGGCTTGCCATAAGTTTGGGTACTAGCGATACTTTGTTACTGTGGCTAAAAGAACCTCGAGTTATATTAAATGGACATGTTTTATGCAATCCCATAGATCCAAACGAATATTTTGCTTTACTTTGGTAAAACCCATTTAGATTTAAAATTATGATTTCTAAATAATTTTTTTAGTTTTAAAAATGGCTCCTTAACGCGAGAGAGAATAAGAAACACTTGTTGTGAAGGCTCCTGGGAGATATTTAATCAGTTGTTAGATAGCACACCGAGAGGAAATTTTGGAAATATAGGTAACTCAAAATGTAATTTTTTTCAAAATGCAATTGAATTAAAATTTTTTAGGATTATATTTCGATAGCTTAGAGATTCTTCCTTCATTAATAGGAGATTATAGATTTAATAAAGGTGAAGAAAAAGTGATCAAATTTACCAGTTTGGAAGTAGAAATTCGAGCTTTAATTGAAGGACAATTTTTAGCCAAAAAAGCTTATGCTGAAGATATCGGTTGTGATATAGGTAATCTTCCAATAAAAATCTTCAGTAATTATTGCAAACAAATAATTTCAGGACCAAATACCAAAATATTAGCAACAGGAGGTGCATCTTCAAACAAAGCTATTCTTCAAGTAATTTCCGACGTTTTCAACGCGCCCGTTTACGTCCAAGTAACTAATCCCCAAATATTATTATTTAAAAAAATAATTAAATTTCTCTTCAGGAAGCATCAAATTCGGCCATGTTGGGAGCGGCGTATCAGGCTAAAATTGCTCATTTAGGAGAAAGTGGGCGTGAAGAAATAACTTCATACATATCACCTCCACAACTTGTTTGCAAGCCTTACTTAGATGCCTCAGATATATACGAACCAATGATAAAGCGTTATAGAAGAATTATCGCATCACTAACGCAAAAACCATAAAATCTACAATTTAAAGAAACCAATTCTGTGATACACAAGAAGCCTACAAATAAAAAAAATAAGAATTAAAAATACAACGAAGAGTTTAGATGTAAATTTATTTTTTTAAGTAAAAGCAATTGATTTTTTTTGTAATTTTAATCTTAGAAAAACACTTTATTTTTTGCGTCCACCTCTTTCTTTGATTTGAAGTTGTATGACAGCTCCCGAAGTTATGTTGTAATACGCCAAAGTATTCGAGTCTTTGAAAAACATGCCCTACAAAAAACAACATGATAAAACAGCAACTTCTACAAAAATGAAGAACTTACATCGAAAAATAACTTTTGTTTTGCCGGAGGCATAGATGTATCATCTTGAATTTTCGACTTCAACGCTGTAATGCTTTCAGATAGAGGCATTGTGTACTGCAACATTTGACCAGTTAACTTCCATTCTGCTTTTTCAGGTTGTAATGGTATAGAAACTTTAAGCGACACAGGATTCTACAAAAATACTCATTATTTATTACGTCTTTTAATTGCGAGATTAATCTTACTGGATTTCTAGCCAAAAATACTTCTTCCGGAATTAACGAATCTTCGTTACGCATTTTCTTACTTAAATGATCGTCGTCACTAATGTCCAATGGATGTTTCATACCCATACCTCCTACAGTCATGTGAGGCGGCATAGGAGTAACGAATCCAGCCATAGGTGGTGGAGCAGCCACTAAAAATATTTCTCAGATCACAAAGCACAACAAAGATAAAGAAAACGGTTACTTACTCATAAGTGGTGGTGGTGGTCTCATGGGTGGCATAGGAGGAGCAGGCATCATCATAATAGGTGGTTGAGCTGCAAGCATCGATTGTTGAGACATAGCAAGACTCATTTGTTGTGGTGGACCTACCGATTGAGGAGGTTTGACCGGCTAAAAATACAATTTTAAAAAAACCCGTTAAAACTCAAAAGTTGTAACTTACAGTAGGATTCGGATTAGACTGAGGCTTGACCGAAATGATATTTTGAAGTTTAGAACCTAAACTTTTACTCATAACGTTTTTAGGACCAATTTTTTCCTTCTCTTCATCAGGTAATAATCCTTTAACTTTATGTATTTGATGAATTTGTTCCTCCAAAGTTATGTTAGCACGAGCTGCTCTTGTTGCAGCTTCGACACTAGAAGTATGACCGTCCCAAGTTACTTTTTCATCTTTCCTAACATCTTCTTCGCCAATTTTTTTACCAATAGCAGTTTCTTCGTCACCGACACCAAAAATATCTGTACGACGTTCAGCAAGTTGTTTCAAACTAGCGTCAATTGCACTACCGGCAGCATACACCGTATCCTGGTTCATCTTATCGGTAACTTGTTTATCACGCTGTTCAACCCAGCGAGGATCTAAAAGACCGATACGCATATGTTCCTGCACTTTGCTTGCTGGAATTTTTTCTCCTGTGATTGGAGATATTAAATAATCATCTCCAACTGTTGGTCTTGTTACTTTAGGTGTATGTTTTGCTTTAGGATCATATTTCTTCACTACAACTTTATCAGGAACCGGAGGCAAAAGTGGTTGAATAGATGTACTCGTATGACTCTTAGGTTCGCCCTCTTCATCAGAACTCTCTTCTTCCATATCTTGAACTCTATTATCATCTCTACCACTACCTTTACGATGTGAAGTACGATCTTCCATACGACTTAGACCTTCATCTGCTCGAGAAGGTTGTTCTTCTTCATCATCACTTTCTAACTGCATTTCAATATCTTCACCATCTTCGATACGTTCTTGTATCAAAAGTCGAGCTCCGACTTCTTCTGGAGTAGTCGGAGGTGGAAAATTTCCAATTTCAAACTGTTGATAATCAACCGTTTCAACCACAACAAAATCGTGCCAATCAATTTGAGCATACGCTACTCTTTCACGTTCTAATATTTCCTCTTCTTTTTGTCTTTGAGCTTCTTGATACTTGTGCCATTCCGCACGGTATTTCACTTGATCTAGTGCAGCTTGTGCACTTTTTGCTTCATCGCGTAATCTTTGCTGCATACTTTTAGGTGGAATTAAAACTTTGGTGTATTGCTCAAGAAGTTTAGTAAAATACTGAAAGAGCGAATGCTGAGGTCTTAAAAAATCAAATTGAAAGTTACGTTGCTCTCGATTCATAAGTTGCGTGAGAAATTGACGACCATTACGAGCTACAAACTGCGCAGTTAACTTTACTATATCCAAATCGAGCGCAGAAATTGACGGAGGGTCAGCTATAAATTCAAATTCGCTAGGTGGATCTTTAGGTACGAAAGGTTGTTCGACTGCTTTTAGAATTTCTTGTTGTTTTTGTTGCGCCGAAGCTGAAACCGTTAGTTTGGCTATAGCATTTGGTAGTCCACCGGTGGGTTCTTGACCTAGAAGAAAATCATTAGAAAAGGATTGTCACTGATTAACGTTTGCGATAATGCGTTGCAAATCATTAGTCGCTCTCACACGTTGAAGTCACAGTACTCAAAGTTTTTCAACCAAATACTCAGTTATGGCTAAATGTAATCATTTTGTACTAAAAGTGTAAGTGAAGTTAAATGGTACTTACTTTTGCCGTCACGAAAGTCGTTAACTTTATGTTGATAGTAAGCATGATAGGGATCGCCTGTATTTAAGAAATTAAACTTAGGGTTACCCAACTCATTTTGTCGTATACGTGCTTCAAACTCGGGTCCATTACGTGCAACAAAGATTGCAGTTTTATCAACAATATCTTAAAAATAAAATAAGAAAAGTTATATTACAAATTGAGGTTATGTTTTTAATTTACAAAAAGGATACTTCTAACTTCAGGAGGTGGATAAATTATTCCCACAACAGGATTTATGGGGGCCGAATTGCTTTCTTCAGGTGTTTCTGTGGGCGTTGAATTCGTAATAACATCCAACGAAGGCATTTTGAAAGAGTAAGTATTTTTATTCTAGTTTTATACGAATCAAACTTTTTGAAACTTTGTCACACTTAAGTTAGTTCCACTACATTTCGTTTTTAACGATAAATGTTTAGTAAATAATGTTTACTTATCCTACAATAACCTAAAAAATATCAAAACGTTTACTTGCGTTGTCTTTTGAAAAGCACGAAAAACACTAACGAGAATAAGCTAAAAGCGGTATGCAACACACCTTACGTTACAACTTGTAGTGTCATCTGTTGGTAGTTTTATCAACTACGCACCTAAATTTAAAATTTAAAATCAACAATCGAATAATTTGTTGTTATTTAAATCACGTAATATAGTATATTACGTCTGATGATATAATTACATAAACTTTTTATTTCAAGGATTTAAAAAAAATTAATTTATTAGTTATCATGAAAGTAGATAATATGTATATTGTATAATTTAAATGTAACATTGCGGTTTATCTTCCGTTAAAAAATTTTTATAATTAATTAATTTTGTCACGTACAACATCTTCCTCATTTTAAAAATTCTAATTTGTTGATTCATATTTCATTGTTAATATGCGTCAAACAAGTTCAAAAGGTGGGCTGATAACAGCTCCGAAGCTTCGAGTTTAATAATCTTTGGCTGGTAAAAATAAAAAAATCCTCAACATCGCGTAATAGAAATTTTTAAAATTCCCTAGTGATGCATTTCCAATTTCAAAAATTAATTTTTGCGATTGTTGAATACGCGTTGAAGGATATTTCTCACAGTTATTTGAGCTGATCTTGTTCGTCATTTAAAGACAATAAATTAACAAAGCTAAACACAAACTTACATAAAAAGTGGAGGTGAATTAGTTATTCATATTTGGATTATTGACCTCAATTAAAGAAAAGTTCACTACCATGCATTCATTAAAATTCATTAGTAGTTTTTTTTCTAATCGATTATCTAATTCTTTCAATTTGATTACAATTATAAAATGAAATCTGTGTTATCAACAAAATTTTTTTCTAAACCGCTATTGTTAATTTATTGAGTATTTTTAAAGTGCACGAGTAAACAGCGTGCTCATCATTACGGTTCTCCTAAGTAAAGTATTATTCAACCTTGGATACTCACCTGAGAAGTTTCTTATATCTTGAGTTTATAAGTAGTCAATATTGATTCACGATATTACTATATCATTTATCTATTATTTTGAAATGAAAAGTTTTAGAATTTTTAAAATTAGGTGAGTACATTGTCTAAGAATTGCATTTATAGTTTCTAACAAAATATCCTTGTTATTTTAAATTAACATTGAGATGATTGAGATTCAAAACATCAACAAATAGCTTCTTATAAATAATAATACATCGTTTTCTCATAAATTTTACATGATATAATAATAAAATTATGTTTGAATAAAGGAAATCTAAATTACAACGAAAAGAATGGAAATGATAACTTCGGTGGGGTCACTTTTGAATAAATCAACAAAACTTCAAAAAAGTCGTTATAAATTACTCCTTATAGGTATCTCTTTGCCCTTAGTAACATATTTTCACCTCTTGAATTGGAATTTTGTAATTTTTTGAAAAAAATTCCTATATTATTCCCAGTTATAAAACTAGTTTCATACCACGAAATCTCAAAATTTTGGAGAAAAATGTCATTAAAAAAATAAGTACAGCGTCCATATTGACAAGAAAAAGCTTTTCTGAACAATCAAAAAAAATTGCCATCTGGACACCCGTAGTAGAAATTAAAGAAAATTTAACCATAAAAGATGTTTATATTTATATTTTATATTATTTATATTTTATATTATTTATATTTTATATAAAGGGTTATTCAAATTCGACCGGCACCATGGGGATCTCGCTTATTTGAAGAGATAGAGAAACGGTTAAATTAGGGCAAAGTTGCGGAATTTTAGGCCCATTAATAATCTGAAAAGAAAACTGCCCTAGCTGCTTTTGTTTTTGAGCTATTGACAAAAAACCAAAAATTCGAAATTTCGTTTTTTGACTTTATTTTCCTTATTATCAAAAATTTTTAAAATTTAACCGAACTTCTCCTAAGCCATTTTGTATTCTACACCCGATTCCGAAAACACATTTGATGTAAAACGTTTCGGTTTTCTGGAACCATCATCAACTTTAGTTTTTTAAATAGGCGCAATCTTTTGTTTTAGCACCATCTCATAGAACCTTTTTTGCTGATTTCAAAAATGTTTATTACTTGAGTATTTATTTTTAAATTTTGTTCTCAAATAAGCTAATTTGTTAATCAAAATTGAGGATCAAGCTGCTGAATAAAAACAAAAGCCGGTATAACGAAACATAAATCCATGCTTCGATTACAACCCGAGATTTTGAAATTTAAACACCTTTAATAAGTTTTTAAAGTTTTTATTTCCTAAATTATGAAGTACATTAATATCATTGTTTACTCAGTTATTTTTGTAATAAACACAAATAAAGAAATCAAATTAGTCGTAATCGAAGCATGGATTTATGTTTTGTTATACCGGCTTTTGTTTTTATTCTAGAGCAGCTTGATCCTCAATTTTTATTAACAGATTAACTTATTTGAGTACAAAATTTAAAAATAAATACTCAAGTGATATACATTTTTGAAATCAGCAAAAAAGGTTCTATGAGATGGTGCTAAAACAAAAGATTGCGCCTATTTAAAAAACTAAAGTTGATGATGGTTCCAGAAAACCGAAACGTTTTACATCAAATGTGTTTTCGGAATCGGGTGTAAAATACAAAATGGCTTAGGAGAAGTTTGGTTAGATTTTAAAAATTTTTGATAATAAGGAAAATAAAGTCAAAAAACGAAATTTCGAATTTTTGGTTTTTTGTCAATAGCTCAAAAACAAAAGCAGCTAGGGCAGTTTTCTTTTCAGATTATTAATGGGCCTAAAATTCTGCAACTTTGCCCTAGTTTAACCGTTTCTCTATCTCTTCAAATAAGCGAGATCCCCATGGTGCCGGCCGAATTTGAATAACCCTGTATATGTTGTAAAGAATTTTTTTTTTAAATACATAATAATAAAATTAAGCTAATAATCCCACAATCAAAAAACATGGTCATAGGGAACGCGCAATAAGGTTCGAAAAGGACAGAGTTATATAAAATAAAAGAGGTAGAGAGAGAGAGAGGGAATTAATATAATTATTGGTTTATAGAAAATGTGGAATGGTCTGTCACCATAGTTACCATATGTCAATGTCAGGTGGAGTTATCTGTCAATGTCAAATGTCAGGGGGTCATCTGTCAATGTCAGTTTTGTCTGTCACTTTACAGTCGTACACACGTCGTATACTACGGTTTCGGATAGCTGAGAATTAAGCTATAGTTACTATATGTCAATGTCAGGGGGGTAATCTGTCAGTGCCAAATGTCAGGGGGTCATCTGTCAATGTCAGTTTATGTCAGCAAACATTTGAACGCTAAAATTAGGATTTATTGAAGATGATGATGATGAATGGAAAAGAGCCATGAATGAAGCTGAAATATATAATGATGCCAAAGCAATTAAGATATTTATTGCCAACCACTGCACCCTGAAGAGTTGTGTGAGGAATTTAAAGACGCAATGTCACAAGATAATAAAAACCCCCCGAAAGATTCGAAGGATATAAAAAAATCTATGTTCAAATTAATTCTATGCTTTCAGTAGAAGGTTCTAATCTTTCAAAAGGTTTGTTTCTGCAACAGTTGCCAACCGTTTGAAATAATCAGACGCATGCGCATATTAAATTTCGTATTCGAAATTTTAAAACTATTTTTTTAAGACCTGGAAAAGATTTTCCGTACAATTTGTTTTGCAGAAATCTTGAACTATTTATAATGTATGGTGGATATCAATACCTACATGTATTTCAAAATCACCCTGTATAATAATTG
This sequence comes from Malthinus seriepunctatus, assembly GCA_963924605.1. Classification (NCBI taxonomy): domain Eukaryota; kingdom Metazoa; phylum Arthropoda; class Insecta; order Coleoptera; family Cantharidae; genus Malthinus; species Malthinus seriepunctatus. Next base: position 27,775,389 of record OZ004601.1, on the reverse strand, counting down.
ATTAAATTTATTTATCCACGACCGTCCAATAATACGTTCATTACTCTATGATTTTTGACCAGTAATGTGTGTCATTACTCACTAGTTGCAAATCGTTGAATAATATACATATTACTCAATGACTATTACATTACTCAATGGTTTAACTGGCGACACAGGGGATTGGAAAACTTATTTAGCTTTGTTATTTGTCCACGTATCAAAATGAAATTTGCTGTGAGTTACAGTCATATAAAATGCAATTTGTTTAACTACTTTTGAAAATTCTTCCACTTCCGATTTCGCCGGAAATGAGGTAAACTTTAGATGTTTAAATGCAACACCATATATATTTTTACATTTTTGAATTTTACATTAAATTTTGAATACATTTCCATAAAAATTTAATTTTTTAAAATAAATAAAAAAATTTTTTTCAAAAAATACTCGCCTATTCAATGTATATTTGGTTTATAATATTTGCAGTCGTGGATAAAGTATAGTATCCTACTCACGGGTAATGCTCATTACTCACTCTAATGATTACGACCCTCGCCATATGGCTCGTGTCGCAAATTCATTCTTGCGAGTAATGAGCTTCATTACCAGTCGTTGGATAATATACTATTATTTTAAAGGAGCGCGCGATGCTGCGAGATGCTCTAGTTGAATAAAAAGAAGAAACATAAAAGATATTCAAAATCCAATTTTTACAATGTTAAAACCATGTAATGTAATGTAAATTTTTTTTCTTATGACTTGATGACATCAATAACTAATAACATGTCTCTTGTTTGCGGTTTGTCTCATGTTTACCATCAACATAATAATTTGTCTCATTTGACTTTTCTTGAAGTAAACAACTTTATGCAAAAAAATTTTTTTAAATTCGCTACAAAATTATGTGAAACGAAAAAATTCACATATGAACCTGTTTTTTGGAACAACGTTTTTGGCAAAAGAAACCTACGCGTTTTTATCTAAAGTATGGTTGTAAATAAAATATATTATGAATTTTAAGTATGGTGAATATTCAAGACGATAAAGATGTTATTTAAATAATAAAACAACAAAGATTGATTAGAATTAGTAACTTTTATGAATCATTGTAGGTGGTTGAGGATGTTGCACTTCTAAAGTTGTTGTTTTGTGAAGTTTTTTGTCAAACACCGTACCTAATTTTAGAACTAAAAACTGTTATTAAAGATATACTTAGATATAATCTGCTCGAAAAGATTTATGATTTATAAAAAGAAAATTTTAAGGTTTTATAAAAAAGCTAAAATTAGACTCGATGGACACGATCTACTTAGATAATATACACATATAGTGTTGAATAAAAAGTAAGGAACGAAAATGTATTGTCTAATTATTTGCCACTAATGCCCGGTTGCATAAAAGAGAATTATCTTTTAATCCGAGAATTAGAATTATAAAATCCTTAGATATGGCAAGGTTAAACAATAAATAAAAAAATACAAATGTCAAAGTCTGACGTTTGTTTTCACAATTCAACACAAGAAGAACTATAACTTCAGATTTTAATATTTATTTACAAACGTCAAACTTTGACATTACATTGTGTAACGTTGCCATATCAAAGTACTATAAATCTAAAATTATTAAATATAAAATTAAAATATAATTCTCTTTTATGCAACCCGGGCATTAATGATGGGAAAACAAAGGTGTTTTAGTTAAAGTTTTGTAAAAGTTACTAGGCTAAAAGTGCTTCACTTGTTCGCGACTTTTAACACTGCTCATGCAAAATCGCGCGTGGGCACAGGAGCACATAACTCTAATATTGTAAATGATTTTTTTACATTTTTGGAATCGCCATTATGTTTCTGCCTCTGGTAGCATAAAATTTTTGATAGGTTACATAAAATAATAAATTTAATTTCAGCTCTAATTAAGATTACAACTCTGTTTTATGCAAAAGATTAAGGTTGAAAATTTAATGGGATTTTTTTCCGAAAAGTTGCTATGTAACCTACCAGAAGTTTTATGCTACCAGAGGCAGAATCACGTGTCGATTTCAAAAATGAAGCCATCCGCATAAGGTTTTAAGTGCCACTTCTGACCGAAATGGTTTTATGCAAGAAATGGGTTCTATGTGCCATCATCTACTTGCAAATAAATTTTTGGGAGGATGGTGCTGCTACAAGTATCAGAAAATTGACTTTAAAGATATCAAAACGTACTAAGTGCCAGTAAAGCTGAATAAGTTGCAGAGTGGTTTCTTGTGGTTTGTAAGGTGTTTTATTGCACCTATACTACCCTTAAATTAATAATAAATTTAATAAAAGTTGTTTTTTAATGAACTTAAGGTATTTTAATTACACTTTTGAATACGTTTACATGATTTTATGTACAAGTTAGCTGGCACTTAAGAGGGCCATATTTAACAAATGGGCGGGGAAGTTGATATTTAGACATTCCGCTCTTAAGCTTCAGCGCCTTTAATATCCGGTTGATATCACTAATATTTACAATTCCTGATAGGGTAAAGTTCAAAGAAGGCACTAAAGTATTTGTATATAAAAAATAAGAGCCTAATTAGTGAGAAAAATTCGGTTGAACTTTGTGTAATTCAAAAAAAACAACGGATGTTGTGTAGAAACAACATCCTGTCTTTTTTTAAATTTCATCAAGTTTAACTGCATTTTTTTCACTAATTAGGCTATTATTTTTTATATACAAATACTTTAGTGCCTTCTTTGCACTTTACCCTATCAGGAATTGTAAATATTAGTGATATCAACCGGATATTAAAGGCGCTGAAGCTTAAGAGCGGAATGTTTAAATATCAACAGACCATAATTGTTTTGATGAGCCAAAAGTCTTATATTGGAAATATCAATTAACCCATTGAATAAATTAGCACTTTCAAAGCACTGCAACTTGTACCTTGTAATACTCTATAGAAACATATTTTTGTTCCTCATCCTGTCAAATTTACGTATTGGTACTTAGGACCTTATGCATATGGCACGCTTCAAATATAGAAAAAGTCGTTATTAGAAATGAGAGTTACGTTTTCCAGTGCCCACTCCCACTTGCGCATGAGCAGTTAAAAACCACTAACATGTGAAGCACTTTTAGCCTAATAACTTTTGCTTAAAGCATTTGTTCAAAAAATCGATACTAAAAAAGTATACACCCTGTATACTTGTATAGTGTATAGTGGGTCCGGACCCTAAAGACAAGTTGACTCAGATTCTAATTAACTTAGCACTCGACTGGGTTGGGTAGCAATAAAATAATACTTTTCAATTTATCTCTGCTCTTTCACCAACAGAAACTTTTTGTAAACTTTTTAATGCTATAGGTATATATTTTTTTGAAAATCGAACGTGTTTTCGTGGGTCTGGGTACTGGTGTATATGGAAATCAAATCATAAAATACAGGGTGTTCCATTTCCGTCTGAAAATAATGAGAGATAATCATTTGAGTCGCTTTATAGCATAAGCTAATAGACATCAGCAACCATAGACTGTGCGACTGTGCGTACAATGTTCAGAATTTCGAAATTAGGAAATTCCTTGATTAATTTTTTAAGACAAAATCAAAAACAAAACAATAATTTTAAATTCAATTCAACAATCAATTTTTTGTTGGTAATTTGAATACAAGTCAGGGCCGCAGGCCTGCTTTGATCTGACGCGACGCTCCTATGAATTTATTTGAGCACAGAGCGCTGAGTAATTTGCAAATTTTAGTTAATTAATATACACATAACTATTAATCCATATATTTCTTCTTTTAACTAAAAAATTCCATTACTAAGCAGATTTTGTGGTAAACAAAATTATGATTGATGACGTCAAAGCTTCTTAAATTTTTTTACCGAATCAGAATGTGTAAAAAATTAAATAGTAAAACAATGAAGAATCTTCAGTAAAACAATAGGTACTTGTAAAATCCAGATATAGCTAGTTGTACAAATATGTACTTTATTTTTTCTTTCCATCAGGGTCTCCTTAATTTTTTGTGCTATTGTCTATTGTGCTTTGACGTGTCAAAGCAATTATTGATTGTAGAGACAAATGAATTAAATCTAAATCTGTGCTTCCCAATTTTGACTAAAAATGTAGCAATAGATAATAGCTAATTCATTTGAAAAGGATTTTCAGGTTTAAGGAATTAAAAAAATATATATTAAATATTCAATTATTAAATAATTAATTATTAAATATTTAAATCGTTTTTAAGACGTTTTTTAAAGCTTACTATTAAAGTGAAATAAATATTTGACTATTTCATTTCTATTCATAACACGTACCCCCACCAAAAAGCTTTCGTGATACAACTATATGCATGAGTGATGCATGAATAATTCATGCACCACTCATAGAAAACTCCATCTCTCTAATTATTATAGTTTTCAATTTTTTAATATCTTAAATTGTGTTTTACGTGATTTGTTTATAGATCAATATTTATTTTCCTTTTTTTTGAAATTTCTGAAAACAATGTGTGACTAACGCTTGAATTAATTGAGAAATAACAAATAATCGAATAAAGTTAAATTAATAATTAATAATGTATTTTGCAGTTTGTTGTAGGTAGGTAAATACGGTGGTAAATACTAAATATCTATTCAAAAAAATCACAATTATTTCATATTAGCAATTATTATGTGTACCTATAATTATATTATTATGTGAAAATTATTAAAATTGTTAAATTAGATTAATCATTTCAATTATTTGTTTTTGTAAAAGCACGTATTATTTTAATTAAAATTTGAAATTCAATTATTATAAACAAATTTCAGGTTCTTATTTTTTTTAAATATTAACGTATCCTTTATAAAAAGTTTATTTTCAAATAATTTAACAATAAAGATCAATATACAATATATATATCTTTTAATTTTAGTATTTCAAAATATTTTGTATTCAACTGTACCTACTATAAACAACTTGATTTTCTCCGCGCTATATTTCGAGAATAGTTGATCGCACAAAAAAATTAATCGGATGAAATTTGTAGAGAATTTTATGATTTACAATTTTTATAATAACCTGTAATGAATTATGATGCATAGGAAACGAAATATTTGTAAACAAAACTATTTTGGGACTTTTGACCTTGAATATCTTGACACGCGGACACGAGATTGTATAAGACTTTTGAGCAAGTCGTCAAAGTCGACTTTAAAACGTTAAAATATAAGTTTATGCAAATATTTAGCTTTCTGACTTTTATTCTGAGGTTATTAAGGCGACTTATAGAAACCCTAAATTAATAGTATATTATTTAACAAGCATAATTCCTTAATTATACAAGGATGAAATTTCAAACACGAGCCGGGGGCGAGTATTGTAGTCATCGTAGTGTAATTTAGCCATTATGCGAGTTAAATACAGCATTTTATTTACTATTAAGTATTTATAATTTTGTTACATTTTGCATAAATCGAGTAATTATTTATGAATAAATTAACATTATATGCCCAGTTGTAAATAAAACAAATTAAATAACAATGTGTATTATTATCTTAGAGTAATTATTACGTGTATTATTATTAATTACTAATGATATAATATTTTTTTATTAAAAATTGACCAATGTCAGATAATATGTTTCGACCCCTATCGTTAAAATCTCTCATTATTTGACTGTCTATAAAAGACTTAAGTAAGGTAAAATTAATTTTTTTAAATGCTCGGTATTTCCTGAAGGTAGCGTTTTCGGAAAAGATTTTTTTAGATATTTTATCTTATTTTGAACAACAGAAAAATAGAATTGCCTGTTTTTTCTCCTGTATCGGTGATTTGAACTTTTACACAAATTCAAGGGGCATTTTTGCAAACCGAAATGATTGACCTGAAGAAGGGAAATGTAGAACACAGATTGCGCGAAAACCGAGACAGTCTACCACACATACTGTCACTGTGATTCATTGGACTATTGATGACAGAAAATATTTTACAGCCACATCGGTTAACTGATATTATGCACTTCACATCTAATTAAGGATCATACGAAACTTGCAAAAATTTGACTCTCTAAATCAATCTTTTCTTCTTTGGCATGCTGCATACCCCTGGTTACGGCCCTGTGTGCTGATAAGATTTTTAAAATCTGATTTTGGAAATAACATAGAAACTATTCCATAGGCCGATTTCATGACGTGATGAGTTTTATACAGGGTTAGTTAAAAGTATGGAAACGGTGAGTTTTTGTAGTTAATATTCATTTTAGGAATTAATGTTAAATATAAAAGTTTTTTTATAAAATCTTTAGGTAATTATATTTGAAATTTTTTTTCTTCAATTGTTTTTTATTTACGCCTATCCGCAAATTATTTTAAATAGTAGGTAACGTATTAATTTTATGCTACCATTTGATAGAGCATTTTTTTCTCTTTACAATAATATTTAAAAAAAAATTTAATTTTATTTTTGTAACACATTTTCGACAAAATGCCGGTTAAAGTATTTTCGAATAGTAGGCAATGGTAGATAGATCTAAGATAAACAAAAGCGGAGCGATAAACAAACTCAAGCGAGTTAACTGTCATTGGTTATTGTTTACTCACAGGAGTTTGTTTATCGCTCCGCTTTTGTTTCGCTTAGATATAGCGACTATTCCTTAACACTTTACTGACCATTTCGTCGAAAAAGTGCTAAAAAAATAAAATTTTTAAAGTTTTAAAATACTGTTGTAAAGAGAATAAAATGCTCTATCGAGTGGTAGTATAAAATTAATACATTACCATTTAAAAAAATTTAGGAGATAGGCGTAACTCAAAAACAATTGAAGAAAAAAAATTTAAAGTATCCTCATATAGATAAAAATTTCATAAAAAACTTTTATATTGAACATCATTTCCTAAAATGAACATTAACGTCAATAAATCGCCGTTTCCATACTTCTAACTAACTCTGTAGAAAACATGAACTAAAATCGCAATATCCGTTTTTATACGTAATACATACTGCAAGACGGATTTATGTTGGGGAGCGGTAGGAATGCGCAACCGCAGATCACTAGGGTATTTTCCAATTTTTTAAATATCGATTATTGCTGCGTTATTGCATAGCAAAGTCGATTATCAATGACTTGGGCACACTAAAAATATGTTAATCAAAAAAATTTATTAAAAAGTGCTTTAGTAAAAGAATTTAAATGCTGCAGGTTCAAAGTGAAAATTAAAACGGAAGTGACGTCGCGATTCGTACACATCATGTTTGTTGCTTAGTTACATGTGTTAAATGTCAGTTAATGTGTAATCAAGGTTATAATAAGTTGGAGCTCATTAGTTGAATATTGACAGCAACAATTCGTGACGTCATGCCGCTTTTATGCGGGAAACTTTATAGTGTGAATTTCAAATAATTTTTTTGGCAAAACCTACAGTCGCAATTTTTCTTTAATGTGGTTTTGAGATTACGTTATCAATAAGGTAACTTTCTAGATATATTTTAAAAAATTGGAAAATACCCTATTGGTATTTATCCCCACCAACGCAGTAGTCAACATATTTAAATTATTAAAGGGGCGTGGCGAAATCTGCTCGAACTTATCCCTACCGCTTGCCATTAGGAATCTGTGTTGCAGTAAAGACATATACAGGATACAGAGTATACCCAGGGCATACCAGTATACCTATAGGGTTCTCAGAAATAAACTGCAAAAAAAAGTTGCTGTAGATTGGCTCATACTATGTAAGTGTGCTCTATAAAAAAACAAAGGAAAAAATTAGATAAATTGTGGAAAGTTTACAACAAAATTTTGCAAGATTTTATTAGATTTCCTAAACCATTCAGGAAAATTTTAAACACGAGAAAATTGCACATATTTTAGATAGCTGTATAGAAATTATTCCACTGATCTATTTAAAAAAGTGCAATTAGTCATCATCCCAGACTGCCAAAAATGTAAGAATCTCTCTTGCGATGGAAAAAATACCAACAATACATTTAAAACGAAGTTCTCAGATCTGATACGAAGGCACGTAATCGGACGATTAATGTTTGTTTTAAATTTAATTCGAGAATTAGTCATTAAGATTAATCAGGAATAGGAAGTAATTAACGGTTCCAACCTGTTAAAAATACCCTCGATTTTTATTATGGTTGATGCGGTTGGAAAGTTTGGAAAATAAAGGATTTATTTTCCCTGTGAGAAAATTACAAGTAGATGCAGAGAATACAAAAGACGTTTATAAACACGCAATTAGAATTCCAAATAATTAATAATTTTTTGATTACCAATAACGAAACTCTAAAATTCTAGCAAAAAGTGAAAGTCTTAAGAGTACATACACTAAACGCGTGATCATTTTACAACATAAAAATTGGACAATAATTTATATCAAATTAATAATTAATTATTGATTAAAAAATATTTGTTACAAATAATGTTTGGTTTTTAAGTATTGTTTTCTAATAGTAGGTACCAAAACTATAACTTTAAGGCTCCCTACACATACACATTATGGACATGTAGCACTTTCTACAATTATCCCATACAATAAACTTTCTTTTGTTTTTGTTTATTTTTGTTTTTTGTTTAAGATTAAATAATTTAATTGGTAGTTCAACGAGCGCGTTTTTAATTGTATCAACACTAGGTCATCCATTGAAAATTTTTTTTGAAAATAACGAATAAAAATAAAGAGAATAAATACTATTTTTATAGAACGGGTAGCGATTGCCCATGTGACTAAGTCGTTTTAATTATAAGCTCGGTTTATTCGCTCTTTTATCAGTACTCGTTTGCTTGGGATTTTGTAAACATTCGTTTAGTGATACCTCTTTATTATTCAATTAAGTACTTTTTATACTAAAGTGAATTTAGGATAACAAAAATTCGGTGAGTTGTTTTTTATAAGTTTTTATCCTTGATTTCATTAACAATTTTTATTATTAATTAATTAATAATTTGGAAAAAAATTAATTGGAGTAGAAATAACCGCGAAATTGAATTCATATTTTTTAACTCGAATCATTTTATATCCACGTGTTTGTTGTTTACATGCTCTTATTTAGAGTGTTATTTATGCAGGTTAATTATAGTTTTTAAACTTGAACTTGTAATTACTCCCTTTACGTAACAGTGGCGTACTGGCGCAAAAGTCAAAAAACCGTTTGAAAAGAATAACATTTTGTTTTCCGCAGACATTAGAGTTTAAAAAACTCCATCCTTTGTTTAATTAGAACTAGTAAACAAACAAATTTGCGTTTGTTTACAAAAAAAAAGATAAAAGAAGCCTTGAGGATTAATAACAAAAAAAATTAATTCAAAGGCCTCCAAATGGCTCATATTCATAATCATACGTCTCTAATCCATCATTTATCTATATTTAGTACAATTCAATTAGATTTATTTACATTACCGTTAAAAAAAAGCGTTATGTAAATTATTGTAATACGTAAATTACAATTATAATTAGAAACCTTGGCTTGCTATAAATAAGTTCTAAACTTTATTTTTTTTTTCAGGTGACAAAAAGGACATAAACAACAATGGAACCTCATTTTTTATTGATTTATTCGTTAATATCGCCTTTATTCGTAAATACATATAAACATAACAATGTGATTCAAATTAACGCAGGTATGGAACCTTAAACTTAAAATTACTTAATTTCCTCCAATTCAATCAATTCACATAAAAATCCTTAAAAATTAATGACTTCAGCCTTTAATAAACATTTTAAAAATCCATTCAAATCTTAAAAAATCTCATTAAAATACAAACTTAACCTCACTTTTAAATACGTGGCGCTACCTGTTCGATTTTAAATAAAACCCCGACCTAATTTTCAATTTTTTTCTAAAACTAATCTTTGGTAAATACAAATAAATCTCAATGACGTTAATGTTCGTTATCAATGATAACCTATTTCTCAATTATTCAACCTTAAACAATCAAAAGCTAAACATTTCAAAGTCGCATCGTTGTCACACCCCTTTCGTGTATTTTTATTAAAAGTTGAAGAGATTTGCGTAAACAAATTTGATTTAAATTCACTTATAATGTTTTAATTAAATACGTCTTTAATATTATTATAAACAATTTTTTTCTTGTTTTAAAATGGAAAAGTTATCAGAATGGGAAATAGTCTGATGGTTTATCAGTTATGAAAAAAGTCTTAATGCGTTTGTGGGGATCATAACCCGCAAGATATGCTCAAACTGAATATAAGTCTTTTAAAGGATTCAAAAATATAATTTTATGCTTCCTTTAGCACTAGGTACCAACTTCAGTGTTATCATTTCGGAAAGAAATTTTTGGGGCTTGAAAAAACGTTGATTCTTGCTTTAGAATAAGGATTGGTTTTGGACGAACTTATAATTTTTGAGGGTCAATTATACTCATAGTGCCCATGTTAGACAATTATGCCCTTATCATGAGATTCATAGGTCATCTTGGTTCATAGATTCATAGGTTGGGGTGTCACATTGTACAGTCAGCCTCACAATTATTGGCCACCTTGGCTATACGCCAGGGTTATTAGCTAACAACGATAAAAGGACAGAAGGGGAGGTTGTTCATTTACTATTTGATGACAAAATAAAGTTACCTCTAAATTTAAAGTGGGGGTGTTATGATGGTTGCATCCACAATTCGTGCTAGACTTATAGCCGGAGTGGCCATTAATTGTGAGGTTGACTGTACAGTGTACACCCTCCATCGCAGTAGTACTTGAAGTAGGGTCAGCACCACTCATTTAGAATATTCACAGTGTGTCCCTAATTGACCAATTGTGTTGTATTGTAGGGGTATCTTTGTTATTCATAAAGATGCAGAATCGGTTATATTATGGTCAATCAAGTGGTGTAGAATAAAAAAAGAAAAAACCCGAACCATTCCGAAGATAATGAGAAAAAATTAAAAAGTGCATTTTCTGAAATATCCGTTATTTCCCTTATTATGAAAGCTACAAAAAATGTTTTTCTTAAAACGTCAAAAAAGGTTGACATTTTGTTATTGAAGAAGTAAGGTTAAAGTTCACTTTTACCTCTTAGAACAGCCAGTAATTGACAATTGATGGCACTTTTTCAAAGTTTTACGTTTGAAAAAAAATAAAATGTTTCATACGGAGTATAAGTAGGGATACTAGGGAAAATAGACAAAAATTACTCGTTTCATTATGACAAACTTAGATATCTACGTTTAAATAAATATCATATACAGGATGATAGTAACTTTCTTATTTGAAATGGGCGCCATATTGGATTTTAGCATAAATAAATTTCATTGTTTATCCTAATTTCAACGATTTATAATAATCAAATCATCTATGTTTGAAATAAAAGATGAATATGTATATACATTCTTGATATTATTTTGATTATCAGGGATGAGCCATGAAAAAACAATTGAGACAGTTTAAACTGACAATTCTGTGGGTCTTTTGCTTTATTGCGTTGTTTAGTTAGCCTTCAATTGTTTATTCATGGTTACTCGATTTTTTGCTCTTTTAAGCCCGCATCTTACATCATTGACCATTTAATTGAATCTCCATACTTCTAGAAAAATCAATAATTTTCAGAATATATGAAAAACCATACTTAAATAAGGATTTTGGTTAGGCTATAGTAGGTTTATTACTAAATAATATACTTGAACTTACTTATGCAATTTTGGCCCCAAAAGCGTTTAATCTTGCCGATCTGCAGTGGGACACTTATATCCAATCCATACCAATTCAATTCGGGACACACTGTATAAATTATTATAGATATTCCTGCTTATTTATTTCTATTTTATTTCGAAGGTTCACTCATACGATCCCTGCACCCCCATTATATTTATAGTTCTTTATATATCCGTTTGCAGTCCCGTTCGCTTTTCTGGTTTCGGATAAGAGAGTCTCAAAGTTCACGCGCTGGACCCTCTTAACACTTCATATTTTCTGTAGATGTAGAGTTTAATACGGATGTCAATAACCTTTTTTGAGCCGAATTACTGTTCTCACTAGTTAAGGGCCGTAGCTAGACTGTGTTATCAGGTCAGGCTCTAAAAATTTCAAGGGAGGATGAAAAGCTAAAATCAGGGATTTCTCTCTTCTGGGTTTGTATACATTTGTTGACCACTGTAATCTCTTCAGAGGATGGAAGTTTTTTGTCCAAAATTTGCAAATCAATGTTTTCTTCTTCGGCACTAAGTAGGAACTTATCGTTTTATTATTATTGCGAAATCCTAAGCAAGCTCTGGCTAGAACAGGCTTAAAATTTTCCAGGGCAGGCTCAGCCTTCTTCTTAATAGTTTCTTGTTTATTTGCAACTCCACAGCCCGGTTCGTTTTTCTTGTCCCCGATAAAGGATTTTCAGCGATCAGAAATTCAGCGCTACGCGCTGGATCCCCTTCTCTTACATTTTATATTTTCTGTAAATGTAGAGTTTAATTTAGAGGTCAATAACCTCTAAGAGACAAATTACTATTGTCAATAGTTTGTTTCCTGTTTATTTGGAGCTCTGAAGCCCGGTACGTTTTTCTGGATCCGGATAAGAAATACCGACGAGGCTCACGAGACCTGGCTTTGTTAAATTTTATATTTGCGATTGCAGTAGGTGTAAAGTTTTATTTAGAGGGCAATAACCTTTAAGAACGAAATTACTCAACTGTGTTCTGTTTATTTGGAGCAGAGGTTTGGTTTTACCAGCCAAGACATATCGAAAGCAAATCGTGATTGCCTGAAGTGTTGACATTTCCACTAGAATCAACGGCTTTGCGATAAAAATAAAACTCAGCTCTGAAGAAAGCATTAATTTGACTTTAATTGTTCTTTCAGATATGGAAAAACCATTTTTTACCAATTCAATTGATGGTTATGATCTAGACTATAATTTAAAAATCACAGAACATGATTTAAACGAGTCAGTGATATTTGCTCAAACGATTATAAATCGAATGCAAAGGCTCGAAACAAATTTGGGATCTTCAAATATTCACATTCAATTAGGAAGCCCGTCGCACGGCCAACTCATCGAATCGGAACCTGAAATTGAAGCTTTGAGACAAGGCAAAAATGCTCTTATCTCTTACAAAGCGACAATACAGTTGATGAATCAACATTGCATTAAGTAAATGACAAAGATTTTAAAAAAAGTTAGATTTGATTTGTAAAATTTTTAAGGTTCACTTCTAATTGGAGAGACTGCGTTAAAAAAATGACAAAATATAGTTTTTATTCGACACCCTTACACTCTGCTTGTCCAAAAGTTCGCAATACGTGTACAGAAGAAGAACTATCGTCAGCGTATCGTTCTTTGGATGGCTCTTGTAATAACAGAAATGAGGGAGTTTGGGGCAAATCTTTGAGCGGTTACACTAGGTTGTTGGATCCTCATTATACCGATGGAATTCATTCGTTAAGAAGATCTATCGATCGTAAACATCATTTACCATCAGCTCGACTCATTAGTACAAGCATATGCAAGCATCATTACAATGTAGATAGTGAACGTACATTAGCTGTTATGCAATGGAGCCAATTTATTGAGCACGATTTAGCTCACACAGCTAGCAGTAAAATGGGTAAGTTGTTTATTTAAATCAAATGTTGTTAAGAAGAAAAAAACGAGTTGAAAGTCCATACAAATAGGATCAAAGTTGATGAATTTCTTATTTTTAGAAATGTTTTGCCCTTTTCTGATAAAGAATTTTAACTTTTTTAGTTTATTCCGATAATACTATTGAATGTTGTCACGCAGACGGAAGTAACTTATCTCCAAGGTACATTCATCCGTTTTGTGCACCAATTTCAGTACCTCAAGATGATTATTTTTATTCCAAATTTGGAGTCGAATGCATGCAATACGTTAGGTCGGTTGCTGCACTCAGATCGGACTGCACTCTGGGACCTATGGAACAGGTATTAACTCGATAATTTTATTAGAGCAGCTTTTCAAAACTTTAAATTTAGATGAACCAAGCTACACATTTTTTGGACGGCTCACAAATTTACGGTTCCGACATAAGAAAAATTATTAAGCTTAGAAAATTTCGCGGTGGGATGTTACGCGTGAGCAAAGAAAACAACAGAAGTTTCTTGCCAGTTTCAGAACACCCTATAGATCACTGTCAATATAAGAATATAAGCGCTCCATGTTTCATGTCTGGTTAGTCTTTCTAAAGTAGCAAAATTTAACATTTTTTAATCGTTGTTTAATTTAGGGGATTCCCGCGTTAATTCTCATCCACAATTAACTGCGATGCATACACTTTGGCATCGTGAACACAATCGAATTGCGCGAGAATTGGCAATTTTGAATCCGGATTGGGACGACGAAAAGTTATATCAAGAAACGAGAAGAATTGTAATTGCCGAATTGCAGCACATAACTTATACCGAGTGGTTACCTGAAGTATTAGGTAAAACGTACCTCGATAAAATTAAAGAATTTGGCCAATACAAGGAAAATATCGATGCGACTGTTAGTAATAGTTTTGCAACCGCCGCTTTGAGAGTTACTAATTCTCTTATGGAAGACAAATTGATGTGAGTTGTTGATGGTCGATGGCTATAAAATCGCTCTAATGTTTATTTTATTTCAGTTTGTACATGGAAAATAGGAGAGTTAATATGTCTTTAAATCTCAGGGAGCACTTTTACAAACCAAATACTGTTGAAGAGCCTGGACATTTAGATGCGTTAATTCGAGGTTTGGCTACACAGGCGAGCCAAAAGTTGGACACAGATTTCGTTAATGATGTAAGTGTAGTAGTTTATTCAATTAAAGAAAAGCCTTTAGGTACACATACAGTCGAGCCAAGCAAACAAAGTCTCTCAGTGGGCGGGACGGACATTGCAAACGTTTTAAAAGTACAGTCAGTGATAAAAGGTTGTGGCGTGATATGTAAATACAAGTCGTTTGATTGGTTGAATGTTCCACCCTCATTAATTTTTTCCTGGAGTTTTTGTTTGCTTGGCACAAGTATAACGTAAGAGAGTGTGTCTTTCTCTGACGCTATTGCATAAAGGCGAATTATATTTTAATTCGAGAATTAGATTTATAATCCTTAGATATGGCAACGTTACACAATAAATTAATAAATAACAAAATACAAATGTCAAAGTTTGCCAAACTTTTCACAATTCAATACAAAAATAACTTAACCTCAAATTTTAATTTTAATTTACAAATGTCAAACTTTTTGACATTACAATGTGTAACGTTCCATATCAAAGGATTATAAATCTAATTCTCGGATTAAAATATAATTCGCCTTTGAAGTATGAAGTAGTGTAAACATATCTTTTGTTGTAGATTACCAGTCAATTATATCGTAGTGGCGAGTACGGCTTTGATATCTTAAGTTTAGACATACAAAGAGGACGCGATCACGGCCTACCCGATTATACAGTTTTCAGAACTTTATGTAGTTTACCCAAAGTAGATAAGTTTTCCGATTTATCTGACGTAATGAGCCAACAAAATATTGATTTATTGAAAAGCGTTTATCGCAATCCGCACGATATCGACCTATTAGCTGGAGCAATGGCAGAAAGACCTATCGAAAGTTCTCTTTTAGGCCCAACATTTTCTTGTATTATGGCAGACCAATTTTTACGCACAAAACAAGGCGACCGTTACTTTTACACAAACGACTTGCAACCAAAACCATTCTTAAATTCTCAACTTGATGAAATTTCCAAAGTTACTTTAGCGAGAATATTTTGTGATAACGGAGACAATATACAAATGATGCAACGAAATGTTTTCCAAAAGATTAGTGCAAGGTAAGTGAAAAATAATTAAATGAGGTGTCATTAATTAAACAAACTGTTTTTAGCAACCAGTTAGTTTCATGTTTGAGCGAAGATATTCCTTTTGTGAATCTTGGTTTGTGGACGGGCTCGCATCTCTAAAGTAACTCATTGAAAAAAATATAATTTTAAGATATGCTCTAGTGCTCATCAATCTGTAAGACTGATTTAATCATGGCTGTTTTATTAATATCTAAGACAAGTTTTTACTGACCTAATTATTAGTATTTATTATAATGCAGCAACCGACGTTTACGCTGCATGAATTAGTTGCCAAATTAATTAATTGTGTTGATTTCTTTACTTAAAGAAATTTAATCATTAACGAGGCGTGTTGTACAAGATTGAAGTAATGTAATGACATTGATTTTAGATGTAAGTTTTCTCGAATGAAACTTTGTAATGGATATATCCAACATTACAATTTATGTAATAATGATTTGTAATTATTTTTGTAAATAAAACCAAAAATTATTAAAAATTGATACCTTTAATTTGAAAGTATTCAATAATAATTGATTTATGAAATATTTCACATAATTAAAAAAAATTATTTTATTGTTTGTTGGTTAGGCAACCCAAAATACACAGGTGTTTAGCACGTAGCGCTTTGTTTATTCAATGGTTATTTATTCACTGATTTTATGCAACCCACTATACGGATCTTAATCCGAGGTCCATAAAACATTAATATAATATAATGTTTTATGGACATCGATCTTAATCAATGGATCTTAATATTAATTTAATTAACTACAGTTTGAAATTGTACATTTATGTTAAAAAAATAATAAAAGCTCTGGAGATGAAACTTTTTTAGCTATAAAGTACTCATTAAAAGGGAAATTAACAAATTGAATTTGAAATTAAACTCAATTTCTTATTGAGAAATTAAGTGTACGAAATTCTCCAGGTGCATTAACTTAGTCAAAAAAATAAGTAAAAGTAAAAATAGTAGGTAGCATAAATAATTTAATTTAATTTTTAACTCTTACTTTGCCAAAACTTTTTACGAGTTGTAAAACTTATGTTAATTTTATGTTAAATTTATCAAGACACAATTTAAACTAAGCTTAGCTTTTGAAAGCTTTGTTTAGATAGGCACCGATAGGCATTAAAAATATTTATGTAAAATTAATATGACACGAGACGAGACAAAACAGGAAATTAATAACTTTAAATTCGATAAAAAGTTTAGAAAATAGCATTTTTAGAAAAAAAAAACTGTATGAGTTTAATGGTCGAATAAACTCTAGAGAAAGCCCTAACGTATTACAAAATTAAATTTTATTATCAACATAAGTTAATAATTATGTAATTATTGTTTTTATCCTTTCAAATTCAAATTAATTGAGTCCAGCAACTGAAAAAAATAAGTTTACTGAGTTTTGATTAAAATTTAATTAAATAAAGTCGCTTTTACACACTAGTTGTATTTCAATTAAATTGTTTTTGAAGCAAAATTTAATTTTATTTAAAATATTAAGCAACCCCTTTTTTAAATTAATAACACAATAACGCATTATAATCTATTATAATGTTGTCTTCATCGAGTTTACTGTTAAGTAGATTGTTTTTAGGTGTGACATTTTTGATAAATGAAGTGTATTTTAATGTTGATTAAACAAAATGGCGCATTATGTAAAAATTAATTATCGCTTTTAAATTAAATTGTAATGTAATGTAATTAATATGTTTTAAACGTGTAATTTTTGAAGATTTATTACTTTATTAAGGTTCGGTAAAGATGTCCTTATGTAATCATTTGATGTAACCGTAAAAGTTTTAAAACTGTTCCATCACAAATTGATTCACGAAGAGATTAATTTTGAACTTTTCGTTTCATCCTACACATTGTCAAATGTTAATGTTTGTGTTGTGTATGGGATAATAAGTACATTGGAATTTTCAACTTCCCTCTTTCCCTTCTGGAGAATTGAAATATATGAATAACTATTTAAAAACAAGAACATTAAATTATTGTCAATAGACGTTAGGACATTCTCCTCTCGCTTTTAACTATTGAATGAGTTTGCTAAGGTCATTATGATAAATAAAATTACATGGATCTTGATAACAATGCAAAGATATTTATGAGAAATTTATTACATTTTTCTTAAAATTCGAAATAGGTACAGGAAGAAACTAAAACAAATTTCCTCATAACAAATTTTTGATTTCCGAAAAATTATTTTAAGATACCGTTTAGTTCGACTGTTTTTAGAATTTATTTTGATGCTAATCTGCACGATTCATAATTCAGTAAATTTGCTAGATAAAATCTATTATTAATGCTAATGCTATGCCACAACCCACAAGTCTTCCCTTTATTATTTTAAACACCAAGAAAAAAGTGTAAAAAACAATATTATTAGGTAATTAAAATGTAACAACCTTTTAAAGTGGGAAAATGTTTAAATTTAGCAGACATTCAAAATTTAAGAAGTGCAAAAATTTACGCACAATTATAAATGCTGCAGAGACATTTCATATTTATTTTCTAGATAATTGATGAAAACTTTCTCGACATTTTTAGTAATTCACATAAGTAATCTTAGTCCTCTTCAAATACCAGAGCTTTTTTTTCGTTTCGATATCATGCAATGATTATTTAGCCGCTTTTTTTCTAAAACTACTCATAGGTATGCTTTCTCTACTGGAATTTTGATCACTGTACTTTATGCACCTTTCCTTGCTAATTTGTAGGCTTAACCTGATATTTAGATCAACTTTTAAATAATAAACACTAAAATGTTCAATGTGGTTGATATAGGAAATCCATAGTCTTTTGTAAAATTCAAAAGTCGAAAGTTATTATATTTTATAGTTTTAAGATTTATTTTATTAAAATTGGTACAATTTAATTATTCTGCAGTTTAGAGACGACTTATCAGAGCCTCTTTCTTATTTGATTACATCCCATTGATCATTGTTCACCTGCAAATGATCCTATAGCTGGATCTGTTTGGTTTCGGGGTTGTCAGTAGGTATTCTGTTAAAGGCACATTGACTTTTATGCAATTGCTTACTCGTAAACTAGGTAGGTATCAGTTTTAGAGCAAAAATGGAAGATACAAAAAAGGCTTATTTTAATGCAAACTACCTTATAATAGTCTATTATGAGCAGTGGCGTAACAAGCACTTCAGGGGCCGTGTGCAAAGTTAATGGTGGGGGCCTCTATTTATGAATATTTTTTTGAAAGCAGTAAATTCTAAAATTTAGACCCGGAAGGAAGCTGCTTATTAGAAGTAAATGGGGTTCAGACACATTTTAAATCTCTGCGATCTTTAAAAGCTGTGGCTCCAGGTAAGGTTTTGGGCTGTAAGGTGCCTTGGATTAAAATTTAATCGGCGTGGCGCCTCAAAAAAATGTTGATTTAGGGGAAGGCGGGGCTCATTCGGACGCTTTTCGTCAAATGGCTTTTTAGCATAGCAAATATAACATTTAAGAAACGGCACCTGCTTA
The DNA here is from genome assembly GCA_963924605.1 of Malthinus seriepunctatus. Classification (NCBI taxonomy): domain Eukaryota; kingdom Metazoa; phylum Arthropoda; class Insecta; order Coleoptera; family Cantharidae; genus Malthinus; species Malthinus seriepunctatus. The sequence continues at coordinate 27,756,207 of OZ004601.1, read as the reverse complement.
TATAGAAGCACACATACATGTAGTTTATTGTGTTTAATTTTTTTTCTTAATCTCCATTTATTTTTATAGATTTTAAACTTTTTCAAAAAAATGAATTTGTCCGAATGTACCCCACTAGTGGGACACTTTTGGACGGTGGTGGGGCACATTCGGACTAAATGAATTTCGAATGACAAAAATATACTAAATTTTTATTCTAAAAACTCCAACTGTAACATGAACAGGAATAATGTAGTTCTAAGGTAATGGTTATAAAATAATATAAAAATCCATAATAAGGGATGTATATTATAGGCTTATGAATGTAGAGTGAAAAACTTTATTCGGTAGGTACCACCAAAACAACGTTTTTAGTATTACAAGAAAACAATTGAACATAAAAGCATGAGATACTATCTAGAGGCTAATGGCCCTATCTACAACATTCGTGCTTATTTTTAGTAATTAAATCGCTTTCTAAGGTAGTGAATTTGAACTGTCCGAAAGTGCCTCATGTCCGAATGAGCCCCGCCTTCCCCTACTCATCCTCTTGTCATTTCAAAGTCAACGTCTTTTAAGAAAAGTTAACAAATTGTATTATCTAATAATTAAATTTTCAACTAGGTATACGACTGCAGCCAAAATTAAATTAAAAAAAATTGGGAGAAAGTGACAACGGTCGGGGACCCCTCTTGGTCTGGGGCCCGTGTGCATTGCACCCACCGCACCCCGATAGTTATGCCCCTGATTATGAGACAAGAACATAGAATGATATTTCACGGGCGAAGGCGGAGCATTGAGAATCGAGGTGTACGCCGAGATTCGCAATCACCTGAGACAGAAATATTTTACGTCTGTGTGTCATACATTATTTTTTACTCGACTGTAAAAAATTTTTAAATAAAATTAAAATTAAATTATTATGAGTAAGTAACCTAAATCTGAACAAGAAAATAATCAACTTGTGTTGTACATAACTTTGGAATGTGCCGATGCAGATGATTGTAAGAATTTATATTATTGTTATTAGTTATTATGTTATTAAGTTAGGTAAGTAATATTTGATATGGTTGTAATTAGTTATGAAGTTGAGTAAGTAAGGAATGTTAAGGAATCTACAAAAAACACTTAAGCCAACGAATAGGTAAGAGGCTAGTTATTAATTGGGTTTCAAAAAAGTCAGTTAGCGATTGAGCTCCAAAGAAGTGTTAAAGGATAACGATCAAGATGAATACCATAACTGTATTCATATGTTACATGTAAGAATAATTGTTAAATATATTATGAACTCTTTTCTACAGGGTGACAATAATCTCAATCTCACAACGTTGCATGGGTAACTTTGTTATTAGAAGAAATACAGAGCCGGTTAAATTAGCAAAGTTGGGCAGAATTACACGGACATTCAGATTCAGTTAAGAAAAATTAACATTGTTGCCAAGTTTCCTAGTTATTTGATAAAAACTAAAAAACTGAATTTTCTTTAAATGCTTATAACTTTTTTATTAATAGAGATACTTTTAATTTTCAAAAAATAGGTAATAGGCGCTACTAAAAACCAAATAAATGAATAACAACATTTTTTTTATCGAAAACTTCGATTTTATTTAAAGGGGGTGTAAACCAAAAATTAAAGTTGTAGTACAGGGGATTCTAAGAACAAATTTTTAAACCGCACATCGCTGTGATGAGCCGTTCAAAAGATAAAGGGTTTTTAAGCAAAAATGCGCTACGTCACACGGACAAATTCGCTATCGATGCATCGGTCGCATAGCAGCATGCTGGCCTCGTAGACTAATTTCATATAAACAAAATTGTCAACTTCAGTTCAATGTCAGCTATGCGCTTGCTGGTTGCATTTATTTGTCTGTCTGACGTCACACGTTTGAAACATAAATGCTTTATATCCATATATCTCGGTTAATATTTGGGCTAAAGATGTGCGGTTTTCACCGTTGTTCTTAAGATATTTTTTAGCATATTTCTACGAAAAAAAGTTTTTTTTGGTTTACACCCTTTAATGAAATTTTAGTTTTGGAACTTTTGATGTATTCAAATTATAATAAATGAAATTTATTAATTGAATTTATTTATTTATTTACCTGTTGCTGTTGTAATATATAATTAACAAAAATGAATTCAAAAATTTTGATGCTAAAATCATATTTATGGCTACCTTAACTATATTTTAAAGAAAATCGAAGTTTACGATATTTCTCGAAAACCGCCCACTAAAATATTTTTGTTTCTTTGGTTATGCCCCCGTAATTTAGAACAAACTTTGTTTTCTTTGTTTGTTTTTTAAATCGAACTGTAAAGGCAGTAATTAAATAAAATTTAAAAAATAGCCGAAATGTGACGTAATGCCGCGTCATTTGACGTCACTGTAACTCCTCCCATTTTTAAACACCGAGGTAACCTGGTAATATAATATAATGTTTTATGGACCTCGAATTTAACCGACTCTGTTTCTCTTCTAATAATAACAAAGTTATCCATGCAACGTGGTGAGATTATTGTCACCCTGTATATACCAGCATGTCATTTATAATAATCAACTCTAAATTATCTCGGTACATTCTGGAATTATCCAGGAAGTCACCAAACCCCCAAACGCGACGTTATTATTTTACAATATTTAAACGAATTGTGCATAACCTAATTTTTTTTTATAAACGTTAGATAAAATTACTACCTACCTGATATCTTGATCAAAAGACCGATTTTACGATCAATATTCTAAACATAAAAGTGTAGCTTTTTGATACAGCCGAATAAAAAAGTTTTTCAGAACATTTTTCATGAATTTCACATTTCTGAAAATTCTTTATACGTATTTATGTGGGTACAGTTCCACTAAGTTAAATTGATAGACGGAAGGTTATGTCAACTAAAAGAATTTTATCTAAAATATATCTAAAAGAGATTCGTCTAATCATATTCAAGAATTTTGGTTAGGTACAGGCGTACAGACATAGTTAAAAGTATTGTGTAATATGACAGCCGTCAATAATTTTTTTGACCGCACTGCTATTTTTCAAATACTCTGTCAATTTTATTCAAAAGTTTCAACTTTTTTTTCATGTTCAATTTTAGTGACAGTTACTTGTCAAATTTAGCAGTTGAAATACTTTTAACTCGTAGTGTAGATACCTTAAAATTTACTGTAGCGCTGACCACGCCCCCTCAGCTAGCAGCTTTCCTTGATGGAGCTGTATTCTGGGTATTTTAAAAAATTGGAATTTTTAAATTACAGTTTTAAAATAAATCTAAAATATAAGTTTTATAACATTATAAAGAAGTATAACTTTTGAAGTAGAATTTTAAAATGCTCGAGCCACGGGCAGTAATAGGTGAACTGTAACATAGTATTCAAAGAAGGTTGGTGTTTATGAAGTATACGGAAAAATTAAAATTAAGTTATTGGGAAAAATATGACCAAATTACTTTTAGAATTCCCCACAACACCAACCTTCAACGTTTTAGTGGTAAACGTAATTTCCATGCTTAAGCAAAGTAGGTCTTCCAACAAACAATTTTTTAACCAACTCACAGCACTCTAGTCTAGATGGAAGGGTGTTTTTAAGAAAAATATTTTTTTTTCTGTTTTCAGAATTTAATGTACTGTAGATATTTCATTACTGTTTGTGTTCACTATCAAATTTTACGAAATCAAACAAATGGATCAAAATTGGATAAAGGTTCTGTCGTTTTGAGGTCTTCACTAATATAAAAAACAATTGGCATCAACTAAACTGCAGAGGCTAACTGAAAAATGAAAGAATTTTTTTGCAATTTAGTTAAACGATTGGAAAAAATAATTAAGTAAAATAAAAAATTAAGTCATTTTTTATACGGAAACACACTGTATACTTATTTGTCATTAAACAATTATTAGAACCTTGATAGAAATAAATACAATGCCAAGGAACTCGTCACAAATCATTGCACACTTTCAATTAACTTTTTTCTATATCCCAACGCCAACGACAAGTGCAAGTAATAATTTAAATTAAACATAGATTTTACTTACTTGCCCGTATTATGCATTAAAAAAAATTTCCTAAATAGTATACATTATGTAGGCACGAATTAACCCTATGTATTTAGGTTTTTCTTATTACTTTAATTCTAATAAGTATTTGTTGTGGTTGATTGCTTAATTTTTGGCAAATTAAGGCATTTTTTTAAATAAAAAAATTAACCTTAACACTTTTTCTTTCGAATGAATGTCAATACAATATTAAATTTAATAGGTAGGGACCTGCTATTTAGAAATTATGCAATCGCAAAATTATTTAAATGATTACTGCCTTAAATTTATATAATTTTTAATGAATATTAATAAAATAAAACAAAAAATAAAGAATTTACCTACTAATTGACAAGTTTAAAAAAATTAGCTCCAAGTCCTTTTAACGTAAATTATGTAATTTATTAATACACTTGTTAATTAAAAATTTTAATAATAGATTTTTGATTTTGTATATCTTTCTCTCATTTTTAATTTCTAATCCTTTTATGTTTTTACTTGCAAAAAAAAGTAAATCAAATTAGAAAAAACGTCAAGCTTTTTAACACTTCTGTCGGGATTTTTGAGGATTAATTACTTTCTCTATACTATCGAAAATCGAAGAGAGGGGGGCAATATTATTGAATATATTAAGTTCAGAATAAGTTTCAAAAGTTTAGTTAATCGATTATTTATTAGTGATTTTAGCTACCCTATTTGGTGGTGGATTTTGTTAAAAGGTTGGTTGATAATTTTAGTAACATACAATGAGTTGTGATATAATTATTTCATTGTACCTACCTAATTAAATTTTTATTTCATTACACAGTTTTTATTTTGAATATGTAAAAAATTATACTTTTATTATAATGAATTTTTTATCTCACTAAGTACCTCAACGCAAAACTATATTAAATATTAAGCTTCTGAACATGTTTTAAGAGACCGATTTAAAAAATTATTTTTGATTATCTTCTTAAATTTATTACAAAAGGTGTGAATATTGTTTAATTTCTAGTGCATTTATTACTTAGCATAATGATTAGTTCACCTAGAAATTTTTAAAAAATCTAAACTTTTTAAAAATTCTAAATTATGTTACAAGAGATTGTCATGGGTGTTCTAATTCTAAAGGTGAGAAAAATCTGAAAATGTAGTCATTTTGGTTTTTACGCACAAGTTGCTTTTATAAACATCTGTAAGTGAAAGAATTTCAGGTTTACTAAAGCCCCAACCAGAAATCTCCAAAAATTAATAAAAAAGAAAAGTGAAATTATGTTTAATGTGCAATAAAGGAACTCTTACTACTGACAAAAGTCTAAAATTCATGTAGGTATAGTGTACCTAAAAATGTGTGCTCTGTATTTATAGACATCTGTAACTAAAATAGTTTAATGTTTTCTAATCCTCCAAGAATTACATTCATTCAAAAGAAAAAAGTCCAATTCTTAAATTTTCTAAAAAATTTAAATCATTGTAAAAAACATGAGTTTTAGTTGTCGTTCGTTTTTGAATCATCCTATATATAATTAGATATTTTTAAAATGTAGGTCGAATGATCATGTATCACCAAGCGAAAATTGGTTTTGATTTCTCTAATAATCAATGAGTAATAAATCAACTTTGAAAACATTTTCAGAAATACATGCGTTTTAATTCCTCATACATTTCGACTTGAACAACATTAATTTGCGCAAAAATTAAATTTTTTTTACAGAAGTTCAAATTCCGTAAGCTATGAAGTTTTTTGAATTTTTGATTAATCCAAATTTTTGAATTACTTAATTTATTTGTGTAAATAAATTGAAAAATCCACATTTTTTACAAATTCAATAATTTTAATAAATTAATCTAAATTTTTGAATTAATTCTTTTTTGTAAAATTCTAAATTGAAAATCGACATTTTCAACAAATTCTATATTTTGGATAAATCCAAATTTTTGAATTAATTCTTTTTTGTAAATTTCTAAATTTAAAATTCGACAAATTTAACAAATTCTATATTTAAAAAAAATCCAAATTTTTGAATTACTTAATTCTTTTTTGTAAAATTCTAAATTGAAAAATTACATTTTTAACAAATTCTATTTTTTGATAATTCCAAATTTTTGAATTAATTCTTTTTTATAAATTTCTAAATTGAGAATCGACTTTTTCAACAAATTCTACATTTTTAAAAAATCCAAATTTTTGAATTAATTTTTTTGTAAAATTCGACAACTTTAACCAATTTTATATTTTTTAATTAATTCTTTTTTGTAAAATCGGCATTTTTAACAAATTCTATATTTTTGATAAATATAAATTTTTTGAATAATTCTACATTTATGAATTTTTGATGTTCAAAAGAGTGAATGATAGTTTGATGATCGTTTTTGATCAATTCTAAATTTTTGATAATAATAGTATTATTATTCCATGGAATTTTCGAAAAATTTTATTTTTTTTATAAAATCTGCCTTTTCATTAATTCTATACCTAAATATTTTTAGTATTTAGTAGGTATTAGTGTATGAAAAATTCCATATTGTTGATAAAATTGTTCAAATGATGAGAAAAATTGAAAATCATTTCAAAGAGATCGAAAAGAGAATCCAAATAAACTACTAAAATGTGCGCGGGTGAAACCCATTTAACTTCATTTCAGTTGTTAACTTTTTCTAACCCAAGAAAAAGTTACTATAGGTACTTTATCGGGAAAAAAAATAATAAATTTGTTTTTACATTTCTCAACGTCTAGAGTCCAAAAATGCAAAAAAAAACTCAAACTTTAATAAATGTCATATTTTGGAAAACAGCAAAAAATAATCTATTTAATAAAGTCATAATCGCATATGATTCGTATTTAAAAAAAAAGTGAATTCGTGTAATAACTCGAAAATAGCCCACCAAAAAAATTTTTTGGCTAGACCACTGGAATCCTCTGTTTTTAAGTTCAATTGGACTTTTCTCACTAATTAGGCTCTTATTTTCTATATACAAATATGTCATTGTCTTCTTTGAACCTTACCCTATCAGGAATTATGACTATTAGTGATATCAACCGGATATTAAAGTCGCTAACGGTTACAAGCGGAATGATTAAACATCAACTTTCCCGCTCATTCGTTAGAAACCGCCCTCTTACATGTAAAATCATACTTTCGTAATTTCCTGCTTCCCAATGTAGTTTCGGTAAAAATTCTTTAAATAAAAGTTTTAGAGTATAAAATTCTGCATCTAAATCAATAAAGACAATTACTTTTGGATGCTTTACAACTCCATAAAGTTAATTTGAAAATTTCGAAAATTTGCACAAGTAGATTGCCTTGAAACATAAATAAAAATTGTCAAATTTTTTACGCTTTTCTGTCAAAATCATTTTGAATTTTATATTTAAATATTAAATTTGTTTAATAATAAATAATATTTAGGTAAAAAAAAACAAAAATTACATTTTATTTTTAGTTGTACTTAATTAAGTACCCTTAAAAATTGTTTTGAAAGATACAACGTCAAACATTTGATAATTTTTATTTTAGGTATTTCAAGGCATTTACGGTTTATGACATTCCCATGGTGAGCACGTTAAGTGGGACACCCTGTATAGTCATAAATTTAATGTTTTTTCTAATAGTAATGATACAGTCTTCCGAGATCACATCGTTAGAGTGATCTCTATCTGGACACTCGGTATTCCCTGTTCAAGTATTTTTAAGGATGCAGCTCTAGAACAATTACAACTGCACCATGCATACTATTTTCAGTATTTTCTCTGGTTACACGTTTTCTTGTACGTAATCGTTGAGACTATGTTGTGACACACTGTATTAGAGAAAATTGGCGGACGAGTTGATTGATGAATAGAGTAGGCGGTATATCGGTTGTACCGTTTGGATTAGAATAGTGCAAAACTTTATGTAATCGCCAAATTAATTATAAATAATTACATAAACTTTTATCTTCGATTTCAAAATAGGAACATAAGTATACTAAAAAATTTACTATAATACCTTGTCAAAAACTCTTCACAAGAAATACTCCTAATAATTTACTTTGAATGTTTGAATAAATTAAACTTAATTACGATGCTTTGTGCAATTCATCAATTAAAAGTTTTTAGAAAAGATTAAATTTTTATTTTAAAAGTACGTTATGAAATTAATGAATCAAAATTTAATTCAATTATGCAACACTTGTCTAATTTAACCGTTATTAATTCTCTTTCTTCTACATGTTACATTTTGCTCCAGATTCTAATGATACCAAATGTACCACGTTTATTATTATTAGTGCCCATTACTTATGTATTGGTATTTATTTTTCATCCTTTCACCACTTTAAACAATGCTAACGTACTCACGTTTTACAATTATTGTGTGATAAATATCCCTCATTTTTTTCAAAAATAAACTTACATAACATTTTAGCTTAATTACCCAATAATACTGAAAGTAAAAAATATTAAACTTTTAATGCCTTCATTGATTTCATTGACCTGCATAATTTTATCACACACTTACACTTTTTCCCCATGTACTTGGACACCTACTTATAAGTACTTAGTGGTTAGTAATTTAGATCACACATAATTTTTTTTCACTTGTGGTAAAAATAATTAAAGCAAAACCAACGATATTTGACCGAAACAAACCTTGAGTTTAATTTTATTTACGTACCTATAACTATACCTACTAAAAACTTCTTCCCGTTTAAAAAGATATGGTTAAACGCGTACGTCTTACGCCCATGACATTTTGTTAAATTTGTAACAAAAAATCATATTTTATTGCTTATTACATTAAGGTGATCCTATTAATTCTTAAAATAAAAGGCGTGTAAAAGAAGTTCACATATAGTTAATTTAAATTGTCTCTCCTTGGATTCCATTCCAGTCCATATAAGACAGAAATTTATTAATTTTAGCAATTGTAGATTACATCATGAAACCAAAAGCACCTTCCAGTGTTATATTGTTAATTGGTATTTTCTTCAAACAAGCTTTGTCGCAATCGTTTCATAATTTGTACAATCCAGTTCCATCACCCCATAATTTTGTGTACGGTCCACCGCAAAGTGGTTTTTTTAATGATGCACAAAGACCACCAAGTCAAGGGTAAATATAAACAAAAAGTATCTATTTTTAATTACATTAACTTTTTATATTTGCAACAACAGAAATCAATTAAATTATCGTCCGGAAAATTTCCAACAAGGTGGAGGCTTTCAAAATGCACAAGCTGCAGATGAAGATCAAGATCAAAGAACGCTAGGATGTGGTGCGCCTGTTAGTGGTTGCCCAACAACTAGATATCGATCGTACGATGGTTCGTGCAATAACTTAAGAGTTCCAAATATTGGAACTCCACAAACTCCTTACGCGAGATTACTTCCACCAATTTATGGAGATGGTAAGTTTCTTCAATTCTTTAAATCCCTCAGACAAAATTAACATTTATAAGGTATCAAAGTATTGATTACTGAAAAGATCTTCTGAAACATAATGGCTTTTATCCATCCTTACACGAAACTTCAACTTTGTAGGTATTAGTGCACCAACTCGAGCAAGAAGTGGCAATGAGCTTCCACTATCGCGTCTAGTAAGTTTAATTCTTTTCCCCGATGTGCCCATCGAAGACCCAAAATTCACTTTAGCAAACATGCAATACGGTCAAATCATAACCCACGACATGAGCATGGTAGCAGGAAGCACCCAGTCTAGTAAGTACCCATATTATTAGAAACAACAAAATCTAACTTCTTTAACGTGTAGCTCCTCATAAAACACAATGTTGCTCTGCTACTGGCCAATTATTGCAAGGAACTTTAAACAAACATTGCTATCCAATTGTTTTACCCTTAAACGATCCTCAATCTGTCCAATCGAACGTTAGTTGTATGAATTTTGTGCGAACAATTACCGATCGCGATCGCGAATGCGTCGGAGGACAACAACCGGCAGAACAGCTTACAGTTGTCAATCATTATTTGGACTTATCTATTGTTTACGGCAATACAGATGCAGTAAATCAACAAGTTAGAGAATTTCAAGGTGGTAGGTTACGTGTAGCACAACGTAATGGAAAAGAGTGGTTGCCTCAAAATCCAAATGTAACGGCAACGTGTCCTGCTGCAGCAGAAAACGAGCCTTGTTATTTAGCTGGAGATGCACGAGTTAACCAAAATCCTCAACTTACATCGTTGCAAGTTATATTTTTAAGAGAACACAATAGATTGGCGAGAGCTTTAAGTACTCTAAACCAGCACTGGAATGATGAACAAATATTCCAAGAAGCGCGTCGTATTAACATTGCCCAACATCAATTTATTACGTATTATGAATGGCTTCCAATATCTTTAGGTGTAAGCAACTCGCTGCAAAATAAATTAATTTACAACACCAAGAACTTTGTTAACGATTACGATGATAATATAAATCCAAGTATTACAAACGAACACGCTACGGCTGCAAATAGATTCCCCCACGCTTTAATTGCTGGACATTTAGAGTAAGTTTGATTTTGGAACCTGAATACAATTTTTAAATTATTATTTTAGTTTGATAAGCGAATATCGTGATAGAGTCGGAAGTCTACGTCTGAGTGATTGGTTTAATCGGCCTTCAATTATTGAAGAGAATAATAACTTTGATCGCTTGATTAGAGGTTTGGGCACTCAACCAGAGGAAAAATCGAATCAATTTTGCACTTCTGAAGTAAGTGTTATTGTTAGACGATGAATATTTTAGTTTTTGTTTTTTTTAGATAACTCAGCAATTGTTTAGACAACCTGGTGCAATGTTTGGTACTGATTTGAGAGCTTTTGATATACATAGAAATAGAGATCATGGTTTAGCTTCCTATAATGATTTTAGACAACGCTGTGGATTATCCAGAGCTATTTCGTTCAACGACTTCTTGGACGTGATGGCAGCTGACGTAAGTTGATTGATTTTTACATTGCTTTATATAGACCTTAAAAAACAGAAGAAGGGGCTTAGAATCTCCTTTACCACTTTTTGTAACGTCATAGATTATGCTCCTGACTGACTAATTACTAATTACAGACTTAAGTATTTAATTTAACTACAAGAGGACTATTTCAAATGCCACTATGGATATTTTTTGAAATCCAGATTTTTCCTTAAAAAGTGGCTTATGTCCGTATTTATAGACAGATCTCAAGCACTTGCTCGTACTCAAGACTGAGACGAGGCCGGTTGCTATTGGTTTTCATTGTATAATACAATTAATACAATAGAAACCAATAGCAACCGGTCTCGTCTCGGTCTTGAGCACGAGCAAGTGCTTGAGATCTGTCTATAAATACAGGCATTAGTCTAAGCTCTAAGCTAACCTTAAGTTCCTGACTGGTCAAGAGCAAGAGTGTAGTCTATAATGTCAAATCACGTCATAAAATTGCATTTAATGTCCTAGAACAACTGTTAACCTGACCTTCGACCTTGGGCTAAGAGCGCTATAGCCAATAATTTATCCAACAATATAATATACCTTCATTTATTAATTATTAATGTCCATAAATTTTTAACATGGCCTCTAATTGAGACCACCGATTAAGTTTACAACTTATAGGTAAAACCCATGTTAAATCAGCAGGATCCACATATCTACCACCTAAACTAACAACGACATTTAAAGAACAGTCAATTTTAACGGTAACGGATATTCTCGGAACCTCCGAAAAATCTGTAATATAAAAAATCAAGTAATCCAAATTAGCTTGAAATTTCCATACGCCATTTAAATGTATTTTCAACCGCGTACCGCACATAAGTTTCAAGTACCAAAAATCGATAACAAAATCTTCTTTTCCTTCTTCTTCCAATTCGGCAAACGTATCTGGACCTTTAGTGTCTCTTGGATAGAGCGAAAACATTTCTTCAGGATAAAAGTTATTTACATGGTCTTTATCGACTGGTCCATTAACGACTTTGGGAAAAAATGAGGGTACAACACTTAAATCATTAATTGGAACTAATGTTTTAGTAACGCATTCTTTTCTGTCATTATTTGTGATATAAGTAGTTAAAACTTTGAAATCGGTTTGTTTAAAGTGTTTTGTACAAATTATTGTCGAACTGTCGATAAACCAATCTTTTCTTGCGATACTCGTCAACCATGCTACACGCTCTGTATCATTCAGCGGCATTTTCATGAAATTGCTAATGGTATCGTAAGTTGTGCAACCGGGTATATAACAGTGATACTTCTAAAAAACAGAAATTATTTTTTAATTCTAACCTAACAGAAATATAGAAATTACCTTCATTTTTGATAGACGTCAAAAGTAAATTAATACCTATTCAATTGTTTGTTTTAAACATGACACTCGAAATAAGCAAAAATTTAAATCGCTGTGACATAATGCTTTGACAGTTAAATACATTTTAAATATTAAAATAGTTTATATAAATAATTACTTTAATTAAAAAATAATTACAATGGAAGCTATAAATTCTTCAATTTCATATCTTAAAATTTTAAATATTTTATGTTTGACGTAACAGCGCCACCTATGAAGCTTTATTGGCATCTTTTGTTTTAAATTTATAACGTCAAAAATTTCTGTTGATTATCGAACTAGTGAAACAAAAGCTAAGAAAGGACAGAAGTTGTGCATTAGAAACTGTTTAGTTGCTGTGAGCTTCATTATATCACTTGCACTTCATATCCAGATGAATTTTACCGAAGATGCATTAAATCAAAGACCATATAGAAGAGACTACCAAAACCTATATTAAAAAATGTGAAAGGGTTTTAAAGGTCAAAATCGCTTAAAATCCCTCGAAGGGTAAACTTGTTTTACCCTTTTCTTCGTTGCTCCCGCCTCGACAAGCTATCTTATTCACTCGAAAATGCCCCGATGACTAGCGACATCTTCTGTAGCGGGGAATTTTGGTCACATTCGGCCCGTAAGCTTTGTCAGTCTTGTAATTCTTGCTCGCAGTAACAACTTCGTACGTGGCGACAAAATTCGGTCGGCGCAACCGACGGACTATCGCTATGATTTAATTTTACATTTCTTACAACGTTTAACCACCATCAACAATCAAAAAGATTAAAATAGATTATTTACGGAAGGACGAGGAAACCTAAATACGCCTTTGTTCATCGTTGCTCCATAGTTGTCATGAAACAACCATCATCACATGATGTAGCTGCTCCACAACTGTCCCGTTCGGTGAATTCACCTATAAATATCTCCGTTAAACTAGAAAAAAGTCACAACTCTCAAGCTCGGTTCATAGCTCTCCGTTGATGCCGTTGATACGTTTTCATTGGTACTTAGCTACTATATAAAAGGCAGCTGACTCGTCAGCCATCTTGAGGCTTATGTCAAGGTGGCGTTTATTGTAATAGACGTCGTCTGCGTTGATCTCTCGTAGTTGACCCTAATAAAGTCATACCAATCGCTCAAAATCTTGCGATGAAATATGCTGTGAAAATAAGGTATAGATGGCCCTACTTCAGGAAACATAAGAATTTATTTTAACGATAGTCAATTAGACATGTTGTTGTGACTGGTGCAAATTTCATATTGACATTTGCGACACCAATCACAGCAGAGTTAAATACATCTCGTATACTCTGTGAGAGAAGGGTACAGTGGCTGTTCCCTGAATTTAGCTTTAATTTTGTCGTTGTCAAATAGACAGTGACATTATAATGACATTACTCCAATGTAAAACACGTTATTACCGTTTCCATTGTTCCCTGATGCACTAGCGCCTCTAGTTGCAAATTATTGGATTGGTATGACTTTATAGTAGCGTCGAACTACGACAGATCAACGCAGACGACAGTAATAGACCGTCGTCTGCGTTGATCTATCGTAGTTGACTCTACTATCAAGGTGCTATCAAGTCATAGCAATCCAATAAATTGCAACTAGAGGCGCTAGTGCATCAGGGAACAATGGAAACTGTAATAACATGTTTTACACTGGAGTAATGTCATCATACTGTCACTGTCTATTTGACAACGACAAAATTAAAGCTACATTCAGAAAACAGCGACTGTACCCCCACCTCTCATAGAGTACGAGATGTATCTAACTGTGCTGTGATTGGTGTCGCAAATGTCACTATGAAATTTGCACCAGTCAAAATGTCTAATTGACTATCGGTAAAATAAATTCTTATGTTCCCTGAAGTGGAGCCATCTACCTTATTTTCACAGCATTATGTCATCGCACGATTTTGAGCGATTGGTATGACTTTATAGTAGAGTCAACTACGACAGATCAACGCAGAAGACGTAATAGACATACAAATTTAGTAATCAAACAGTGGACTTTTTTATCGGCCTTGCGCAAATGTCACTTTGACATTAGCAGCAAGATGGCCGATGAGTCAGCTACCATTTATTCAGTAGTTGCAGTTGGTACGTTGACTTATATTTTGAAGTGGCACGGTTCACAGCTATTCATTATCCATCGTCCGTTAATAATAATAGGTTTGTTTGTGCAGCAGTTGCCAACCGTCGGACGGTTTCCAACGGTTGGCAACAAATCTAATAATAAAGTGATAATAAAACACGTCAACTTGTCAACTTTTGATAATTGCCAGCTACAACGGATAACGGATTAACTTGACGGATAAAGTTCAATATCAACCAACGTTTCCGCCGCTTTCTCGGGACTGATGAGTTTGAAAAATACTCTGCTCTGATTGACCAACGTGCCAACGGAAACGTATCAACGGAGAGCTATGAACCTACCTTCATGCTCCTTCCCTATTACGTCCGTTGAATGCACCCATTAGTTTAAAATCTGACATTTCTTGCTACAGGAAGAAATTACGAAGATCTTAAATTTTCGATAGTATCACCACAGTCCCTCAACTATATTATACCGGAAACTTTTTTAAAAATGTTTCTTTTTGTTGGCGGTGGGATTAACCTCTAATAAGTAATGAGATATATGAAAAATCAAACAAGACGTCAAAAGATCATCAAATGACTTAGTTTTTGACAGTTATAGGTTACGTTGAGGAAATGTATGTTTAAGTATTTTTGCTACACGAGTACAAATTTAATTACCTTAGTATGTTAAGCTTATTTTTCAAATAACTACCTAAAAATGAATGCCAAAATCTGACTTAATCTGACTCGTAATTTATTATAAACGCTTGAAATGTATTTAAAATGGTAAACGTCACAATTTGTGATTTTAAAAAGTCTATAAAAAAGGTCAGCGTGAACTGGCAACCTTTTAGTTGACCGATTTAAACGCTGCTCAACTTGAAAGTTGCTAAAACAATACAAATCGATATTTATTTATTTTTTAGAACGTCGCAAAACTTCAAAACCTTTACGAATCTCCAGATGATGTGGATTTAACCGTCGGCGGTTCATTAGAAAAATTGGCTTCGGGAACTTTAGTCGGTCCCGTATTTTTATGTATTTTAACCGAACAATTTTATCGCACAAGAACCGGCGATCGTTTCTTTTTTGAAAATGGAAATCCTGAAACTGGCTTTACATTAGGTACGAAGTTTTTCTCTCATTTAATTGAATTTAATTATTTCTCTGTAGCTCAACTAAATGAAATTCGCAAAACTAGCCTTTCGAGATTATTCTGTGATAATGGGGATAATATAGCAATGATGCAACCTCATGGTTTTGAAAAAGTCTCTCATGAGTAAGTAAAATTATTGCGTGCCGTTTTAGGGGTTAGTACTTAAAGTATTTCTTTTTAGTAACGTCGTTACAGCGTGTGATAGACTTCCAGCTCCAGATTTAAGCATTTGGAGAGAAAATTATCACCCCAGATCTTACGGAACGCCCAGAGAATTTTTTAATGGCTATTACAAATAATAAATTTGCAGAGTAGAATTGAACAACAAAATTTGTCGAGAGATGGATTAAGATAAGAATCATAATCGATACCAAATATAGGAATCCAAAAATATTTTCAGTATCTCCTTTTGCTGGATGAGCTTTGTCAGTGTAGTATAAGGTTACTCCTTCTGTATACGCTAACATATCGGTTGACCAACTATTTTCTTCTCTACGTTTCTTATCTTTATCATGCTCGATATTTATTAAAATCTAAAAAAATCAATTTCCATTTGTGTAATGCAGGTACACAAAACACTGACTTTCGGTCCACTCTGTACACAAAGTATCTCACTTAGCATGCTCACCATTGGGATCTTCTCGTAAACTGATACGAGGTTTGTTAAATAAGACCAAATGTAGCTTTCATCATGACCAACTCGATTCTGCTTTGGGTTTCATTTGGTGTCATTTTACCGACCTCGTATTTTTACGGTTTACGAGATCCTCAGGCTGAACGTACTAAGTAGGACACCCTGTATAGTATAACTTTCTCATACATTTTATTTTCGATGTACAAAGTGCTATATTTTTAGTAAATTATGAGGCTAGTTATAGTATTGTGTTCTAAACAATACTGAATAAGTTTTAAGATATTTTTCATTTTTTTAATTAATTAAAATACCGTGTATTCATAAATGTTTAATTCGCGTTTTTATGCAACCCAATGCAACCTAAAAAGTTCTGGCGGTATGCAACCAAACTTACGCGAACCAAACATTTATGAACGGACGGTACATTTGGTACTTGTAGTTTTACGTTTTATGTGTAAATATAAAGTTTAAGAAAACTAACAGCAAACTCTGTGATTTATTTGAGAAGGTTTAAATAAATAATAAAAAGAAAGAAATTGTTAAAGGCTAGAAACAAAAAATACTTTCTGGCTGGTGTTCCGCAGGGCTCTGTACTTGGTCCCTTAGTATTTTAAATATACAGGGTGAATTATTTTTCACTTTTTCTATGGGGATCTCGTTTACTATAGAAGTTAGAAAGTTGGTAGTTAGCAGAAGTTAGTAAAAGAGTAATTAAAGGGTTATTAGGCGGTACCAATGCATTATTATTACTGTATTTAAATAAAAAATAGGTAGAGGTAAAAAAATATTTATTTACTTTATAATGTTAATAAATTAGTTAATTTCCTAAAAAATAATTAAATAACTAAATTTTTTTGTGGCACCGCAAAAGATGGAGTAGACGTAATCATTTCAGAAATTTTATCTGTAACAGAACGTAAATATGTTGGTAAAGTTGCTGGTGTTTTGGAAGCAATTCTTTCCAATAATGGTCTTTTGTACATACGTTGTGCTTCTTTATGTTGATCAGACGTTACTGTTCTATCATCCAAATGAATTAGAGTTGGAAAGAGTGAAATTATAAACAGTCTAAAATTTAACAGTTAGCACATTTTACCATTATCATACCATTTTACTAGCACACTTACCTATATTTTAAATATTCGTAAAAACTACCACCGTTAAGGTAGGAGGGTGCTGCTGGGTTCCCCATTAAAGACAAGTGCCTTAAATTTGGACAAGCTTGCTGCAACCTATAAGCCCATGGATATAATTCGGCTATCTAAAGACATACGGTTGAGAATGTAAAAAAATTTGAGTTAAAGATATACGAACTTTACAGTGATTCATCCACAACAAATCCAATTGAGGCATATATGGAATACTTGTAGATGAAGTTATTTTATTATGATCACAGATTAAAGTTGTCAGTTGTTTGAATTCGCTCAAAAATCCCAAATGTCTAAATATTTCCAAATAATTGTTTTATTCGTTTAAGGGCCGTGATTATAAACGACAAATAAAGTTAATCTCGAGCGTCGTCTGCGTTGATCTGTCGTAGTTTTTCGTTACTATCAAGTCATACCAATCCAGTAAATAGCAACTAGAGGCGCTAGTGCATCAGGGAACAATGGAAACTGTAATAACATGTTTTACACTGGAGTAATGTCATCATACTGTCACTGTCTATTTGACAACGACAAAATTAAAGCTACATTCAGAAAACAGCGACTGTACCCCCTCCTCTCATAGAGTACGAGATGTATTTAACTGTGCTGTGATTGGTGTCCCAAATGTCAATATGAAATTTGCACCAGTCACAACAAAATGTCTAATTGACTATCGGTAAAATAAATTCCTATGTTCCCTTAAGTGGAGCCATCTACCTTATTTTCACAGCATATCTCATCGCACGATTTTGAGCGATTGGTATGACTTGATAGTAGCGTAAAGCTACGACAGATCAACGCAGACGACGATCTCGAGAATAAAATCTATATTTTTAGACATGGTAACGTAGCAACGTTGCAATGTCAAAGTTTGACGTTTGAATATAAATATAATATTAAAATTTGAGGTTAAGTTCTTCTAGTTTTGTTTATATTCAAACATCAAACTTTGACATTGTAACGTTCTACGTTATCATTTCTAATACTTATAACTTTATTGGTCGTTTATAATCACGGCCTTCAAAAAACAAAATTTTTTGTACGACCTGATTAATAAGTCGTATTTTAGGCCCTTAAAAGAAGGCGGAAAGTGACTCTTTTTTGCCAGACAGCGATAAATAGTGTTTCTAAAATAAAAACAAACAAAACAGTTATTTTTGTATCAAAGACGTAAAATTATAGATTTTATGTTTCACGAGGCGCAGCCGAGGGAAACACTTACACTAGGAATCTAATTTTAACCAGTGATGCAAACAGTATTTTTTGTACGACCGAATATTTAAATGATAAATTAATTCAATTGTCAAGCTGACGTTTACTGTAAAAGATTAATCTCAATTTTGTTTTTACCATAGTAACACTTTTTCGCCCTAGAGAAAAGACTTACTTTGCGTTCATTTTTGTACGTGTAAAGTAGTACTTTTTAATCAGGTCATATAAAAATAAGTAATTTACTTACTCAAATTCATTGTGACTAATATCTAGTATTTGGATATTGGTAGATAATTCTTGCAATAACATTTTGGGCATAATGTGTAATTTTTCGTAAGCTAACGAAAGCCTAAATTTCTCATTATCGATTGTTTCTTCATCTGTGGAATTGTTCATATTTGAAGTTTTACAGTCTGTTTGAGCTAAAAAAAAAATCTAATTTAAACAGGAAAGATAATTTAAATTTTAAAAAAATTCAACAATATCTCATTCATTAAGTTTTAATATTTCATATTTTGTAAGTCAGTCGTAATACATATTAAATGACGTCAACATTGTAATAAATTAACTTTATTGGAATAATTAGAAGAAGAGAGCGGATTTTAAGCAAATCCTACTCATAAATCCAACATTTTGAACTACAGTTTGGTCAAACTTTTGGCATTAAAAGTTAAAAGTCGAAGGGTCAGCTACTGCTCTGAACTTGTACACAGACTGCCGATGACTGCCGTTGACTGACAGTAACTGCCTATGCTATGAATGCCGATGGCTACTGTTGACTACTGAATTTTTGTACATTGACTGCCGAGAGTGGACAACACCTCATTAAAAGGTAAAGAAGTAGGGAAAATAGAAGTGCATCAATCCATACGCTCCTGTGCTCATGCCCGAAGAAGCACAGGCAAGTTACTGATATATGAAGCACTTTTGCCTAGTAACTTTTGTTTAAAATATAGTACAGTACTAATTTAACTGACCTCGTATATTCAATATTAATGGTTATAGCAATAGTGGACCACTTCTCGCGAACAACCTGTATACCTGGTATAGCTCGATTTTATGTGTGACAGGATACTTCAGCTGATATTACATGAATTTCAATTAACATGTTGACTGCCGTGTGAGATCAATGTGGTCTCACGTAAAAAATGGTCGCAAAAGTAAGCATCAAGTATTTGATTCTATTTCCTTGACAATAATTTCCTTGACAATAATTTGTCAAGGAAATAGAATCAAATACTATTTAAATAAATAATGACAATTGTTTAATGACAATTGTCATTATTTTCACCGCCTACTTTTATGTGTTTTGTTAGTGAATCGATGCTGATTATCGATTTGTGTACAATAAAAATAATTTAACTTGAGGTAAGTTCGCGCAGGTTTGGCCACGCCCCTTTAATAATTTAAATACGTTGACTACTGCGTTGGTGGGGATAAATACCAATTTAGGTATCTGCGCATTGTCACCGCTCGTTTACTTAAAATATTATTACAATAGGTATTTAACTGAAGATAATGTAAAAATATTGGACACGTTCTATTTAAAACTTTGAATGCATTTGCGATATTATCTAAAATGTTTGATGCCCAATTGTTTTTCTTTATTAACCAACGAGCAGTGTTGTCAAATCAGAACTAATTCTGGCTAAAGCCTGAGCCACACACACAGGCTTGCCTTCCGGTTTACCCTCCACAGGCCAAACCGGAGCGTCTGGACAGCGTTCAAGCTCCGGTTTGGCTGGAAGTAAGCCTGTGTGTGTGGCACGGCCTTTACGTTTATTTTATTTGTAAATAGATAATTAAAATGAACATCTTCCTTTTTTTAGAGAGTTCCTAGCTTTTAAATAGAGAGACAAACATCTGTGGTGCTGATTCAATAATTGACCAATTGTGAAAATTTTCTTGTAGATAGCTATCACAGTTACAGAAGTCAAATTAGAACTAATAATTCTGCCGAAAGTTTGGTCGTTTAGGGCTAGAGATTTGAACTTTGAACGTGCGGAAATCTCCATCAATATTCTATAATTTTCTCTAATTTTAGAACTGTCGTCGAACGTCGATATTGTGGACTTGGAGAGGATTTAAATAATCAGAAGTTCATAACGGAATTTCTTGAGTTATCTTGTCGCTATCCAGTCTCCGGCTTCGTATCTTCGCTCCATTGTAATTTACACAACAAAT
Organism: Malthinus seriepunctatus; assembly: GCA_963924605.1. Taxonomy (NCBI): domain Eukaryota; kingdom Metazoa; phylum Arthropoda; class Insecta; order Coleoptera; family Cantharidae; genus Malthinus; species Malthinus seriepunctatus. Next base: position 27,735,520 of record OZ004601.1, on the reverse strand, counting down.
ACTATCAATTAGGCGTACTATTGAACATAACTTTAATTAGTTGCAAACAAAAAAATCTTTTTTTAGTTTGCTAAATCCAAATAAACGGGTCTTGATTATATTGTCACTTTTAGACTAGGTATACCTAGTTCCAAAAATAATTGTCCCTCTATAGTATGAAATACGCAAATTTTTGGCTAATATCAATCAGTAGATATTAAAATTATACGTTTCGCATTTCTAAACTCCTAGATCCTAGACAAATAAAAAGTAGAGCATAAATATTTCCACTCTGCACATACATAGATAACACGAGGCAAATTAATCTCAATTTGACCCTCAGTATCTTTAAGGTAGAAATATTATAACAAATATAAACATGGATTAAGAACAAACTCATTTATAATGCCAAAAAAGTAAAAAAGCACTATCTTTGCCCTCTTGATCAGCAATCACTTAAGTTGGACTTACCGGCTATGTTAAGATATTTATTGTACTTATTCTTAAAAAGTAAAGCACCTATTCATGAAATTCAAAAACTGTTTTGAAGATAAAGGTTCAACTTAGAGCACTAGACCATTCATAAGCGAAAATTTTGCCAATTATTTATCGAAAAATGGCAATCTAAATAACAAAACAGTAGACCAAATTTTCTAAAAAGTTTCAAGTTTCACCAGTGTCTAAAAAAGTTGTTTCTCTTTCAATTCATGTTAGATTTTTTTATGCATTTAAATCTTTCCTCTAAGTATTCATCCTAAACATAACCTAAAAAACAATAATAAATTTTAACTCACCTAAAAGCATCAAAGTGCTTAGAGAAGTCATGTCGAAAATATCCGTTTCTTCACCTAACGCATCAAACTGTAATATAGAATGTATGGCATCAATGTCAATAACGTCGTAGGCTTTATCATAATCGTTTCTAAAAATTAACCATTTCTATAACACAATAATAAATAAAGGAGACACGAAAAATGAGCAGATTAAAATCACTACAAAGCACACAAAACAGGTTGGTTTGCATTAATTTGCATTCACTACAACCGTCTACACTCACTCGCACGAATCGACCTTAATAACGAAGAATTACAAAAAAAATGAGAAGATTAAATTACGAAATGATCGCAACTTACGATTTTTCCAATGCTACGATTTCCATAGCTATATTCGAAGAAAGTAAACTTTAAAATGGCCGATTGATTGAAGTAATTGTATGACGTTCAATAAATCACTAGAGTATTCGTCTGATAACCGATAAAAATTATTGATAAACTTCAACCAATACTTAAATTTTTAAATTATCAACAAGAAAGGTTGTTTGCTTATTTAAAATTTATAATTGTTTATATTTTTAGGAAATTATCGTTAAACAAATTTTTATAGAAAACAAATATTTTTTATGTGTAAAAACTTAATGGAACAATTATTTGTTTAAAAAATAGGAAAATGTGGAGAGGGTATGACTCTTAATTATTGGATGATTAAGTTAATACGTACATGTAGATACTTACTATTTTTGTCTTACAATATGAAGTGATCTCAAGCTATCTGGGGCCTTTAATTTATAGTTAGGAGTTGGGAGAAGCAGAGGCGTTTCTTCTGATTCATTCTGCTTTTCTTGGACATCTTTTGCCTTAGTACATAAATACTAACTTTCGTAGAACAAATTTTTTTTTGACGTTCCAAAGCCAAAAAACCTGCTTAGAAAATTGGTAGCAGTTATAGCGTTACTGCATAAATGAAAATTATATTTTAATCCGAGAATTAGATTTATAATTCTTTGATATGGCAACGTTCACTATAATGTCAAATTTTGACGTTTGTAAATAAATATTAAAATTTGAGGTCAAGTTCCTTCTGTGTTGAATTGTTGGAATTGTTGAAATGTTTGTCAAATAACTTTGACATTTTTACTTTTTTCTTTATTTTTTTATTGTGTAACGTTGCCATATCTAAGGATTATTAATCTAATTCCCGGATTAAAATATAATTTTCGATTACGCAACCGAGCGTTAGAATTATATGTATATATCTAGAAATCTAGTCACCTGATCAGTGATCAATTATTTTTATATTTTCTTGAATATCGAATTGAAATTTAATCAATTTTTAACTTAATTTCACCACTTTTGCGTTTAAAAAACTTAAGTCAGCAGTGGCGCCCCTACCTATTCTGGCACCCTCCTGCAAATTTCAAATATTTCCCCCCTTTTTTAATTATTATTAATTTTATAAAATATTTGTAATGAAACTATCCCGCGTCGCTCTTAACATATTGTGCTCCTAATATGTTGCGCCCCTATGCGACGCTTACCTCGCTTACCGCCTAGAGCCGCCACTGTAAGTCATGACGTAAATCATAAAATCTGAACCGATTTTAATGAAATTTGGATTGAGAAAAAAATTTCATGGACAATAAAATTTTTAATGAAATACATAATAGGTACAGGGTGTTAGCGTGTATCAAATTGCTATTAATAGTAATTTTTTTATTTTAAATGGACGCCATATTGAATTTGCAATACACAAATTGCATATTTTATTCTAATTTCAACGATGTAAGCTTAAAATATATGCTTAAAAGAAAAGATGAAAGCAAACTCCATATTATTTTTATTAAATCAAGTAGCTGAGTAAAAACAATTGACAGTTTAAACTTATGTCAACTCGGGGTATCTTTTGTTTTAATAGGTTTAGTTTGATTTCTATTGTTTTTTCATAGTGACCTGATTTAATAAAAAATAGTATTGATAGTGTCGCTACCTTTTGTTATAACAAATTGTTGAAATAGCTTATTTATAGCAAAATTCAATATGGCATCCGTTTATTTTATTTTCTTCTATGATTATGATTTTTTGAAGGTTAAAATTTGTTACTTTATCATTTTTTTAATAATTAACATAAAAATATCAAAGTTGCCCTAATCACCAGAATATCTATTATTTGCCACTAATTTAAGTTAACAAAGCGCTTCCGGTTAAACCGGAATTTAAAAAGTTTCAAAGTTTGAAAGAAGACCCTATCTACATGTTTTAAATTGTTTGAAAATTATCTGTTAAATGAAGCCAAATGTTTCATACTTTGACTTCCGGTTGAATCGAAAAACAATTTTCATAATTTAAATAAAACACCCTGCATATCTGTAAATATTTTGAAATCTCGTAAAATTAGCTATCCCATGAAACTTAATATTTTATATTATAAGGACTTCCGATTTAACCGGAAACTGGATTTTTTTTTATTTGAAAGAGAACAACCGACATCTTTACTAATCAGGAAAAGATTTTGAATATAATATTTTTGTTACTATTTTTAGTTAAATGTTAAATATTAAATCCTTTTAGGACACCCTGATATTGTTTTATTAGTTTTTTTTAAATAAGCTTTAATGTGCACAAAAAAGTTCTGTTGTGGCCACTTCCGAGTGTTTCATTTGGTATTAACGAATAAGTAGGTATTTATCAGATTTATTAGTAATTATTAGCGTTCAATAGCATTTGATTAATTAAAATATGTACGAGTAGGTACACCTATTATTGACAAAGGAAACTTTTCTTTTTAAAAATCGTCTTTTGGTTAAAAATTTTGTCACATTGATGTCGATTGGGGGTCTCCCATTGGCCGCGGCATCCTCAGTAAAAATTAATAAAGCTGGTGCTTCGCTGTAGATGGAAAAAGTAAATGTGTATCTAATGCGAGGCATTCACGTTCGTACTTGCCTTGAGGCAGGCCTGCAGGCCAACAGTGTGTGCGCGCAATTGTGAAATGATACTTTCGCATTTACCTGAATCGTGTGTGGTGGAGTATCACTTCACATTTGGCGCACACTGTTGGCCTGTAGGCCTGCCTCAAGGCAAGTGCAAACGTGCATGCTTCGCATTAGATTATATTATCAGAAAGTAAATTCGCCAGAGCTAATTATTTATTTAATAATCCATCTTCTTATTCCAGACTTTTTTGAGCTCAGTTTTTTTTGTAATTAAAGCGAAACATTACTCTTGTGAGATTTAAGATAGGGTAATGTTAATCTTTTATGTAAAAACTTGAAATTCGTCTGTATTAACACTTCAAAGTTCTCATTAAGTTAACGGTGTGGGTTGTGGGCAGAAATCGATAACAAGAAATAAGTATATTAAAAAAAATAATTTTCAGTATAAGAACTTCGCTATAATAAATTAATTTATGAAGTATTCCTTTGTTGAAACGTTTAAATGAACGTTATACAACAATTATCTTTTAAATTAATTTAGTACCTTGCTATATTTTAAACAAAAATTTTATTAAAAATAATGGAGATCTTTATTTAATATAGTGGATGTCAACCTAATTTTGAACATTTTAAATTAAAGTTATACCATAGAATAAGCACACTATATATTATATATATACTGATAAAGAAATGACACTCGCATTAAATCCCATTGAAATCGTATACACCGTTTTTGGTGACCTTGAACGATGGCGGCCATTTTGATAGGGTATTTAAGCGGTAAATTTGAATTTGAGAGAAAGATATTTCATTTTTAAATGTCACTTGACATTATTAAATTGGGTTAACAAACGTAGTTTTTGGTGTTTTTGGACTACGGCAGCCATTTTTTTAGGGTATTTAAGCGGAAAATTTGAATTTGAGAAAAAGATCTCATATCATTTTTAAATATCTTTTGACATTACTGAATTAGGTTAACAAACGTTGTATAATAAAAAAAATACTAATAATACGTTCAAATAAATTAGATTTTTTTATTAGGAATAATTATGCTTTTTAAATTAAACTAATTAATTTTTTTAGAGTAACTATATTATATTATATAAATATTAATTATTAATTACAAATCATAAATGCATCTATTGTATACTATAGAGCCTAAGGAAATTACCTTACCTTGAACTATAGGCGCAATTTTCCTAGGGTATTTATACGGGAAATTTGAATTTGAGAGAATGATCTTTCATTGCTAAATATCACTTTGCAGCAAACTAATGAATTTTTACTAACATTATTAAATCAATTTGAAACAAACGTTTAAATAAGTAGTAGATTCTAATAAAAATACGCTCTAAATTTTAAATATTTTGATATAGGCCAGTAAACAAGTACATCTTACCTTGCAAAAGGTCATGTAGTTTTGGATTTTGGATATGTTATATGTACCTAGGCCCTTATTAAAAACTCAAGTTTTGGAATTCGGCGCGCCTGTGCGCGCTTCAGTACAACCACTTTTGTGTCACTTTTTTCGGTTTTTGCTCAATAACTCTTTACTAGTACGACCTACAAAAAATATTAATGTTACCTGTTTCCTAGAGCACAAAATTTGCTGCAATTTATCCCAATAACGTGTTTTTCTAAACCATACAATTACCGAAATACAAAGCTTCAAAGCACAAAATTTTTCATAAAGTTTGGGAAAACTACCACAAAAAAGACAGTGTTCATCATCTTAACGGTTAATTGGTTCAATTTAAAGACAACATGAGTGACACTTTGTAGCTATATGATAGATCTGTGCATAAAAAATTACAAATATGACCACAATACGAAGAATATTTTATACAGGGTGAGTCGGGAGGAACGCACCAAACGCCAAGGGTGTATTTTACATGTAAATATAAGACGAAAAAACCCAAAAGTTGTAGTTCGATTTTGATTGGTTTTCAAGTTACAACGACTTAAAAGCTTGAATCGCTAGTAATATAATTTCATTAATTTATAAAAACACCCTTTTTTTAACTTTAAAGCTCTTTATTTCGGTAACATGGTTTTCTAAACCTCATATTTACGGAAATACAGAGCTTCAAAGTATAAAAAGTGGGTTTTTCAAAACTAATGAAATTTATATTACTAAATATTCAAACTTTTAAGCCGTTGTAACTTGAAAACCAATAATAATCGGACTACAACTTTTGGGTTTTTTCGTCTTAGACTTACATGTAAAATACCCCCTTGGCGTTTGGTGCGTTCCTCCCGACTCACCCTGTTTAAAATATTCTTCGTATTGTGGTCATATTTGTAATATTTTATGCACAGATCTATCCTATAGCTACAAAGTGTTACTCATGTTGTCTTTAAATTGAACCAATTAACCGCTAAGATGATGAACACTGTCTTTTTTTGTGGTAGTTTTCCCTAACTTTTTGAAAAATTTTGTACTTTGAAGCTCTGTATTTCGGTAACTGTATGGTTTAGAAAAACACGTTATTGGGATAAATTATAGCAAATTTTGTGCTTTAGAAAATAGGTAACATTAATGTTTTACGTAGGACGTACTAGTAAAGAGTTATCGAGCAAAAACCGAAAAAAGTGACACAAAAGTGGTCGTACTGAAGCGCGCACAGGCGCGCCGAATTCCAAAACTTGAGTTTTTAATAAGGACCTAGGTACATACAACATATCCAAAATCCAAAACTACATGACCTTTTGCAAGGTAGCATACGCTTATTACGACCTGTTTACTGGGCTAATATTATTATAGCGCGTATGTCTGCTGGAAATGTCACAATAATAACAATGTCTATAATACTAATGAAAATTCGTACGGTTACGTCAGTTTTCATTATTATTTTGACATTTATTATAAACGTCAGGTTACAACGTCTTCAAAACTAGTGTCCATAATTCCACATCTGACAGTTCTGGTAAACCTGCGCACTAGAAATTGATACCCCAAAATCATAGGGAGTGTCATTTCTTTATCAGTATATATATAATATATAGTGTGCTTATTCTATGGTTATACCACATTTTGGCATAATCTCTCTTGGCATGGAAAACGATCAAACATGTAAAATTCACAGTACACAGATCTTTACTGGCATAATCTCTCTTGGCATGGAAAACGATCAAACACGTCAAATTCACAGTACACAGATCTTTACTGACACGTGGTTATTCGAATACTCAATAAATAGTTTATTTATTAATATGTAATAATAAAAATATTTAAATTACTAAACCCAATAAATATAATTAGTCATTTTCCTCTTAAAGCCTGATTTATAGATTGGCGTCCGCCCGTCTCACCGCAAGCCGCTACCCGCTAGACGTAACGTGGACATAACCACAGATTATAGATTTATATATTTAGAAATAGATGGCTGAGTCCCCACTCTTACACCCAGTTTTACAATAGCTGGTTAAGCGTTTGGGTTAGGTTACCGCTGCTGCTTGGTTAACTTGGAGTTAATTAAAGAATGCGTTCTACAAAAATTTTTGTGCCGATGGGAATGTAACCATAACTTTAACTTTTTTTTTAGACTTGGTATAATCAAATTGTGGTATTTTAAGGTTATTTGTCATTGCTTGTCATCTGCAATCTGTCTCATACATGTCAGATTTGCAAATATCACATTTTTTTGGTAGTAATTTGCCTTAAGTTAATTAATAAATTGTAAAATTATTAAAAAATGTTTAAAAAAAGGTTACTAGGAAAATAAGGGGCCCGATAATTTAACGTTTGTTAAGACTCTTTTAATTGCTAATACCACCCCGCTGTGCTTATAAGCATCGTAATGAGGATGTACGGATTGCAATACCTTAAAGTACTAGGTAGGTACGTTTCTGGTACATAACGATTTCATAACTAAGAGCTCTCGCTAACTTTATGATGGGACGATACATTGTTTGCAACCGATTTTTCAACATTTATGAAGAAGATTCATTAAGCTTCTATACCAGCTTAGCTAGTATAAAAACTATGCTTCTAGAACCTCGCAGTTATACTTACTTGTTCTAGTTTTTGTATGATTAAATTAAAAATGTAAAAGAATATAAAAGACGTTACAATTTTCAAAAAATTGTTATTATTATCTCTTGGTTTAACCAAAAACTATACAGTGTAAGACTAGCATAGCTTATGGGCCGAATGTGACCAAAAATCCCCACTAAAGAAGATGTCGCTAGTCACTGAAAGCATTTTTCGAGTGAATAAGATAGCTTGTCGATGTGGGAACAACGAAGAAAGGGATAAAACAAGTTTACCCCTCGAGGGATTGTAAGCGATTTTGACCTTAAAAGCCTTTCACATTTTCTAATATAGGTTTTGGTAGTATCTTACTGTTATGATCTTTGGTTTAACTTACAACCTACTGAAACAATTGTTAATGAAGTCAGATATCAGTCAGTTATCAGATAGGACTTAACACCATAACCATTACCTCCCAATATAAGACTTCCGGGGTAATTACGTTTTTCGAAAGACCCACACAACACTGAATTTCCGAATATTTGAGGATCATGAGCTGATCCTAGCTCCCTCACCACGATATTTCGAATTTTTAAATCTAGATCAATCAGTGTTTATTTCATCCAATAAATTTTCAACAGTTCTTTTGGACAATAATCGACGTCGAAGCGTAGTAAAAAAGTCATGTCCATCGAATTCTTCAAAATAATTTGGTCTATACCTAATTAGTACTATTTTGGGTCTTAACGTATCAAACTTAATTTTTTCAAAATTTTTAGTTTATATGAGGGTAAATGCTATGACTTTTAGTTAACCCGCACTTGTGGCAAAGGTTAAATTAACTATTAGTTAACCAACACTCTGGACGATAACCTTCATTTGTAAAACGCAAATTTTTAATTAACTTTCGGTTAACTCCTAACCTAAAGTTAACCAGCGATTGTAAAACCCAGTGTAAATGGTAACCATGTTTTAGTTCTTACCGTTATCGTTGTTGGCGCTGTCAACAAATTTGGTGCTTGGGGTGCTTGTAATAATAATAATAATTTTTGCTAAATTTAACTCGTAATTTTTCGTAAGTGATCGGGTTATGACCACCTCTTCATTTTTTGAACTTCCTGTGAAAATTAAAATAAAATAACTGTTCATTTTATTGTAATATATTTATTAACTAGTTACTACAAAAATTAACGTAACAACTTGGTTTAACATTATTTACTACATTTCTACAAATTGGTCATTGATCAACTTTGTTTTAAATTGGGTGTTTCCACAATCAACTAAGTATCAACTTAAACTTGCCTTCAATTAGGTTTTCATCCGATTTCTCTACGATGCCAATGTATTAACCAAGTTAAACCGTTTTGAAAATAGTAACTCTTCTTTTACACTCCTCGTCGAACACATCATTTATCATGCACTAAAATTCGCTCTTATTAACTTCATGATTTGAACACCGTTTTTTATTCAAACTTTAAACTGTTCTTTTCAATTTAGATGCCATATCAATACATGGTTTCTGCTTTGGGGATCACTACTCAAACATTCACACAACTGACAAATTATTTTAAAATAAACTTCAAATTTTACATTATATCACATTCCTACTTGATCCCTATGTATTAAATACGCGGAGCTTGATGCTGCCAGCGCCATACCGTGATAACGGTAAGAACTACCAACCCCCCTACCGATGATGGTAACCTACGTCTCACCCTAGCTCCCGCATCTATTGTAAAATATATCTCAGTTATCTGTGGACATAACCTCTCAAATCCTAATTTATAGATTGCCGTAAGCCCGTCTCCCGTTAAACATAAGACGGAAAACTATGTTTAAAAAGTAGGCCAAGTTTTATCTTTTGAGGAAATGGCTTATGGGTAGCCAATCAAATCAGTGGTTTGAACCACGAACTTATTTTTGACAAGCTGATAGATAATTTCTAACCTAAAATATCAACCAATGTCATCACAATGTCACTTATATTAATCGTTGTGCGCGTGTCCCAATTTTAAAGCAGGGAACGTCATCTACAAAATTTTGAAATAATTAATAAATGGCCGTCACGTTAACTTGGGGCATGCGTACAACGATTAATATAAGACATTAGATGACATTTTAGTGACATTAGTTTTCAAATAACTGATTTGATTGGCTTACCGCTAAAAAGATGAAATTTTCTACGGGCGAACGTTTTGCGGGAAACGTAATGTCAATTTATAAATAACAACATGAATTTGCAGGGGTTGATCTTTAACGTTTTATGTTTTGCGTCTTGCGGCTAACGGTGAGACGGGCGGACGTCAATCTATAAATCGGGCTTAATTCTTACGTGTTTAAATGGTCATGTGTCGGTAAGATCCGTGAACTGAACTATATGTATAGTACATTACAACTAAAGTAGTCCCAACGAAAGATGAGTACACCACATGATCAAATCTGCGCGAGGCGCGGCCTCTCGGCCCAGGGGCGGGACGAGTTATATTTTCTTTAAAAAAAATTATTTTTAAGTTATCAAAATTCAAAAAAATTACTTAATTTAAATTTTTAGTTGAAGTAGTACTAACAATTATTATTTACTGGTTTAATGTATTATAAATGAGATCTTCACATTATTAAAAATCTTGCAATTACTTTTCTTCGACAAAAGTAATGTAATCTAATAACTATACAACGGCACCGTCTAGTACCCAACTGCTATGTAACTTTAACGGTCATCACGTGGTGTACTCATCTTTCGTTGGAACTACTCTATACGACACGAAAAATGCGAATTTTAACATTTTTTATTTTAAATTTGTTTTTAAAACTGCAAGAGAGATTAATCTAAAATTTTAGTAGAATAATTTTGATTAAAAATTTTAAAAGAATAAAGTAATTAAAAGAATAATGCTTTATGAATTTTAGAAATTGAGATTTCACAGGTTACTTCTCGTATGATCTCTGCATTAGTTAGTACCCGGTTTAATTGAATTTAAAAAATAAAAAAAAAAAAATTGTTGAAGAAACTTCTTGTAGACATGGTTATCTTAGGACTAAAGAAATATTCCAATTTATCTACTGTAAAAGAGTAACAATTTTTTGTACTTATCTAAGTTCAACAAAAAATAAAATCAATATAAGGTACGTAAAGCACAGAATGGTCACATTTATTTAACATAAAAAATGTTGAGTTAATCATTTTAAATTATTAACTTTTGAAATTCAAAATTAGTGTTGTAATCTATAATTACTCTGAAGAAGTGATGTAAATCAAAACCTAATCTGCGCTTACGTTATCGGATTCGAAAGTTTTGACCTCTGACTTTAGAAGCCTGTATATTTCAAAAACCAAGAGGAAAATTTTAACAAAAACGTCACGAACTAATGAGCCACTATTTGTAATAATCTTAAAAATGTAACGTCATATTTGAGTAATTTTGGAATTTTTTATAAAATATCTCAATAAATATACAGGGTTATTCAAATTCGATTATCACTATTGGAATCTTGGAAACGATAAGAGATATACGAACTTGCTTAATGAAGGCAAAGTTTTCTTAATTAGATGTAAATAGAATTGAATAAAAATAAGAAATATTAAAATTTTCTATTAGGTCCTGAGAATTTTGAAAAAAAACAAAATTTTGAAAAATCTATTTTATTTTTTTTGAAGTTATTTTCAAAGATATCAAAAAACTAAAAGCACATTTTCCTATAGCAACTTTTTCTTTCTACAAGATAGTAGCTTTAAATTTTCAATACAATGCTTAGGTTTTGAATTAAAAGAATAAAATACAACTCCACCGGCCAATTTTGCGTAATATGTCAACTAAAAGAATTTTATTTAAAATATTTTTTGCGGGAAAAGATTCGTCCAATCATAATCAAGAATTCAGGTTAGGTATTATAGGCATAGCTAAAAGTCGTGTGTATCTACAACTATTTTAGGTTATGATAAAACTTTTCAAAATGACAGTAAGTTGTCCGCTTACTACACATTGGTCTCTAAATAATTTGTTGATTACTTATTTTAATATTTTTCTTTAGATAGTTTTGTTATAAATAACTAGTTATTACCTGTGTAATTAATTATTAAGCAATTTTTAGTTCATTGCAAACTTTTCAAATTCACTGTCTGTAGTGACAGTTACTTGTCAAATTTAGCGACTGAAATACTTTTAACTCGTAGTGTACTTCCAAATCTATGACAGCGCTGGTCACGTCCCCTCAGCTCGCTAATAAAGCTGGCGGTACTGTAATTGTATTAGCAATTATTATTTTTTTAAATCTCAGATTTTAATGCAACATTTTAAAATGTAAAATTGTAAAATGGCGTATGACATACGCCATACGGTATATCTGTTGTTTTAGATTATTTATTTGATCAATCACTATCCTTCATTTATACTTTATAGGGCTTAAGGCGAATGAGAAAGTAAAATTGGAAGAATAGCACAACATAAACAGAATATAACAAAAGTAATTTATTTTCTATATCAAAGTAAAGGTGAAACTAATAAATAAATTTTTAATGTTACAGGATTTATAATATAATTGCTTATTTTTGACACCCTGCTAACAACAAAAAAGTAATATAGCTTTTAAAACTTTTATTGAGGAGCTTTATTTATCACTAGTAATAATAATTATGAAATAAACACCCACAACTTGTTAATCATGTATTCAAATTTTAAATAAATATTTGAAACAACAAAAATCGCATAGCCCTCTTTAGTCTTTACCATAATTTGCATATTACATACTTAAAATAAAATAACAAGAGCTTTGTAAATTATTAAAAATTATATAGACAAACACAAAAAAATACCTTATAAACAATAAAAAGTTTTTCATTGTCTAGCTAATATCTCCTGAAATATTGAAGATTCAACAAAAAGTTAAATTAGAAACTTTTCAAACAACATCTGGTCTACAAAATGGCATAAACAATTTTTTTCCAGGGCCTACTTATTTTCCAGAAAAATATGTAACTTAGTTTTTTTTTAAATAGAACACCCTGGATATTTTTACAGAATCACTTTCTCTTTACAAGGGTATGTCACAAGTGTTATTTTGCTTTCTAATTATGACCAATATTTCAAACAATAACAATATTAGTGTTGCAGAAAACATACCTACTCAAGGGGGGTCCAAAAATGTTAAGTTCCATGGTGGACAATTTAAATAATCATTATAATACATTCAGTCACTGCAACCCTCATGTTGTTACTATTTTGAAATATTAACACGGTACTTGTGATACCCCGTTGTAAAGAGAAATTGATTTAGAATGTGATACTGTAAAAATATACAGGATGCTCTATTTAAAAAAACAAAGTTTCATATTTTTCCGTAAAATAAGTAGGCTATGGAACAAAATTCTTTGCTCCATTTTGTAGACCAGGCACCGTTTGAAAAGTTTGTAATTTAACATTTTTTTGTATCTTCAATATTTTAGGAGAAATTAGCTGTACAATGAAAAACCAACCACCTTGTATATTTTAAACAAAGAAAAACATAAAAAAACTGTTCTTTCTATTTCGTTCAATTTGAAAGAACAATGTTAAAAAAACGCCGTTTTTGGCCTATCTGTACAATAGTGAAAAACATCCCTTTTTTATAGATTTCGAGTCGCTGAGAACGAATATGGCGTTAGAATTTCCGAAAAGTGTTGGCAACAATGCCATTTTTTGGTATAATTTATATGGAAAAAATTCGAAAATTTTTTTTTTAATTTTTGTAATTTTTGAACTCAAAACGTCGAGAAATGCAAAAAAAAATTTTTTTAATTTTATTGCATCAAAAAAATCAACAATTTTTTTTTGCATTTCTCGACGTTTTGAGTTCCCCGATTTCAAAAATGCAAAAAGCAATTTTAGATTTTTTCATATAAATTATACCCAAAAATAACACATCAATGTCAAAAACGACAATGTTCTCAACACTTTTCGGAAATCTAACGCCATATTCATTTTCAGCGACTCGAAATTTATTATTAAAAAAAGTATGTTTTTCACTATTGTACAGATGGACTAAAAACGACTGTTATTTGAAAAGAAATTATCTTAAAATATAACTTTTTGTTTATTTATTTTATATGCCTAAAATAAAATTTTGTTGCTATATTCAAATTATTGTTATGAAAACAAAATTATCTTATGTAAACCAACGACATAACAACCCCAACCACCACACCACGACACTGGTGTCTAAAATAAACAAAAATTAATGAAAGCGGAAAGAAAAGTCGTCGAGTCAAATAGGTAACGAATTAAAGAAAAACAAAATATTCCAGCCCTTTTTTATTTTTTTAATTTTCTAAATTCTATTGACAATAAACCACAACCTAAACGACAACAATGTTTTAACATTATAAACGTATATTTATTAGCATTTATTTTTTACATAGACTTTGTTTCAAATTATTATTATTTATTTATTACTTTACGATTGAGAACATAAATACAGAAGTACAGATATAATGTGATATTGTTAGGATTATGTTCTACATCGCCTTTTAATATTTTTTAGTAGTAATTGTTGCTGTGTAGATCTTGTGCTTTTCTGTAGTTTTGAAGCTGCAACAAAAATAATTATTAGAGAAAATTAATTTCTATACAAATAAAATAATAATAACAAAGTAAGATGAATTGTTAATTTATTAAAACAAAAATATTGCAATTCTATAGTTAATCCAAAAGAAAATGAGAAATTCACGTTTAAGTACAAGGGTGAGTCAAATTGGAATGTTAGGGTAGTAAGGTATAGTGAGTTCGATTTTTGAGTTAAATTTAATTGTCTAATCAATTTTAGATTATCTTGAACCATTTTTGATTGGTAAAAAACATTCAGAACGTTTATATGCAACTTGTAATACATATAAAATTTATATGTTACAGTTACAACGCCACTGAAATTTAATTTCAGCGGCGTTGTTTACATTTTTTATAACACGTAATATAATCTTCGAGTAATAGCAAACCATGATTTTTGTTAAATATGGAAAGTATAATTAATAATGTATGTAGTCGAAAAGATCCTTTTTAGGGCTTTTTAAAAATATATACTTTGATAAACTATAATTTTTCAAAATAAACATAATTTATTTTCACATAACAAAATATAGACAAGGCTCAAACTCTAAATCATTTAATGCAAGTGGCATTTCATATAACATCTTGGTAACTAATGTTTTCCCAATATTGCGACCCTGTTGAATACGAAAATTGAGGCGATTTTCGTATTCAGCGGGGTCGAAATATAAGGGAAAGATCGGTTACCAAAATGTTATATGAAATGCCGCTTGCATGGTTAAGGAGACGTTTTTTTCGAAAACAGTCCTTGACGACCAATAGACTAATAGAACAAGAATTCCGTTTTAAATTTAAAACAACGGATGTGGCCATACGAGGAACTTTTACCTGTTGTATTTTTTTGTGCATTTTTTTTACGTTTAGAATTTAAAATTATCAAATTAAATTTTAATAAAAAATAACTGTATTTTTGACATTTCAACCGTATGTTACTTAGACTCGCCCGAAAAAGGGGGTGGAACGTACTTTTTTGTGTTAAATTAATAATTCCAACAACAATTAATTAATAATAATAAAATACACCTGTTGTATAATTTTTTTTGCATTTCTTTAAAAGTTTATAGTTTAAAATTAAACGGAATTAAACTTTTGCGTGTAATCAGAATTTTTAGACATAAATTGTCTGAAATACTAATTTCATTATTTATTTTTTTAAATTTGGCATAAATAGAAGTTCAAAATATACATTATTTTATATGTTCAGAAAGATAATTTTACGAGCTTTCAAAATATTAAGAAATATACAGGGTGTTCCATTTAAATTAAGAAATTTTATTCCATTTACGATTAAACCGGAAATCAAAATATAAAGTGTTTGGTATCGTGTCAAAGTTAATTTTACAAGCCTTCAAAATATTTAAAAATATACAGGGTGTTCCAAAAAAAATTGATATTATTCTAATTTCCGGTTAAACCGGAAGCGTTTTGTTAACCGCAAATAGTGTTAAATAATAGATATTCATGGGATTGATATAAATATCCAATTTCAAGTTTTCATTTTTATTACCAAAGAAATTAGAGATTATTGAAGTTTTGACATTCAAAAAATCATAACTCCGAATCCGCATCATACAAGTCTCTAAAAATTTACAGTTAGATAGAGAATCATGTTGTCTATAACATATCCAAATCTGTATAAATCAGCCGGACCAGTTTTTGAGAAAATCCATTTCTAAATTTTGCCCTACTTTGGCCCCTTAAAGGTAGGCAATTTTGGAACAATTTTTAAAATCGACTTCTTTAGAACGAAAGCTCTATATTTTGGCTGTACAGTGCCGTTTTAAAATTTTTATAATAATAATTACCGGCGAAGTTATAAGGGAGAAACCAAAAAATGTGACAATCGTTCTATGGGCCGCCATTTTGAATTAAACAATTTGAAATTTTTTTTTTCAATTGGGGCTCAGATATACTATCTTATAGCCAAGTAGAAACGAATTTGGCCCAAATTTGCAAATATTTGCCCAAAATAACCACCTTATTTTTGAACACCCTGTATAGATTTCTTATAAAAGCTTAGTTTGCCGATGAAATAATTTTAAAGTGACTAAAATCAAATTTTATTAAAATCGGTTCAGTAGTTTTTTTTTAATACATACACACAGACATTTTGGTTCAAAAAATCGAATAATTTTTTTTTCGATTTTTGGAATCAGGGTGACTCAAAACGCCGAGAACTTCAATAAAAAAAATTTTTATTTTTTTTCTCGATTATAGTAACTTTTTCTTAGATTGGAAAAAGTTAAAAATGAGAAATAATTGAAAAGAGTTAAGGTTATTTGTTTGGTTTATATTAAAATTGGTTGATTTATTTCAGTTCAATATTTTCTATCTAAAAAATTTAAATTAAAAGCCATGTCACGACAAAATTGAGTAAAAGTGCGAAACACATATTCGTTCTCTATAAGAATGTATTATGTTATTGTGAATGCATGCTTCAATGGCTGTAAATTAAAGTCATTTGCGGCAATTTGCTTTTAAAATATTATTGGGTGTTACTGCTTTTTGTTTGCAATACTTGAATGACATCTTGATTGGTTTCTTAAAGGCAGAATGAAATTAGCTGAAATGGTGCAATTTTTACTTTTTTGTATAC
Source organism: Malthinus seriepunctatus (assembly GCA_963924605.1). NCBI lineage: Eukaryota > Metazoa > Arthropoda > Insecta > Coleoptera > Cantharidae > Malthinus > Malthinus seriepunctatus. The sequence continues at coordinate 27,718,688 of OZ004601.1, read as the reverse complement.
TAAGTACTGCAACACAGATCCCTGATGGCGAGCGGTAGGAGTAAGTTCGCACAGATTTGACTACGCCCCTTTAATAATACAGTGTGTTCATGAAAACAGTTTACAATAGCTAACTATTTTATTAGCGAAGATACGAAGACGGTTAAATTAGTAAAGTTATAGTACTTGTTTTCCCGGTTTTAGTGATGTAGTTGAAAAAACGGAAAAAGATCTAGTTACCGAAATACAGGAATATGTCACTTTTTTTTAAATGGAACACGCTATATATTTTTAGATATTTTGGTTCCTAAAACATTTCTGTGTATAAAAGTATTAAGGCCCTTTGTTAAAATATTTATAAATAACCGAGTTACAGCTCATTTTGTGGTCAGGTATGCTGTGAGTTACACGACCGTTCACGAAACAGTTTACAATAGCTAACTTTTTTATTTATGAAGTTACAAATTCGGTTAAATTAGCGAAGTTGTAGTATTATGTCTTCTTCATTTAGCTAGGTAGTCGGAAAATCGGAAAACGGCCTAGTTGCCGAGTTATGCCAATATGTCACTTTTTTTTTAAATTGAACACCCTGTATATTTTTGGATATTTGGATTCCCCAAACTTTTCTCTGTATAAAAGTATAAAATCACTTTATCAAAATATTTAGAAATAACAGAGTTATAGCGCATTATGTTATTTTGTATTCTTACAAAAGAATACAAAATTGTAGAGTGCCATGGAAAACAAGAGACTTCAGGTCTTATAAAGTCTACTTAGAAATAACAGTGTTATAGCGCATTCTCTTCTTTTGTATTCTTACAAAAGAATACAAAATTGTAGATTGCCATGGAAAACAAGAGACGTTAAGTCTTATAAAGTCTCTTGTTTTCTATGGCACTCTACAATTTTGTCTCTACAATACAAAATAACGGAATGCACCATAACTCTGTTATTTCTAAATATTTTGATAAAGTGCTTTAATACTTTTATACAGAGAAAAGTTAGAGGAATCCAAATATCCAAAAATATACAGGGTGTTCAATTAAAAAAAAAGTGACATATTGGCATAACTCGGCAACTAGGTCGTTCTCCGATTTTCCAACTACCCAGCTCAATGAAGACAACAAAATACTATAACTTCGCTAATTTAACCTAATCTGTAACTTCATAAATAAAAAAGTTAGCTATTGTAAACTGTTTTCATGAACACACTGTATATATACATTAACTACTGCGTTAGTGAAGATAAATACAAATTTGGGTATCTGCCAACATAAATCTGTTTTGCAGTAGGTAAGTAGGTAGATATGTGTTAAAAAAGTAATATGAAGGAAAAAATTCTTTTTCTACTCTCATTTATATTGTGAAATACGAAAATAGCATTTTTTTTTCTGTTGAGTAAAATTTCTATTTTACTTAACAGTTGCTAACACTCCTTCTTGAGATTTCATATTCTAAGGTGAAAATGATACTGCGTGTAATGCAATTTAAAAGTTATTTTTAAAATTTTGTTTAAAAATGAGTTGGTAAGAGTACGCACTCACTAAGAAACAGTCACTTGAGATGAATTTTTTGGAAGATGGCCCATAAGCCTCCTTTGGAGAAAGGAATGGATACCAAAGAGTACATTAATGGAGAGCTAAGCAACGAAACGATTTTTTGATGAAGTATAAAGTGTTAATTTCTTTTAGCCAAAGATGTTAAAAAATTACACTTACCCATTGTCGAACCATAGGAGATAAATTATACAATTGCTGTAACGAAATTTTTCTTTCTGGTTCCATTTCGTTATCTTTTCGGGGTCCTGTAAAAACTATTTCGGAATTTCCTTGTTGTTGTACATCTTGTAATTCTTCTTCATTGGGCAAATCTGATATTGACATTCTTTTTCCCATCGCCCCATAACACGAATGGCCAAATGTTGCACAACCACCTAAAATAAAAATTATTAATTAATAATTAAAAAACGAAACGTATGGTTAATTCTTAAGAACAAGTTTCATTAAAATAAGTTAAACTGTCCATTGTCTGTTTGTTACGTAAATGGGTTCGTTCCTGTGTAGGTACGTTTATGGCCAATAGCCTATCAAAACTTCAAAACCGTTCAGCGCAATTATAAAGTTAAATTAACAAATTAATTTAACAAATTTTAAATATATGCCGAAGTTTGTTATTTGATGACATCACAAAGGTGTTATTTAAAAATTTAAATTGTAAACACCGGTAAAGTTTAAAGAAGGTAATATAAATATTATACTACCCTTAATCTACTTTATATAAGAAGAGTATAAATCTTTTAACTCTAGATAATTTTAAAATCTACCATATCCTTAAAAGATCACGTTCCGATATTATTGATTTTAAAAAGTTTATAGTTAACTATTAATTTAAAAGTTTTCATCTTTTTGAAACGTTAGTACAAAATTTGATTTAATTATGTTCGGGATAAGTAATCGTTTCGTAAGTAAAACCAGTAAAACTTGGAAGTAAAAATCAATTACGAGTAAATTAATAATTGCGAGTTTGTTAATTTTCTTTTAACGAATTGTAACGAAATTATAAAATACGATAATGCATTTAAGCTTTAAAATAACCTAAAACCAAAACCAAAATAATTTTATTTTCTATTCATCAATTGAAAAAAAATAAAATAACAGACGTTTTTATACGTTTTAGTTTTTTTATTTATAATAATTTTTGTTTCTGTATAATTTCAATGTGGGTTTTGTACCATGTTTTTTGCAACTTTTCTGCCAGAAATCGTATAATCTAAACGGTCTTGATTCAAAAATATAACAATTGTATTGTGTGTTGCCTATCGTACGTAAAATTACGTTAATAGTAAAAAGATTACAAGAAGTTCGTAAAAAGACAAAAATATGTCCAAAAAATCTAAAAAGAATCTAATTGTATCGCGTACAATTAATTATGTATATTCTGAGTTAATAAATAATTCATAAAATTAATTCCTGTTTCTAAAAGAAAATTAAAACTAACTTTTTAATATAGTTTGTTGTAAACGAAAAATAAAATTACAAAGTAGATAGGTACCTACTTAGTTAACTTTAATTTTAATTTATGAAAGGAACTAATGAATAAAATTCTTAAAAGCAAAATTTTAAAATTTATTATAAACTGAAGATCTTGTCGTAACTTTTGATTCCACATCCCACGAATTTCTAAAGACATTCTAAGTATTTTCAGCTTTTCATTTGTCAAAACTACTAAAACTATACTATTATGTAAATCTTTTGAAATCTCAAATTGTCTAATTGTTATTTAATAAAAACGTAAGACCTTGTATTTATCCAAATTCAAATTTAAAAACATGGTGACCAGGGCTCTCAGTTGTAGGGATTTAACATGTAAAATCATACTTTTGTAATTTGCTGTTTCCCGATCCTGAATTAATTTTTCACGTTGTAAAACATCTCACAATAGCCATTTAGCCATAGCCATGGTTTTTGACAAACAATTTCAATTATTTCATTAGTTCATTGACAGTATTTGTCAGTGTAAAAATAAACTTTATTTAAAAAAAACATTTTGAGGTAATTTAATTCACGACTTTTTCATATTTAATTTCTGTCGTTACAAAGCGTGCAAAATTAATTTGTTGATTGATTTAGAATGAGAATTTTATGCAACTTTTATTCGAAACAGTAATCAATCAAATAATTAAAGAAACAGGATGACTGAAACGAATTTTTCCTTTTTCTGCTAACATTGTCCTAGCATTTGTTTCTACATATTTTTATCACAAGTGAAAACTACTTTAAATTTAGCTGCATATAGTATAGTTTATTGTTTATCAGTGAAATTGAAAATCGTCCACGTATTTGGGATTATACCAACATAAAATACTATCACAATTGAGCAGAAGAGGCTTTGTACAAAATCCATCTTTGACATGAGCAGAAAAAAGGGCAAAAAATAGGGGAAAGTGGGGTAATGCTGACCTTCCGGGTAATACCGACCTAGGCATATTACAGTTACTAGAAATATATTTAACGAAAGTACGCCATAGATATCTATAATATGTATTTAAAACTAGATAAGACCGTTTAGATTATTAGTTTAGATAATTGCTTTCAATGCTTTCCAACAAAATCGCGCGAACCGTTATTTCACGTTTGTTTGTACTAGTTACTGTTAAATAAATAGGTTATTACACTTGCATAAATAATTGCATAAATTTCTCAAATGGGTCATTAGAAAGGCCCTTTTGTCTAGTTCGTTTTTGTGTAATTATTTATTTTAATATAATACAATTAAGGCTCCTTTTTATTTTTTTGTTTATTAACGTCTTGTAGGCAATTCCTAAACACCATGATCGGTATTTTCCTTATGAGATAAACTATAGGTATAGGTATACAGGGTGGTTGGTTTTTTACTGTCCAGCTAATATCTGCTGACACATTGAAGTTACAAAAAAAAGTTAAATTAGAAACTTTTCAAACAACACCTCATCTACAAAATAGCGCAAACAATTTTTTTCCATGGCCTACTTGTTCGGCGGGAAAATATGTAACTTAAGTTTTTTAAATAGAACACCCTGTATATTTTTAGAGAATCGTATTCTAAATAAATTTCTCTTTAAAACGATGTATCACAAGTACCATTTTGCGTTCTAATTATTTCCAATATTTAAATTTTTTTTAGGATGAGTGTTGCAGAAAACGTAGTCAAAGAGGGCCAAAAATTGTTGAACTCCATGGTGGACAATCTCAACAATCATTATAATACATTACGTGTTAAAGTTTGTTCCGAAATTTCTTACTTTGTTAAAAAGTAAATAAATTAATGTTAATCAAGAGTTACTACAACCCTCATATTGTTCCTTTTTTTGAAATATTGGGCATAATTATTAGAAAGCAAAATGGTGCTTGTGATACATCGTTGTAAAGAGAAATTTATTTAGAATACAATTCTCTAAAAATATACAGGGTGTTCTATTTAAAAAACTTAAGTTACATATTTTCCCGCCGAACAAGTAGGCCATGGAAAAAAATTGTTTGCGCTATTTTGTAGATGAGGTGTTGTTTGAAAAGTTTCTAATTTAACTTTTTTAAGTATCTTCAATATTCCTTCAGATATTAGCTGGACAGTAAAAAGTCAACCACCCTGTATAAGAATCTAAAATGAGTTTAATTGTAGAACTTTTTTTAGTTCTTTTAGTGTATATGCTTATGTCTTTTATAATATTAGGGTTGTACAATATTAGTAAATATCTACAGGGCATTTTAAATGTGGTCGTAATTAAGGGATGCGTGGTCGGTAATATCCTCCTATTGTCGGTGTTACCCGATTTTGGAATTTTCCAAATTTATGCATATTGCCAAAATATGAGAAGTATATTTGACTATTAGTAGAAATATTAAAAATAGACTATGTCGAGGACTGTGATGGACGATTTTTTTCTATAATTTTATTTAATATAAAAGAGATATAGTCATTTGTAAAATGGTGGTCGGAATTACCCAACTTTCCCCTAAAATATTTTTCTTTAAACGTCAAAAAAAAATTAAATTTTGGTACTGAATAAGTAAGGTTAAAGTTCTACTTTTACATCCTAGAAAGAAAGTGAACTTTTTACCTCCTAGGATGGAATAGTAAATTCTAACCTCACTTTTTACGAGAAATTGTATTATTTTATAAGGAGTAAAAGTGACACTTTTTTCGGCGAGTCCGTAAGGCTTGTCAGAAAAAACGAAGTTATATTTGACGACTACTAACGAGCCCAATAAAAGTACTTGTACTCCACATGAAACATTTTATTTTTTCCTCAAACGTAAAAAATTATTAAAACTAAAACTCAAAAATTACTAAAAAGCACCATCTCTTGTCAATTACTTGTATTCATTTGTCAAGTATTTTTTTCTAATTAACTTTAACTTGTAAAAAGAAACTATAGTTCACTTTTACCTCCTAGGATGTGCAAGTAGAACTTTAACCTTACTTATTCAGTAACAAAGTGCCATCTTTTTTTGACGTTTGAAGAAAAACAAAATTATTCGAGTGATAGGTATGTCATAGAGCTAGCTGTTCATATTTTTCAAATTTTAAAAATATTTAAATTACTTTTACATAATTTCAAATTAACAACTGTTTAATGTTAACGGATGCAGAAAAATTTTTTGATAGAAATCACAACTGTTCTAGGGTTTCTAGGCTTCTCTGCTTAGCAGCAAACTGCAAATAAGTGATTTCCAATACTTATTATTATTTGGCTATGTCCCGCTTTGAAAGTAGGCACTCGGTAGACATTTCTCCATAGCTTAAATTTTAGTATTAAAAAATATTAAAAACTTATAATAATCTTTGATATTAATATAGAAAAAGTAATTTAATAATCCAACTACGGTTGTTAGTTAAACTTTGAAGAAAGGTATTATATTACGTGGGTTGTTACTTGTTGAAACTACAAAAATATTACTAAAAAAACTGGGTGGGTTTTTACATTATTTTTCTTAAAATCATGTATCAAAAACCTGAAAAATTGAAAATCCCAAAACAGAAGAGATACGCAAGTAGGTATCTACTATTTTCTTGCCATTTCCTGGACTAGTGAGCAACAACATTTTTCTTTAACTGGGTAGGTGCGTGTATGTAGGTAGGTACATGGAAAACTAAAATTTGAATAATTTTCCTTATATTCTATTATAATATTCAAATTTAAAGAGTTAATTTAACCTTTTCGTTAATTTATAATAATTGTATGAGGCGCGAGATAATAAACTTTCTCCAAGTTTTGTACCTTGTTTTGTTACTTAATTCAATCAATTGTTTAGCAAAATTTAATAAAACTTGATACGACTTTTATAATTAAAAGTGAATTTTGTATGAAATGTTAATCCTCCAAAAATTAAACTAACATTGTTTAAGAAGAAGCAAAAAAGAAAAGAAGTTATAAACTCAATTAAATGACAATTGTAATAAAAAAATTATCTAATAATTACTTTACAATCATTAAAATGTAAATTTAATTGGATGCACAATTTAAACTGATTCAATCGAGTTGATATTGTACTAATTAAGAATAGATTTAAGAGACTATCAATGTTTGCATTTAATTGCTATACAATTAATTAAAAGAGGATCACAATTAAGAATTTTTTTTTATTATGAGAGAAATTCAAACTCATTTCAAATATTATTTTCTTTTTAAGTTCAATAACATTATTTTACTTTGTTTTTACGCAATTGTTAAAACGTAAATTTTGTTTAACACTGCACTTTCGAAGCTGCGTGGCTGTAGTTATAGTAAATCGATGTTATCTAATTCAAAGGCTTTTACGCCTACTTTAAAGCTGATCATAAGAAATAGTTTTTGATTGTGTTAACTTCGAAAATTTTGTAAATATTTTGCAGAAAACGTTTAAATAAAGAAACAGGCGCAAATAAAATTTTCTTACTGTTGTTACAGCTAGGCTAGCAGCTAAGAGTTGGGTCTGGGGCAGCGAACTTACGCGTGTCCTCTCACCGGCATTGGAGAAAATATGAAAAAGGTCAATGTCATATTTTTCAATAAAAAGTGTTAAAGAAGGCTACAATTTTCTGACAGTATAGTCCGGAACTTATGAGACGAATAAGGCGGAGCCAATATCTCGCGTAGTACAGATGGGTTGAGCGAGTACTCTCTCTCTCTCTCTATCTATCTCTAAAATTGATGTTATCAGACACATTTTCGTTATAGTGCATTGGCTCCGCCCTATTGTTCTCATAAGTTCCGGAATTTATATTTAAATGCATAGAACTCAACTCCTCCTCCTCGTCACCTATAAGGAGATAACAACAGCTCTTTAACTCATCTAATTCAGTGCGAAAAAGAATTATCTATAAAGATTCACTCTATCTACCATACAAATAAGTTATAAGGCACTACAGATTTCATTTTTGTTACCCCTTAGCTCATCTATATCAGTACAAACACATCTCTTTTTGATTTTATGTCCCTCTATTCGATTATTTTGAGAGGTTTGTATAAGAAGAAAATGTTAAACTACCTCTCTAGGGAAAAAAGTTTTTAATAAATTTTGAGGAAAATATGCAACCTAGAGAAAAACGACTAGTTTATATACAGTGTGTTTCACTTTAGGTGAGAACACATGCAGAACTTTTCAATTACTAATTAAAATAACTCGAAAATGTTCAATCAAAAATAATTTTTGACTACCCCACTGGCATCTACGTTAAAAAGTATCTGAAGAATGTCTTTACAGTTTTTAAAAAGCTTGAGCAATAAGGGAGATATGGACTAAAATTAACAACATTATTGGACAACCAATTTGAACCACCCTGTACATACTCCTTTGAAGCATCTTTATGAGATTCACACGAAACTTTTTTTTTCTATCTTGAAGCTTTTGAAATTTGGAATTTTGAAAGTTGTGTCATAATCCAGTTGTCTATTGTTGACGATTAACAATTGTATTGCTTTTGTTTTCCCGTTTCAATGGTAGTAGTTAGTTGTCAAAGTCATGGCAGCGCTATTACCTACTTTACGTGACATCGCTTCATTTTATAAATAGTTTTCTTTGTTTTCATGAAAGTGCAATAATTTATTTCAGAACTAAGTATATTTATCTGTAAGTATTTGTACCTACTGATTTAATGAATACACTGCAAGACAGATTTATGCTGGCGAGCGGTAGCGATAAGTTCGCGCAGATTTGGCCACGCCTCTTTAATAGTTTAAATACGTCTACTACTGCGTTGGTGGGGATAAATACCAATTTAGTAATCTGCGCATCCCCACCGCTCACCAGCACAAATGTGTCTTGCAGTATGTAAATATGACTGATCATTCACGTCTATTGTCACTAGATTATTATTTTATACAAAGAAACAGATGTGGCATAATAGGACCATAGTATTTGACCTAATTTAAGAGCTTTTAAAATATTCAAAAGTTATCAACTATAAAACGTGACAGCTAATTGGTGAATATACAGAGTGATCTTAAACACTTTTGATATTGCTCTAAACAAAAATAGTATCAAATTATATTCATGGGATTAATATACTACCTATGATCCAACTTTCAAATTTTTATATTTGTTATTTTCAAAATTTTGACTTTCTAAAACTCAAAACTCTGGTTCTACCCTATAATAGAAAATTAAACTGGCGTGATTGGATTATATTAAGAAGCATGATGTTTATAACATAATATACAAAAATGAAAAAGTATGTCAAAGAAGGTATTGAGAAAATCCGTTTCTAAATTTTTATACTTTGGCTATACATTGCCGATTTCGGATTTTCAAACTATAATAATGGATAATAATTGCCGGCTCTGTTATGATATGTATAAGGGAAGAACCACGAAATGGGACAATCGTAATATTAGCCGCCATTTTGATATTCAAATTTTAAATACCTATATTATTTCAATCGAAGTTAGGCTCTACTTTTTTGTACAGTATTGTATATTATAGCCAGCAAGTTTAAATAATATATGTCTAAATTTTCTAAATCCGCCCGAAATAACCCCCTTTTTTAGGCCATCCTGTATAGATTTAATTCAAAAGCTAATTTTGTCGATAAGCGGCTCAAATTAAAACTCATACAAATTTGCTCAGTAGGTTATTTTATTAATAAGATTACTTTTTTGCATTTTTTTGGACTCGACACGTGGAGAAATTAAAATAAATCTTTTTCAATTATAATACATTTTCAAAGTGGATGTAATCTAAAAAAAATAGGAAAGTAGAGAAAAAGTAAAATAGGTCACCACAGGAAGGTTTGATATTAATTTAATACATCTTGATAAAAAAAAATTCTTTTGAGGTTTGAATATGTACCCATTCAAGTGTTGATGGTACTTTTTAATTTCCTCTATACAAATTAGAAAACTTTAAAAATGGCAACATAAAAACATTTTTCATTGAAGAAAAAATATTTTCGATTTCCTACAGTCGCCCCCAAATTCTTAATTTAAACAAGAAAGAAACGAATTTTTATTGTTGAGTTGGAATAAAGTTTCTGTTAAAAGTTTTAAAATTATCTTAATTCAAGTATTATAAAGTTTTGATTACACAAAACAGATATATTTAAATGCATTTAAAACGCAAACGTTTTGCATATAAAAGCATTCGGTTTATATTAAAGCGAGCAATTGCTAACTCCTGCTGTGTGGCTGATTAATCTACCCCTTTATTTAACGCTTACATAATATCTATGGTAGATCACATTTAAATATGTAGGAATTTGCAATCATTTGTGTCGCTTATTAACGATTATAATGAAAATGTTAATGTGTCTTAATTGAAATTAATAATTCCAAGGCGTGATTTTAATTAAACTAAAAAGTTATTTATAATTATAATATCATTATTTAATAAATGACGAATAATTTATTCAGTGATGGAAACTCAAATTTTGATATTTGACAGGATTATTAAAAAATAATAAATTTTATTTTCAACATAACTGTCATTATAATGTCAAAATAATTACTCGATTTATGCAAAATTTATAAAAAAGACACTTAGTTGTAAACAAAATACTGTATTTAACTCGCTAACTCGCATAATGGCTAAATTACACTCGGATGGCTAAAACAATCGCGTCCGGCTCGTATTTTAAATTTCATTCTTCTGTAATTATGACATTATGCTCATTAAATAAGATACTGTTTTCTTCAAACGTCAAAATAGTTGACATTTTATAACTGAACAAGTAAGGTTAAAGTTCTACTTTTACATTCTAAGAGATAAAAGTAAATTCTAACCTTAAATATTTTTTATATTTTTATCAGGAAAGAACCGTGTTTTTGATGCTTTTCAATTTCATTTATTTTGAACTGATGTTTAAAATTTTAACTTTCTAGGAAATTAAAATTTCATAGCCTACTATACTTTAAACGAATTTTTGAGTTTACCAGGAACATTCATTATCATATTGTTATTTTAAAATAATATCTATGTTGGTAGTACTAATATATGAGATTAAAAAGATAAGCTTTATTACTTTTAGAACGTTTTTAAACACATTTTATGTTCCATTTAAAATATTAAGCTTGTACATTGTTCTTCGACTTCGAATATTATCCAATTGTTTGATATTTATACGTCCATTCTGACATTTTAACTATATTAGATGTACCATGCTGATTACTGAATTTTAGGTCTGTACAACAAAAGGTAATCTAAAAAGCATTAGAATTTATTTATAAAATTAAATTAAATTTAGTTTCTAAACATTTACTATTAAAAGAATCTAAACATAGCTTTGAGATATACCTTCTAGGTGTTTTAGTGAGATGTGAGATATGTAATGATATTCATTCATAGGTAAACTAATTCTATGTTCAGGAGAACTGCTGTTTTTAACATAAACTTTTTAAATTTTTTAATGCCTTAGGTATATTAATATTTGACAATTTTTTCCGTCCGATGATACAATGCAAAAGTATAAAATATTGGTTCACTTTCATACATTTGCACATCAACAAACTGTGGGGCAAAAAGGGCAGAAACTTCTGAGTCCTGGTTTTAATAGACTACAAGAGTACTTAGTAGTAAGAGTATAATCTATTAGCGTGTCTTGTCTTGAAATTGTGTATTGTAAAAACAACAAACAAGAAGGCAATGACATATTTGTATATACGAAATAAGAGCTTCATTAGTAAGAAAAATCCAATTGAAATTTAAAAAAACAGAGGGTATTATGATTCAAAACCAGAAGTTTTCGCAAAATTTTTGTTGTGCAAATGTATGCAAGTGATACATCATTAAAAATGAATGAATATTGGCGCAACAATGGCGAGTACAGCTGAGATGTCGACTGAATTAAGTAAATTAAAAAAAGACGTACTAGTTGATATAATAATAACAAAACAGGTGCCAGATAGTGTAGTGGTCAGTGAAGGTGTAAGACTGTTGATAGAAAAGAATCAAAAAGACGAAAACTCTACCGAAGTTTGTGGTAACCTCAAAAGTGTGAAGAAAAGTATTGAGATGATAACAGTAGAAAATGATTTGAAAATGGCTAGAATGGAATTGAGTTGTGTAAAACGATTAAACAGTGAGTTAGAAAAATCTAGAAATAACTTAGAACAAATAATAGATCTTTTAAAGCGTGATAGTAAGATAACGGATGTAAATAAAACGAAAAGCGACGTTGCCGCTGTTAACAAAAAGCCGGTAGAAGTGAGAACAAAAATTAAAACGAAAGAGGATGAGAATACAAGAGTAAATGCGACTAAAACCACGAACAAAAATCCAATAACTGGTACGGGTGATACATCGAAGTTGCCGGCTGCCACGAGTTTTGCCGGAGCAGTCAAACGAGCTTGGTTGCATGTTGGTAGGGTGGCGATTGGTGTCGGTGTGGATCAAATCAGAGGATATTTGGAAAGTAAATTTCCTCAAAGTGAATTTTTGGTGGAAGTGATGCCCAAAAGAGAGGAAGCAAAAAGCTTGTCATTTAAGGTGGGTGCTGATATGACCTTATTAGAAAAACTACAAAAAGCCGAAACGTGGCCAGCAGGAGTTCAGGTGAGACGTTTTAGTTTTTTTCGACGCTCAACGCAATTTCAGCAGTTTACACAATAATAATGAGCCGACTAAAACAGCTAAGGACTGCTGCAATAAAGACAAGTTCTGTTTACAGATTATGCACCTAAATATACAATGCATAAAAAACAAAACTGACGAAATTCAAAGTTTCTTGAAAAATGATGGACATTCCAGGATTTATGATGTTTTGTGCTTTACTGAGAGTTGGTGTACTGCAGCGGAATTAAATCTGGTTGACCTACCTGGTTATAGAATGGCAGGTGGATATGGTAGAGTGGAAAGGAAGCATGGTGGAATCTTAATTTTCTGTAAAGCTGATTTACAATGTGCTCCCCTTGAGGAAATTGACTCTTTGTCGAAAGAAATTACATGTGAGGTGTCCTCAATTTGGGTGAAGGATCATCGCCTGTGTATAATAACCGTGTATCGTTCGCCAGCCGGTGATTTTGGTGAATTTTTGGAGGTTTTTAACGAGATGTTTGGTGTGATCTCTAGGCTGAGTAAGAAAATTGATAATGTAGTAATTAATGGTGATTTTAATGTAAATTTTAATGTTAGGGACTATAGATCAAACACATTCTGTGATATGATAAATAGTTACGGTTTTAGAGTGACCATTAACGAAAACACAAGAAACAATTCATGTATTGATAACATTTTAACTAATGTGGATGATGGTCTTTATGTTTGTAACACTTTTGATCCATGCTTGTCAGACCACTCTTTGGTTGCAATTAAATTGTTTTTAGAGATAGCACCTGTTTCTGAAAAAATTGTTAGTTATAGACCAATCACGCAGACTGGCGTAAATCAGTTTTTTAATATTGTTAACGATGTGGATTGGAATGTTTTTTTGTCAAGCGATGTTGAGGTTGATGTTATTTTTAATTCTTTTAATGATAAATTGTGTGCTATTTTTAACGAAGCCTTCCCAGTTAAACGTAAAGCGGCAAGTTCTGTAAGGGGTAAATATGCTATTGATAATGAATGGTTCAACGATGAAATAAGAAGAATGAGAGAGCTCCTTGTGATGCTTGGAGATATGTCCAGGCTGGGTCTGTGTGATGTGTTAATTGTCAAACAGTATAAGAAATTATATAAAAGTGCAATCTCGGACGCAAAGAAAAGAGCAAACGACCGTTTTATTGGTAACTCAACGAACATTTCGGGGGCCACGTGGCAGGTGCTGAACCAATATTTAAAAAGAGACCCTGTTCCGCCATCGACCGAGTTAGATGCAGAAGACTTCAGCAAGTTTTTTGTAGACGTGGTAAATAGCGTTATATCAGAATTTGACCACCGTCAGGTCATTAACAGTGACATTATGGTACCTTCTAATGGTGACAGACCATCTTTTGAGTTTAACGAAACAACAATCATCAAAGTCCGAGATGCAATTCATGCCTTGAAGAAAAGTAACAGTACAGATGTTTATGGTCTAAATGTCAAAGTTCTCCAGTGTGTGAAAAATGTTTTGGCTGCACCACTGGCCGGACTGTTTAACCTGTGTTTGGCGCAGGGTACATTTCCAACATGCTTGAAGGTTGCTAAGGTCATACCAATTTATAAGAAGGGTAGTGCTGATAATGTTGCTAATTATAGGCCAATATCGCTGATACCGGTGGTCGGAAAAATATTTGAAAAAATATTGTCGGGACAAATCGTTGATTACTTCGAATCAAATAATCTATTTTTTGAAAACCAGTTTGGTTTTAGAAGAGGTAAATCCACAGTTCAGGCCATACTTGAGCTGTGTAAATACATATATGGCAATTTTGATAAGGGAGTCTCAACGGGAGTGACGTTCTGTGATCTCAGCAAGGCTTTTGACTGTGTTTCACATGGTATTCTTGTCGGGTCCCTATCCCAGTATGGCTTTAAAGAAACCAGTATGAAGCTGATATCGTCGTATCTGGCGAATAGAAAACAGTGCGTTCTTTATAACGAAAGGTTATCAAGCTGTACAGGGGTGGAGCGAGGTGTTCCACAGGGATCCATTCTGGGACCTTTGTTGTTCCTCATTTACGTGAATAATCTTCCGGAGAGCATTGTGGGTGCCAAAGTGGTCCAGTACGCAGACGACACCACAATAGCGACGGGCGGCAGCGATGTCGCATTGATGAAAAGTGAGCTGACGTCGGTGGTTCACTCTGCAGGGGAGTGGTTTGCGTCGCGTGAGCTCTATTTAAACCACAATAAAACAAAAACTGTGATATTTAACCTTACAAGTAATGAAACAGCGAAGTTCTTAGGCGTAGTGATGGACAGCAAGCTGACGTGGGAAAGTCATATCGAGGCTCTGGCATCTTCTCTGTGTAGCAGTGTTTTTGCACTCCGAAACGTTATAGACAAGGTGTCTATGAGGACATCTCTTATGGCTTTTCATAGCCTGGTGCAATCAAAAATCACATATGCTATCCTAGTATGGGGCATATCTGCTCATACTGTAAGAATCTTTAAAATGCAGAGAAGAGCGGTCCGGGTTTTGTGTAGGCTAGCATATAGGCAAGACTGTAAGTCCGCTTTCACTCGTTATAATTTATTGACTGTACCTTGTATTTATATTTTTCAATGTTTAATCTATGTTAAAG
Organism: Malthinus seriepunctatus; assembly: GCA_963924605.1. Lineage (NCBI taxonomy): Eukaryota > Metazoa > Arthropoda > Insecta > Coleoptera > Cantharidae > Malthinus > Malthinus seriepunctatus. The sequence continues at coordinate 27,703,594 of OZ004601.1, read as the reverse complement.
AGAACTACCACAAATATTCTTCCCAGTGTGACGTCCACTCTCATAATACTCGCGCTAACAATAATTTAACTTTAAATTACGGTAGAATCTACAAATCGAGAAGTAGTGTAAATTATTTTGCTCCGAAACTGTTCAATAAGTTACCGAGGTCAGTGAGAGTGCTAGACAATGGGAGGTTTAAGACTGTGGTTAGAAATGTACTTGTGAGAGGAGCTTACTACTCCCTTCAGGAATTTTTTGATGATGTTACTGTTGATCGTATATTCGTATAGATGTGAAGTGAATATCTAGATATATTTTGACTTATGTAAACTCTTTTGTATGAACATCAATAAACATTATTTATTTATTTATTTATTTAAAAAGAGGAAAAAAATCTCTCCCGAATAAGACTATAAAATATAGGTCTCACATTTTAAGATAATAATGCGCACTCATTCAGAATTGTAGAGAAAGTAATAAATACCTACATGGCGCCACACCTGACCAGTAGCGCATTATTATAAGGTCCCGGATAAAATAATATTTAAGTATAACAGATAATTAAGTACCTACACGCCAGTGATACCTCCGATTATACGTTCGACTTGCGCCGGAGTTATTTTCTTATAACATGAGACCTTAGGTAGAAAGTTATTTAAAAAGAATTGGGGATGGCGCCCCAGCGCTTCCAGGGTGGATAGAAAAAAATTAAATTTATAGAAAGATAGCTAATAATTTACGGCCGTGGTTATAAACGACAAATAAAGTTAATCTCGAGAACAAAATTTATATTTTTAGACATGGCAACGTAGCAACGTCAAAATGTCAAAGTTTAGCGTTTGAATATAAATATTAAAATTTGAGGTCAGGTTCTTTTTGTGTTGTTTATATTAAAACGTAAAATTTTGACATTGTAACGTTGCTACGTTGCCATGTCTAAAAAGATAAATTTTATTCTTGAGATTAACCTTAGTTGTCGTTTATAATCATGGCCGTTTGTAAAAAAAATTTATTCGGGGTATTTTTTTATTAAAACCGATAATTATATCATTAGGACTATATTATTTCATCCGTTTGAAAGACACTATACAGAGTGAGCTATTTGTACGGAATCGGCTGATAGCTCGTTTAGTATATTACTTATACGAATTCCATTAACCTACCCTTAACCCTTCGTTAGTGTAGTGGAGTATGACATACCCCAGTACACCAGTAACGTAAGTTTTTGTTTATATGGCAGTGTGTGTATAGGAATTTCGAAATTTTTTTTGAAAATGGTTCAATTTTTTGAAAATTATCTAATATTTTGAAATTTACATGAAATTAATTTTTAATAAATTTTTATTAATTTTTATGTTTTTTCGAAGTCAGATTCTTGTTGTTTTGAAAAAACGATTATATCTTTTTTAATAAACATTGTTTTTAGTGGTTTTCCTTGTTTTAGTCGACAAACAAATAAGTATAAAAAAAATTTTTATGATAAAAATAGCAAATTTAAAAAATTCTGAAGAGAAATTTAATTTGGGGTATGTCATACCCCCCCACCTCCCCCACAGACATGTAAAATTTTTCCACCACTTGGGATAAGGATCAAAGCTTGACGAATAAGATAAAATTAGTTTCAATTACACAGGGTGTTCAGTTACAGCAGGGCGCTTACCAACTTTTTCATTTTAAATAGAACACCCTGTATATTTTTACATATTCGTATTCCCCATGCCATTTCCAATTAAATATATTATGAAGTTTACTGCACTGTTAAGGAGATATTGTCACTTTAATGCCGAAATGGGGTCTACTTTGGAGTCATGATGCCAGGGCTGTAATCAAAATTTTTTAAATCGCGGTTTGTTCCACCAATCATTTATAATAGTCGACTTATAAAGTACTAGTTAAACTTTTTCAAAAAGCATAATACTCTACAGGATGATTAATTTACACGAAATGTCATGAAACATCATCAAATAGAACATCCTACATATTTTTACATATTTAGATTTCTGGTAAAAAATGGATACTAAATTTGGAAAAATGTAAAGGATGTTTTAATTCAAATCGTACAAATTTACATTGGAACACCCTGTATATGTTAACAAATTTGATATCTATTTTTTACCAGGAATCCAAATATGTAAAAATATGTTTCATTTACAAAATTCAAGAAAAATAACATTTCGCGTAAATTAATCACCCTGTATAGTATAGTATTACCCTTTTTGAAAAAGAGGCGTATTTTCTAAGATGACTATAATTAATAGTTAATGGAACAAACAGATTTTAAAAATCTTGATTTCAGCTCTGGCATTATGGCTCCAAAGTAGATTACATTTCGAGATTAAAGTTGCAATACCTCCAGAACAGTTAGTGATACGTGCATTAAACGTTATACCATTTGATTACAAATATTATAGGGAATCCAAATATGCATAAATATACTGGGTATTCTATTTAAAATAAAAAAAGTTGGAAATTTTCCTGCAGTTTTGGAGCACCCTGTATAATTGAGACTAATTTTATCTTATTCGGCAGGCTTTGTTCCTTGAGTAGTTTAATAGAATTCGTCTAAGACCGAATTCTACATTACACATTTATCCCCAGGATTTAATTTCAGTACCAGTATAAAGAGGTTTTAACAGTAGCGTAATCGATACTGACACTAAAATTAAATCCTGGGGATAAATGTGTAATGTAGAATGCAGCCTAAGTAATATAGTAAATAATATATCAACCGATTCCATACTAATGGCCCACCCTGTACAGAGCGAGTTTGGACAGATGGGCGAATGGAATTATATCGAGTTCTGTAAGAGATATAAAAAAAGTCCTTAACAAAACAATTTTATCTATAAATGACCTACATCGCCACACAATTTTAAAATATACAGAGTGTTTTGTTAAAAAGATACTTAAATTAACTTCGTTATTTTAAATAGAACACCCTGTATATTTTTACCAATTCGAATTTCTAGTAAAAAATATAAATGCCTAAATTTCTATGACCGAGAGGCCCAGTCACCACCCTGTACCTGTAGGTTATTAGGATTGTGGGTGTGAAAGTTTTACCTATTTTAGCTTATCAAGTGTTTTAATAAGAAAATCCAAACTGTATTTCAATAACATTGAAACAATCCAACATAATCCAAGCATAAAATCTTATTTGTTTATTTTTCCATTTGTAAGTACAATTTAAAGTTTATAAACAATTTCTATGAAATAACTATAATTATATGCAAGCAAGTGTGAATTTTCTCGTCTTATTTCAAATTCATACAAACAGGAAACTCTTTGTTATTGTTAATTACACTGATATACATTAAAATGTTATATTAAAATGATGTCGTTGGGGGCGAGTCGACAGCATTTCATTAAGTTAGGTGAAAAGCGAAAGTATAAACACAATTTAATTTAATTTAAACAAACATTTTAACCTGATTTATAATAACAATTTTACTTAAAACGTAATCACAATAAAAAGAAATAATAAGTTAAAAGCGAGCTGTTCTCTATTTTTTTATGTACCTACAAATTTAACCACTCAACAAATTAACACCTCAAAAGGCTTTTATATTGAAAATAAAAATTGTTTCTTTCGAAATAAAAATATGTTGGTGGGCTTTTTAATATATTTTTTTGGGATGCAAATTGCAATTTAAATAATTTTCATTTTTAGGTTAGTTGTGGAAAAAAATATGCTACTTTGTTGTGGTCAATATTGAATTTGATGTCAGTATAATTTTAAGACGATATAAAGAGATCTTCAAACTTTGTATAGTCAGCGTTTTCTATGTAAAGCTTCGAGTTTTACAATAAATTTATATAGATATTTAAATTCTATTGAAAGGCTTAGGGGGTAAGTTTAAAATGACGTTTATTAACATGCACTTTTTTGTTTAGTCTGTAAACAAAAAAATTTTTACACAAAAAATTATTATTATTGTATTGTTTTCTGGAGAGTTAAAATGTCACTTTTGTGGCGAGTTTGTACGTTTGACCAAAGAAAAAATAGCCTTGAAATAGAATAAGGAACAAGAAGCGACACAAAAACCAAAAAGTTGATCTTTGCTTAATGCGCATGTCCGCTAGGTATGTCAGTGTCACAACGTAACCTTATGAATAGAGCGTGTCACTTGTCATGAAGTTCAATTTTATTCCACGAGGTTCGCACAATCGACGGTTCCAAACGTCAAATTACAGTATTACCAAATTACTTTTATGGTATATAATTATAGGTATTTTTTCAAATTTGTTTGAATTAAGTAATTTGGTAATAGTGTAATTTGACGTTTGGGACCGTCGATTGTGCGAACCTCGTGGAATAAAATTGAACTTCATGACAAGTGACATGCTCTATTAGATATAGACCATATAATCTATTCACTCTTTATTTGCGCTATGGTTGGCCATGAACTTTTATTTTTTGGTTTACCAAAATAAAAAGTCCCTATTAAGTTGACTGACAGCTCTTGACAATACCAAAAAAATGACAGACCACTGACAGACCCAACTATTAACACAATTGATAAAAGTCACTACTCTACAATACATAACCTAACCGATTGTTTTAAAATTTATACCGGGTGGAATCTGTCACCCTAATATGGCTAACCATAGCGCAAATAAAGAGTGAATGGATAATAGATATATAACTAAATATTTGCATATTTTGCACATTGTAATTTAAAAAGTTTGGCTTAAAATTTAAAAACGATTGACTGTCAGTCATGAGTGACACCTACTGAGTAGAAATTGATGCTTACAAACATCAAAAATATCTTGTCGATTGTTGGCATGTCGTTTTTTATTTGTCATAGTAGTTTATTCTATGGTACAATATTAACCTTACATTTTGAGTACCAAAATGTCACGTTTTGTTGACGTTTGAAAAAAACTTCATTTTCTTTAAAAATTTAAAAAGTGGCGCGTATTTTAGATGATATGATTGGATGTGGGCAATTAATGACATACCCGGTGGACATGCGCATTAAAAATTTATGCAAAAAATTAACATGAGATTTTGAGCTCGTATCGTTTCTTATGCGTTAGGGTATATTTTCTTTGGTTTGACAGACAGTTAAATAACGCTCATCCGCCAAACAGTTTCGAGAGACAAAATTTTCTCTTCATATCACCTAAGCGCGCTATCTTCGATACCTCCTTCACTATGTTAGATAAATCAAAAATAAAACAAAATAATTCTTGATGACGTTGATATCCACTATCTTAAATTATTTTAAAATATACAGAGTGATTAGTGATTACATACGGAGTGAGACATTGAAATATATATTTTTAAATGGAACGCTCTCTATATTTCTGCAGTAGGTACTTGTAGTTTTTTCTTCTCTATTCAGCTATATAATTTTTTTAAATTTCGTCCAAGAGCCTACTATATGTAAATTAATTTGTTCTGTTAAATATTCAATTTATAGAAGATGCTACAAAAAATCGTAGTAATCTTAGTTTTGTGAATTAAGAAAAGAAACTGTATACGATTCAAGACCTTACACAATAGGTGCTTTCCATTTGTCGAAAAGTACAGCTCGGAACAGTACCCTACTGTATTTTTATACACATTTATACAGTATGGTACTGTTCAGAGCTGTACTTTTCGACAAATGGAAAGCACCTAATATGTACATATCGAATTATTTATTTATTATCGTATAAGGTGTCCAAGAAATTCAGTCGAAATGCACCTATTTCAATGAGTCATAACTCGATTTTTTAAATGAAATACCCTGTATTTTATAACTTCTTTGACCCGCATTTTGAAGTATCTTTAATTTTTATGGACAATTCCCTATATTATTTGCTTTAACCTAGGTATAAATTTGTTGAAAAATTAAAATTTTAGTGTGAAAAAAATATCAAATTAGAGATTATAATTATTACGTACAACATTTTGTTCCTAAAAATTAATTACTGACTTTTTTTTAATTATTAAAGTTGAAGAATTTAAAGAAGGCAGAGTTTTTTTAAATAGTTCAAATATTATTAGTTAAAAATATAGCAGGTATAATGTTTTATAGAGAGTAAAAGTGTCAGATATGAGACGAAGTTGACTCTAAAAACTACTGACAAATCAAAAAAAATCACATTTCTCCTCATAAAACATTTTATGTTTTCTCAAAATATAAAAAATTAATTTAAACTCAATTAAACTTGAAAAATAAAAGATTTTGAAAAAACGCCATCTCTTGTCAATTACTTCAGTTGCTAATTATTTTTTAAATTCACTTTAAATTGTAAAAACAAGCTAATTATTGAAGCTACAGTTGCGGATCTTTGTCGGTGGAGAATTCGGCTACGTACGTAAAAACACGCAATCTGATAAGTAGTGTAGCATCTATCTTTGTTGGCGCTGCGTAATATGACACTAAATTGTAACGACGTATGTCGACGTGTCTTGACATGCATCGGCAAAGATTCCCTGGAACAACTGTACACAAGCAAAAGAAGCTAATTTGTAATAAATAAATAATAAAAAGAGAAAAAAGCACTAACTTTTAACACTAAAAATGCTTAGAAATATCATTTTATGCTGGCATTTATTATAAATAAGTAAGGTTACAATTCGCTTTTTGTACTAGTACAACTTCAACCTCGAGGTCCATAAAATATTATATTATATTACCAGGTTACCTCGGTGGCTAAAAATGGAAGGAGTTACAGTGACGTCAAATGACGCGGCACTACGTCACATTTCGGCTATTTTTTTAATTTTATTTAATTACTGCTCTTACAGTTCAATTTAAAAAAAACAAAGGAAACAAAGTTTGCTCGAAATTACAGGGGCATATTATACCGAAGAAATAAAAATATTTTAGTACGCGGTTGTCGAGAAATATCGTAAACTTGGATTTTCTTTAAAATATGGCAGCCAAAATATGATTTTAGCGTCTAAATTTTCAAATTCTTTTTTGTTAATTATATATTACAACATCAACAGGTCTACATAAATTTTATATATTATAATTTGAATACATCAATAGTTCCAAAACTTAAATTTCATCAAAGAAAATCGAAGTTTACGATATTTCTCGAAAACCGCTCAATAAAATATTTTTATTTCTTTACTATAATATATATGCCCCTGTAATTTAGAACAAATTTTTGGCCCTCAAAATTTTTTGAAAATTCTACCGTAAGGCAGTAATTTAAATTAATTTATAAAAATAGCCGAAATGTGACGTCACATCTGGGCACGTTGTCATGGCAACTGCCGCGCTTTTGTTCACCGAGGTAACCTGTTCAATCTTACTTATTCAGTAACAAAATGTCAAGTGTTTCTGACGTTTGAAAATCGAAGTTTTCATTCCAATGGGTACTAATTAGTTATAAAAGTAAAACCACTAGATCTGCTGCGCGCCAATTTCAAACAAACGACAGTATTGACAGTAGATATTACTAAACAAACATATAAATTGTAAAACTTTCCAATTAGATTTTCATATGTGTATATGCGCTTATCTAAAAGTATTGATGAAAAATGTTTTTAGTTGATTTGATGATTTAATGCTATAAAAATAAATACAAACGTGTATAGGTAATGAAAACCACGCAAGTCCAAGTTTATCTTTAATTTAAAATTTAATTAAATCATTGAAGCCAAAATGTATCATCCACAATTTTTGCCATATAAATAAAAATTTATTTTCAGAATTTTAAATTAGATACTTTAAAACCTCAAAGTATATAAGAGCGTTTTAAAAATGTAGACTAGAGAAACCAAAAGAAACCCCTCAATAAAAGAGCGTCGTTAATGTAAAACGTATTTAAGTCAATGAGGCTTGTAATACGTTACATAGGAGGACTTGGCTACTAAATTTATCAAACTATTAATAGCTAGTAAATTTTACATAAAATAAATTTCAATCGATAAATTGATAGATGTATAACTATCGCTAATAGAGTTACAAGTAAGTGACCTGTTTGTTCCTCGTACAAATAATTAACAAGCGAATTTGCTCAAAATTAACAATTGGGAATAGGTATTCGACCTTTTAACTTCTTCGCCTTAATTCGTCCCATGTCATGTTTAGTGTTTTCCTCGATCAAACCGTCTGCGTCCGTACGAAGTCTAAAGACAGGCTTATGCATAAATTTGCATATTGACACCAACACAGCGAGAAACCTGTAAATCCGCGGTTTAAAACCGCAGTCTCACTAGGCTAAAGCTGCTTACAGCAGCAGTCTTTTAGTAACCATTCAGAATCAGATGGATGTTTTGTGGACTCAACCAAAAATTAAATTTAAAAAAAAAATTAATTTCATCATAATACTGAAATCTACGAATAAGTTGGCTACTTGTAAGGCTTGAGAAAGGCCTAACAAATAAAAGCGGAATAAAAGCAACAGCACTGGTTATTGTGTCTTGCTATTGATTTTTCTAAAACCACAACTTTTTTAAAGGATTTAAAAAAAAGTTTCTAAAATTGACTTTAAATTTTGTAATCAATTCTTTAGTAAGTTAAGAGAAAAATACTTGTTCTTTGTAAAAAGAAAATTCAAGTATATTGTATGGGTAGAATATTATACGTTTTCATTTCCTACCAACAAAAAATTCAACAAGCGTATAATTTCCAAGACAAATTAAAATCATCAAACTTTACAAAAACAAAAGTATACAAAATTATTCGATTGTTTATTTTGTGCCGTAAATTGTCCATTTCAAACTGTTGTTTTGTGCAAAAGGTTAACTTGTACTACAAAATTTTAATTTTAAAAGTAAACTTTTCAAACATTTTCATTTCTGGTTTCAGTGGTTTCCCTATTTTTAAATCTAGAAAATTAGCTATTATAGTTCAGTGTTTCTAAAGATGCGTTTTTGATACTTACGGAGCAAACCTAAAGTTAGTGAGAAATGTTATCAGATCTTATCAGACGAGACGACGTCGAGTCTGTCAAACTGACGAGCTTAGGAAAAGTCATTTTAATTTTTCTTAAAACGTAAAAAATTATTTAACATAGATTGACACGCGAGAAAAATAGATTATTTTTCAAAAACGCCATCTCGACCGCCGGTGTTGTAATGAACTGGTATTACAGCACTAGTGCGGTAATGAATTTTTAAATGTGATAATTACATAAATTCATTTTTTTAATCCGCATTTTGACAAAATAAGCAAACACATATAATTTCACAAGCGATTAAGATTGTCCACGTCAATAATTTACGATTATTTATTGTGTTTATTTCATGATAGTAGATAAACAGTTGTAAGCAACGCATATCAGAACTTTATATTATACGAGAAGAGAAAATTATCAAATAAGACGTAGCCGAGTTTAATAGAATAACTTAATACTCAAAACTGTCATTTTTAATGTCAAAATTCATTACAGCATTCAATGCTGTAATACAGTTACTACGACACTGTTTTCAGTTGATAATGAAAATGGATGTGTCACATGACTAAAGTTATTCTACTATGAACGTCAAAACTTATTATCCAAAATTTTTAAAGCATCGACAATATTTTACTTTCAGTAAATAATAAAGTAGGAAACAGTGACAAAACTCGAGTACCTATAACCAACAAAGACACGTTTCCTATAATAAATCGAATTTAAAAATCACAAAGGATAAGTATTTTTGCTAAAGCGCATATAGTTTTAAAATTCACAAATCAACTTGGAAAAAGTATAAAAATGAATTCACTTGAAGAAAAAAAAATCTTTTGATATTATTTATTATATTACGTAAAGTAGCATTACTTGTTAGGCTATGTTTGAAGATAATGCTTTAAAGCTTTGAAATAATCAAATTAATTTGTTCATAATATAAAACAAAGTTTAAACTTTGCATATCCACATTAAACACATAAGTACTAACACGTATCGAAAAGTCAATGTTGTTAGATAACTTTGTGCTCTCAGGATGTTTAATATCAATTTATGATTTATTAAAGTAAATAAGTAGGAGAAACGTTGAAGTTTTAAATTTTATACCGCAAGTTTGGATACGTATTTAAGAAATATAAAATATATAAGATTATAGTATTGCTCTAAACGATATTTTCAGAGCTTTCAGAATTATGTCCAAAGTAATTTGAGGTTTCATAAATACCGGGTGACATCAGGTGCAGACAACATAGAAGTATAAGGTGACAAAACACGATCATAATTAGATCAATCTAAAGAGAATTTTTTTACCTTTCTGATTACATAAAAATTGAAGAAATAAATGATTTATTTAAGTAAAATTCAGTTTTTGTAACTTTACCGACACGTGACTTTTAAAATACTCAATAAATAATTAATTTTTTTTATAAATCTTCTAAATAAGTATTTAATAATAGTTAACAATAAGTAAGTGTAATAACAATAACTAAATTAAATTCACTAAATAAGTCGTTTTCATCTTTACTTACATATATGTATACGGGTTATTCAAATTCGACCGGCACCATGGGGATCTGGCTTATTTGAAGAGATAGAGAAACGGTTAAATTAGGGCAAAGTTGCAGAATTTTAGGCCCATTAATAATCTGAAAAGAAAACTGTCCTAGCTGCTTTTGTTTTTGAGCTATTGACAAAATACCAAAAAATCGAAATTTCGTTTTTTGACTTTATTTTCCTGATTCTCAAAAAATTTTAAAATCTCACCGAACTTCTCCTAAGCCATTTTGTATTCTACACCCGATTCCGAAAACACATTTGATGTAAAACGTTTCGGTTTTCTGGAACCATCATCAACTTTAGTTTTTTAAATAGGCACAATCTTTTGTTTTAGCACCATCTCATAGAACCTTTTTTGCTGATTTTAAAAATGTTTATTATTTGAGTATTTATTTTTAAATTTTGTTCTCAAATAAGCTAATTTGTTAATAAAAATTGAGGATCAAGCTGCTCTAGAATTAAAACAAAAGCGCAAAAACCGGTATAACAAAACATAAATCCATGCTTCGATTACGACTAATTTTATTTCTTTATTTGTGTTTATTACAAAAATAACTGAGTAAACAATGATATTAATGTACTTCATAATTTAGGAAATAAAAACTTTAAAAACTTATTAAAGGTGTTTAAATTTCAAAATCTCGGGTTGTAATCGAAGCATAGATTTATGTTTTGTTATACCGGCTTTTGTTTTTATTCTATAGCATCTTGATCCTCAATTTTTATTAACAAATTAGCTTATTTGAGAACAAAATTTAAAAATAAATACTCAAATAATAAACATTTTTGAAATCAGCAAAAAAGGTTCTATGAGATGGTGCTAAAACAAAAGATTGCGCCTATTTAAAAAACTAAAGTTGATGATGGTTCCAGAAAACCGAAACGTTTTACATCAAATATGTTTTCGGAATCGGGTGTAGAATACAAAATGGCTTAGGAGAAGTTCGGTCAGATTTTAAAAATTTTTGAGAATAAGGAAAATAAAGTCAAAAAACGAAATTTCGATTTTTTGGTATTTTGTCAATAGCTCAAAAACAAAAGCAGCTAGGGCAGTTTTCTTTTCAGATTATTAATGGGCCTAAAATTGCGCAACTTTGCCCTAATTTAACCGTTTCTCTATCTCTTCAAATAAGCGAGATCCCCATGGTGCCGGTCGAATTTGAATAACCCTGTATTAAGGTGGTCACGTGTCGGTAAAGTAGAAAAAACTGAACTATAGCTAAATTTTTAAAATAAAAATACACGATTTGAATATAATCGTTCTTGCTATGAAAACAATTTTAAATCTAAAACGTCAAAAATAAAAAAAATAATAAAAATATTAAAAGTGTCAATCCAGATGTCGTCATCAATCTTTAATATAAAATAGTGTTATTTTTCTATCGCTTCCGGTTACACCGGATGTAGACGTTAACTTAGTTATTTATAATGGAACACCTTAATTTTTATCACAGATTTGAATTCCATTCTATTTTAATGTTAAATACATACTATCTTTACATCAAAATATCGTAAAAACTCTTCAAGATAGTAATATCAATCGAAAGTAAATAAAATTTCACATCGAATAAAATACTGCAAATGTCAAAATTTTAGAACAAAACTAAATATCTCTAAAAATATCAATTTTAGGGTAATAATTGATTCATTAAAATTACTTAAAATTTAAATTGAGGAATACAAATCTGTCATAAAAAATAGACTGTCATTTAAATTAAAGAAGATAGCGCTTACTTCCGGTGTAACTGGAAGTGATAGAAAAGTTGCATTATTTGCAACTTTATTTGTAGACATTTTTTTACATGGTGTTACTTTAATTTTCAATGCCTGTCCCAGTAAAAGACTGTATAATTTTTTGGGACACCAAGTACTTAAAAGTTTAAACGTGTTAAAACCTTCTAAAATTAACCTTAATGCGCATAATAAAAGACCTGTTAGAGCTACAATAGAAGTTTTTTATTTTGTCTTTGAACAATTCGAACAAAATTGCTATCTATGCTTTAAATTTTATTTCAATACATCATGTTCAAATGGCACTCATATACATCACACATCAGCGCTCCTCACCAAACTCCCTTGACACTCGATTGTACTTTTTTCATCATTTTTTTTGTTTAATGCCCTTATTGGAGATCAAAATCTAATTTTCATGCAAATTTATTACTTTATTCATGTTTTTGTTATGTAAAAGAATTTTTTAAGTATTGCTACAAATAATGAATTAATACGATACGATGTTGCCTTTTTTCAATTGCTTGATCAAAAATGTTGACAAAAATTAGTTCTTTTACTCAACACATATCGAAAAAAGGCATTTTAAGCTGGAGGGAGACACAAAATAACATTTTAGTTTTTTAATTGGTTGTTGCTTGGGGGCTCATTTGGGCGATGAGCTTGTTTTTATTTAGTGGAAACCTATATTTTCTTCTTAAAAGAAAAACTGCTGTAGAAAAAGTCTATTTCTCAAACATCAATTAATTCTTCAAAGTAGATCGAGATTTTTGAAATTATGAGAATCTTTTTTCGTTTTTTCTCGTAAACTATCGGTTTTAGTGTAGTTAACGAACCAAAATTTATACTGATTTTCGGACTTTTTTTGTAACAGCGAGTTTTTTTCCTTAATCGGTCGAAACCATTCCTGTGAGTTTGTGTATAAAATGTCTTATCTCAATTTTGACCGGAAGGCCCTTATTCTTCGACTTTAGTGTAAAATTTTGACTTTTTCAAGTTTCCGTTTCACTATTTTTTGAATAACTTCGCTTGTATTGGTCGGATCGGGACCAAAAAATTTTCCTTTTGTTTGTAAAGAATCTCTCTTTAAAACTACCTGGGTTACAATTATTTATATTAATTTCCTAAACCAAAAAAAAATTCAAAACTGTCGTCATTGATCGGTTGTAGTTTTTTCCAGAGAACTTGGGTTTTAATTAATGTTATGGTATGAAACTTTAGGAAGTTGCAGCTGATATAGTAACAAATCCATATTACAAGTTGGGTCCAAAAATATTAAGAACAACTGCTAAAATTTGCATTTTGGTTCAAATTTTTTTTTTCATATTTGTTGTGAGCAATTGGTGGTATCCCAATGAATCTTCTCTTGAAATGTTGGAAATTTAATACTCTTTTAGATGAAAAGAAACACAATCACATCAGACCATTTTTTCTTCCGATTTCTTTAAAGATAAAAAGAAAATCTTTTAACTGTTTGTCTACAAAACCAATTTTAGTGGTCGAAATTTAATTCTTCTTTTACGTATTTTTGAAAATTAATCATAAAGAACTCCTATAAATTATTTTTGAACATTAAAACTGGTTTTAAAGTCAACCATTTCGACCACTAAAATTGGTTTTGTGGGTAAATAGTTGAAAAATTTTATTTTTCTTTTCAACGAAATCGGAAGAAAACGTAGTCTAATGTAATTGTCTTTGATTTCATCTGAAAGAGCATTAAATTTCCAACATTTCAAGGGAAGAATTATTACGATACCACCAATTGCTCACAACAAATATGAATTAGAAAATTTGAACCAAAATGCAAATTTTAGTCTTTGTTCTTAATATTTTTGAACCCAATTTGCAATATAGATTTGTTACTATATCAGCTACAACTTCCTAAAGTTTCATACCGTAATATTAATTATTACTCGAATTCTCTATAAAAAACTACGACTCACTAATGACGGCAGTTTTGAATTTTTTTTAAGTTAGGAAATTAATATAGATTATTTTAACCCAGGCAGTTTTAAAGAGAGATTCATTACAAACAAAAGGAAAATTTTTTGGTCTCGATCCGACCAATACAAGCGAAGTTATTCAAAAAATAGTGAAACGGAAACTTGAAAAAGTCAAAATTTTACACTAAAGTCGAAAAATAAGGGCCTTCCGGTCAAAATTGGGTTGAGACATTTTATACACAAACTCACAGGAATGGTTACGAACGATTAAGATAAAAAACTCGCTGTTACACAAAATGTCCGAAAATCAGGATAAATTTTGGTTTGTTGACTACACTATTGTCTTTTGCGTCAAGTTAAAAAACTCGTACTCACTCTGTATAGCAAATACAGTAGAACCCAGTTATAAAGAACCCCTTTATAACGTTTCTCTGAACATAATGGACTAATAATAAATTTTTGGTCCCAGTTTTAATATTTCGTCTATTTATTTTGTTTTTATTACGGACTTTTATTACGGTTATAATGTACCAAATTTTTCGACCCTTGATAGTTCGTCATAACGGGGTTCTACTGTATGTAGTATAAACTTCGCCATAAATATATTGAGAGTTTCGCAACCAAAAATTACTTATGGTGAAAATAAATTTGAATAATTATTGAGAGTTTAGTTTCTTATAATACTATAGATCCTAAATGACGTAGAGTATATTTTCTAAAATACTTATTAATTTTTGAAAAACCATAAACACGTGACAGTGGGCCAGTGCTTTTAACAATTTCGCTTTTAAATTCAACAGTTTGCTGTACAGTTTGTAATCAGCATATTATTTTAAATTAAGGTAAATGTTAAACTTAACCCACATTAATAATTTCCAATTAAATCCAAAATAATCGAAGATTCCGTTTTATGCAAAATAGCTCTCTATAGAAATCTCGGTTGGCTAATCCAAAAGTTTAATGTGAGAATCAAGTTCATGCCTGATGACTCAATTAGTAAACCTATGAATTACTTTAACGGATAATTTACATATTTCTAATTACTAAAATCAATATCTATAAAAGCAAAGTTGTAAAAAGTCAACGAAACAACTGTAAAAAGTGTAAAACGTTTACTTATTAAATGAAAATACTACAGTATTCGACCATACAATTTTACATAATTTTTCTTTCAACAAAACATATTTTTTTGGACAATATGAGAATTATTTACTTAAAAAAGTAAAGCCTAAAGCAATATAAGTACCTATACTCAGTTTTTGTAATAAAACAAAAAATATTTATTTAAATATTTTTGAAAACACAAACAAATTAATTCAGTCCTTACTCAAAATAAATTATTACTGAAAGTAATCCACATTATGTTCAATTTAACTTACTTTGTAAGAATAGTCAATAGGGCTTTTCGAACTATCCCTTTTTTTATGTTTAACAAATCATCAGAAATTGTTTTAGACCTTTTAAAGATTCAGTTTGGTTGACTTTTCTTTCATGATAAAAAAAGATAAATAAAGTCAAAATCGAATAATACAGTGTATTTCGCTTTAGATGACAGCATAACTTTTTTGTTTTAAAAGCAATCGGAATTAAATTTTTCTCAGTTTTGTAGGTCATAAACATTTCTCTTCTTGTAAGAATAAAGTTTTTTCAAAAGTTAAAGTCTAGCCACATACCTATACATTATTTAAATGTATGCCGACGTAATGCAAAATAGATTTAACTTGACGAGCGGTAGGGACAAGTTCGCGCAGATTTGACCACGCCCCTTTAATAATTTAAATACGTTTACTACTGCGTTGGTGTTATCATCGTTATTTTGAACCGACATATTACAATAATTAATAACTAAATCTAATTAATAAATGTTAAAAACAAACAAAAAATAATGATATTCTTCAACAAATTTTATTGAAAGGAAAAATGAAATTGTGGAAACGTTTAAAGTATTTCATTTGGATGTTATTTTTAATTAAAATTTTTTTTCTTTCAATCGCCAATTCTAATTTGATCAAAAGTTTTCAATTTGTTTGATTGCCCAGATTTGCTTGCAATACTAACATTTCATTTTTAAAATGTACACACATTCGTATCAAATGTTTCGAGATGAATTGGTAAACTTCAAAGATTAAAAATTACTTTTATAAATCCAACATTTCTCCTACGCAAATATTCACAAATATCGAAATATCTCTTTAACTTTTTATAAATTCTCATCAAATGCTCCTTTTATTTGATTTAAGTATAATGTTATTTTTCTACAAAAACTGTATTTAACAAATTGTGAGATCAAATCACGTACTAACTGTATTACAACTTCCGATTACGACGACGAGTTTAAAAAACTATTTTCAGTAATAAATTTTGTCGTTACGAAAATAGCGTTTCAATCAACAAATAGGTGGGAAAAACGTTTACTAGGTTTTACGTAAATCACGAAGAGATGAAAGAAGAGTTTATTAGAAATAAAAAAACATGTTAAAATCAATCTAATCGACCGGATACGTACACATCGTTTTTACGGAGGCTTCTCTGAACGTGTGTTGGAAATTCACATTACCTACCCTATACGTCTATATATTTTCACACGTCGATGATCATAAGAAGAATATTAGCTTGAGGATACAATTAGAAAAAATTGCGATTTTTGTTATTTTCTTTACCGTTAAAAGTGAAAATGACGTAATTTTCGACGTGGGTCTAAATTTTTCGTTTTAACGTGAGATTATTACTTTTAAACCCAAAGCTACAATGTGATCAAAAAGTAAGTCATCTAGAAGAACGGTAATGATATCTATTAAAAGAAAATTATTTTCTGAGTCTGTTGATACTCAATACAATTTAATTAATGACTTTTTTTTATCATTGAAGAAGCAATTTAAATATTTCCATAACTGAAAAAACTATAAGCAGTCATGTAGGTAATACAATTATTTAAATTTTAAATATACAGCCAATACTTATATTTAAAACTATGAAAACTATAAACTATAAAAAACTATATAAAACTATAAGCAACCAGCTCATAGTTTTCCCAATTAAGGAAATACCTACCTAAACGATCATAAAAATTATTTAGAGATGGTGCCTTGTTGGGCAATGATTGAAAATCAACAATTTAATTAAATCACTAATTTACCGATACGGTGTCTCATAAAGAACGGGACATCGCTTAGTCACAGATTTTCTAGGTTAAAATGAACAGATTAAACCTAATATACCTTAATACAACGTCCTCCGGTTTCCAAGTTAAAGGACCTTAAAGTTCAATTTTTAATATTTTCTTTTTATGATAATTTTCACAAATGTGAAAATATTTACTTAAACTTTGGAACAGGTGCTAGGAGGACGTTGTATTAAGGTATATTAGGTTTAATCGGTTCATTTTAACCTAGAAAATCTGTGACTAAGCGATGTACCATTCTTTTTGAGACACCCTGTATAAAATGCCTTTATAAAAGTCAAGCAATATTGTTTTCATATATTGGACAAACATTGGCTAATCCTTAGTTTACGATTATAAAAAGTTATTGAAAGATGACGCCTTGTTGGGCAATCTTTTAAAATCCAAAATAGTATAAATATTTTAAGTAGACGAGCGGTGACAATGCGCAGATACCTAAATTGGTATTTATCCCCACCAACGCAGTAGTCAACGTATTTAAATTATTAAAGGGGCGTGGCCAAACCTGCGCGAATTTACCTCAAGTTAAATTATTTTTACTGTATATGTTTATATAATCCCTATTTCTCACTAATATTGCTGTCATATATTGAGCAAACGTTAGCTAATCA
Organism: Malthinus seriepunctatus; assembly: GCA_963924605.1. Classification (NCBI taxonomy): domain Eukaryota; kingdom Metazoa; phylum Arthropoda; class Insecta; order Coleoptera; family Cantharidae; genus Malthinus; species Malthinus seriepunctatus. Next base: position 27,685,745 of record OZ004601.1, on the reverse strand, counting down.
TTCTATATGATCTTAAAAAATTATTGATCGATGGCTCTTTGTTGGGCAATCATTGAAAATCAGCATTTGGCTTATCGTTGGTTTACGATCTTAAAAATTATTGGAGAACTTTTGATGGCTGTTTAATTTTAAACATATTAATTTTTTGTAACTAAACGGTTAGGTTTATGAAATTTTTGAAAGAGTTGTACTTTATGCAGAATTCAAATACGAACACAATGGTGTATTTAAATCTTTAAATAGTAAAAGTGCTGGCAAAGAAGCACAGTTTTTCTTCATTTTGGTACCAAAAGTACCAAAAGAGCATAATAATTTTAAATGTCGAAAGTCGAAAGAAAAAAATCTATTTTAAATTTTAGTAAGAAATTTCTACATTACATCCAAATAATGCGAATAATGAGCTAAAGAGCCTTATAAAAAAGTTCTTACAGCCATCGGCAACAACAAAAAGATGTTTTTGGATTACGTATGTTAAAAACTTTCAACAACCTAAAAGTTAATTGTTTAATAAATTACATTGTTTCAGGTGTTTTGCTGAAAGTAGTTGAGCAGTTATAATCTTCAAAGATTTACGTATTTACTATTCGACCTGTTTAAAATAGTTCAAACGACGAGCTGGTCAGTTATTTGAATCCTGTAAGGGTGTAAGGTAATATTGTAACTGTAAGTAAATGAAAGTTGTCAGCATAAGCTCCTTGGAGGTATTAAAAAAGCGTCAGAATAAAGAAAATGAATAATAAGCAAAATAAAAATTTTAATTTATGTAAACGTGGACTTGATGATTTCCGTAAAACGTACTTTCTAGTTTTTCTTCAAAAATATTTTTGAGGGGTGCAAATCATTATTTTTTCATAAGCATAAGAAAAATAACCAAAATTAACAGAAAGTTAAATAATAATTCTAATTATATACATATTATCCGAGTTATCGTAACTTACGAGATTGTTATAGCCTTAAGCAGAATCCATCAAAATTGTTGAGTTAAAATATTCCTTTTGGCAACAATTTATATTAAAGTCTTTAGAAATACGTAAACCTAACTTAAAATGATTTTTAAAACTAATTTAGCAAAATTTTGGATTTTCATATAATAAATAAAAGATTTTTTGTAGTTTGCAAAGTAAAGACATGCAAAAATCTAATTATTACCTTTAAAATGTTTATTAAATATTAAATATATTTCCGCTAAAAAATTTTAAAAATTTGCAACTTTATAAGCTTTTAAGTAAAATGTAAAAAAGTTTGAAAACAAACTTACGCCCTCATAAAAAATGTTCAAAACGGAATTTTTATTAATACAAGTGTTCTAATATTTCACATAAATAAGTTACCTTTGGTTATGTTGTTAACATTTGTTCACTTGTTTTAAAAAAATAATTTACTTTAAATTTATTTTACCTCATAGTGAAATTACACAGCGAGTTCTAGGTCCAAAACAGACAGATAATAAGCAATCAAACGGGCAGCAGACAGTGGAAAATAGTATTTTTTACAACATGAGATGAAACATACGTTTTTTTCGTGAGATAGAATTTAATTCACAAGCCCCGTACGGGCGAGTGAATTAATCTTTCGAACGAAAAAAACGGATTTCATCTCGAGTCGTAAATGCTATTTTTTCTACGACGATAATTAGTACATTTTAAAAAAATAATTCTTTTTACTAAAATGTGAACCGACCACAAAAAAACTGGTTTCACCTCATGTTGTAAACAACATCTGCTTGTAATAACACTTTTTCTCACTAGAGACGAAAATGCTATTTTCGTAACGAGTAAGTGATGACGAAATGCTTAGTTTCACATATGGGAGTAGAAAAAAGTCTTTTTTCTTCAAACGTCAAAAAAGGGGCATTTTGTTACTGAATAAGTAAGGTTAAAGGTCTACTTTTACATCCTGGAATGAAAAAGTGAACTTTTTACCTCCTAGGATGTAAAAGTAAATTCTAACCTAATAAAATATGAAAATATGACAACTAAAATACTTTTATTTAAAATATTTTTGCGGGAAAAAATTCGTCCAATCATAATGAAAAATTCAGATTAGGTACAGGTATAGTTAAAAGTTAGGTGTATCTACAACTACTTTAGGTTATGATAAAACCTTTCAAAATGACAGTAAATTGTACTTTTCAAATTCTCTGTCTTAATATTAACCTATATTCAATTTTAGTGACAGCTACTTGTCAAATTTAACGACTGAAATAGTTTTAACTCGTAGTGTACTTCAAAATCTATGACAGCGCTGGCCACGCCCCCTCAGTAAGCTAATAAAGTTGGTGGGACTGTAATATAGAATGATATTTATAAGCATTTGTAATGTAAAAAAGTTAATGTTTAATAAATTTTCTTTTATATTATTTGTTCGTTGAGTTTAATAATAAATAAGCTTCTTTTTACAAATTAGAATTAATTTAAAAAAATATTTAACAATAATTAAACTACAATTAATTAACAAGAGATGACCATGTTTTTACAGAATATCACAAAATAAACAAAAGACAATCAAATCACCACCCCAGTATCATACAATAATAAATAATAAACAAATATTTGAAACAGTGAAAACCGCAGATTACACGATTAAGTAGATAAGCTCTGACGGGCGATCCTAAACTGACGAAAACTTTGAAAGAACAAATCGATCTCTACAGGGTGCATCAAATTGAGTGGTATTGTGTGGATAACTTTTTTATTTAAGTCGGTTAAATGAGAAAGTTTAGCAGTATTTTGATGCTGATTTAAAATCTCATTTTAAAAATTTGGGATGAATGTGTGAAAAAACTGATTTAAAAAAAATCAAATATTACCTTTATTTTAATTTTTATGTAAAAATAAAAGTTCAGTGCGCCAGAAACATATTGTCTTGGATTTTGAAAATTTCAATTCAAATCTAGTTGGTCATGCAATGATCTAGATCTAGATTTAGAAGTTAATTGAAAAATTGTAACATGAATTCTACAGAAGCAATGAAAACCCAATGCTAATACCTCACCGACAATCTGTATCTATAAGGTTAGTTCCTACAAACAGTCGAACCAGTTCAGAACGGTTCAGAACTGAACAGCGCAAGCGCACTTTGAAGTTGGCAATACAAATTTCAATTTGCGCACACTCCGCCCAGTTACGAACTAGTTCGAGCTGTGTGGGAACAAACCTATAATATTACTAATGAGAACTCTTCAATAATCCGTACTTACTTCATCAGCGTAGGTAAGTAAGTAAGTAAGGTAAGTACTTCTTACTGAATTTATTTTGTAACATTTGTCATAAATTACAATTATTTTCAGTTTGACATTGACCTACACTGATCTGTTTTTTAATTTATAAAAATATAACTTCACTTGAATTTTTTTTCTTTGCCGACACATGACTTTAAGAATATTCAATAAATAATAATTTAATAATAATATTTCTAAATAAATATTTAATAATAATTAACAATAAATGTAGTAACTAAGTTAAATAATAATTAAACTCAAAAATTACGTTGTTTTCATGTTAATTCATACATATTAAGGTAGTCACGTGTCAGTAAAGAAAAAAAATCAAGTGTATTTAAAGCTAGACTGATCTTCCCTGTAATTATATTTTTTTACTCTCATATGTGAAAGTAAGCATTTTGTCACCATTTACTCGTTACTAAGATAGTGTTTTCTTCTCTAGAGAGGAAAAGTAATATTACAAGGGGATGTTGATAGATGGCGTAAAATTTTAGTTAATTAATTGTTTTAATTCATAAATTTATAAATTGACTAAATGGCACTTACAACTTAATAAATATTTTATAATTTAAATTTAAATAAATTCCAAATTTATTTGAAAAGAGACATTGGTGTCACTTGGCGTCATCTAGCGGCTTTTAAAAAAATCTCTATTAAAATGTCAGTTCAAATTTTAGTAAAAAGAATTATATTAAAATGTACCTACTAATTATTGTCGTAAAAAAAATAGCATTTACGACTCGAGATAAAATCTGTTTTTTTCGTTAGACAGATTATTTCACTAGCCGCTTACGCGGCTCATGAATTAAATTTTAATCTCACGAAAAAAACTGATATCTCATGTTGTAAAACATACTATTTTCTGCAAACGCCATAAACAGTCAACTTTGTGCCACTCAATATGTAAGGATGACGTTTAACTTTCCCGCCTCGCCAGGAAAAGTTGTCAGATAAAGTATCTTTCTCTGTCTAGACAGACAAAGTAAATCTTAACCTAACATAATTTTTATTTTTATAACGTAAAAAATGTATTCTAGGCATTTGTAATGCAAAAAATTTAATGTTTTTTAAATTTTCCTTTATAATTTGTTCGTTGCGTTTAAGAATTAGCTTTCTTTTACAAGTTAAAGTTTAAACTTTAAAAAATATATGACCTATATATGACCTACAATGAACTACAAGTAATTGACAAGAGATATATATTTTTCAAAATTAAAAATTTTTGGTTTTACGTTTGAAAAAAAATAAAATGTTTTATACGAAATGAAAGTAGTTTTGTGTAACTCGCCTGTATTGCCAGACTCGCTCGCTCGCTCGCTCAACAACCAAACACAGTCTTGTTATACAAAACAGTACTTTCTCTCCTAATAAAACAATGAACAATAAATTATTATTTCGGCTACAATAAAAAATCGTCAGACGCTACTAGATTTGTGGCCCACCTTGTATTTTTGCAATTCTGAACTCAAAACGATGAGAAATAAAAAAATATATTTTAATGAAATTACTTTTCCAAAGTATAGAAACTATACAGAACACTAAAAAGGTCCTGTCCAAAAGTGTAATTAAAAATGTTATTAATAAAGAAATATTATTACTTAACTTTGACATAAATATTTTCTGAAACTGTCACAAAGTTGGACTATATTTTAATGAAAACTTCAAGACACGTATTTGATAGGGTTTTACAAACATTTTTTGTTAGATTTTTATTAAATTAATACCCTAGTTTTGAGTGTATTTTTAATTTATTAATAAAAATAATTTTTTTTAGAAACAATTTATACAAGATGTAAAAGTATTTTTTATGTAATTTTGATATGTGCTTTTTTATACACGTATTTTATTTTTAGAAAGTAATACGAGTAGGTATATGATTTTACAGAAAAACATCAAAAGTTGTAAACGAGCATACTTACAGGGTATCCCCAAACTCGGTCTCAAATAGGGAAAAAAGTTTAGTTTTGAATTTTCAGATAATTTGATGCTTTAATGTTGGTTTGCACGGCATACAGGGTTACAGGTAAACTGGCAGATAGTTTATCTGTAAGCGGTGCAAACGGCCGTAAAAGAAGTTTTGCTTGTATTCTAAAAACTATGTATGCTATAAACCATCCGTAGCTGAAGTAATAAGTAATACTACTAATAAATAATATAAATATAAAAAAAAATTATACATAGTTTGTTTTTTAAAATTTTTCTCTTTGAACAAGTTTATAAGTGAATCTATAAATCAATAATATTAAGTTTCTCTTACTTTTTCGTGCAAATGTTGTAAAACTAAGGGATGTCCGTTTCATAACCGCATGTGTCCGTTTCAATGCGCAGGGTGCCATGAAACGGACATTTCCCAACTTTAAAGCTTACAACTTTTCAGTTTTGATGAAAAAATTAGTTTTACTGCTTAGTATGTTATTGTGAATAATTGTTTTATTACTATACCAAGTATTTATTAAAACTTATGTTTTGTTCAGAAAATAGAGGTATTTGAAAAAAGTGTCCGTTTCATTGCGTCTTTCCCCTACTTTACTTCCGGTTTAACCGAAAATGGGAATAGTGCTCATGAAAAAGTTCCCGGTATGGCGTGGTTTTTTTTTATTGTGTACTGAATTCGGGGACCTTATGATGAAATAAGGTTTTTCCAAATGATGGTAATTTAATCTAACAGAAAATATTTAGCGATAAACTTAAAACTACTCTGAATTTGATACAGCTCATTGATATTTTTTTAAATGTCAACTTGCTTATAATTTAACACCTGTAATATAAATGTTTCCCTAATTTTTTTAACCTAAATATAGAATGTGAGCCATCATGTTGCTATCTTTTTATTACCACAGACAGGAAGTTACATTTAAATGTGCAGAAATTATTTCTAAATAATTGAAAAACTTCAATTATGACCATATTTTTTTGGATTCATTTTCAATTTTTAAATTTCGACTAGTTGTGAAATAATTAGGTTAATTTCATGGTTTCTTAGTCGAAGACGCCGCCATATCTAATTTTCACACAATTTTAAATCAAAACTAGTAGGGGAAGTAGTAGTAGTAGTAGGGCTCATTCGGACATGGGGCACTTTCGGACAGTTCAAATTCACTACCTTAGAAAGCGATTTAAGTACTCAAATTAAGCAAGAATGTTGTAGATAGGGCCATTAGTCTATATATAATATATAGTATCTCGTGCTTTTAGTTTCAATTGTTTTCTTGTAATATTAAAAACATTGTTTTGGTGGTACCGAGTAGAGTTTTTAGAATAAAAATTTAGTATATTTTTGTTATTTGAAATTCATTAGTCCGAATGTGCCCCACCACTATCCAAAAGTGCCCCACTAGTGGGGTACATTCGGACAAATTCAATTTTTTGAAAAAATTTAGAATCTATAAAAATAAATGGAGATTAAGAAAAGATTTTTAAACACAATAAACTACATGTATGTATGCTTTTATATAACCAGGTGCCGTTTCTTATATGTTATATTTGGTACGCTAAAAAGCCATTTGACGAAAAGCGTCCGAATGAGCCCCGCTTCCCCTACATATTTATAAACTGACAAGTTAAATAAAGTGTAACTAATCGATAATAGAGAGTGCCATGAAATTTAGTAAATTATAGTTTTTACACCAATTAATCATATAAAAGTTAAACAATTGATTAATGGTGCATTTTTACTTGCTTGTGATGTGATTTGAAAATTTCATGGCACACATATTATTATCTTTATACATTTCACGATTTTACAATCATTTAGATATATGACAAGGAATAGAAAAATATTTTTAGAAACTTGGTTATGATGAGTACTTTAAACTTATTCTTTTACGACTCTTCGAATTTCGCAATATAATAGAAATAACCCCCTTTGGACGGTATTGCATTAATCCTGCTAATAAGCAGGATTAGTTGTAAAAAAAATAGCTAAAAAAAAACTTGGATCGCTCGGATTCGAAAAAACGACAGAAAAAGACCAAAAACGACAAAAAAAGTACAAATAAGGAAATAAAAGGACTAAAAACGACAGAAAAGGACCAAAAAACCACAAAAAAACCTTTTTTGTCCTTTGTTTTGTTCTTTTTTGTCGTTTTTTAGATTTTTAAATCCAAATTAAGTAGACGGTAAAAACCAGTTGCCCAAACCAGTCGTCAATATAACGTAGCGACGTTATTTTTATAATCTATTTGTGCAACTGCCAATTAATATGTAGAGTAAGTGCGGTAAATATGGACCACCATAAGCATTTTCGGAAATAAACCAAAAAGAACAATTGCAACATAATATTTTTATTAGAATTAAAATCTTAGTATATTTAAGGAACGTAACTAGAAACAAAATCAAACTAAACTCTTATTTAAAAATGAAAAATATTCAATTTTTAAAAATACTACAAATTCTAAAAGTGGAAAATGTGTCTGGCAATATGGACCACCTATTGATATTTGACGTAATTTTATTTCATCTCAATTTATTTATTTGCAGTACAGAACTCGCACAAAAGGTATAGTCTTTTTTGTGCCAATCTTCATATCATATATTTTACAAGAAACCATAGTCGTCCGAGTAAAGACTACTGCAATCATACCACGTTATTGTAGTACTCCATATTACACACTAACATTCGGATTTAAAAAATGCATTTTAAATTTGGTTTTTAGTCTCAAATATTAAAAAAAATAGTAATAATTCATTTTAAGAAACATAATAGTCCTGGGGCCTGTAACAGAAAAAAGGGGGTGATCGTATTCAGGTCCATCTTTTGGAAATAAGCTATTTGAGTACCAGCGGACACGAAAATCTGGTTGGCTTCCACAGGCAGTGGCTTAAGCCCTCAGGATCCTTCAATGAAATTCTTAAAGAAGGAAAGAAGTAAGAAATATGACAGCATTCGGGATGCAACTTTGACATTTTATCGTTCTTATAAAAAAAATCGACAAAAAAAATTGGCTGCTCTCTACAATGTCTCTGAGAGCGTGGCAGCTGGACTGAAATTACCGTCTTTATGCTACACACCTGCAAACACTAACTCGTGACTCATAAACGGTATTTGAGTTGTCCACTGCCAAAGTAACTACTTTTTACATAAAAAGTAAGATTTTACTTTGCCATCCCTCTCAGGTGGGTTTCCCGCCTTCCTCACCAATTAGAAATTTATTATTAACAGTCCTGAGGCCTTAAGCCACTGCCTGTGGAAGCCAACCAGATTTTCGTGTTCGCTGGCACTCAAATAGCTTATTCCCAAAAGATGGGCCTGAATACGATCACCCCCTTTTTTCTGTTACAGGCCCCAGGACTATAAGTAGGTAGACATCCTACAAATAAATTACTTGTGAAATTGAATAGAAAAAATACATAAATGCTATCACAACTTACAGTAAAACAACATCAAATCAAGAAAAATTTTAAAATTTGTAATTCACTAGCTTGTACACGACTTCTTGGGTAAGCACATGTGTTAAACGACTGTAATGATAAGAATCGTTGATACGCACCTCACTTAACGCATGTGCGTTTCGTCATTCATGAGATGATTAAACACGGCAGTCCATATTAGCCGCATAGGCCAAATTTACCGCACTTACTCTATGTAATATCAAGGAATGTAATGCAAATTGTGAGTTCCACTATTTAATTGTAATAGATAGCCGCATTCCTTAGATGCTTTTTCTCTCCAGATTCGTACAATACGTGTTGTTGATACGTAAAGTATTGCAATTTAAGCAAACACGACCTTAAAATAGTACATTGCAATACATGGTCGCTAAGTGCAGAGTTAACAAATCGAGAAAATGTTAGCAAAACGAGACCCGTAGGGTCGAGTTTTTCTAATTTTCGAGATTTGTTACGAAAAGCACTTAACGATCCGAGTATTGCAAACTATTTTTTGCACAATCGTGAAAAATAACTAATAATAAATTCATTTTTTAAACTGACACTAGTTGACAGTTGTAAATAATTTTTATAATTTTAAAGTTTATTCAAAATAGTAACCGCTGGAGAACAATGTTGTCCCAGTAACAAGAATAAAAGTAACAAATAGCTCAAACATCTGTTTCACTTACCACCCTTGTGCTTTTGGTTAAATATTTCGAAATCATTATTTTATTGTTTCTATGGACACATACAATGGTTTGGTAAAATCAACTTCCTATTAGTATAAACATTGTTGGTAAGTACAGAATAGAACACGATTGTGCAAAAAATAATTTTTTGCGCTTCTCCTATAAAAACGATGGTGGTTTCGACGGGCGCTATCAAAAGAGGAAGGTTCAGGACACCCCCTCGAGACAAAAAACCCCGACCTTTTTGTCTTTTGTGTTGGCGGCATTGAAAAATTATAACTTTTTTAGTTCGTCGCCGCCTAGCTCACTAACGATACGTTCGCAAAAAATGTCTCTCTAGCGAAAAGTTCGCGAACAGGAGGTCAAACAAAATGGCGCAAAAATTTCTAAAATCCAAGTCCATAATTTTGGGCAACGATATTTTCAAGATAGAGGCCCGTAAAAACGTATTTCGCACCATAGTACGAATGTATACTTTTAGTATGTTGAATAGGTATGTTACTTTCAATTTAATAGGTCCACCTCTTTCATTACTTCTACTGTACTAATAATTTGCTTTTCATTGACCCAGTGTAAGTTCTTCACTATAAAATCTTAATTCTTACAGCAAACGCAGCTGAAATGTTTATTAATGATATGATTAATAAAATTTAGTATTTTTTTCAAAACAACTTCTAGAAAATTATTAATCTGACATTTACTAATTTATCTGAATTTATGTTGAAGTTTTTGATAAATTAAACTCCTCGCGAATGATAAAATTTTTATAAATTCTGAAATGTTATGATAGCTTTATTATAGTTTGCTTTAGAAAATATAGTGGTTACTGGTTACAATCCGCAAAAATAAACTTAGAAAATGAAATATAATCATTCTTAGTCAAAAGGTTACATTCGATATTGACATTATAACCCAAAAACAGAAGCGCATCTAGAAATGTTTCGAAGAGATACGTATAAATACACCGTTTTAGAGTTCTAAGTATAAATATGGAGATTTTGAGTTTAGCTTTGTTTTGCTTTCAAACTACTCGACTTTCTTGCCAATAATTATTGTTTTAACGATGAAATTTCAAAATCGAACCCCCAGATGAGAAAATTAGCCTTTTGGAAAATTAAACACATACCTATAAGAACTAGGTAACTATTATAAATTGAAGGTGGTGGAACATTCAGCTCATCAGGGTAAACCACAAAATGTATTTGCTTACTACTTTCACAATTACAAAATGGCGTCTATAGTCGACGCTTTTTATTTTACAAATTTTAGTCCTCGACGTGGGGGAGTATTGCCCCATTTGTCTCCTCGTATAAACGGGCTCACCTGAATGTGTTCACACGTCTCTGCGACCCTTAACGACCTAGGGAATTAATTATAAAAAATGTAGAATAATTTCAAGTTTCCCTTAGGACTGGTGTTAACAGTGCTAAATCCAAGAGTGGGTTGTCGCTGTCATCAGAAGTCGAGATGAAAACCCTTAAATCCCTTAAAAAATTTTATTTTTTATTATTAGTAATGTTTCACTTATAGCTGTTATTTGTATTGAAACAAAATTTATTCTAAATTATATTCTAAATTTATTCTATATCTATATAAAAAAATTATATATTTTTTAAATATTGCGATTTTTAGCACTAATTTTAGTTTTATCGATAGCGTGACTCAACATTTTTATGGGGTGTGAGCAGAACAGCCACTTTGGTGAAAACTAAGAGGAGTGTTCCATGCCGTCGCATATTTTACAAATATATCTAATATTTAATTGATTTTATTGATACCAAATAGTTCAATTATCTCCCCCTCCCTCCAAATTCCTCAATTAATTCAACAATGTCCAAAAACAGAGGTTTAATTTTCATTTAAATCTGTATGTCGTTAGCAGTTTTAATTTTAACATTGACTTTTATGTTTAAGGAGATGCCCTCAACCCTTTGCTTTAATTAAAATTTTAAATCTTCATATTAATGCTGCGTATGTACGAGTAGATATGTATATGCAATTTTTATTTCAAACATACAAAATATTCTAATTACTAAACCAAATTATTCTCGCCCTTGAATAGTATATTAAAGAACTACTTTCATAAGGCACCTCGTTAACAAGCCTTATGAAACGTGTTATTTATACTATTTTTTCTATTTCGGCATTTTATTAAAAATTTAAACATTTTTTTAAACTCTGTCACCTTAGAATATAAAACATTCAGAAGAAGAGTTAGCAACCGTTGCCTATAAGAGAAAATGCCACGAAAACGACATTTTAGAAGTCCATAGATGACTCATTCATTGCGTCGAGTTTATATTAACATTGGCTATTATGATCTTACCTTATAAGTGGGAGTATAAGCAACCATTTCTATGGAAGAAATAGACCGGAAATGGTTATATTTACTCGTCCATTGCGATCCATATTATTAGGTAAATTACTCTTTGCTGGTAGAGTAAGAGGTATTGCTTTATTCAATGTCTGTCACGTAACATTTGCTTCAATTATTCATAGATGTCGCTGTATTATTCCATCTATTGTTGATATAATTTAAATAAATATTAATTTATTTTCTCTTCTTTAAATTATGTAAAATATACAAGCAATTCTCAAATATGTTGTAAAAGCATAATTTGAAGTAATTAACAATTAACAAACCAAAAACATATTTTAAGATGCTATATTTGACATTTGTTAAACGTCAGTACAACTTGACGTGAACTTAGCAGCAAAAAATTACCCAGAAACTTACGATACTGTTTTAAGACCGTGCATTTAAGTACCAAAATAGAAAAAATTAATTTATAATTTCGAGCATTAAAAATACGGACTCAAATTTTAGAAATAGTTATTTTCACTTTTTTGAAGTTAAAATATTTTTAAAAACCAATATTAGTTATATTAAAGCAATTATTTGATTAAAGAATTTCGCAATCGGGTGCAGTTTTAAAGCTTCTATAGTTGGTTCGAAATCAAATTGCATTCAATTCAATAGTTTGTAATCTGGTTTATTACAAATAGTTCCATTTAAAGCTTATGTTGTTTTAGAAAAAAAAAATTTTAACAAGTTTTAAACCAACAATTTTACCCTCATTGAAGTTCAATGCAACCTTTTAAGGTTGAGGAAAATATTTAAAAAAAATTTTTCACAATTAAAACTTGCGAAAAAGGCTCATTACCAAGGATATAAAGAGATTTAAAAGTTTTCTGAGTTGCATTATGAAAATTAATGAAGAAAAACAATTTTCTCAACAAAAGTAAAGTAATTGATATATACAACGTACGTTATCTATATTTTACAAAAATGAATTAAGTAACTCATATTATTATTTTTTGTGTATTAGAATTTTATTAATAGTAGGTACGGTCACTCAAGGTGTGAACCTGGATTAATTACCAAAATGAGTGACAATTTACATGCTGGTAAGTATACTGAATAGTGAATACTCGATTAAACAAAAAAAAGTTGTTACTCAATTATGTGGAAGAAAAAATTTAAAAAAATTTATTTTTTCGTTTGCAAAAAAATGCAGATAAAAATAAGAAACAAAAAATGTTTTATTTACTAAAAACCTACAAAAATAATTTATTCTCATCAAGTTTTTGATAAGAGCAATAATTTTCCTGTAAAATGCAGTTGTACCTACAGTTATTTGTTTTTGGTAATCCACATGCGTTATGCCAAAATGTTTAAATTGCTTTTTCATAATTCAAAAAGCTATTAGTTAACATTATTGTTTAGTGTTATCAAACCTAGAAAATAAGCAAATAAGTGATTATCAATGTTATTTCCCTACGTTCCGCATTGAAAGTCGGCGCACGGAATAACTTCTTTAAGGATGCAATTTAGTAGGCATAGCTATCGCAGTTGCACTTATTGCTGAGATGGACAACATTTGCTAATTTTGCGTTGGCAATTTCTCAAAAACCAAAAGTTAAAATGAAATTTTGATTTATTTCTCAAATAGTTGCCTTTAAAGTCTTGGAGAGGAGCAATTTTTGAATAATTTTTGTAGAGAAATAAGGTGGCAATTAATAAGAATAATTTTTCATTTGTGTACTGCATTTTACAGTTATTTATTTTTATATAAATACTTCACATTTGAGACTGAAATTAACTCATCTCCGAGACTCAACTATTTGATAATCAAATCAGCATTTCATTTGACCTTTTGGTATTTGGTTTTTGAGAAATTAACAACGCAAAATTACCAAGTGTTGTTCATCTAAGCAATGAGTGCGACTGCGATAGCATATGCCTACTAAATACACACTTAAGAAGTCAAATTAATACATGAATATAAAATTATCGTTTTCTTGCCTTATATTAGACGGGAAAACTATTGTGGTGACGTGGTTTCTTGTTTACTCGTTCACCACTACGGCCTGCTCTATACAAGGTGAGTCTAGATAGAATCAACAGACTCAGAAAATAATTCTCTTTCAATAGATATCATTACAGTTCTTGTAGATGAAGCTGGTGAGCAGCAAACTGCAATAATGTAATTCCCTTTATAAACTGGCTATGTTCCGCTTTGATCGTGGGCACCGGGTATACGACTATTCAAACTAATAATCGTTCAAATTTTTAATTTTCATTTTGTGATGAATATACATTATACATATATACATCTATTGATGTAGTGCAAAAGTACTTATTCATGTTCTTATACTCTAGCTCGAATGGTTTAACTCTATGTCACCTACGAACAAGTTTACCATTGTCTGAAAGCTGTAACATATCGCTGTTTGCAACAGGTTGCAATTCCAAAATCTCAGTGGATATCCTCTTTCCAATACCACGGGACTTTTACAATACTTTACAATACTACTTTGTTCTGAAAACGGTGAATTATTAAAATATGACTTCTCTTGGCTGCATTTTCTGTAATCTTTTATTCAACTGCAACTCAAAAGGTGTTGAAATGTCTCAGTACTGTACTGATGAAAAAAGTTTGTGACAATTTAGAAGCTTAAAAAACAATTGAAGTAGAGTCACGCTAAAATGTTAACTCAAACTTAAAGTTCGCACATGTCCGGTTGGCGAAACAATCCTAAAATAGAGCATCTTCGAATATATGGTTTTTGGGAAATCACTATACCTACGTTATTTGTTATTAGTATTAATTTTATCAAAAAGAGTACAAAGTATTTTTAGTTTTTAATTAGTACAGCCTTAAAATTTTAAATAAAACGCTTTTTCTACTTTCAAAATTAGTTGAAAATTAAAAGAGACTGTCTTTTTTGTGCTGGTTTTCCCTAACTTTTTGAAAATTTTTTTGCTTTGAAGCTCTGTATTTCGGTAACTGTAAGATTTAGAAAAACATCTTATTAGGATAAATTGTAGTAAATTTTGTGCTCTAGAAAAAAGGTGTGCTCAATGTTTTTCGTAGGACGCACTAGTAAAGAGTTATCGAGCAAAAACCGAAAAAAGTCACACAAAAGTGGTCGTCCTGAAGCGCGCACAGGCTCGCCGAATTCCAAAACTTAGATTTTTAATAAAGGCCTAGGTCCATACAACATATCCAAAATCCAAAACTACATAACCTTTTGCAAGGTAGCATACCCTTATTACGACGTGACCACTGGGCTATTATGGCAATTAAGACAAATATTTGTGTTAGCTCGGATAGATAATTTCATGGTCTACAAAAAATTACCGTAAAATCACTCTTTAAGGATCTAAACATCTAGAGAGTCGGGAGAAGCACCGTATGGTGTCAAAACAGAAGACACAATATCCTCTTTATGATAGACTTTTGTGGACTTGATTTGCTCTGTTGGTGTTTAAGGGCTGTGTTAGATGCACTAAATGTCGTATTAACTTGTTAGTACTGAACTACTGAATCAACTCAATGAACTAAAGCAGGGGAATCTAAGCTTTAAAGTCGTGAACGATCGTGAGTTGAAATTTCTAAGCATGACGTTAAAGCTCAGATTCCTCTGCTTTTGCCCCTTGAGTTGATTCAGTACTAACAAGTTAGAATGACATTTAGTCCATGTAAAACGGCCCTAAACAGATACATCCTGGCTGGATACTGGAAAAGCTACCTCTCTAAACTCACTGAGATGCTTCCATATACTTACTGCTTTATGTATTAGGACGGTTTATACAACACCTGTCCTTTTACTGACTCTAGCTCTTTAAGGAGTGATCTGAAGATAATTTTACGTCTAATAAAAATTATAGAGTATAAAATTATCTATCCGAATTAATAACAATATTTGTCCTAATTGTTCATAATTATTCTATCAGAAGTAACAAAGCAGACATCTTGGGGTCATCTTGAATGTCACGATTTCGCTTTGGTAACCGCGTTTTCGTATTCAGCAGGGTCGAAATATTAGGAAAACATTGGTTACCAAAATGTTATATGAAATGCCGCTAATTAAATAGTTTAGCGCTTCAGCCTTTTTTTTTAAATGAAAAACTATTCCTATATGTTAAAAAAAGCTAATTTTATCATCTTTACAGAAATAAAACGTTTAGAGTTATTTTTTTTATTTTCTTATATAAAATATTTTGTTATTTTTTTTAATAAAGTCAAGTAGGTATCTGTGACACAATATCAAATAGAAACAAACAACTTAAATTAAATATATGAATATCAAAAAACAAAGAAAAATAACTATTTTTTTTTCTATTTCGGTACTTCAATGCACCACCCTTAAGGGTAGAAGGTACCCGCAATAATTGTAGACCTTAATCAATTTTTTTCTGGCTTATAAAATGTGAGGAATGTTAGCTACGGCTGTACTTAATATTTGTAAAATATAAAAGTCATAATTGTTATAGTTTAAAAGATATTTTATTAAAGTTATTTAGATATTTAGATCTATATTTAGATTTCAGAATAATAGAAGCAAATGTGATGTGGCAGAGCGCTACCTTGGTGTTGCAAGGTTCTATTTGACAAATTTAAACATATTAAAGTTTTAAAATCCCATTAGGTAGCATGCAATTATAGAACTTTGTTTAGCAAAATAACTTCGACAATTTCAAATTCTTTCTACCAAAACGAGATGTCAACGAGTAGCGAGATGTCATTCAGTATTCCACCATTAAGAGAAAAAATTCGAATCATGACAAAAAAGATTCACACAAAACTACTTTCACTCCGTATAAAACATTTTATTTTTTCTTCAAACTTAAAACTAAAAATTTAGAATTTTGAAAAAGTGCCATCTCTTGTCAATTACTTGTAGTTCAATTGTCAAATATTTTTTAAAATCAACTTTAAGTTGTAAAAAAGCTAATTATTAAACGCAACGAACTAATTATAAAGGAAAATTTAAATAACATTAAATTTTTTACTTTACAAATGCTTAGAAAACATTTTTTACGTTATAAAATTAAAAATTAAATTAGTCGGCATAAAATTCCGCAACTTTGCCCCAATTTAACCGTTTCTCTATCTCTTCAAATAAGCGAGATCCCCATGCTGCCGGTCGAATTTGAATAACCCTGTATATTAAGTGACACAAAGTCGATCCTTTCTGGCGTTTGCGTTTGCTTTGTTAACATTCTCGTCCCTTAAAAAAACTCGTCGCAAGCGGCTCTTTTTCTAAATTTAAACTCGTACGTTAACAATGTGCCTTATGGAACTAATTCTTTAATATACAGTCAAAACCGGTTATAGCGACACGCTTTGATGTATACATTTACAATATATTTCAGATTATTATTATTGAATTATTATGTCACAAAAGAAAAGAAAAGTATTTAATATCGATATAAAGATTAATATAGCGTAATTTGTGTTGAATAAAAAAATTTAATTTTTGCTTAAAAAACATAATTGCTCTGTTCGACTATCGGTTATAACGACCGAGTTTTAGGGTCCCTTCAAAGTCGTTATAACCGGTTTTGACTATACTATTAAAAATAGTTGAAATAGTGAAAAATATATCGTCCCCACAATGGTAAACTCGCGAATCTGCTAATTTGGCGAAATTGAGTTAGATAGTAGATTTGAATAGTAGACGATCGATGCACATAATAATGATATAATGAAGTTTCGGATTTGTATCTCACTCCGTTACTTAGATACAGCCATTTTAAACTCGAAAAACTGCATAAATCTTGGTTTTTGACTACAATAAACCCGCGAATTTCATGCGCTAAATCTTTCAAAAACTTTTTTTTTCAGTTATTAAATAACACATAGAGCTGATCTTTTTTTTATTTGATAGAGCCATTATTCAGAACTAGAAAGTTATTAGTAAATTTAAAAAAATCTCAATTGTGGCACAAATAATCCTTTTTATACAAATAAATCTACAAAATTAGAATCTACAAAAAAAACTACAAGAAGTTCCCACTTCCAACCTTTAACTTTTTTTTTCATGATGAGTTTTGGATTTTTATGCATAGTTAGATAAATTGATGCCTTTAGGACATAGGATCTCGTACAACATATAGTTGCGTTTCAAAAATAAAGTTTTTAGACCGTTTTTATATGGAACCACGCAATTTTATCGTTCACTACAGTCATTTAGCAAATCTGCATTTTAAGCCGTTAAAATTGAAAATTTTCAAATTTCTTGTTATAGCTTTAAAGGTACCTAACTTAAAGAAAAACATTATATTCAAAAATATCATTGAAACGAAATAAAATGGATTTTACAGACACCGTTGAATTTGTTTTTTGCTCTCCTTACAGAATCGCGCGATTTTGCAGATTCGCGAGTTTACCATTGTGGGGACGATATCTTCAATATTTTTGCTCATGTTTAATTAATTTTTGGCGTTTTAAGAAAAAATAGCATGTTGTATTCTGGGTAAAACAATATACTACTTTTACGCCCATTTTTTTGGACAAAGTATCCTTTTTTGAGTAAAAAGTTTTGTTTTTAATTTTTAATCGGTACATAATACTCAATACATGCATGCAAATCACTAATTTAAATAATAAATCCCAGTTTTACTATTTTTACCTCCGGCTATAATGTACGTACTTCATGTCATTATACAAAGTTTTCTATTTCCACGAATTTTCTCATTTCATATACCTTTCTATCAAAATGTTACTCTTTGAATTAAAAATAGTTTATTAACTCAAAGTATATTAATAACGAATAAACTTTTTTAAGAAATAAAATTCTTATGTATTTTCTTCAATAAACTTTTCATCCCTTAACGTTAAATTATTAAAACAAACACTTTGATTAATATTACGCAATTCAAGTTTTGAGAAAACTTACAAAATCGTCAAAATAAATATTTAGAAGGCGTAAAAAGTTTTTAAAGTGACGCATTTTTGCCGTCCCGGCCTTCTCGATTAATTTTTTATTTCGACGACTGTATTCGCCACTCTTGTTTTCTTACTTTTCTTCAGTTAAATTAAATTTTTGTTACAATATAAAAAATGAAATTGTAAAAAAATTAAACGGGTAATAATTTGACTGAATAAGAGAAAGGTGAAATTATAACTAATTTAACACAATTTAATTTATTTAAAAGAATGTTATTTTATTTAAAAAGAGACATTTATTATAATTTAAAAAAATAACTTACGTTTAGCATCGACTTCTTCAAAACTGAACAAAAGGATGAAAGTTAAAATAGCAAAATTAGCGACGACTATTGTATAAGACAACTTCATATTTCTTGTGTTGTAGGTATTTAATAATTGTAATAAAAAAAAATTTTGAATTTTAAAGCCGCGTATATTTTTGATTTTCGACTTGGTATTTAAATAACACAAGAAATTTAATTTTTGTCGGGTATTTATAGAGAAAAGTTGCTTGGAAATGGTGAAAATTGTTTGGCGTACGCCTTTTCATTCAAAGTTGCTGCTTGCGCGCGTTACAACTTTATTTCAACCCCCGCTCTTTACTACATTTGTCCTATCAAGTTTATATATGGAGATCATCATCAAAGAGAGTTCTAGTGCTAATAATTTTAATGCACTTCTATAACTTAATAATGTTTTCAATAATAAAAATCGCTATTCCATTATTTAAGTTGTTTATGTATTAAAATCGCTTTAATAACTCAAACTAGAATTTAACTAACTATAAAACTAGGGGACGCTTTGGCTTATTCAGACACGTAACTATTATCCATTCACTCTTTATTTGCGCTATGGTTGGCCATGTTAGGGTGACAGATTCCACCCGGTATAAATTTGAAAAAAATCAGTAAGGTTAATAGTCCAGTGATTAGCGATTTGAACCTCGGAATAATAGTAGAACAGGTAAACATCGGTTCATGGTCTTTTTGAAAGCCTATTTTTTTTAAATCAAAAATGTTTACCATTTTTTAGTGGCCGCTTCATTGAAAAAATTGAGGTCGAAGATTTAAAAGTTCGATTTTTCAAAACATCTCTGGAAATATTGATCGTATAAAAGAAAAGTTTAATTATTTTTTACAGAAGAGGATATTTAGAGAAGAAAAGGTCTGATGACTTTTTTACGTAGGATAAATAGTTTTATTAGAAAACGGAATGAAACTGGGTTCTGATTTTGGGAATCAACTCGTGCGCGTGAAGCTTCAATGTCATAAACGCTTCTTCGTAAAAAGTGTCAAAGCTCTCTCAAAAATAAACATACGAACAAATTTAAAAATTCATTTTAAATAAGAAAGCGTAAGCTTTCAGATTCACTAATTCATCATTTTCAGACATTACTCCTAACTGCTGGAATATGAGTTTAAAGATGTCGTTCCGCTGTATTAAAATGTTGCTATATCGTTAAAAATGGATCAAAATGAATAATTCTTGTTATAATAAATAATTATAAAAATTATATAAATATTCCAATTATGTTTAAATATGTAGACACTAGAATTATAAGATAAATTTTTTTAGATATTTATTAAGTATTTTTAGATCAAGTACATAGAACTAATATCACATATCACTCACGTTCCCGTGTACTCAATTTATTATTTTAGGAGCTATACAGATACACGAGGTATGATATCGTCATTCTTGATTGTTTTTTTAGGGCGCGTCATAATTTAGTAATTTGCGCCTACAGGTTTCTAATAGGTTAAGGTTATAAAAAGACCCTAAATTTATAAATTAGGTTTCTAGTTACATAAAAAATAATATAGAAAAAAATCACAACTGAATCGTAAAGCAAGGAACAAACCCTCCAAGCCAAAAAAATTGATATAGGTATAATGTATTTCGTGTCTGCGACATATAGGGCCACCTACTGCACGTGCACATACTTTGGTGCAATTTAGAATACGGAAAAATAATAATATGAAGCTCGACTAAAACTAAAACCAACCTGCACTAAGGCAAACATAATTTTTAAAACGTGATTATCTCGGTTTTGCAAATATGAGGGTTGGTTCCTTGTTGCGTAACACCATTCAACTGTGCTTAGCGCAGTTAAATTGGAGATAAAATAAATAAATAATATATTGTAGGTATATTTTTGACACGCCATATTTATTATACCTATCATCCTATCATAAAAAGAGTAATTTTATTGGTGTCATTAAACAACATCTCAATCACTCAATTGCAATCTCACTTATCATAATTTTCCCTTTTTAATGGAATTGACTGCCGATTCGCAGGGCTCTCTAGTCTTTCAAGACCATAAATGCAAGGGTGTAGAACACACACACACACAAGCCGGTTTGACTTCCTTAACGCACCTGGTTTCTGATCCCTGTTAAACTAATTTCCACTATTCTATACCGGGTGATTCACGAAGCTTTGTCCAGTTAGAACCATATATCAAAAACCAATAAAAATATTCAAGTGAAATTTCCTACATGTTAAAGGGACGATAGGGCGCAATATTTAGTACAGCCATTTTTTTAATTTTTCCATTTTAACTTTTTCCAATCCAAGAAAAAGTTGTTATAATCGATAAAAAAATAATAATAAATATAATTTTTTTTATTGCATTTTTCGACGTTTTGAGTCCCCCTGGGGATTCCAAAAATGCATAAAAAAATTTCAATTTTTTTGAACTAAAATGTATGTAATGTATGTAATGCCCCCCCCCCCCCGCTTTGAACCAAAAACTACTGAACCCATTTTGATGAAATTTAATTTTAGCCACTTTAAAATTATTTCTTCGACGTAATAAGCGATAGTTTTATAAGCAATTTATACAGTGTCCAAAAATAAGGTGGTTATTTGGGGCGCATATTTTCGAATTTGCGCCAAATTCAATTTTACTTGGCTATAAGATAGTACATCTGAGCCCTAATTAAAAAAAAAATTTCAAATTTTTTATTTCAAAATGGAAGCCAATAGAACGATTGTCCCATTTTGTAGTTTTTCTCTTATTATGACCGGTAATTATTATTATAAAAATTTAAAAATGGTCTTGTATAGCCAAAATATAGGGCTTTCGATCTAAACAGGTCGATCTTCAAAATTGTTTCAAAATTGCCTACCTTTAAGAGGCCAAAGTAGGTCAAAATTATGAAATATATTTTCTCAAAATTTCCTCTGCGATATTTTTTCTTTTTTGGATATGTTACAGACAACGTAATTCTCTATCGAAATAAAAACTTTTATCAAAATCTCTCGAGCCGTTTTGAAGTAATGATTTTTGTAATGTCAAAACTTCAAAAATCTCTAATTTCTTTTGTAATAGAAATTAAAACTTGAAAATAGATACATGTATATCTATTATTTGACACTATTTTCGGTTAACAAAACGCTTCCGGTTAAACTGGAAATTACAAAAATATTAATTTTTTTTGGAACACCCTGTATATTTTTTAATATTTTAAAAGCTCGTAAAATTAGCTTTCAGAAAATATAAAATAATGTATATTTTGAGCTTGAATTTAATTGCACTTGCTGCTTGCACGCAGAAATCCTAGGTTTCATCCCGGACGAAAGCAATTTTAAAAAAAAAATTTTTTTTTCAATTTTAAAACAACGGATGTGGGAATACGAAGAACTTTTTCCTGTTCGTCAAATATGTATTATAATTTTATATTTTTTTTATTAAAATTTAATTTGATATCTTATAAATGAAATACATACCTTAAAGAAAATTTTTGTTTACCTATAAACTTTTAAAGAAATGCAAACAAAAAATACAACAGGAAAAAGTTCCTCCTATGGTCACATCCTTTGTTTTTGTTACTCTGATGAAGTCGTCTATATTATTAAACAATACCCTGTATACTACTCGATATTTGAACAGAACTGTTACATACAAAGATACAGTGTAATCAATAGTAAAATCTGTCATATTTGATCCAAAATTGGTGATTACTCAAGCAACAAAGCAGAGCGGAAGGGACTTAGAGGCTTCTAAGCATTTATGATGTAAAAATTGATTACTAACAAAATCCTCTGTGCCCTTATTATTCCCCCCTTATTTAAGGCCAATGGCATTGTGGAGAGGCTAAAGAATGATTTTTGGTATAAGTAAGTGACCAAGACCAAGTGTTCTTGTTGCTATAATTTCCCGTTGAACGTGTTCTTGTTTTACTCTAATTGTTTTTATTTGCTAATTCGCTTGTGTCAAAAAGTTATATTTTATGGTTAAAATATTTGGACGAAAAAACCTTTTCATCTAAGTACCATATTTAGCTTTGTTGTTAGGTAACATTTTTCGTCCTTGAACGAATAATATTTTTTGGCGTGTAAACTTTGTTAATTGACAGATTTTTATATATTTAATTAAATTAAAATATCTGTCAGATTGACAATAATAAAATTTATTAGTATTTTTGAGCATTATTTCTTACAGTCTAATAGAAAAATTGGGTGACACACGGACAAAAAGGTTTTTCAAGCTCGTCCAGCAATTTTGCGTATTCATTCGAGAAATTTTATTTTTCGACCTTATATCATAAATAACTATTACCTACTTCATTATACATTTTTAAATTATTCTTACTTATTTATTTTGATACTTTGACCACCAAATCTTTTACCCATTCCCAAAGCCAGGAGCTGTCACTTCATCGTAGACCATGGCTGGATTATTCATAAAGCGCATGAAGCGCGTGCTTCAGGAACCGGTGTTGTGAAGGGCCCCCGGAGGCAAGAAAAAAACTTAAAAAGCCTATAGGATAATGAACTCGAAAACGGTGGGTTCTAGGGAAAAAATTACTTTTAAAAAAATAAAAGCTTATCAAATTTACTACAAGAATATTACTATTATTTTATTTCTATTCCTTATAGTTTTCGAGATATCTGCCTGTAAAAATCCTTAATGTATGAAAAGCAAATTTGCCTCATATAAAATAGTAAAAGAAATTTAATGCTCTACCATTATTTTTCTGAAGACTTTTACTGTAAAATGAAGGGCCTAGATGCTAGAGACTAAAGTTTCACGAAAAATGTGAGACAAAAATTTGTTTTCATACATTAACCATTTTTGCGGGCGAATATCTCGAAAACTAAAGGAACAGAGAAAAAATAAATACAAACAATCTTGTAGGAAATTTCATAAGCTTTCATTTTTGCTAAGAGTTATTTTTCCCCTAGGATCCACCGTTTTTGAGATATAAGCGAAAACCCCCAAAACAGAACCTTCTTCGTTTGGCTAGAACTAGAGTATATAAATTAACATTTATTTTGTGGACTGCAGTTTATTTTTAGAGGAGCCCAAAAATAATTAGCGCCTCAGGTCCCAAAGGTCGTTGATCCGGTCCTGTCGTAGACAGTTTTCAACTTTGAAAAACTTTGGTAGCTTACATCTTTGGTGTAAAATAATAATTACTGAAACCGAAAATGGCATAAACTGCATATTATGATTTTACATATTAAAAAAACATTCTACTATACCTGGTATAAATCTTTATACCATATAGCATATACCTACCTACAAATAAATATTGTAATTTTTTTTGAACGCTCTTTATATTTTTTCCATTTGAATTACACTCCATAAGTTTTTCTAATATAAATGACGTTCCTGCGATATTGTCAGTTTATTGTTTAAATGGATGAACAATCTCCTCGTGAAAACGAAAAGAGATACCATAAAGAAAACCCAAAAACCGTCAATGATAGAGATAGATAATATCTATATTACATAATAAGAACGTAATAACGTGAAAATGAGTCACAAGAGACAATATTTTTATAAAAAATATAATGATAAAGGCAAAAAATGAGAAAGTTGGAAATAATTATTATTAGCAAATACGTAGGTACTTAAAATTGGCGATATTTTAATTAGGTAATTTAAACAATAATTACAAACAAATAAATAAGCATTTAGAAAACAAACTATTTGTTTAGTTAATTGAGAAACTAAAACAAAAAATCTACATATCTACATAATTTTAGTTCTGGACGTTTATTAATTTTGAAATTTTATCGAATGTTAGTGACACATTATTTGATTTGAATTGACCAATGGTACTAAAAGTTTGTAGTTGTTTATTAATTTAATTCGTAAATTTTACAATTTTATCCCCCAACATACAAACAAGGGATGACGCGACGTGAGAGAAGAAGTTTAATCAAACTCGTCGTATTTCTCTTTACAACTACACAAAACATTTTTAAACTTCAAATAGTTGTATGTAAATGCATTTAAAATACAAACTAGGTATAGGAGTACACGTAAATATTTGAATTAAATTAGCTCCTTATTTTAATTTACGTAATTTCCCTCTAGTTATTTACAACAATCGAATCGATTCCGTCAATAGCGTTATAAGACACAGACAATCATAAAAACACACAATACTTAGAACCAAAATTAAATTTGAGAACAAAAGATTTAATTAAAGTGAAGTAAATTAAAATACCTTATCTAGAGTATGGTATGTAAGGAATACTATAAATAGGAAAGAAAAATTGTTTTGTTTAAAAGTAGTCAACACTTTTATTGACTATATACTTTTTTCTTACAACAAATACCTCCTACTAACCTATAGGTACATTATTATTCTGAAGTCAAAGCTTCTTTACAATATCACGTGAAAAATAGAAAATATATGAGCTCTAGTTATTTCAAAAAGAAGCGTTAAAGTGAAAAATATTAAAATCTGATGTTCAAAGGTTATAACATCATTCATTCTCTACTTATTGATAAATTTCACGGAATTCTTTTTTAAATAGGTTTAAATGTGTAATTTAATTAATTCCCACGCCTTTTAAACAAGTATCTACAATAATTTGCGAATAATAAAATACAAAGTAAGAATAAAATTCCAATAGCTATTCCTTGGTGCTTATACTTAATACAGGATTTTTCAACATGAACTGACAGTTTCTATGCTCACAAAATTGATAGCAATGAATTGAAATTTTTTAGTTGGAGATATTTTCACTTCTTTTACGTTTCAAAACATCAAAGATTACCAGTAACTTTTTTATAAGTTTACTACAGGTAAAGGTTTCGTTCTAAAGGTTTAATACCTTGAGAATTCCTTCATTTAATTTTAATTTTACTGTGACGAGTTTTTACTAGAAAAATCGTTAAAAGGCCCGTAAAAGAGCAAAAACGCTACCCAATATTTCTGAAATAATATCTCTGTCCAAAAGTACTTCGTTTAGGCGTCTTAAAAAAACTTTACTATTTTATAAAAATTAGTAATAAAAAACTTGACGTATGGGTTTGCATGGACATTAATTAGTCAATTAGATCATGCTCTTAAGTACACTCTCCCATTTAGCAACTTATTAAATTATATAACTAACTATACCGCGTTCGTTATTGCCTGGTTCGGGTTCTTAGTCCCGTTTCACCTGGAGCGTAGGCTACGCGCTGCGCTCTACGCTTGAAGATTGCTTACCATTGTACCAAATGTAACCTTTCACATAAGGTGCTTTCCATTTGTTGAAAAGTACAGCTCCGAACAGTTCCTACAGTACCTGCTGAATATTTTGGTGTTCCATTTGAATTGGTACGACTAGTTTTGAACTGTTCCGAATTACATTCCCCTCTGCCCCCTATCGTACCTACCTATTTTTTGGTACGACTAGCTGTTCCACAAGTACAGTACGGTACAGTTCAGAAAATCAAATGGAAAGCACCTATAGGCGCCTGTTGATACGCGCTGTATCAACACTTATAATGTTAATGGTCTGTTTCCATTGCGCGCGGCGTCGTGCGTCGCCCCGGCTTTGCTACATTTTCACCACTCTAATGGAAACCTAAATCGCGTCGTAATTCCAACGTTTTGCAATGAATTTGGTTAGTTCTAGACTACGACGTATGGTGCCGCTGCGTTTAGAAACAATTATGATCCAAGATGATGGGCAAAATTGATTCCAAGCTTTTATTTAATGATGACTTCTAGGTCAGCTGACAGAATTTAAGCCGCTATTCGTTCGAATTGTTTCTAAACGCAGCGGCACCATACGTCGTAGTCAAGAACTATCCAAATTTCACCGCAAAACGCTGGAATTACGAGACGATTTCGATTTCCATTAGAGCGCTGAAAATATAGGAGGGGGCGGGGCGAAGCCCCACGCGAGACGGGCAATATAAACCCACCATTTAGTGACAACATACATCAATCAGTAGAGATTTTTGTTGTTGATCTAGGTACCTAAAGAGTTTTGAAATTTTCATAATAATAATTACTGGCTAAAAGTAGCTAAGTTGTTTATAACTTGTGGTTTTCACAACCACAATGTGCAATAATGGTTGTATTGTGTGCAATTTTAAATTTGAAAAATATTTATTCAATTTGGCGCACGAGATCTTATAGACGCTCAATACGGATCTTAATTTTATCACGATATGGATCGCACCAATATTGATGGATCAAGTGAAACCCTACACGATCAATATAAATTTGATATAAATCGTGGATCGAGCGTCAGTTCGTTGCTGTTTTGCGTATAGAGAACATCAAACATGCACATGATGAACGACGAATATTTTTTTAAAGCTTCTGTAGCTATTGTCTTAGCAATGGCATTAAAAAGGCGAGCTCAACGTAGAAGGTGATCTTTTGATATACAGTGTGTCGCATTTAAGATGAAGACATCTCCATATTTTCACTATGTGAAGGAGTACAGATTTGAATTTTTGCACCGTGATACAGACTGACGAGTCACATTTTTTAAGGTACTCAAATTACATGTGAACTTTAAACCCAGCCTACTACGACCTCGCAAACAGAGCCAATTCTCGATATTTTGTTTCACGTTGGAGATACGGAAAAAAGTTATCAGGTAAAGTTGTTTAGAACTCAATTTTGGCCCTCATTACCAAGTTTCATTACAAAATTCAGATTTTTATTTTATTAATATTTCTCTGTAAAATGTTTTAAATTGAAAATGTGCTAATTTTGTTATGAAACTTGGTGATAGGGCTCAAAATTGAATTCTAAACAACTTGCTAATAACTTTTTTCAGTATCTCCAACCGTATATTCTCTGTAGAATGTTTTAAATTGAAAATGTCTCAAATTAAAAACCCGAATTTTGACATGAAACTTGGAGATAGGTGTCAAAACTGTATTCTAAACAACTTTTCTTAATAACTCTTTTCCGTATCTCTAACGCGAAGCAAAATATTGAAAATCTTAAAATTTTCAAACTTCAATAAATGTCATATTTTTGAACAGCAAAAAAGACTATTTCTAAGGGAAAACCTAAGGGAGAAAATTAAAACTGCAAAAATTTGAATTTTGGGCTTTGTGTTTACCATCAGGTATTAGTTTCTTAAAAAAACGATTGAGAATTATTCAATCGGTTTTATAGTCCGAACATCCAATTTGGGCCACCCTGTATACTATGAACTCTTGATTTCTGTACAACTAGTACAACTTATAGTTTTGTTCGTAATTTGACTCATTATGTTACTTGTACCATAATCCATAACGTAAAAGTAAATTGTCTCAACTGTCAAAGTCGCATTTTTATAGAATTTCATTGGTTGATTAATTCATCCCCAGCATTCGAAAATTTTGAATTTTATTGTCAAAATGTGGTGGCAAGCAGAATTTTATCACAACTGAACTCGAATAATAGGTACACTTTTTGTAACGAATTTTAAAATATCGCTTTACACTTACAAATTACAGTTACATGTCAGGTAATTTGGATTCTCTATGTATCAAATTATTTGGTTACTTATATGGTTATTATAATTAGCTATTATAAAGCGACTTGTAGAAACCCACTAAATGTTAAAAAAATTAAAGAAAAATTTTTTGAAGTAGGCGAACACAAAATCTTGTATGCAACTCTTACATAATTAGACTTGAATGAACTCGTCCTCTTTATTAGCCACACTCGCTAATTATTAACTCTCTCTATTAGCTCGCTCGCCCATAAACTGGACTTGTCCAAGGGATACGTTAGCTACTTGTAACGTTGTAACATAAATATTTGAGATTTGCAGAAAAATATCTTGTTTAATGCGGACTAAACTGACTTTTTATGACACTTCTATTCCGTATAAAATAATACCTACTACTCTGGGATAATTTTCCTTTTTTAACTTAGACGAAGTTAATCAAAAAATTATAGAGTAATAATTAGAGACTTATTTTATAATCAATTTTTATTCAATACAAAAAGTTAAAATAAGCAAATAAAATAAGAATTACTTAAAAATACGTGAACCAAACATTTTATTCGTAACAAAGATCTAGAAGTTGTAGCGAAGAAAAATTAGCAAAAATTAAATTGAAGTTTGTTAAAATAAACGCAATTTCCTTCATGTTAAAATGTTTTTAAACTTAATAATAGTACAAGCAGCCATTTCTCCTTCTATGTTTAGCATTTTTTGGAGCTACATCCATTCCAAGTTAGTAGAATACTGTAATAGATCAAACGATGAAGTTTGATTGAACCTAATAATCAACAAAACTACTTCCATATAACTGTAAGAAATCGACTATATTTAAATTAAATTTTTTCGATTCTGAACTTTAAATATAAAACATCCTTCTCATGTGCATCTTCATCAGTATTTTCATCTTCATCAGTATTTTCATCTTCATCTGTATTTTCATTTTCATGTTCATTATCATAGATGTAAGATTCTAACATAGATAAAGGAATAGCCAAACAATTTTCAAAAGCATCGTTAATACAAGGAAGCACTGCTTGACAAGCTTTTTTCACAATTAAATGCGATCCAAATTCCTCATCACTTACAAATTCTAAAATATACCTATATTTTGGAACATGTGTTTTCTGACCCAAGTGCAGAAAATTAAAATAAAATGCATGTTCACTAACATCATACATATGACAAAAAATAAATATATCATTGTCACTAATAATTACGTTATAATTACACATGTCCAATGCTTTAATAAAATTTATCTTACAAATCTCATTTTGAAAAAACACATCATGACAGTGTTTTTCAAAAATATGATTAATCGGATTTAAAATACCTTCTTTAACCTTACACGATATGGGTAACATTATTAAAGGACAATCAGTTCTTAAAATGCAAGTAATTTGATGTTGTGAAATTTCATCTCCATTTAAAACTTCCGTACATCCGTCAACAGAATATTTACAAGGATACAAAACTTTTTGAGTTACCGTCTCTAAAGTAATGTTACGAACATTAATCGACTCAACACGACATATGGGACATTCAATTATTTTTATTTTACAATCGTAACATAAACTATGTCCCTTTGTACAAACATAAATGGGTGAACTCATGTAATTACTACAAACTGGACATTCGAGTTCTCTTAAAATTAATTTGTTCGATTCCAACAGTTTTTTTTCCGCGTCTGATGAATTTGACACTTCATTAGGTATCGATATTGCAGGTTTACTATTAATTTGTTCTTTCGATATCGACGTAGATTCCACGATTTCGTTTGTCTCTTTAATAACGGTGATTTTGCAGTTTAAATTAGAATTCAAATTGCCAAACAAAGTAGTAACGGCAGAAATATCGATGATTATCATGTTGATGTTATCGACTTTTTGCAAAGCTTCAAATGTCTCATTACACACTTCTGCGATACTTTTAGAATAAGTCAAAAAAAAGTGTCCTTTACCCAATTCCATTTTAAAAGCATAGTTTTTACCAACGTCTTGATTACAACACATAACTAAACAGTACAACTTATTGGTTTCACCATCGTATCTTATAATAGTAATAAAAGTATGAGATTCGACTTTCACAAAATTTATTTTAAAGTCGCTTTCGTCCATATTAAGTATAAAAGAATGTGGATTGTTTACTTCTCTTGATATATGACTTAAATTTAAGTGAGGACTTAAATTTATAGCTACACCTTTCCAATCGCATTTGAAAATCCTATCACAAGCATAGAATTGAAATGGACACATTAGTTGACGGTAACTACAACATTTTTCATGATTTACAACTTCGTCATGTTCTAAATTGATTTCACATCCAAACTCTTTATTTGAACATGGGAAATGTACATATTTTGCTAAGCTTTCGTAAGCAGCGTATCTTTCTTTGGAATTGTTTGTAGTCATCGATTCTGTACAACGACCGCATACGCTACCAACAGATGATGTGTAAATTGGAAATACTGATAGCAATTTATGACATTTTGCACAGGTAAGTTCCGAGAGTAAATGTTTCATATCACCAATTTTGAAAGCCATAATAATACTAAAATCATAAAAAATAAAAAATAAATTTGATAAAAAAAATATTTGGGGGAAGTCCCGAAGTTATTATTACGTAACTTCTTAAATAACTTATGAACTTTTACGGAAATTGTTTTGTAATTGATCAAATGATTTATTTTATTATTAAACATACGGAGGAAGCTATTAATAGAAAAATTTACTTTTTATCACCATGATAAATAGATAATCCATATATTTAAAACGCGAAGCCTTTTCTTTTCCGCTAATTTTAGCGTACTTCTACTGGACCGATTTTGATGATCTTTTTTTTAAATTGAAGCTCTTGACAGATATAGTTATAGATATGTCACCACTAATTTTTTTCTCAAAATTATTAATTTCGTACATTGTTTTATATTTTATAATATACATAATAAAATAATCAATTTTATAATTTAAAATAATCCAATTTTAAAAATTATAAATGAGAATAAATGTAGATAGTATTTGGTTTTATACGATAAGGCACACATTATACATTTGGTAGTGGTGACAAAATTTTCAATACTTTTATTCGACCAGTACGTTTCTAATACGCGATATGGTCAGGTTGGTGCGTGCATTTTTAATTACGTTTCGTGCTTTGTGAATTTTTGATTTTTGAGACGGTTTTTTATGTTGCCGTCTTTGGCTTTTAGTTATCTTTAAGGTTAGTTTTCTTATTTTTTTTTATGAAATAGTCATAGCTCATTCATATCTTCAAAAACTTTGTCGATTTCGACGGGGGTGACCGCTATTATAATAATTTTTGAAAATTTCATTTTTGTAACACATTCATCTTTACAACTACTTCGTCGAATTTCGACGGGGGTGCCCGCTCGTTAAATGTTTATACTTACATATTATTTTAATTGTCGTCTTTGGTTTTCTTAAAGTCTAATAATTAAAACAATTTACAACTTATTGGTGTAGAGGTTATTTACAATAAACTTAAAACTGATAAAAACGGAAGATCTTCTTGGACACCTACTAAAATTAAAATTTAATTTGTAAAGTGTTCGCCAGGACGCCAGGGTTCGCTGGCGTTGCACGAGTCGAGATAGAAAGTGTGCGCAGTACGCACTTGTTCAAAATTGTAGAGAGGGTATACATACAGGGTAAGGTGTATTTTAAGTACATGTAAAAAATTTACTATCATGTTCTGTGGCTTATTCTAAGCCCAAAAGTTTCTATCCTTCGTTTTCGAGATAAAAGTCGTAGTGGAAAAAAGAGTTAATTTTTAAAATCCGTTAAGATTTTAATTTTAATTTTGGTGTGCGTAGTCTTACGTGTCGTAGGTATAGGACAGTCGGCGATAGCTTTTGGGTGGGGATGCGCTATGAAACGTTTGGTTTACGTTATTGACAATAATTATATTTGAATTTTACAGTTGACATTTGCTAGAGCTTGCTATCTTCTTTCATATGTCACTATTAAAGTGAAATAAAAAGATCTGACTACTTCGATACAATTTAACTTGAGGAGCGGTAGAGATAAGTTCATGCAGATTTGGCCACGCCTCCTTTAACCTTTCAGTGCTAACACTCGGTCTCACAGACCGGCAAGTTTTATTTTTATTAATAACTTTGAAATAGGAACTGCTACGTGGAGTTATTAGTACCTTTAAACTAAATGCTGTAACGTTTTTTTTTAAATTTGCAAGTGTAAGTTTGTAATGGTTCAATGCATTTGCAATGCAATTTAGTGGTGATAGATGAAACAAACAATTTGTTTTATCAAAATTTACGTACAATGTTTATACAAGGTGTTTCACAAAATGGGTGCAGGAATGAAATATCAGAAACGATAAAAGATATGAAGTTGGTTAAATGGACAAAGTTTTTCTATTTTGTGAGTACATTTTGAAAGTGTAATCGTATCTCTTATCGTTTCTGATATTTCATTGCTGCGCCCATTTTGTGAAACACCTAGTATAAACATTGTTTAGTAAATTTTGTTTCATCTATCACCATTAAATTGCGATTATGAAAAAAAAAATTTTTTTAACAACTTCTGAAGAAGTCTGCCGCCACTGCTGCCAGGATATGCTTTGGCAGACCAGCGGTTTCTTGTTCCTCACTATTGTTTCTATCTAATGGCACCAAAATTTAACGGTAGTCCTATGACGTAGGGTTAACTACGGCCGCCTCTCGGGCTATTATAAGTGGGAGTATACCGGGTGATTAGCACCAAACCTGGCCATAGGGCAATTTAACATTATGCATATTTCCAAAAATATATGAATTGCCATGGTAACGTGCCATGGTTACCAAATCCGGCAATAGCGATTTTATTTATCATAGGAAATTTTAAACTGTCAGTGTGTGATTTAAAGAAATATATTTCACGGCAATTCATATATTTTTGGAAATTAGCGTAATGTTAAGTCACCCTATGGCCAGGTTTGGTGCTAATCACCCGGTATATAAGCAACTATTGGAGAAATTGAGCGGAAATTGCTATTTAAAAAACCATTGCGATCCATATTATTAGCTAAGCTAAATGGCTCTTTCCTGGTAGAGTAGCGGGGGTTATTTATTCAATGCATACGACCTTCTGTCATTATGGTAGCAATATACGCCCCAGCCAATTAGGACAGGTATCGGATTCTCCTTAATTGCTTTTTTCGACTGGAGCCAGTCGTCCTGGTCTTTCTAAAAACAACACCCAACATATGCCCATTGCCCAACACATAGCTATGCACACACAACACCTACTATTATTATTATTATTATTAGGTGTTATGTGGCTATGCACCTCTTCTTCTGTGATACTGATGCAAATATGTACAGTCTCGTTCATATCTTTTGGCCACCCCGGCAATACGTTTGCACGATTTATGGGTGCAACCATCATAATACCAACACAGTTTGTTGATTAAATACTTGTTGGCAAAATAAAGTTACTCCTCAGTTTAAGTAGGGGGGGTGTTATTGATGGTTGAACCGACAAATTGTTATAACGTATTGCCGGGGTGGCGAAAAGATATGCACGAGACTGTACATCAAGAGAAGAACTACGAATTGTAATTTTGAATTTTTAAAAAGTTTATTATACAATGGTTAAACATAACTTCCATATTCTGCATCTAGAGAACGTAGAGACTGTATACAATAAAACTCTCGTTTTTTTTTAAAGATATTTCAATGGCGTCCTGGCAAAAGCGTTTGTATTTTCTTTTTAACATTTGGCTTCAAAAATGTTTACTTCTGTGCTGTGATTAATTTCAAAAATTTAGATAAACGCTTTTGCCAGGACGCCAGCAATTTGCACTTTTATAATTAATACAAAAACCTAAGCTATCCAAATAGTAATTACTTACAAAAAACACAAGACTAATACATTTATACTACGAAACTAAAATATGTATATTTCAATTTTCATAACAAAATCCTAAAAAGATATTGCACTAGGAAATATTTGTCAAAGAACGAATTCAGTTTTCATAAATTCAATTTCTCTCACGTTTAAATGTTAGTATTTAAACTGAAATAATAATATAATGTACAATTACAATTTTTCGTTTGTTAAGAATTTTTTAGAGCTATTTCAAGTTTAAGAATAATGCAGTAAATTATAATGGATCAAACAATAAAGTTTCATCAAACACGTAAAGCAAATTCAAATAACAAAATGTACAAAATCAATTCAATTTAATAACCTAGAAGTCATATTTTTTCGATTTTGAATTTAAAATATAAAATTTCATCCTCAAATTCATGTTCAGATGTATAATCATATTCATGTTGACTTATATCTTCAAATTCATCTTCATCTCTACGGATGTAAGATTTTAACATACACATAGGAATAGTTAAACAATTCTTAAAAGCATCAGTAATACAAGGAGGTACTGCTTGGCATACCTTTTTCACTCTTAATTGCGATCTAAACTTACTTAAATCGTTTCCAAACTCCAATATGTATCGATATACCGGAACATGTGTTTTCTGATTTAAGTGCAAAAAATTAAACTTGAATTCGCGTTTGTTAGCATCATAAGTATGACAATATATAAATATATCATTGTCACTAACAGTTACATTATAATTATACGTATCCACTGCGTCAGTAACAGTTATCTTACAAATCTGATTTTGAAAAATCCAATCATCACAGTGTTCTTCAGCAATGTGTTCAATTGGACAATAAACTCCTTTTTTAACCTTGCACGATATGGGTAACATTATTAAAGGACAATCCCTTCTCAAATCGCAAGTTATTTGGTGTTTGGCAATTTCATCGCCATTTAAAACTTCTGTACATCCGTCGACAGAATATTTACACGGGTACAAAACTTTTCGAGTTAATGTCTCTAAACTAATGTTACGAATGTTAATTGGTTGCACACGACATATAGGACATTGGACTACTTTTTTTTTACATTCATTACACAAACTATGTCCCTTTGTACAAATATAAATGGGCGAACTCATATAATTATTACAAACTGGACATTCGAGTTCTTTTAAAATTAATTTGTTTGATTGCAACAGTTTTTGTTCAGCAGCTGATCGATTTGGCACTTCGTTGGGTGTCGATGTTGCAGATTTACTATTAATTTGTTCTTTTGATAATGTAGATTCGGCAATTTCGTTTGTCTCTTTAGTAATGGTGATTCTGCAGTATAAATTAGAATCCAGATTACCAAGCAAAGTTGTAACGGCAGAAACATCGACTACTATCATGGTATCAACTTTTTCTAAAGCTTCGGATGTCTCGATTAACACTTCTGGATTACTTTTCGAATAAGTCAAACGAAAACTTCCTCTACCTAATTCAATTTGATAAGCATAGTTTTTCAAAACTTCTTCTTCATCACAGCACATTACTAAACAGTAAAACTTGTTGGTTTCACCATCGTATCTTGTAATTGTAATAAAAGTGTAACATTCGACTTTTACAAAATTTACTTTAACGTTAGTTTCTTCCGTATTAAGTACAAAAAAGTGTGAATTGTTTATCTCTCTCGATGTATGACTCAACTCTAAATGAGTATTTAAATTTATAGTTGCACCCTTCCAATTGCATTGGAAAAGCTTATCACAAGCGTCGACTTTAAATGGGCAGATTAGTTGACGATAACTACAACATTTTTCATGATTTACAACTTCGTCATGCTCTAAATTAGTTTCACATCCAAACTCTTTATTTGAACATGGAAAAAGTACATATTTTGCTAAGCTTTCGTAAGCGGTGTATCTTTCTACTGAATTGTTTGAAATCATAGATTCGATGGATTCGGTACAACGACCGCAGACATTACCAACAGACGATGAAGTGTAAATTGGAAACACTGATAACAATTTAAGACATTTTGCACATTTCAGTTCGGAGAGTAAGTTTTCTTTATCACCAATTTTGAAGGCCATATTTAAACTAAAATGTAAAAGTAAATATTAACTAAATTGTGATGAAGGTAATCGTTTAAATTTAAACAATCATGTAACAACACAGTACAAAAACAGGATAGCGCTACTTAGGGGAAGTCCCAAAAAGATTACATGAATAACTAATTGATAATTTTAACTTGTTAATTTTTAATAGAATGCGTTAATTGTTTTGTAATTGAACAAATAATTAATTTTTTCAACACAAGAAAATAAAGAGAAGCAAATGCTAGAAATTCACAAACGCAAAATATCCATTGTAGGTTACATACACGAAATTCTTTCTACTTCGTCTTATTGCACAATTAGATAAACAATTTATTTTGAATATGCAAAAGAAATTAATATAATCATTTAAATAGTGATAGATACTTACATGATCTTATAAAACAATTTATAACCACTGATCTTCGGCCCCCTAGCGTCATTGAAAAAACTAAATACGAAAGCGCGGTTAATTCAAAGTCAAAAAATGTTTTTAATATTTCTATTGCACAAAAATGATAACAAATTTCTATAAAAATATAACTTAAAATAAAAATGGTTATAAAAATAAGTTACGTAACAATTCTATAAGTTAAACAGAATTAATCCATTTATTTTAAAACAATTAAGAGTAATAAAAGAGACAACAGCACATTTAAACTATGCTACTTACTCTAAAAATTAATAAATTTTAAACTTCTTGACGTATTTTGTAAATTTTGAAGTAAATTCAAAAAACTAAAAAGAATAAAATCTATCGTAAATGATATTTTCCATCTAATTTTAAAAGTATTTATCAAAATACAAATTGGGAAGCATGTAGTTTCACATAATTCTGTATTATAGGATTACTTCGTAACCCCGTTTATTAATTTTTTTGTTAGCTAAACCCTCGGCTAAACCTACAAGATCTTCGACAAGCTTTTCAAGTTTATTTAGGTACTGTATTTCCTTTTGCACAATAATGCAACTCAAATAGTTTCAAAGTTATTGATAAATTAATGGCTAAAACATTACAATCAGGGGGGATTTACCACTAGGCTAACCTAGGCTGTAGCCTAGGGCCGCAAGCCCAAAGGGGCCACACAAAAATGAGCTGTTACAATGGTACAAGTAACAAATATACTGTAATCGAGGAAATGTATTTTAATTGTTTTATTATTTATACGTGAGCGATAATTTCATAAAAAACTAAGGGGGAGTTAGCCTAGGAGCCCAAATTTTACAAATCCCCCCCCCTGATTACAATGCAACAAGTCAGATAAATTATGGAAAAATTGTTTTTATGTTTTAGCTGCAGAAGAAGATGCGAGACCAACCAGTACCAAGTCTCAGGAGTTCATCTTTTGCACCAGCATCAGCACCCTAATTTACCTACTACAATATGTATTTAAAATTTTGACAAAATTCGAAATATCTGCTGTGACACGATATATGAAAGCTGAAGCCTTCAGCTTTAAATTCATATTTTTATTGTAATTTTATCATAGTTCGTTTCGGAGTGAAACGGTTTTTTGTCCATCAGAGCGCATGTTTTTTTTCACCATAGCAATCTGCCTGCTTAATACTATTGTTGAAAACATATCTCTTTTAAATTTCATTTTGCGAGAAAACCATTGCTCGAATAGAAAATTTTTATAGAACATATTGTTTGTAAAAACTCATTATCTAACCAACAGCCTCCTATGATTGTCCATTGCTGAGTTATAGCGTTTTCTTGGAAAAATGCAAGATGATGGCCGTTTATTCAAAATTTAAGAGTTTTCCCCAAGGATGATTTCTTGGGATTTTTCTGTGGAAATACAGGGGGCCTATAGTAGGTATTTCAGAAGAAATTAGCTTTCTAATAATTAATTCCGTCTCCAATCTTATTATGCCTATAAATACTTGATCGAGGTCCATAAAACATTATTAACAGGTTACCTCGTTGAACAAAAGCGCGGCAGTTGCCATGACACTCGGTTGACCGTGTACAGAAATGTGACGTCACATTTCGGCTATTTTTTATAAATTAATTTATATTTCCGTCGATCGATTGTTAATGCATGTCATTAAGCAGTAAGAAATTGATCATTAATAACCCCTATTAATGATCAATTTTCTATTAATGATCAATTATGGTATAGGCAACCAAATCACACCAAAATTGCATTAAAATTGTGACATTTGTTGTCATTTTTGTTTTCAATGATACCTTTGATTGTAGAATATTTTTGAAAACTTGCATTTTTGTCATAAAATTAAATTAAATTTTCTCAAATTTAATGAAAAGCGATCGACGGAAAAATTTAGTAATCAACTCGTGTGTTAATTGCCGATTAATAATCTCAACAATTAAAGCGCTCGCTACTCTCGCGCTTTAAAATGTCTCGATTATTAATCGGTCTTATTAACACACTAGTTGATTAAATAACTATTTCTGCCTTACGGTAATTTTCAAAAAATTTTAAGAGCCAAAAATTTGTTCTAATTTACAGGGGCATATTAGTAAATAAATAAAAATATTTTATCAAGCGGTTTTCGAGAAATATCGTAAACTTCGATTTTCTATCCAAG
Source organism: Malthinus seriepunctatus (assembly GCA_963924605.1). Classification (NCBI taxonomy): domain Eukaryota; kingdom Metazoa; phylum Arthropoda; class Insecta; order Coleoptera; family Cantharidae; genus Malthinus; species Malthinus seriepunctatus. The sequence goes on along the minus strand of OZ004601.1, from coordinate 27,647,069 downwards.
TTTAGAATATTTCCGGAGAGCTGTTGTTATTATAGTGAATGCAAGGACTATCTATTGCTGTTCTAAAGTATTCCAATTCGACTGTATTACGTTGAAGGAGCGAGTTGAAGTGCAACTAGGATTTTTGTAAGTTACATCGTGCATTTCACTACAAACAATCATCGGTGTAGATTTTAGGTGCATTTTAATAATTTTTGAAAATTTCATTTTTTTAGCTCATTCATAAATCTTTATAAACTTCGTCGATTCTCGACGGGAGTTAACACTACTTGTAAGTAATTATCACAATACAGAATTATAAAAGCAGTCAAAAAGCACTAAAATAGTACTTTGTTTTATTAGGAGAAAAAGTGACGTTTTGTGTGACAAGACTGTGTTTAACTAAAGAGCGAGCGAGTCCGGCAATACAGGCGAGTCACACAAAACTACTTTCACTCTGTATAAAACATTTTATTTTTTCTTCAAACGTAAAACTTAAAATTCAAAATTTTGAAAATAGCGCTTTCTCTTGTCAATTACTTGTAGTTCAATTGCCAAATATTTTTTTAAAATAACTTAAACTTGTAAAAATAAGCTAATTGTTAATCGCAACGAACAAATTATAAAGGAAAATTTAAAAACATTAAATTTTTTACATTACAAATGCTTAGAAAACATTTTTTACGTTATAAAAATAAAAATTATGTTGGGTAATGTTTTACTTTGTTGTCTAGACAGAGAAAAGTACTTTGTCTGTCAACTTTTCCTGCTTCGGCGAGAAAGTTAAACTTCACCCTTACATATTGAGTGACACAAAGTCGACTTTTTTTGAGGTTTGCAGAAAAACAATATTTTTCTTATACGAGATAGAAAAATAAGAAACATAATTTATTTGTTAGAACAAAAGTAGGTACCTAACGATTAATTTGAAAAGAACAGACAAGAAATTTTCACAATTAAATGAAACTTTAAGGAAAAGAATAAGTTAAATGAGCCAAAATGTAAAAGTTTCTGTAGCTATTTGTATTTAGTTTTAAAAGTTATTAATCGTGTAACAGAGAACTGATTATATGCAATCATTGAGCCAAATTTTTATCATCGAACGTATCAGTGGCGTGTACGTTATTATCTGTTATAGGTACCTAAATAGTATTTTGTCCGGGACCTTATAATAATGCGCTACTGATCAGGTGTCGCGTCATGTATTTATTACCTTCTCTACAATTCCGAACGAGTGCGCATTATTTTCTTATAACGTGAGACCCCTAGGTACCTATACAGAATACCGGGTGTAGAATGGTTTTAGATAGAATACATACTTATGGCAGAATGACGCCTAAAAATATATTTCCCAATATCCTCCCTCTGTAGAGGGCAGGGTGAATACTCATTTTAATTTTGGTGAAAATAAAGTTACTCTTTATGGAACGAAATATTTAATTTTAATTAAATATTGAAATGATGGAGAATAAATCTCTATGAATAAATTATTTTGATCTATGATGATTTAACAAACAACCATTTTTGTTATTCAAACCTTCAAGTATAAATCTAACTCAAAATTTAATATTAGCTAAAGGTTTTGCAAAATCAATCAAGAAAATATATTTCAACCGCACCGTTTTATAGCAGTAAACAAAATGGAAACTATTTAAATCAACAATACAAAAAACAATAATGATAAAACAAAATAGTATCGGTCCAGTTTAGGTCAACACTATATTGCATAAACAAAAAAAAAGCATCAACAGCAGCCACATTCAACTTTGGAATTTTATGTTAACATCCAATCGATCCCTTTTTGTGATTGAAAAAGTTGTAAGTTTACACTCGCAGCTTTATTATTTGATACGAATCAAAAACTTAATAGCTAAAATTGTTTGTGTTGTGTGTACTTAGCTTTAACCTTTTCGGCAAAAAAATTTAATAAAAAATTTATTTTCAATATTGAGTGTTAAGTTGACGTTTGAATTCTAAAAAATATAAGCTTAGGTTAAGATGTTCGAGGATACAAAATGTTTTTTGTATGCAAATTATTATTACCAAAGTAGGTGTAAGTACATACATAGCAGAAAAAATATTAATACGTTAAAATGTTATGGTTGGGATCAGTTGGGATATCGGCCCTGTTAAAATAAACGTAAAAAAGGCATATTTTTTATACCACTTAATTTTGAAAAGTAGAGCACCTATAAGTACGTGAATTTCAAAATTTATTGTGAAGATCAAGCATCAAGCTTCAGCTTAGAAACCAGGCCATTCGCAAGCTATGTTGAATGAAATGAAATTATGTTGATTAATAAAAAAGTAATAGGCATTTAAAAAAAATAACTTTTTCAGTTTTTTCTAAATATCTAGAGAGCCAATAACTTTTTTCAAAAAACAAAAGCAGCATTGAGTTGGCCATTAATAATCCCTATGGTGAGCATGCTAAGTGAGACGCCCTTGTATCCTGCATGTAGTATCAAAAAATAAATCTTAATAAAATTAACACCTACGTGAAAATTCTGAAATAGTCAATGTCTAAAAAAACCTTTATCTTTCATTTGATATCTCATTTGTACAAGAATTTTTTGGTATTTTACAAGATTAAGTGGAAATAAAAATACAATGTGGTTTTCTCTGTTTCTCTTCAATAATTGCCAACGCCAACCTTATATAAAAATATTTTGTACTAATGACCTAAATTTTAATAATATACCACATTCTCAAAAAATATTTGTGAGAACTCTAACATATGCACGCACTTGATGGATTATATCAAACTACCCCAAGTACCTATACTTCATTTTTTATAAATGTAATATTAATTTTATATCATAAATTCAATAACGGTTTTTTAATTTTGATTTTGTTTTTAAGAAACACTTAATTTTTATCTGACTAATAAAATATTATTTGGAGTCCAAAAAAGGGGTTCGTTATCAAAAAGTATTCGAGTTTTATTTCTCTACGCTTTACACGCGTTCTATTCTAAAGCTGAGTGCTGGATTTCAGATATTTTCAGGTAATATCGAAAAGTAAAACTAAACTGTAAACTCAAAAAGAAAAAAATGCAAGTTCGTATTTAAAACTTTTGAGTTGATGATTGTAATTCAAAATCGAAACCTTGTATTGAAAATGGAAAACTGTCATCTTGTATAGCAGAAACAGTTGCAATGAAAATATATTTTCTTTTGATATGTTTGAACATAACGTCAGAAAAAATTCAGAAAAACACTCGGAGCAATGAAAAATTTTCAATTTTCTTTTCTGTATATTAATTTGCGTCCAATAACGCAACTTCACTTTTTTTAAATACGAATCATATGACTTTATTAAATAGAGTATTTTTTGCACTTTTCAAAAATATGACATTTATTGAAATTTTCAAATTTTTCAAATTTTTCAATTTTTTTTAAATAAAAAAAGGTACTTATTTAATTATTAGTTCAATGATATAAGTAAGTGCAAACAGTGTTTTTTACTATGTCAAAATTAGATTGTCTTTTGTTTTCAAAGTTAATTCCTAATTTCTTAAATAAACTGCTGTTGTGTTTTTATCTTTTTATTATTAAAAATAATTTCAATGAATATTACATTTTTACTCTATTAAATAAAGTCATGCCGCCTATGATTCGTATTTAAAAAAAGTGAAGTTTGTATAATAACTTGAAAAGGTCCCATCAAAAAAAATTTTTGACTACGCTGGAATCTATGTTAAAAAGTGTTTAAGAATGTTTTTACAGTTTTAAAAAATCTTTAGAAATAAGTGGGATATTGATCAAAATTAAAATGACGAAAATATTAATTTTTAGCTATAACTCGAAAACAAAAGAAGGTCCTAACTCTTATACAGGGTGGGCCATTAGTACGGAATCGGCTGATAGCTCATTTCGTATACTTATTACTCAGACGAATGAATAAGATAAAATTCGTCTCTATTGTACAGGGTGTTCAAAAACTGCAGGACAATTACAAACTTTCTTATTTTAAATAGAACACCCTGTATGTTGAAATGAAATGGAGCCCACTTAGGAGCCATGATACCAGGGCTGTAATCACTATTTTTCAAATCTGTTTGTTCCATGAACTATTGACAATTGTCAATTTACAAAATATGCAACAAACTTTTTCAAAAAGAGTAATACCATACAGGGTGATTAATTTACGCGAAATGTAATTTTTCAAATAGAACACCCTATATATTTTTACATATTTGGATTCCTGGTAAAAAGTAGATACAAATTTAGTAAAAATATACAGTGTGATCCAATGTATTTTTTTACAATTTTTGATTAGGACACCCTGTATATTTTTACAAAATTAGTATCTACTTTTTACCAGGAATCCAAATATGTAAAAATATATAGCGTGTTCCATTTGAAATATTCAAGAAAAATTACATTTTGCCTAAATTGATCACATGATCACCCTGTATAGTATTACGCTTTTTGAAAAAGTTTAATTAGTATTTTATAAGTCGACTATTATGAATGATCGTTGGAACAGACAGATTTGAAAAATCTTGATTACAGATTTTTCAAAATTCTCAATTTTTAGTTTTATTTAAGTTTTACGTTTGATACTCCAGTCATCTGATAGTTTGAGGTGGAAGGTTTAGCGGAAGTTTTGAAAATTGGTAGTCTTATATAGTTTTATAGATTTTGAGGTGATCTTTCCGAATTTTCACTTTTTTCTACCTGTGGTGTAGAAAAGAGTTTTCCAACAATGCACGTGTAACGGTTAAATTCGCGGCGCTCGTACGTCGAAACTACTCGTCTGACGAAAAAGATCAATAAGACATAAATGGTTAAAAATTGCCTGTAGAACAATTTTGTAGGTACATAACTATTTTTGTCAAAAATTCAACCGGAAGGAGATATTGGCAATAAACCATTTTATTGTGCCATTTTCTTCAAAATGGTGCCACTTCCCATGCCCGTACGAGGTGGCAAAGTAAAAATTCGGAAAAAGCACCTCAAAATCTTTAAGACTATCAATTTTTAAAACTTTTGCTAAACTTTCCACCCCAACCCCTATTTAAGCACCAAATGACTGACCTATGAATAAAAAATAAAATGTATCATACGGACTGAAAGTACTTTTTTGGCTCGTCACTAGTTGTCCGACTCAACTTCGTTTCGTCTGACAAGCTCTACTGCCTCTTCTAAAAAGAGTGACACTTTTACTCCTAATAAAACAATATACTATTTCTCAAATTACTCGTTTGAATTGGGTGGGTATTGATGATAATAATTAAAATATATATTTGCACCAACAAACTACATGATTATGTACTTCTACTTCCCTTATTTTTCCCACTTTCTACTTTAATGCTTGTTTTCAAATGCCAATTAGCAACTTTTAAATCGCCTCATCTAAAAAGTTGCTAGTGGGTGTTAAGAATTTACCGTTTATGAAGATACAAATTTTAGTATGGCTTGAAAAATCACTTCGTATTAAATTTTTTAATAAAGATTCTTTTTTTTTATATTTAAAATTTAAAATTATAATAAATGTAACTGAGCGTTAAATACCTTTTTTTTAACCTCAAACGAAATTTTAAAAAAATTTCACAAATCTATAAATTATAAAATTATAATTAAAAATTTTCTATTTGTTTAATTCTTTTTTTTTAACTTAATTAGATACAATTCACAAATTCACACGTTACAATCGACTGTTTTGTTAATTTTTATATTTTTGGTTAATAATTGGACATTGTTGCTCCAATGTTTCTTTTTGAATAAAAGTAACAAAGTAAGTAATTTCTCGAGGTTTTTTTTTATTTTAATGCAAATTATATTCCGTTTATTACTAATTAGTTCAGATAACATACAATCATGCTACACTTAAAAATCTAATGAAAGTTAACTTTTTTTATTGTTACACGAACGTCTATTGTTTTCAATTGTAAGATCTTTGATGCGAAACAAATTTAAAGTTCGCTTACTTATATGCATTTTTGATCACTTTTACTTCCACGTTTAATTTTTGATTTATTAAAAAAGATAAAAATTAGTACGTTCCTAATAATAGGTAAGTTAAATAAAACACGTAAAAATTTACAGAAAGTGTAAATTACTTTTGTTTGATTTAAGATTGATTCAAAAAAAAGTGAAAGGATTTTCTAAGTCTCTTCTAATCTTATTTTTGTTTTCACTGTAGTTATAAGTTGTCAGTGATGTACAAAACAACCTACCGGCAACATAATGTAATTATTATGCGATTAACGATAAAAATATTGTCTTTTTGATTAAAATACGCGCCAAATTATTTTTTATAAATGAAACGAAATAAGAATTGAGTGATAAATCAAAAAAAATAATCAACTTCTTTTCGGGTGTAATTTTATTTGGACGATTCGCAAAATGCGAAATTCGCGACACGTACGTCATACGAAAATTGTATAAACAATAAGTTGTTTTTTCAAATTTAAAACGTCCCAAGTGTATTGACTTCAAAGACAAAAAAATATTATAATGTAAAATAAATTGTTAAGTAAACGTTAAACTAAAGTGAAGTGACTATTAATATGAAAATCGTATTTTATTTGATTTTCTTTACAATTTGTGCTGGTATGTTTTGTTTATTTTTAATTTATTATTCGTCCAAGATATTTCCAAAATAATTGATTGGCAATAGAATTCACGAAAGAGCTTCTATTTATTTTGTGAGTTTATTTTTCCAACTTTTTTTTATAAATAAAAATTTTTACAAATATCTATTTTGAATAAAAATCGCCATAAAACGGATATTTATATATGAATAATTGAACGGGCAAAAAGTTTTTCACTTCAGGGAACATTTAGATAAATTCGGTGGACATAACTTATTTATTTGCTGTGCTATTGCGTAACCCAAAATTAAGCTCCTGCTGAGCACAGAATTAAAATAAAACCCATTAACACCCACCGTCGTCATATGACGACAGAGATACTTTATTTTTTATGACCTTTTACAACTTTTGAATTTCTTATTTTTTTGGAATCCAAAAATTTGAAATTTTGTGCTTTGTGAGTTTTTCTTCTGCTAGTGTTCAGGTTTTCAAGAGGGTAGATTTTTTAATTTCTTCTACTTCAAGACAAAAAAGTTCCTTCAGCGATTAGTGATTACGTACTGATTATGATTTGAATGTTTCGAATGATGAGTGTCCTCCGGACATATAGAATCTCTATAAATTTCAATGTGAAATTTTATTTTTTATTCGTATTTCTTTTTTTTTCTTTGTTACAGTGACAACACCTACAGAATAATATTTTCGGATAAACGTTTTATAGCTGGACTTCGAACATTTCTCTCTAAAATTCAATTACCTTTAACAAAATAGGACTGAACTCACTTTATTAAACATAGGGGGGTTTCAGTTTCTATTGTCCAAGATATTTTCAAAGATTTCATAAAGATTTTGTTGCCATTTAATATTTTAAGGATGGGATGACTCACGCTTAGGGGTAGGAAATCTTGAAAAGTATTAGTTTCCACAATAATTTGTCCGCCTTTGATGCTATTTACAATGTTTATTTTATTTTAACTGAATACATTTGTTGATTACAAACACTAAAGATAATAATTTATTCTGAAGTAGTTCTTAAAGGATTTTTAAAAAATTACAATTATTTCAAATTCATACCAAGACTACTTAATACACCAAGACCACGAGTAACCAAAGTCTTGTCTAAGAAGTATTAGAACAAGACAAAGATCATTGTCAAGACTCAAGACGCCAAGACGATCTTGATGTCAAGATCAAGAATCAAGACTTGTTCAAGACCAATACCAATACTCTAGAATCAAGACCAAGTGTATAGAGTCTTTAATAGACTGACTATTATAGACATAGAGTAAACAACTTAACACTATTAAGACCAAGACGATACAGCCTAGACTTTTTAAGACCAAGACTATAAAGTCAAGACTTCTTTAAAACTAACACCAAGAATATAGAGTGGAGACCAAATGTGTGAAGTTAAGACATATCAAGACTAAGGCTATATAGAGTCAATACTTTTTAAGACCAAAAACGATAGAGCTCAGACTTATCAAGATCAAGACTATATATAGAGTAAAGACTTTTTCAAGACCAAGAATATAGAGTCGAGACTTCTTCGATACCAATACCAAGACTAAACAGTCAAGATCTTTTGAAGATTAAGTGTATAAAGTTGAGATTTTCTCAAGGCTAAGACTAAACCTTTCAAGATCAAGACACTGGTGCCTAATCTTTTCAAGTCCAAAGCTATAGACTATAGAGCTATAGAGTCAAGACTAAAGGTGTGCGCAAATTAAAAGTTTCGAGCATAGAGTCTAGAGCATAGCATAGACCACAGCGTAAACCACGCTTTTCAAGACCAAAACTGTAGATTAAAGACTTTCGGGACCGAGATCAAAACTATAGTCAAAACGTTTTGAAGACGACGACTATAATTATAGGTTTGACAATTTTTCAAGAAGAAGACTATAGAGTAAAAACCTTTTCAAGAGCAACATTAGAGCTATAGAGTCAAGACCTTTTTAAGACCAAGACTATACGTATATTTTATATTAACACTTTTTCAAGACGAATATCAGTAGTAAAGAGCTCCGTAACCGGTAAGCCGAGAGATGATGCTGAAAGTATGCCGCGGCGCAATGCCGCTTTAGCATTTTGTTTTAATACCTACTTCACGTATTTTTTATAGGTGCTTCGTAACTCCTATATTTCTTATTGTTTTTACTAGAGAAGAGCCATGAAATTCGGGGAAGTGCATAAGTGTGCCATACGTATAGAACGGTTGCAGAGAACCCTGACTATACGGTCATGATTTTTACAATACTAAGATCAAGACTATAGAGTCGAGACCTTTACCAGATTAATACTTTTGATTCAACACTTTTTCAAGACTAAGACTAGAATCAAAACTAAGATCGTGGCTACAGATAAGTCAAAACTTTTTCTATACCAATTCTATGAGACCAAGATATTTTCAAGATCAAGATCAAAACTATACAGTCAAGACTTTTTCTAGATTAAGACTATGTATAATATAGTCAAGACGTTTACAAGACCAATATCAAGACTACGTGTACAACATAAAGTCAAAACTTTTTCAAGACCAACATCAAGACTATTTATAGATAGAGTGAAGATATTTTCTAAATAAAGACTATAGAAACGAGACTTCTTCAAGATCAAGATTAAAACTATAGAATCAAGACATTTCCAAGATTTTAATAAAATTTAGATTTTTTCTTGATCAATATTATAATCAGAACTAATAAAACCAAGACTTTGAAAAGCCAATATCAAAGCTCTAGAGTCTAAGCTTTTTTAAGACCAAGATCCGACATAGGTAGAGTCGAGACTTTCTCTAGACTAAGACTAAAGATTCAAGAGCTATTTAAGTTTACGATCAAAACTATAGGGTGAAGAATTTTTCTAGATCTATACTTGAGAGTTTAGAGTTAAGCCTTTTAAAAGTAAGAATTATAGAGCAAAAACTTTTTCTACGTCAAGACTGTTGAATCAACACTTTTACAATACCAAGATTGAAATTATAGGATCAAAACTTTTGAAAAGCAAGATCAAGACTATTAATAGGTAACGTTTAGACTTTTTTTAGATCTATACTAGAGCGTTAAAACCTTTTTAAGATCAGAACTATAGAACCAAAACTTTTTCTAGACAAAGACTACAGAATCAAGACTATTTCAAGATCAAGACTATAGAGTCAAGAGTTTTACAAACCAGAATCAAGACTATAGTCAAAACTTTTTTAAAACTAAGATCAAGACCATAGGTAGAGTTAAGACTTTCTTTCATAGACTGGAATCAAGATCATGACTACAGATAGAGTCAAGACTTTTTCTATTACAATTTTATGAAACCAAGAGTTTTTCAGGATCAAGATCAAAACTATACAGTCAAGACTTTTTCTAGACCAAGACTACGTATAATAGAGTCAAAACGTTTACAAGACCGAAATCAAACCTATGTACATGTACATAGAGACAAAACTTTTTCAAATCCAACATTAAGACTATTTATAGGTAGATCGAGATATTTTCTATCTAAATCAAGACTATAGAATCAAAGACTTCTTCAAGATCAAGATCAAAACTATAGAGTGAAGACATTTCCAATATTTTAATAGAGTTTCGATTTTTTCTTGATCAATAGAGTCAAAACTTTTTCAAGACTAAGATCAAGACTATCGGTAGGATCAAGACTTTCTTATCTTGGTCTCGCGCAGGGCCATATTGTGCACTGGGCTGAAGCCTAAAGCGCCTTTTGCAGAAAAGGCTCTAACCTCTACAATTGCTTCTTATATGTGACAAAACAATTATTAAATTATAACAATTATTAAAGTCTGGCTGGAAAATAGCCTTAAATTTTACCATTTTGACCGGAATTTCAAAAACAATTTCCCCAAACCCCCGGCAACGACGGTGGTACGCCACGACCACCACCACGTGGTAATTAAATAGCGAATCGCGAATCGAAAATCGAAAGCTATAAGGTTTGCTCCGTTGACCCTATCTATAAACCACATTAGTATTATTTATATTTTAAAAATGACTGTCTCATTCTAACCGAATTATGCATTAATTTGAATTACAAAATTATCAAGTGTGTATAGACACGAATAAATGATCACAGGCGTAGGAAATCATCTGGCCCAGGGGTTCCCAATCTTTTTCACCCCGCGGCGCATTTACAAGTTTAGTATTTTGTCACGGCGCCCTACTTTAGTGAGCTATTTGGAATAGATGTAAGTGACTTATAGTCGAAAGAAATAGGTACCTACAATAATAGTAGTTAGGTAGATAGGCACAAAAATTAAAACATCCACAATATGAAATTGAGTTTTGAGACTACTCTGCTACTCTTATTTTTGCTCTACATTGATCTTTGAGCGATATTTATTCTTGATTACAGCTACAGCTGAAAATCCAACTTCACATAAATATGATGTGGCAAACGGAATAAAATTTTTTAAAGCTTTCGAAGTTAAATTTGGATATTTATTTTGAATCGATAACCAAAACTCCACCAAATCGGAACTGGTGAATCTAGTTTTGAGGCTGTTGTCGCAAGAGAGTTCAATCAGACTCTCTTGCTCTTGTGTTGTGAATCCTGGTGGAGCTTGTGCACGGAAAGGATCGTGGATCCACGTAAATTTTTCGACATCATCATCTGCAAAGTACTTCGAAAACCATTCTGTGAGCTTCGATAGGTGTTTCGTGGGAGGGGTACGGTATCAACGGTTTTCAAGCGCGTAGGTACTTTAAAGTTCTTTTTAAAGATGCGAGCGCTCAAAATAGAAATTGTTGCTTTATAGGTAACGTAGGTAGGATAATGATAGAGGATCGACTCACGGCGCCCCTCTTTACTTTCTACGGCGCACCAGGGCGCCGCGGCGCACACTTTGGGAACCCCTGAGGCCAATACAGGAACTTCTTCCTCTCTGGTAGTAGCCCTAATGTAGCTCGTTCTGTTACCTGGCACTCTTCTGTTACATTTGATCAATTTTACCAGTAAATATGTTGTTTTCACTAACTTTTTAAAGTTATTGTATTTAAAACATAAAAGTTTAATTATTTGGGGTCCTCATGTTACCCAAATTCATAGACTTCAGCTTGTTTGAACTCTATTTACGATGCTGAATGCGGTTAAATCTCCCACATGACTTCTAAATTTTCTTTTTCAAGATGAAAGTTGCAATTTAACGTAATGATAATAATTTATTTTAAAAATTTGCTATTTTATAATATAACCAAGTTAATTTTATGTTAACAAAGTAATAAAAATGGTGCTTTGTATTCATCCCAAAAGATGTTATTACAAATTACAAGAACCATTAAATTACCATAATAGTAACGTTTTTTCCTTCTAATACTTACCTTGAATTTACTCTTTAAACAAGAGAAAGTAGAAAAGTACCTATTACCACAATAATATAATATTATTTAAATCTTTCAAATTATAGCAACAAGATTGACCAACAAAAAACCTTTCTTGAGGGCAAACGTAAATTTTACAAACACAACAGTTTACTTGGGATATACTAACGATCCTTTTGGACCATCGATACGCTTTCAGAATAAAAAGTATCTAATTTAATTTTTATATTTTCTCAATTTAAATTTTTAATCTTTATAGACACAACTATTTCGAATTTATCCAAAAACAAAAGGTAACACCTAAGAAAATGCATAAAGATCAAACAAATAAAAAAAATAGAACAGAAAGATCAAAAAGGGGTGTTATTGAATTGTACAATATGGTTAGTTGTGCCACAGGATGTAATCCTTTAATTTATAAAGGATACGGCTGTTATTGCGGATTTTTAGGATCTGGATTTACTGTAGATGGAATCGACAGGTAAAATAGGTACTTTAATTTTTTTTAAATAAACGTATTCATAATTTTAGATGTTGCAAGTTACACGATTGGTGTTACGACGTCTCAGATTGTCCAATGTTTATGGAATATCTTGTGCCTTATTATTGGACTTGTTTTCACGGTACACCTTTATGTGGTAAGACTTTTTATTTTGCTTTTCCCACAAACTATTTACTTTCTATTTCCGAAACATCACCACATCAAGGTACACCAGAAAAACGAGTCACATTTCAAAGTGTTGCAAATTGGGCGAAGATAATGTTTTAGTAAAACAACCGTACCTACAGCAATGAAGACCATAGAAAAGTATTTTGCTTTTTAAAAATAACACCATGCAATGTGATACCTTGTTCGTTCCAAACATTCCTCCATTCTCCAATTCACCGTTATTTTTCTAACTTGGTCTCATATTATTACTCTTGAGCCCCTGAATGGTATGGCGAATTCTGATGTATTCTCTACACCCTTGGTTCTCAAACCGTGGTCCGCGAAACACTGGTGCTCCGTGAAGCCATTTCAAGTGTCAAAAACATCAAATACTAAATTAAAAATTTTTGCAAAAAAAGGATCAATTTAGGCTCAAAAGTTCTTCGATATGAATTTAAATAAAAACAGTAGTTTTTGTTCAGTGTCTAAATGTAAATAATGGATTAAGAGAAATCCAAACTTAAATGTGTGACTCGATTGTGGAGAACATAGTTCACGGTTTTATTGATTATGAACTCTTGTTTTTTGGTTTGTCAAAATAAAAAATCCCTATAGGCCCCGTGCAAGTTAGCATCAGCGCCACTACCGGTAACTTCTATAAGTAACGTGGTTGGAAATACCACTTGACACACGCATGCAAATTTGTAATTTTATAAACGAGTGCGAATTTTGTGCAGGTAATAAGTAAATGACATATCAAATCCGTCATTCATGGATTAGGGAACTCAAGCCAAGAGCAAATTTACAGAAATGTGCGGTGATAGTTATATTAATTGGTCAATTGTGAATTGCCTCAAGTCTGCCAAAAATGCGGATAAAAGCATTTCTTTCTACAGTTTTCCCTCAAAACTTCATAAAAAAGAACACTGAGCCTGGTCTTGCCTTATATAGCCACAGTATGCAACGAAATATGTTATTTTTAAAATAAAAATTTATTTTCATATTTTGACAATTAAAATTTTTAGGTTATGTTTGACATTTCATTTTATAGAATTTTCTTTTGATTTAAAATAATGTTATAAATAATATTAACATATTAAAAAAGCACATTAGTAAATATAAAGCATAGAAAACCACAAAATTTCAAGTAAAATCACTTGGCGCAATTGCAAAGTCCTTAAAACCCTATACTACTACTAATGGCGCGAAAATACTCTTAAAAGCAAATCTCAAGATATGGAGTTACAAACTATTTTTTTCTAACGAAATATATGCTATACTAATCAGAAAGAGTTGTTTTAGGGTTTTCGTTGCTATTTTGGACTCGAGGAGTCTAAAAACGTCCAAAAATTAAATAACAAAATAACTTATTTTTTCGATCATATGACTTTATCAAAGCATAAGGAAAAGTTAAATTATGTAAAATGTACAGACAGGCTTATTGCTAAACTCCTTCCATATCAATTATTATAAAAATCTAACATTTCTTTGTATTTATCAATATTTAGAAAAAAATTATTTGAATTTGTAACCACGTAACTTACAAATTTGACCACTACGAGTCGCTAATTCCCATGATATGCACTCCGCCTATTAAGTTTACTGACAGCTCTTGACAGTACCTAAAAAGTGACAGACCATTGACAGACCAATGCAGACCAACTATTAACACAATTGAGTAAAAGCCGCTACTCTACAATACTTAACCTGACTGATTTTTTTCTAATATATACCGGGTGGAATCCGTTACCCTAATATGGCCAACCATAGCGCAAATAAATAGTGAACGGATAATATAGTTTACGATAATACGAACCCTTATCATATGTGATCATGTGGGCATATTTTATTTCAAAACTAACGTTTAATAGACGTCACTAAAGTCACGTGATAAAATAGTCATTTTTATGTCGTTTAAATGACGTCAATAATAATTATTAGTGACATGACGTCTAAAACGTAAATATGGTCAGATGGTCACCTATAAATGACGTCAAAACAACATGATTATGTTAGCTGGGGTACAAACCGTTTTTGAATAAAATAAAACTATACACAATTTGAATACTATCACTCTTGCCATGGAAAACAATATAAAATGTCAAAAATAATAATTTTTGTTTATATTCAATTTTATATTGTTTTCCAAAATTTGCTTTTATAAAACTTTTCATCAAATTAAATCTGCAAACTCCCCCTGTTTTACTATGAGATACGTACCACACAAAACTCAAAAATTTATCTCACTTTAACAAATTAAAATTCGACCATCCTTAATGTGCTATAAAGTCACAAACTTTACATTTTCATTACTGAAATTAAATATTCAAGAACCTATCTATAAATCAGATAATTAATTTTTAATTATTAAAACCTACATAATAAATAATTATTTATGAATTAATTGCACTGAAAAATGCATATTAATAACAATTATACACATTAGTAGTGAAATTTAACAGTAATGGGTCGGCGAAGAGATTTATAAAAGATTAAATAATCAAACCGTAATGGTGCTTAGGAACAAATTAGAAAATAAACAATTTACAAACATTAAAATAATAATAAAAAAAAAACATTTAACACATAAATAGGAATTTAACAGAATGAAAAATTGTTAAGAATTCCAAATTTATCAAGTAGAAATAATTTTAGCACTCCTCGATGTATAATTTAGAAAATGTTATTCATATATAATACTTATTACATATCCAAGTAGAACAATTAAAAATTATAATTAACATGCACTAAATAATGTTGATAAAAATATATATTTTGAATAAAATGCCTCCTAACGAATAGTAGATTGAGGATTGAGGTATAGAGAAATTGAGGTTTCTCTACGTTTTGAATGAAACAGAAAATTTTCTTTTCATTTTAGCCCAATTATACCTATTTTATTTTAAGACACCCTCGGCATTTTATAAAAATCAAAAAAGTTCAAGTATGAAAATTATTACACAATGCAATAAGCTGCCTTCTAAAACTTCTTTGACTTAAGTACCTAATTTTATTTTCTTAGCTTTAGAGAATGGTGGATGGCGTGGATCTCCTGGAACTTGTGCTCAAAGATTATGCGAATGCGATCGAATACTATCCGAATGTCTAAGCAATTATCCATGTCCATCGAACAGAGCCATATGCAGATCTGCACCACTTAGACTTATACAAAACGCATTTATGCTCTTTTAAAAGTGTTAAAAAATAACCAAAAGTGATATTAAAATCGAATTATGCTGAGAGTTAACTGAAACAATTCTCTAGTTGAGATGTGATAGAGAAAAATTTAAACTGAGGAGTTGAACATAACTTAAAATCTCTCTATGCAGTATTACAGACAAAAGTAGAGTTTATTGAGATTTTGGATATGTAAAATTCCAACACTATACCTTTTCAACTTCAAATTGAGAGTCAATAGCTCAAACAATGTCAATTCGTTTTTTCCCAATTTGATATTGTTTAATCCCAATTTGGAGTAGTTTAGTCTCAATTTGAAGTTGAAAAGTTATAGATAATAATTAAGATTTTTGCCTTTTACAAAGGCTGCACTATTTAACCTAATTTAAAATTGTTTTAAACTAAACTAATAAAGTACAAATTTTTTCTTAACTGATTTTATTATTTTTCAAAAAAAAAAGTACTACAATCAAAATATAAAACTTACGTTCTAACCCAGTCGATGTTTAAGGATTTTCTCATAATCTGGTCCGGCCGTTTTATTCACTTTTCACTTTTGGATATATTATAGACAACTTAATTTTCTATCAAACTCTTGATATCTTGATATCATCTTGTATCCTAAATACAAAGCGTTAATGAAACTTGATGCGTAAATATCTAAAATGCAATTCTTATAAATGGAATCAAAGAAAGCTTTTAGTTATTACAGCACATTACAGCATAATCATGCCCGAAACAGCATCAAGCCCAGGATATTTTAGAATGCCCATAATTTACTATGTAATATTTTTCCTAGTAATACTTTTAACAACTGGTGTAATGATAGGGTTAATTCTAAAGAAAAATTAAAATTAAACATAATTATATTATATGTAACTGAAATAATTCGACGAATTACCTAACATTAGACGTACCAAAAATAACCTAACCTCAAAAATGTAACCTAACTTTTCAAAATAACTTAAAATTTACTTTAACAGATAAATTGTGCTACAAAATGAATTTATTTAAACTTAAAACAACGTATTTAAATTATTTAAATAGACCTTTTAAACAAATACAGTGTAATTTAGTGAAATCATATTCTGTGCAAGCTCCGGTAGTTAAAGAACAAAGCGACAAAACAAGTAATGATCCAATACAAGAGTTCGAGCGCCTCTCAAAAATAACACCTAAGACAAAAGTAAAAAATCCACAACGGCCCCCTTTTGTGAAAAATTTATTTGTGGGTATTTACGATACCGACATCTTAACATATCCTCAAATGGAAAAAGAAGATATTGACAACTTAAATAAAGATCTTGAACCTGTTTACAATTATTTTAACGACAATCAACAAACAGAAGATAACACAAAAGACGATTTTATAGAAAATTTACGACGTTTGAAGTTGTTTGGTTTACAAAGTTCGCAATTAATTGGTGGACGAGAATTAGGAAGTAGCGAAACTTTTCGGTTTAATGAAGTCATGTGTAGTAATACATCTGGAAGTATAGGATTATTGCATAACGAGCATTTAGGTATACAAGCTATTAACAAAAATGGAACCGAAGAACAAAAAAGAAAATATTTGCCTCAACTAGTCAATGGTCAAACTTTATCAGCTTTTTGCATAACAGAGAAAGATTTATCAGACGTTACAAAGTTACAAACAAAAGCTACTCTTGAACCGAATAAAAAATTTTGGGTAAGCAAAGGTAGTTAAATTTTCACCTGAAAATGATATTAAATTACTTTAAAGCTTGTATACATGTAAGATTTTTTTAGATTTTAAATGGTGAAAAAGCATCAGTTGTAAATGGTGCAATTGCCGATTTATATGTAATAGTTGCTCAAACTGAAGAATTAAATCGATTAGGTGTTAAAGAAAATAAGTTAACTTCATTTTTAGTAGAAAAAGGTTTTGGAGAAATTACATCTTCTCCCTGTGATGTCTTGGGAATTCAAGACACTAATATTGTTGATTTGAAATTTGAAAATGTTCGTGTACCTACGGGTAATTTAAAAATTCGATGTAACAAATTAAATTAAATAATCAACAATTCATTACAGATAACGTTCTTGGAGATCATAATGTGGCGGAAAATGTAATTAAATCTTTATTGAATGATATTCGTTTAGGTACAGGTTCTGCTTGTTCGGCTTTAAATACAAAATTAATCGATAATCTTGTTAATTATTGTACATTTACCAGTGTTGGAAATATGTATATTGCTGACACTGATTATGTTAAATCTATAGTTGCAAAGCTTTGTGTAACAAAATATGCAATTGAGAGTACACTTTTTTTAACAACTGGATTAATCGATCAATTTGAAAATCAAGATTGTGATATGGAAGCTGCAGTTGTTAAAGTAAGTTAATTCTAAAACTATAAAAAAATATCTGTGTGAATGAACACTTTGTTTTAGGTATTCAGTTCTCAAGAAACTTCAAAATCGATATTACAAGCGATGGAATTAATAGGTAACGATTCCTATTTAACACATCATTGGTTGAACACATTACATCGTGACTCTTTAAGTCATTTACTACTTCACGAAAGTAGCGAAAATTTAAAACTTAAAATTGCCTTAATGGGTTTACAACATGCTGGAATGCAATTGCAAGAAAAGATTAAAATAGCGCGAAATCCTTTATTTCATCCCGCAGCTACATTTAAAAGAATGTGGGAGCAACGTAAGCAGTTAGATGATGATCCAAAATTAAATTTACATTTAGGAGATTATTTACATCCTTCGGCTGTAATGACATCGCAAATGTTAGAGTATGTGTCAAATTTAATATTATTAGTGGAGATTTTACAAGTATTTTTTATAGATATTGCGTGTTAAGGCTACAATTTGCTACCGAAACCTTATTTGCACGATATGGCATTGAAGTAATTAACAATCACATGGATTTGCTAAGACTAGCCGAATGTGCAATTGATGTTTATGTCATGACCGCATGTTTAAGTAAGTTTTCCAATTTTTTCTTTAGAAGAAAAGTTGAAATATTTTTGTTTTAGGCCGTGCATCGAGGGCTTATTGTATAGGGTTACAGCATGCAGATTATGAAATGCTTTTGGCTAATAGTTTTTGTTATATTGCCACAGAGCGCGTTAAACATAAAATTAACGAAATTGTTAAAGGCCCATTTGGTACAAATGATGAAACATACAAAAAAATCGCAAATGGGGCTTTTAAATTTAATAAATACTTTCCTCTCCACCCATTAACAAGAAATTTTTAAATAAATGTTGATTTTTTTTAATGAATTATTTTATTTACAATTTTTTAATGTAAAAGTTTTTGAACTTTCCAAAATCAACAAGTTAAATGATTGTCCTGCCATCTCTTGTAATTTTGTGTAGATAAGTCGGTACTACAGGCAACTTTTAATTTTTAAAGTGAATAAACGACCTGTCACTTTATTTGAATCATCAATTTTAACTAATTTTTTTTAAATCTACGTAAATTTATTATACGAAAGTTTTAAATCTGTGAAAGTTATTAAAAACCGGATATAACATGGCTCAATCCAATAACCAACCAAGTAATGTAGTCTCATCTCTTATAACCAAAACGGCCGAAATAATTAATAAACGACCAGCAGTTCAACAACTTGTAATTGGATCTGTATCAGGATTGTTAGTATATATTAACTGTAACAATACACATAAAAGTATACGCTTTGTAGAGGAACGGGAGCTTTAGTTATAAGAATTGGAAAAACCGCTGCTTTTACGATTGGTGGAAGCATAATTTTATTTCAAATAGCCCAACACCAAAAATTGACTTCGATGGATTGGGATAAAGTTAAGGAAAGAGCGCAGCATACTTCACAAAAATTAGGAAATATGTCACCAGAAGTGATGGCTAATGTATGAAAATAATTTTTAAAGAATCAATTAATAAAAGTTGGGTTTTAGGCAAAACATTTTGGACGTACAAATAGATATTTTACTGCTGGTTTTATTGGAGGTTTTTTAATTGGTTTATCTACATAAAAAGTGAATACATGTACAAGAACTATATAAAATACTTATTATTTATGTAGGCGCAATAATGGGTAAAAGTAAATAAATGAAACTTTATGAATATTTTACCTAAAATTATCCTATGTAAAACTTTTCAAATGGCTGTAAATTATAAATTACAAAACAATTTCATTGATTGTAAAAAGTTATTTTAAAATAACTTGAACTAAACTGCGCGCTTTTTGGTTTTGGGTCATTGTTCTCAAAAAAATTAGAAATACCTCTACAAGAGACACTTCCAACAATAAATTTTGAGGTTATGTTGTCATATTTTATCCGGTGTGAATACTGAATACGTGACCTAACAATGAATAAAAGCTTAATTTTAAAGATAAAATAAATATATCTTACATGATTTTGACAGAAGTATAACCCAGTCAACAAAATGGCCAGGATTAGAAGAATTCAAGCTACAGGTAACGACAGTAAAAATAAAGATAAAGAAACTAATAGCAGTAGCAGCAATGGTAGCGACCCACCTAAAGCTGTAAAAAGTTCAGGTGGCATTTTATCTTATTGGAAACATCTTATAGGATTTACTTGCTTTGTCGTCGCTGTTAGTGTAGGATACATGGGTTATTTAGAAACAAGAGTAAATACTCCATTTGATGATAAAAAGGTAATTTTATTTTGAAACATACAGTTTACCAATTATTAGTCTTTTTATTTAAGATGGTTGCTAAAAGTGGTTTAGACATTCCTGAGAGATTTTGGGGCAGCTATCGCTCGGGTGTTTATTTTGGTTTAAAAACTCGAGACCCTCATTCTTTAGCTACAGGGCTAATGTGGTACTTTCCAAAACGATTGCGACCCGGAGGAGATGGTATTCGGTAAGTAAAACTAAAAATGTTTACAAAGTTGTAACTTTAAATTTATACACTATTTTCAATGTTATCAAGAAATTCAAGCACTTTAAAGTCATTTGTTTTGAATTCATCACCGTCGATTGGTTTTATACTTAGTATAGGCTCCTGTATTAAAGCTTCAACTATTAATTTATTTAATACGTCTCTACTTGTAGCATCTTTTTCATTGCAATGTTGTTGAATAATCTGATTATGAGTTAAATTTTCATATAGATTTGTTTGTTCTATCACTGCTTTAACTTCGTTTAATAAAACACTCTGTGTAGCACCTTCCATTTCTTCTTTTTCTAGCTGTTCTAAACGTTTAAAATACCAATCTGATTCTTTATCATTTTCGTCATTAATTTTATTTTTAGATGTTTGTCGGTTGTTATAAAACTTTTTTTCGTTTTCTTCAAAGTAGGGTTCGATGATTTCATAAAATCCTCCAGCGGTTTGATGTGCAACACCTAACTCCGACCTTATTTCAATTGGCTGGTTGGTTGTTTGCTGCCCACTTAGCATATCATGAAAAAACTCTGTACGCTTATCTAATTGTTCTTTTTGAGTTTGAAAAGCTGTTAAATTTTCTTTTAATCTACCAATTTTTCTTTCTAAAAAATTTATAGTTTCGCTTGTTGACATTAATATTTGCCCTTCTGCACCTAAAGTTACGTACTGCTCGCCTGTGTGAACTATTGTTGCTGGTACATACGCTAATGTGTTAACTGGTACGAAGGATTCAGGCCATTCCGGTTGTTGAGATAAACTTTGTATACTGTTTTGAATATTTTCCGTGGCTTTAATTTCTTCGCGAATTTGATTTTGCTCGATTTCATTATTTTCAGCGTCTTTTTCTAAAGCTTCAAGATAATTCTTTACAGTTGCATCCATTTGTTGCTTGTTTTTTTGTAAGGTTATAATTTGTAAATTTGACAGATCATGAAGTGTCTCATGACCCGACTAATTTTGTAGTGTCTCACGACCGGATAAAGGGATTTAAAATAAATCTTAAAATTAAAATTTTTTTTTATAAATTTTATAAAATTTCTGTAGAAAAGTGAAACGTTAGTTAATAAAAATTAAATAATAATATTAAATTGGCTATTATCTCAAAAAAAAATAATAGTTAAAATTAAAATTTTTCCATTATTTTCTTGCTTATTTCATGAAAGTACAAAACGGTATACGAAACTCAATGACTAAAGAATATGACTGTTCTTTAGTCATTGACTAAACCTGTTTCTTAACTTCATATTACGATATGAGATGAGTTATTACCGAGGGGTTATCCACTCTCTGCAGTCAATGTACAAAAATTGAGCTGTCAACGGTACTTATCTGCAGTCAATGGCAACCATAGCATATGCAGTCATAGGCAGTCAACTGCAGTCAGTGGACAAATTCAGAACAGTGGTTGACCCCTCGGTTATTACTTATTAAACTCGATTAGCGCCTTGTTTGCAATTTTCCGATCTCACGTTAAGAAACTTGTTGCGTAAACTTTTATTCATTTTATAAATCGAAGTTATTATTTTATGTTATTCATTACAGGCATTGGTGTGAACAAAGTGACAATTTAGATAAGTACGGATGGTTGCAACACGATGGTAGCAGTTTTGGAATACAAAAAATAATAGATGGGCCATTTTTGTTAACAACATCCTTTGTTAAACGGTTAGGAGGTAACCATGGTGGAGATTGGACTGCTAGAATTAGTGTGGATGATATGGTACATACAATAAATAGATAATACTCAAAAACGATTCAACCAATTAACCTTTTCTATTTCAATCATTAATTTCTGCTTGCAATTAATTGCCTGAATCACTTCATAATCAAAAATTTGAAATTACCATTTTTAACGTTATTTTAGCATCCATCTGCTAAAGGAGAGGAAGTATCTCTATTATGGTACACTGCTCTAGAGGAAAATTCCAAAGGTTTTATAAAAACTAGTAACACTGGGAGCTTCCTGACAGGTGCTCGAGGAGAAACTCCAGGACTTGGAGAATTCACCATCAAATTATTCAATTATACAGGTAAGAAATAATAAATAAATAATCTGATAAAATTTTATGGTATTTCTTTAAAAAGGTTCGGTTGAACATGAATCATATCTTAGTACGGTAGCGCCTGGATTACATTTACTTAGAGAAACTGTGATATCATCATTAAGACTTGCTCAGGATAGACCTACGTCTCCTAAAAGAGTAGTTTTGGCTGGTGAATTGTTGCCAAATGAAGGTGGACGAAAAGTGAGTTTAAAATTTAAAAAAAGTTCTTCAGCTCATTTGAAACGTTTAAGGCTTCGCCAAATTTTATAGTAACTCAAGTCACAAGTAAAATCCCATTTTCTCTTGATGTTGTGTTTGAATCAGGAAGTTTTGGTACTAGACAAAATACTTTAGCTGGTGAAACTTATACGGAAGCTTTGTCTTGGCACCAAACACGTTTTGTTCAAAGATTTGAAGATACGTTTGAATTGAAAAAAAAAGGGTAAAGTTAAACAAAACAATACAGTCGTAACCATTAATTTTAAATTCGTTCTCACAGATATGGTCCTAAAGAAATTACATTTGCGCATGCAGCTTTAAGTAACATGGTTGGAGGTATCGGTTATTTTTATGGAACTTCAAGGGTGCAAAGTTATTATACAAAAGAACCTGTTCCATACTGGAGAGCACCTTTATACACCGGAGTGCCTTCAAGGTGCTCCACTTCAATACTTTCACAAAAACCAATCTAATCCAAATTAACTTTCCAGAAGCTTTTTCCCTAGAGGATTTTTGTGGGACGAAGGCTTTCATGGTCTCTTGATATCTGCATGGGATTTAGATATCGAATTGGACATCATTTGTCATTGGTTTGATTTAATGAATGTAGAAGGTTGGATTCCACGCGAACAAATTCTTGGACTGGAAGCTTTGGCTAAAGTTCCTGATGAGTTTGTAACTCAAAGAAATACAAATGCAAATCCTCCAACATTCTTTTTAACTTTAAACTACATTTTAAATAAGTACAAAGATCAGTTGACTTCCAGTAGGTTAATAATATTAGAACGTCTTTATCCAAGATTACAGGTAATAGTTTTTTTATGTCGATATAAGTTTATAACGTTTAAATATTTAGGCTTGGTTTTCTTGGTTTAACACAACTCAAAGAGGTACCGAACCAGGTTCTTATCGCTGGAGAGGACGCGATTCCAAAACAAATAGAGAATTAAACCCCAAAACTTTAACTTCAGGACTTGACGACTATCCTAGAGCTTCTCATCCAACTGAAAATGAACGCCACATAGACTTGAGATGTTGGATAGCATTAGCGGCAGATACTTTATCAAATTTAGCCATGTTATTAGGACGAAACAGTTACAAGTATTATGAAACCAGTACATATCTTTCAGACAATGAACTGATGAACCAACTGCATTGGTCTGACTACGCACAACTTTATGCAGATTATGGATTACACACAGATGCAGTTGTTTTGAGGCGGCCGAAAATAACGCCACGTTCACAAATGCCTCAAAATTTAGAAATGGTGCGAAACACTTTAAAAACTCCTGAGTATCGGCTAGTTGATTCAAGCTATGGTTATGTTAGCTTATTCCCATTTTTATTACGTTTAATGGATGCAGACTCGGAAAAATTAAATAAGACACTAACCGATTTACGCAACCCTAACTTATTGTGGACAAAATTTGGTTTAAGGTCTTTGTCTAAAAGTTCACCTCTGTATATGAAACGAAATACAGAACACGATCCAGCCTATTGGAGAGGACAAATTTGGATTAACATAAATTTTTTGGCTGTATTAGCTTTACATCATTACTCTGTTGTTGAAGGACCCTTTAAAGATAATGCTGCACAAATTTATAAAGAGTTAAGAGATAATGTTATTAATAACGTTATGGCACAATACTATAAAACTGGATATATATGGGAACAATACAGTGATAAAAATGGTGATGGCAGTGGTTGTCGACCATTTAATGGATGGTCAGCCCTCGTCGTTTTATTAATGGGTGAACAATATTAAATACAATGTTTCAATTACCATCAAAGCAATAAGTACTTCAGTAGGTGTAATTGTAAATGATTAAAACCAATTAAAACAATAATTAGGAAATGATTGTAAAAATTTGTAAATAGCACTCTAATAAAGTACTTATGAAGTTCTATCGTATTTTGTAACATTAAAGATTGTAACTAACGTTCACACGATCCTTATCCTTCGATTCTAGGACTTCGTTTTCGTGGTTCTCTATCTCTGTCTTCTGAAAACATTAAAATAAATACACAACAAAAATAGCGCTCCTTTAGGTAGGATACACGTGACCAATGATGACACCATTGCGGGAAATTTAAAATCTTACACGTTACAATTACATAAATATTTATATATTCTAAATTTTGAAACTTAAACAAATCTAAAATCGATTAAAATAATGTTTTTGAGCTTTGGTACACTTTTAAGTGTAAGATAATTTAGATTAGTACGAACAATATAAATTTTGAGGTTATGTTCATATTATTCATTTTCTCCTTGTGATATAATTTTTTTACGTTTCAGTTTTAAGTTTAATAAGTTAAAATAATTAAATTTAATATGGATATAGATGTAGATAACAGTACGGTTGAAGAATTTAAAAAATTAAATGAACAGGATGATCAATTTGCAAAAAAGTGTAATGAACTAGCTAACGGTGAGGAGAGAATTTATAATGTTATCATTAGTTTAATTGATTTCCTTGCAGATATAAAAACAGGTAGTACGTCAATTCTTCAATTAGTTGAGCATTTGAAAACGTTACTTATTGATACGATACCCGATAATCGTCAACTTGGGATGGTTATTTTGTATCGAGTAATAGAACTGCTACCAAATGATTTGTTAACAAACAACCAACTTAATTTCATTTGTGCCTTCTATTCAGATCGCTTAAATGATCATCATCAAGTAAGATTTTTTTAGTTCAATATTACTATTTATTATTATTTGAAATTATTAGGTTATACCAGCAGTTTTACGTGGAATATTAGTACTGTTGAAATTTAAAAATGTGCCTGAAGGTGTTGTAAAGCAATTTTTAGGATCATTATTTCAAAACGTGCCCTGTCAACAACAGCAACAAATTGATCGATCTAACATTTATAAAATATTGGAAATTTCGATAGATACGAAGTATTCTGGTAAACAATTTTTTATTTTTTAAATTTACTTACATACGAATTAAATTACCCTTAGAATTACTTGAAATGGGATTTGATTTTATCTACGGCGTGATATCGGCTATTGATGGAGAACGGGATCCTCGAAATCTATTGGATATATTTGGATGGTTACCTAAATTTTTAAGCAGTTTTAAATTAGGACATTTAACGGAAGAGGTGTTTGAAGTTTGTGCTTGTTACTTTCCTGTTGATTTTAAAGCACCTCCACAAAATTCTGATGTAAAAGTATTTTTTCTTATATTTGAATTTAATAACGATTGCTTTAATTTGTAGAGTATTAGCCGTGAAAGTTTATCACAAGCTTTAGGTGTTTGCTTATGTTCATTACCCGACTTTGGAGAACTATCTGTTCCATTGGCTTTGGAAAAATTGTCATCGTCTCTTCGAATTGCAAAAGAGGATTCTCTCCACATTTTGGTTAGTTTTCTAATTATTGTAAGATTTCTAGAGTCAAATTTTACATTTTTAGGGTTTAGGCACTAAAGTATTCCCACATTCCGTTTATGTACAACATGTATCTGATATTTGGACTCAAATAACACGAGAAATAAACTCAAACGATTCAGAATTAAGAAAAATCGCTTTAAATGTCTTTGAGAAAGTAGTTGAAAAGTTATCACAAACAGAAGATGACATTTTTGAACAAATTTTGAACGATAATTTAAGTACTTTTAAGCCAAATTTTGGACCTCAATTAAAATCTTTCGATTTGTCTTCTCAAATGCTATTTCATGTTGCCAAAGCGTCAAAAAAATCAGCAAGTTACGTAACGAAGAACTTTTTTCCATTATTATTTAATTTATACAACATGACTACTACAGTAACACACAAAGTAGCTGTTTTAGAAGTTTTAGTAAATGTTATTCAAGTTTGCCCAGATGCAAATCCTGAAGATGTGTCTTCAATTTGTACCTTATGCGTTGAAGCTGTTATTCAAAATAACAGTGAGCTACGCTGTACAGGATATGACGCTTTAAGTAAAATCAGTTCACTTGTTTCAGCTGATCTTAGAATGGTTTTGTATGATAATTTTCGATTTTGTTTAGTATCGCCACCTCTGGGAGGGGCACGCGTAGCTTTTGTGAGGTGTTTTAAAGCAATGGCTGAGGCTCATAGTAATGAAATTCTAACAAAAGTTTTAAACTGTACAGATATTACAACCGAAAATCTTGAATTCTATTTATACATGTTAATGACGATTGTAAATACTAAAGATTTTTTTAACGTGGTTATGAATATATTTGTCAATTACTGCACAAAAAGTAAAGAAGAAGCGACAATTGCAACTAAAAGTTTCAAATTATTGTTGAGTGAACACCCTAACAATTCCGAAATTTTAAACTTTTTATTAAACAAACAAATTGTGAATTTGCTAATTGATTTTGCTGTACAACACTTAACGGATGACAGTGCAGAAAGCTTACTTACAAATATATCGTCAATTTGTAAGAGTGTGGTTGGACCACAAACTTCTGATATACAATTTGAAATTATCAATAATAAGTTGGGCGAACTTATTACTCTGTATAGAAATAATCGTGACTTCTCGCCAGTTGTAATTTTAATCGATGGTCTTCTTGTAAGCATACATCAAGATGTTGAACTCGAATATGAAATATTAGAAACCCTCTTAGAAATATTGAAGACCAAAGAACTCAAAATTCAACTTACAACAACACAGCTTATAGCAAATATTTTAAACAAAGCTCCTGGTAATATAACCGTTTTGTAATTTTCTATATTATAAATCATTTTTTAGAGAGAAAGTTAGATAACTACCTTAAAAAGGTTGCTGAATCCATAGACACACAAAATATCGTCATGTTAACAATTTATGTAACGAAAGCTTTAGTTATGCGTGGACATACACAAGCGCCTTCATGGACTCAGAAGGTAATCAAAATTTTGTCAAAAATAATAAATAATAATTTTAGTATTTTAGTTATTTGACCTAATAGCAACTAACGAAAATGCCGTGCGCAGCTTAGAAACAGTAATGGATTATAAATGTGAATCATTAACTAGTGAATGTTATTGTAACATAAAGCTGCTTTATCGTCAAAGATTCTTTACGGAAATATCGAACAAGTTAATTGAAAACTGTAAAGATAATAACCCCAATTATTTGCTAGCTTTTGGATATTTATTTCGAGTAACTCCGATGCAAGTTTTAATGTTGCAGTTTAACCAAATTTTAAACTTGGTTGTTTTATCGCTTAACGAATGTAACGATGTGGATGTTTTGTGTTCAATTTTGACTACGTTGAGTACTATAATTGTTACTCAAGAATCTGGCTTTGAGGAGGTATTCCAGCAGTTTTTACCGAGGTTTTTGAACTTGGGAAAAGTTCATGCTTCCATGGTGAGTTTGTTTAATTTTTAAATTGTTTAAAAATGTATTATTTTGCTTACAGAATGTGAGAATCAAAGCTCTGCAATGTTTACGTAATTGTGCAGAAACTTATCACCCTTATAAACTATTGCCACATAAACAAGATGTAATTGGTGGTTTAACATCATGTTTAGATGATAAAAAGAGGTTGGTTCGGAAAGAAGCAGTTGAAGCAAGGTTACGATGGTTTATGCTAGATTCTCCTATATAACAAGGATTTATATTAATTTTTATAGAAAATTATTATAAATAGATTTCTTTATTTTATAAATAAATATGGTAAATAAAAACTTTGTAATAATTATGTTCAAAAAAAATTTTTTAATTTGATTTCTGAGTGATCTTATGAGTCCTCATAAGTACAAATGTGCAATAAAAGCAACATCCCAGGTCCGGGATCGAACCTGGGACTTCTCTGTGTAAGCAGAATTTTTAAATACTAATTTTATTTTTTTAAAACTTGGCATAAATTGAAGTTCAAAATATATATTTTTTAATAACTTCAGAAAGCTAATTTTCCGAGTTTTCAAAATATTGAAAAATATACAGGGTGTTCCATTTAAATTGAGAAATTTGATCCCATTTCCGGTTAAACCGGAAGTCAAAATATAAAGTTTTTGGTATTGTATAACAGCTAATTTTATGAGCTTTCAAAGTATTTAAAAATATACAGGGTATTCCTAAAAATTTTGATATTTTTGTAATTTCCGGTTTAACCGGAAGCGTTTTGTTACCCGAAAATAGTGTCAAATAATAAATAATCATAGATTGATACAAAAATCCATTTTTAAGTGTTTATTTTAATTAGAAAAGAAATTAGAGATTTTTGAAGTTTTGACATTCAGAAAATCATTACTCCAAAACGGCTCGAGCGATTTTGATAAAAATTTATATTTTGATAGAGAATTAGGTTGTCTATAAAATATCCAAAAAAGAAAAAATATGGCATATGAAATTTTGAGAAAATCCATTTCAAAATTTTAACCTCTTGTAGGCAACTTTGAAAATCGACTTTGTTAGGACGAAAGCCCTATAGTTGGCTATACAATGCCGTTTTAAAATTTTTATAATAATATTTACCGGCAAGTAATAAGGCAGTGGCGTAACTATGAACTTGGAGGCCTCCCCACAAGATTCAGAGTGGGGTTCTAAACCCCCCCATAACTTTTTTAACATTAAAAACAATAAAAATGGATTTACAAACTTTACCGTGGGTTGCACAAAACTTTTAACGGCTTGTTACAATGAGGAAGATGCATGGATTTTAAAATCATTTATTTTCAGTTTTTATTGTTAAATTTGACTTTCTTATTACAAATATCGTTAAAAAAAATACCAAAAAAATTTATCTAGTTCAAAAAACAAAATTAAAAATGCGGCTTATTTCCAATAAACGCACGTGATCGTATACTCATTGTGATTGGTGCGACGTCACAGTTCACGACAAGCCAACCACAGCCAGACAAGGAGTTTGAAAAACTCGGCATTAGTACATAGTTTTCGAGTTTTTACTTTCTTTGTGAAAGATGAAAGTCGAAAGTGGGTATTTCGAGGCTCAGTCAAACAATTTGCCGAAAATTTACGCGATTATGATCGCTTCATTTTTCGTCAACAATACAGATTTTGTTAGCGCGGAAATTAGAAATAATGGAGAATTAGATTGTAGGTAATTGTGACAAATCTTGATTAACAAGATAACAAAATTTCAATTTGTGATTATTGAAAGAAGATGTTTTTACTTTCTTTAATAATCCAAAAATTGACTTAATTGACTTAAAAAAGTAATAACAACTAATTTATTAATGAAAAAATTAATGTTACTTAAAAAAAGGTTATATTATGTTTTTATTAAAAAATCCTGGATATTAATCACACCACAAGTACTTAAGGTAAGTCGGGGGAAGACGCCACTGTGGGGCGAGATGCCACCCCAGCATTTTTCAAAATTCCTCCAACCTATCTCTGGAAAATTTTATGTATAGGTTGCTTGTAATTATAAGCTACTAGCAAACATCGTTGAAAACGAGTTTTCGCAAGTCATCGAAAAGTTTTCTAAAAAATTAGCTTTTTATGTTTGACGAAGTTTTTGCTACATCTCAGCTTTTAAATTTTATTAGGTGTTTTTTTGTGTTATCGATATCAACGAATTGTTAGCTGAAAAGACGGCACTTTTCACGTCTATTGTAATTTTTGCAAAAAAATTCGCATCAAATTTGATTTAGTTAGAGAGTTTTGCATTTTCACCTATAGAATGGGGTAAGACGCCATATCAGTGCAAAGGATGTAACTTAGACTCATTTTATTTGGATTTATAGTAATAATGCGACAATAGGGCCCACAATGATGAAAATGTGTAATGAAAACTATTACGATAGCAATGGGCTTCGTAGATTGGATTTGCTGCATAATTTGCAAGAAGCGGTTACACGAAAGATGTACATGGATTGATGACACATGTAACGATTGAAGTCAATAATATATAAGGATAAAACAGTTTTTTTTCGTTTAGTACCGTTCCCGACTTTCTATTCGGGACTAAAACTCACTATGGCATCTTACCCCATGCATTTTTGTCAAGATTTTTTTGTCGAAAAATACAAAAAATTTTTTTTAACTGTGTTAACTAATAATTTATGTTGATTTGATATTGCTATCTAATATAGTGTATTCTTTGAGGGATAAACACATATTTTTAAATTAATCTAAATGTGTATAATAACGTTTTTATAAATTAATTAAAAAATGTATGGCATCTTCCCCCGACTTGCTTTATTATTATGTAGATCGTCAACGCTACACCACTGAAATGAATACCACTACGGTAAACTCGCGAATCTGCAAATTTGGATAAATTGAGTTAAATAGTAGTTTTGAATGATAGATGACCATGATCAATGCACATAATAGTGAAGTTTTGAATTTGTATCTCATTCCCTTACCTTTAGATATAGCCATTTTAAACTCGAAAAACTGCATAAATCTTGATTTTTGACTACAATAAACTCGCGAATTTGATGTGCTAAATCTTTCAAAAACATTTTTTTTCTTCAGTTAATAAATAATTCATAGAGCTGATCTTTTTTATTTCATAGAGCGATTATTCAGAAACAGAAAGTTATTTTTAAATTCAAAAAAAGATCTTCAATTGTGGCACAAATAATTCTTTTTATACAAATGAATCTACACAATTTGTCAAGTTCCCACTTCTTACGCCATTAACTTTTTTTTTCACGATATGGATTTTGGTGCCCAGTTAGGTAAATTGATGCCTTTAGGACATTTAAGGCGCAGTTTTTCAATAAGAGTTTAAACGTACGTTCAAGCGAACTCCGTTCGGAGCTTGAACTTCGTTCACCGTGTTTAGCGTTTTTCAATGGTTAGTTAGCGTAAACGAAGTTCACGTTTTAGTAGCGCTATAATGGTTGAAATAGTCGTACCAATGCTAATGTCACGCATATTATTATGAGAGAGTGAGGTTAGTTTCAAAATTCGAATGCTTCTGTTTATTAAAGTGTTGTGTATTTATTTTGACTTTTGAACTTAAACATTATTATAAAATGAACAAACGTGATCCAAATTTTATTGGTGCAGAAGAAAGCTTATTGGTAAGTACATAAATAATAATAAATAATGTGTACAAAACTACAAAATAATGTTTATTTAAAAACAAATAGGTGAAATTGGTTTCTCACCACAGAAACGTGGTCGAAAACAAGACTACCGACTGCTTCGAAAGCCAAAGATGAAGCGTGACAGAAAATCGGAAGTGGCTATAACTCCAACTGCACAACTTTACAAGTCGTGGCCACCCTTCGAAGGAATGTGTCCAAAATTAGCCATATGAAATTACAGAGGAAGACGCTTTTGCTGTACCCCATTTCTCGACTTTCATTAAACAAAAGTGAAAAAGTAGATTGTGATAAATACACACTTCAAATGTTACGAAGACGAGTTGCTCTACAGATGTAGAGCTAATCGCATTTAAACAAAATGACAACGGTTATTCAAGTAAGTAAAATTCTTAGTTTATTTCGAAGCATTAATTTCCTTTTTATTTTAGTCAGTTTCGCATCACCCCGGAATAAAAATCTCCAACCAAACGTCGAACAATGTGTGGTGAACGGTTGGCCAAGTCAAGATGGATTAAATCAAAATTAACTTCTACATAACTTAATTGATGATACAACTTGGAAATTAATTGAAACTTAATGCCTCTTGTATTAACAGATTTAAATTAAGTACAATAAACAATTTAAACTACCTTATTTTTATTAATTTCAAAAACAGTTTGCTAATGGAAGGAATATTTAAAAAGTACTAAACTAATAATGGTTGTAACATATAATTGTTAATAAATTAATAATAAATAATTAGAGGCACCGCAGACTACAGACTTTTGATCGGTCGATAGTTTAGTCGGTTGCTGAATTTGTATTGAAATATATGCGATTTCGAATCGTTAGGTGTGCGCACTCACGTTTGCCTTAATGCTAATTAAAGCAACCGACTCAACTATCGGCCGATTAAAAGTCTGTAGTCTGCGGCCAGTCTTATTCTTCAAACGTGTAATTTTTAAATACTTAAATAAAAAGTCATTTTGTATCGTTGTTTTTCAGAAATCTGAAAGTACTTTGCACTTGTGTTTATAAATTACTTTGGACTTTCGAAATTTCTTTTAATCCTGCAAATTAACGCCAACTTTTAAAGGGAACTAGTAAATATTCTTTTTTGGGCTTATTTGAACGCTAAAAATTGTATAAAAAATACAGGTATGTATGCTTACTTTTTCATACTAATTCAATATAAAATATAAAAAAAATCATGCATCTTCCTCATTGATGAGAGTTTTAATGTGACTTAAGCAACTATATTTTTACATCTGATGCTTCACATTCAAAACTTTCAAAACTATAATTAATTGTAACAAGCCGTTAAAAGTTTTGTGCAACACAACCTTAGAGTTTAAACTTAAAATAATTTATTTACACCACTGTTATAAGGGAAAAACCACAAAATTGGATAATCGGGGAGAAGGATACATACAGGGATATACCGGGTGTTGAATGACTTACCGATACATAGGCCAATAGCACGTAAAATCATATTTTTATAAATTCCTGCTTCCCTAATTGTTTTAGAGCAAATATGAAAGAGCCAAAGACGATGCAGAATTAAAAATTAGAAATGATGAAAGTATTACATTTTATGTTTTTACTTAAAGATCAAAAGAGACTTTAGAAGTTGTTAAAATTTTCATTAATCGGGATTAATATAATATAATAAAAATATTTTATTCTGAGGAGCTGTGAACATGCGCAGATACCTAAATTGGTATTTATCCCCACCAACGCAGTAGTCAACGTATTTAAATTATTATAGGGGCTTGGCCAAACCAGTGCGAACTTACCTCAGAGTTAAATTATTTTTGTTCTAGCAACATTTAAATCGCTACACTGATTAACGAAAATTTTAACAACTTCTAAAGTATTTTTGGCTCTTTCAGTAAAATCATAATGAATTGTTTTCATCATTTCTAATTTTTTAATCTAATTTTTGGCTCTTTCATATTTGCTCTAAAACAATTAGGGAAGCAGGAATCTATAAAAACGTGATTTTACGTGCTATTGCCCTATGTATCGGTAGGTCATTCAACGCCCAGTATACCTACTTACATATGGACATTTGGTTCAAAAAATGGGGGAAACTTTTTTTGCATTTTTGGAATCAGGCGGACTCAAAAACGTCGAGAAATGCGATAAAAAAATTTTTGATTTTTTTCTCGATAATAACTTGATGTTTTTTCTTGGAAAAAACATATTTACTAAATTGTTTATTACTAATATAATGTAAATGTTAATAGGTACATAATTTGTATAACATGCCCATAACCCATTTTTTACAACTATCCATCTCTGTGCAATTAAAAAATTTTATCTATTAAAATAATAAAATTTATACCGGGTGTTGAATGATTTACCGATACATAGGACAATAGCATGTAAAATTACGTTTTTATAAATTCCTGTTTCCCTAATTGTTTTAGAGCAAACATGAAAGAGACAAAAATTAGGCAGAATTAGAAATTATAAATGATAAAGGTGTTACATCTCATCATGCTTTTACTTAAAGAGCAAAAAAGACTTTAGAAGTTGTTAAAATTTTCGTTAATCAGGGTAGCGATTTAAATGTTGCTACGATACACAATGAAATTATTGCTTGTTATTCAAATTGCTATCCAGATTAATGAAAATTTTAACAACTTCTAAAGTCTTTTTTGCTTTCTAAGTAAAAGCAATATGAGATGTAACACCTTTATCATTGCTTATTTTTAATTCTGCATAATTTTTGTCCCTTTCATGTTTGCTCTAAATAAAACAATTAGGGAAACAGGAATTTATAAAAACGCGATTTTACATGCTATTGCCCTATGTATCGGCAAGTCATTCAACACCCGGTATACTAGTGAGGTAGAAATACGTTTGACAATCAAAAGTTGTGCTAATAGAAATATTATGATTGAATAATGTTCAGGACAGCGTCAGGAATAATCTAGTAAATTTCGGACTTCCAACTCTTACTGCTTCCTTCGGAAAAGTGCATTTTAAAGTACATCGATGTGTTTTCTTTCACGTTTTATTTAATTTCTCAACTTGTAAACATCGCATCGCATCGCAATAAAAAAAAATATGGGATTATGCGAAATAGACTGACGATCAATTTTAGACAAAACCGAATTACACGTTTTTGTAGTTTCCGCAAAAAAAATTCTTAAGCTCTAAATACGGACCAAAAATTGCTCTATTCAGTGCTTTGCGAAGAAGTAATAAAGAACTCTTTTGTTCATGGAAAAGATACTACTTGATGAGGAGAATCGACTTGCCAAAGTTGAGGTCCTCAAGTGCAACCATACAGCCAAAAAACGCACAGGAAATCAGAATTTGTAAGGGCTGCCATTTAATGCGATCGTGATAAAAATAAATTATTTTTTTTAAACATTCGTCTCTGAACGTACTATTTGCTGAAAGAAATTATTTTTAAATTTTTGCTAATCGTAATCCACTTATGACTCTTTGTCAATAATTGTTTGAGTTGGAAGTCCGAAATTTACTAGATTATTCCTGACACTGTCCTGAACATTATTCAATCATAATATTTCTATTAGCAAAAGTTTTCTTTCAGACTACATTTTCCCGTAGTTCGACGCCACCAATATCATTCACTGAAGTAATTTCAAATTTAGCAGCACCATTATCTTGTAATTGTTGGATTATAGATGTTTTGGAAAATGCTGCGGCAGTCGTATAAACACCGCCCCTAAAAAATATACATTAAAAGAATTGAAATAATAAAAAAATACAGAATAAAAAGAAATATCATACTTTGTAGGTAACTTGTCTTTCTCGGTTAAAAACATTATAGCACACAGACTTAAAGTGGCGCAAGTAAAACCATAACCAGGATTATTACAAGTCATTTTTCCAGTTATTGACCTGTTAGGAGGAGTACTGGGTTGATCAGAACCTTCAGTAAGTTTCTCTTTCCATCCCTCACCATAATAAACGCATTGAGCGGAAGTCTCTTCAATCTTTTCCACCGAAGGGTCTTCATTTGAAATATACCCAAATGTGAAGAAACGAGGGTACTGAAAAAGTAATTTTAAATTATATTATAAAACTATACCTACTTATGGATGGTTTACTTTCAGTAAAAGCTTTATTCCACATTTACATTGACTTAATAACATCAGTAATGGGGCAATAAATAACAATGCAAGAAATGTCGAAAAGCTTCCAACACCTGCATACGCTTCAGTTTGAATCGGTCTTCTTGTTTTATTCTGTTCATAGAAGTAACGTTGTGAATGCTGCATAATATCACGGTCTGAATTAAAAAACAGGCAAAAAATCCACTTATTTGCAGCATTCCTTGAAGGCATTGGTGATCTAAAGCATTTTCTATTAAAAACATTAATTACGAAGACTATATAGAATACCTCATGGAGAGTTTTGGTCTGGTGACTGGTAGGGGAGTTACATTTAATTTTCTTTTAATTGAAGATGCTTTTCTTACATTTCCCAAAGTGAGTATTGCAGAATGGTAAGCACCAAAACTAATTGTTGATCCTGAAGACGATTTGCCTTCTTCAGAAGCACTTAAAATTATTTCAACAGAATTCAAAGTGCCTATACAAAAAAATAATAAAAGATAAACAAAGTTAGAATGATATACGTAACAAAAATACCCTCAAAGTTATTTTCTATGTAAACTACACCCATATCAGATGGTATACAATCCATTCCGCAAGCACTGACAATATAACTTCCGTTTTTTTCGGCAATCTCATTATATTTTAATCGCATTCCTTCTATGTACTTTGGTTCACCACTAGCATCAACAAGATGAGTACCATTTTCAACACAATATTTTACTATCGCCTCACCGTATAAATCATAAGGACCACAACAGTTAATGATTACTCGGGTTTTTTCAACCATTTTTTGAATCGATTCTTCATCACTTACATCTGCTATTATAATTGGAACATAATCAAGATTTTCTACCCCTAAAACAATGATGTTAGTATTAACAAGATACTCAATTAAAAATTGTTACCAATGCGCTGAGCAGTTTCGCTCAGAATAGCTTTCAGTTTAGACTCGGAGCGACCAGCTATACCCCACGATAAATTTCTACCTTCAGCTTTTGTAAATTTGTATATGTGAGGTAAAGTATACTTTCCAGTAAATCCAGTAGCACCAAAGACAATTATATCTAATACGTCAACCATGTCCACTATTCTTAATACGAATACTTAATTATTAATTGTGAGAGGTCCAACCTTCATCAAATTATGTTACCGGTTTTTCGATTATTAATCGAGGACCCACTAATTACGTGAATCATAATTATCTAACATAGTACGTCGTCATCAAAGATAATAAGATTATTAATAGTCATCGGCATTATGCTCATTCTCAAAACTAGCGGCAACAGTTTTTTACGTTCAATTAATTTAAAATAAGAGAGTTGATGTTGATACCAAAAGTTAAATAATTAAGTGTTTGGTACCATTTATGGTGTTATTTCGTTGCGACGCACGACGTCCAAGGTTCGCGGTCGGACGCGACGTCCAGCAGTCGAGCACTTCTACAATGCATTTTAAATTAAAGTAATTTCGCGGCGCGTCTTGGCGACTCGAAAACTGGACGTCAACGATCGCGTCTCGACGTTTGCTTACGGTTGCTTCGTATTTGTATTGTACAGAGCGCCGCGTAAAGTATGGAATAATCGAATTATTTTCTTTCGTTATAGTTCAATCAGCTTAGTGATTTTTATAGGGGTCAACTTCTAAGTAATTAGTAACAGGATGGGGACCACTTTTAAAAATTTTCATTTGGTGAGTAAAAACTGGTGAAAAAAAGTCTACCGTTTTTTTTGCAGTTACATACAAAGTTATAGACCATCTAAGAAAAAGAGGGTGTTCTGTAGTGCTTTTTTGCAAAATATTTGAAAAGGAATCCAAATATCGATAAAATCTTGTTGAGCATAAAATTACTAACAAAAAAACATGTTGCATGTTTTGATGGTGATGGTACCATGTTTTGGTGGTACTACCGTTTTCTTAAAGTAGTCATTTTTCCAAATTATTAATTAACAAAACAATGTTTGCCAACTGCCAACTCTAAAGTTGTTAAAACTGCAAAGAACTAAAATGGAAAAAAAATCCTATTTTTTAATGAATAAAAAACGATAATTTAGGCAAATGAGCTTCAAACAACCTGAAACTTGTAGGATATCTTCTCTAACAATGTCAGATAACAGGTGAATTTTTTCAGAATTGTAATTGCATTGCAAGTAGGTTAAAACATTATTTTGTTAATTAACAATTTGTAAAAATGAGTACTTTAAGAAAACGGTAGTACCACCAAAACATGCTAGGGGAAGGTGGGGCAGGTTCGGACAATTTTTTTTAAACACCGATTGCGCTGTTATTTATAGTGATGTAGTGCCTATTTTGTATTCAACTTGTAACACCATCATTTGCCTACGACACGGTATATAGAAAAGGCAGTAAAATAACACAGTTTTTCTGTTACAGATTTTTTTTTCAAAAGTAGTATTTGTCCGAAACTGCCCCACAATGGGGCACGTTCGGACTACATATGGGGCACATTCGGACAAACCTAGTAAAGCATTGAATTATTGCGAAAAACTCTTTACTCATAAAACGGATAAAAAACAATGCCGGTATATAAAATAAACAAAATGTTTTCTATTTGAGGGGGCCAGAAACCAAGGGTTCTACTTAGAAAAAATTTTAAAGTCGAGTTAATGCAGAAACTGGAAACGGATACGTAAATTCGCTATCCGAATTAGCTTGTCCGAACGTACCCCACTTGCACGGAATTTCATTAAAACGGTAGAAAAATTTTTCCTTGATGTTAGGTGAAACGAAACTACTACGCGTTTATAGTTTATGTATGGCAGTTACCAGATTTCAATCGCCAGTAAATTTAATTGAGGGATTAAAACGGGAAAGCTTATGTTACTTAGCTCAAAAATTATTGCAGGTTGTTGGAAAACCGTTTTTCTTCACTAAAAATTTTGTTTTTTGCACTAGACAAGCGAAACTACCGTCAAAAAACACGCTTCACACTAGCAACCTACTGTTACCTCCGCAGCGCAATAACACGAACTTTTAACCGAAATTTTGAAAAGTCCGAATGTGCCCCGCGTCCGAACCTGCCCCACCTTCCCCTACATGTTTTTTGTTAGTAATTTTATGCTCAACAAGATCGCCTATACATTTTATCGATATTCGGCTTCCTTTTCAAGTATTTTGCAAAAAAGTACTACAGAACGCCCTCTTTTTCTTAGATGGTCTATAACTTTGCATGTAATTGCTCCCGAAAAGTGTTCCCGTCCTGTTACTAATTAGTTAGAGGTCCAATTCTAATGTGATTACTGATTAGACTATTATAGAAATATCAAAAAACGGTTAGATCCGTCAAATTGATTTATTTTAAAACAAACATTTTCCGATGATTTTCATTTTTCTACCTCTCACCCCTTTCGAGAAGTGACGTCATCGAAGGATTTTTTAAATTGCAACTCCTACTTTTTTTTCGATATTTGGATAGATTATAAAATTCTGATATCAGCAATATGCACATTTTTGCCCTTTAAACTCACAGTTTCGAAGATATTAATTTTTAAATATATGGAGAGTGCTGGTGGTGTTTTTAAACGAAATTTTCTCAAAGTAAAAAATTTTTATTGTAAAAACGATGCTGGCTTGGTTTAATATTGGTGCTAAAACTACCAAAAAGCATTACATTTCCAAAACTTCCTTGTCCATAGCACCACCTTATAGCTCAAAACTTTTAATGCGACTGGCAAAACGCAGACGTTGCAACCAAATCACCTGATCTTTAACGGCTGGCCTTGACTGCTGGACACACACCCACACACCTAGGTAGTTGATTTGAAGAGACAAGGCCGGATTACGTATGTTTGGCGCCCTAGCCTAATAGAGATTTGACGCCTGACGAAGTGTTTGGGGAAAATTTTTTTGAAAATTTGGTGCAAAATGGTATTATTATTACTTATATAGGGCTTTTTTTTTGCCACATATAAGAAGTAATTTTAAAGGTCCTTAGGTTTTAGCCTTGTCAGCCTAGTGGATAATATGGCTCTGTGAAGAGAGTTCAAAATATTCAAAAAATGTATAGGATGTTGTATTCAAAATAAGTTATTCTCATTTCTGAATAAACCGGAACTTAAAATATTTAATTGTTTGGTATCATTGGGCATATCATTTTACATTTCAAATTATCCAGAAATATACAGGATTCTATTCAAAATACAAGTTGTTCCATTTTCCGGCTAAACCAAAATGCAAAATATGAATTGTTAAGTATCGTCGCACAGTAAAGACTGATTTTCACATACAGCGGTGATTCTGAATCAACGTCAAATAATTTCAGAGATGATAGAATAAGTCAATACAATCGTTTTCTGTTATATGGTATAGGGGTCGCCTACGCTTAGTAACCCCGTTATTCAGGGATGTGTTGTAAGCAAGTGGTTATTTTATAACAAGAGCGTTAAACCAGTTTCTAACGTTATTTTTATTTTTCGGCAAATTGGGGTGTTGTAACTTTCTACCTGTTCAACTTAAAATTTTCTCACTTTATATTTGACATTTGGTGTTGTTAAAAGTAAAGATAACCAGCTAGAAATACCCGCAGCCCACACCCTGCCGTTATTCTTTAACGTGAGATAATTGTTGAAGTTTTTGTGTGTTAAAAAGGTTTTTTTTTGGATAATTTTGCTGTTCTTAATGAATTATTAGGAGATTAATTGAAAGAAGAAATACAAGAGTACGTACATAATTTTTTTTAATAAGTTTAAATAAATAATTTACGTCGGTAATTGCACGTATTTTACCTATAGATGTTGCCTGTAGTAAAATACCCAAAAATGCCTTTATTTTTCAAAATCAAGAAAAACATCATAAGGAAAAATTGTTTCTTTTCCCCTCAAGATACTAGGTACAAAATTTAAGAAAAAAATATTAACGTTTTCATTTTTTTGTAAATTTTCACTGTAGTTCTCAAGGGGTTCTTTTCTTTTCATATAAATTCTAGAGATCCAACGAGATAAACATGAGTTTTCGTTTTGTTTTTTAAGTCTAATTTTGGATAATAAAAATATTTTTGTTAAAAACTACTTTGACTATTTTCTCTCATCTGATATTTTGGTGCCTTTTTGGTTCTATTTTATGCAGATTGAAGCCAAAAGCTATATTCGAAAAACACAATACTTGATCATATTATTTATAATAATAAAAGTCCCATATAAAAAATACGCAATTACCTACGTAAATTATTTATTTAAAATTATTTAAAAAAATTAAATACAAGGGTAAAAGCAAGGGTGTCTTGCTTCTCGATTTAAAATTTCAAAATGTTCCCGCGTGGGCGTGCTCGTTACTGTAGTACAGCAAGCTAAAAACATTTAATTTCTCTCTCTTATTATTGCATGTAAATTTGAGTATACTTACGTCTCCCTCTTTCGACAATGTTCAACTTAGACTTTCTTCCCTTTTTAACATAAAATTTCAACCCAACGTATAACAATAGTAAGATACAACACGCCAAAATCGGACAAACAGGTTATTTTGGTGGTTATTTTTCTATCGTTATTTCGAGAAAATAACGTTAGTTGTTATCTGCTAGAAATAACCTGGAAGTTACAACACACCACTGATTCTCTATTAAAAATTAGGGGTGAAATGAGGTTTTTCGCAAGTAGTTAAAAAACCGTTTTACACTGTTTAACAGGTCACTCAATTTATTAAAGAACAATTTGATACCTCTCTTATGGGCGACTCGTGTGGGGTGGGGATCATTTATTTTTTAAATAATTTTTTTAGGG
This sequence comes from Malthinus seriepunctatus, assembly GCA_963924605.1. NCBI lineage: Eukaryota > Metazoa > Arthropoda > Insecta > Coleoptera > Cantharidae > Malthinus > Malthinus seriepunctatus. Next base: position 27,605,461 of record OZ004601.1, on the reverse strand, counting down.
TTCAATATTTTTTATTTTAAACTAACCCATTAAAGTCTTTAAAATACAAAAGTAATTTTTTTTACTTAAGTAGTAATTTTATTTGTTTTAAATGGATATCTAATTTAAATTAAATCAAATGTAAACATTTGAAACAAATTAAATAGTCACTAATTTCAATTAAAACAAATGTAAACATTTAAATTACTTGAGTAAAAAAAATTATTTTTGTATTTTTAAGTTTAGAGATGATTTTCACTGGTAGTCTAATGAAATTAAAATTTGACCTCGGAAAAATTACCATAAAGACATTTTTGTATGAACCTTGATATTGCCGTAATAAACAATGTCGCAAAAGTCCCCATCGATTCGACCACAGCTAAAAATTTTATAAGCGGAGGAAGGTCAGAAAATGCAGTTTTTTCGAAATATCTGGTAAACTATCGATTTTTCGATAAAACAGCTATTACGAAATTTGTAGATCGTAAAATTTCCTACAACAAATGTTGTATTACTATCGCTCGGAGTCTTAAGTCTGCTGACAAAATAACACTTACAAAGATGAAAACCTGATTTAGATCATTATCTTCATTTCACCCCTAATTTTCCATAGGGAATGATGGGGTTACTAAGCGTCGGTAACCATATAACAAAAAATGATTGTATTGACTTATTCTATCATCCCTGAAATTATTTGACGTTGATTCAGAATCACCCTGTATAGGGCCGTGCTCGGTGGTGTCGTGCTCGTGTTGTGCTGCGGCCGCGAATCGCGAGCAATTTCACATATAGGCCTGTGTTGCGTTCATGTTACGGTCATGTTGTTGTCAACTGTAATAACCCTAGAGCATTGATAACAACCGAAATAATTTTGTCTCTCTTTCAAGTACATTTTTAAAAACACCCCTCCGCTTTGATGAAAAAAATATATACCCCAAGTTTCGCTGCTGTAGCTCAATATTAACCTGTGCCAGTGGAGGGTCGTTATTTTACATTGAAAATCCCATTTAACTCTACTTAAAACCATTATTAAACATTATTTTAATGTTTTTATTTTCTGAGGCGTAAAAAGAGTAGTAAAAATCTGAAACTTTACAGAATTGCTTCAAGAAAACGTATATTTTGAATATTATTCAAAATAATATTCAAGGAATATTCAATATAATATTCGAATTAATATTCAAATTTTATTCAAGGTTAAATAACGACCCTCCACTGGCACGGGTTAATATTGAGCTACAGCGGCGAAATTTGGGGTATACCCTGACCAGAAATAATTGAACAAAATGAACCAAAATGCAAAAATAACCTTTTTAAGATTTATGGTCGATTATGGTACTTAGAGGAAAGGATTTAAAATATTTTCAATGCGCCTCTTAAAACCAACCAACTTCAAACTTTCAAAGCAGGTAGTTACTTAACAAGCTCTAAGTACCATAATCGACCATAAATCTTAATAAGGTTATTTTTGCATTTTGGTTCATTTTGTTCAATTATTTCTGGTCAGGGTATATATATTTTTTTCGTCACTTAGAACCAAAAAATGGTCCAGAAGCAAAACATTTCGAAAAAAGCCGAAATAACGGACACCCTGTAGATTTATATCTAAATATGCACATATGACACTTACCCTGTACAAAATTGTTACTTGCAACTTTAAATTTTAAACAATAAGAAGCGACCAAAGTTTGTGGTCAGGTTGTTACCGTAGAAACGACTCAGACGCACATAGCACAACACCACGACACGATCCGTAGCCCGGTCGCAACCCAAAATGTCATGTGTAAATCGAAAAAAAACGACAAATTTTAATATCATTATTTTACAAATCGCGAAGTTTGCTATTTTTTAATAGTAGCATTTTTTAGTTTGTTATCCTTAACAACGTTAAAAAGTGTTTTTCATTTCCGTTAAAAAAGCGTTTTTTCACTGTTTTGCGTTAAAAATTGTTTTTTTTTTTAAATTTAAATTCTCCTGTCAGTTGAATGATTTTGATTAATTTTTTTATTTTTGGATGGTTTTTTACAATTGTACAAAATAGTTATTTTTGTATCAAGAGCGCGAAGTCAGTGTTTTTAGGGCGCGAGATTGTACTTTTTTCAAGAGGCTTGCCGAATGAAAAAAGTCTTTCGAGCGCACTAAAAACACTTCGCGCTCGTGATACAAATAATATTTTTGTACAACTGTAAAAAACCATCCAAAAATAAAAAAATTAATCAAAATCATTCAACTGACAGGAGAATTTAAATTTTCAAAAAAAAAACAATTTTTAACGCAAAACAGTGAAAAAAAGCTTTTTTAACGGAAATGAAAATAGTACATTGCAATACATGGTCGGTAAGTGCATAGTTAACAAATCTAGAAAATGTTAGCAAAACGAGACCCGTAGGGTCGAGTTTTTCTAATTTTCGAGATTTGTTAAGAAAAGCACTTAACGATCCGAGTATTGCATACTATTTTTTGCACAATCGTGAAAAATAACTAATAATAAATTCATTTTTTAAACTGACACTAGTTGACAGTTGTAAATAATTTTTATAATTTTAAAGTTTATTCAAAATAGTAACCGCTGGAGAACAATGTTGTCCTAGTAACAAGAATAAAAGTAACAAATAGCTCAAACATCTGTTTCACTTACCACCCTTGTGCTTTTGGTTAAATATTTCGAAATAATTATTTTATTGTTTCTATGGACACATACAATGGTTTGGTAAAATCAACTTTCTATTAGTATAAACATTGTTGGTAAGTACAGAATAGAACATGATTATGCAAAAACACTTTTTAACGTTGTTAAGGATAACAAACTAAAAAATGCTACTATTAAAAAATAGCAAACTTCGCGATTTGTAAATGATATTAAAATTTGTCGTTTTTTTGACAGTTGGACAAAAAATATTGTTTGTATCACGAGCGCGAAGTGTTTTTAGTGCGCTCGAAAGACTTTTTTCATTCGGCAAGCCTCTTGAAAAAAGTACAATCTCGCGCCCTAAAAACACTGACTTCGCGCTCTTGATACAAAAATAACTATTTTATGGAAATGTTAGTTTGTGGTTTATTTATTGATATCTGACATGGAAACGACACAGCATGTGCCCGATACGATCACGGTCCTACATGAGAAAATCAACCTTTACAGAGCCGGCTCTTGGCTCTTTAAAGTAAAAATTGCTTCGAACCATGCTTTCATTTCATTAAGCTTCATAGTATAGGATTATTTTTCTAAGATTGCGATTTTGGCACTTACCGGAGCAAACCTAAAGTTAGTTAGAAATGTGAAAATACAATGCAGTTAGGAACTATTTTAATTTGGCATCCCTGTACAGAGTTGTCACATTACAATTTAATTTGTTTGAAATTCAATGTTTTTTAGCTTGATTTGTTAGTATGTGGCAACCCTGCGCTGTCATTATGAAACTTCAAAATCGCAATCTTAGAAAAATAATCCTATAGTTACAGTACAGAGTTACAGACAGAGAGACAGACATTTCTGTTAAAAAAATCGAAATTTTTTTGCATTTTTGGAATCAGCAATCTACCTACTCAAAACGTAGAGAAATACAATAAAAATTTTAAGTGGAAAAAGTTAAAATCGAAAATAGTTATTTATTATACAAGACGATAAAGGGATAATTTAACTACTGAGTGAATTAACTTTCACGAGGTAGTCAAAGAACCTTTATCGTCGTGTATAATATGCTATTTTTTTCTATAGCAAATGTTAAAGAAAAACCAATTACAAATTAAATTATCATTTACAAAATTTATTAAAAATATTTGATAGTGTGCGGTTGCTATGTGAGTAGTGGGGTTGCTATTGGGGTATTACTTTATCTATCCTTGCTGTTAAAATTCTATTTTATCGACTAATTTTAGTTGATCAAAGCACACTTTAACGTTTGCTATAGAAAAAAAAATTTTTTTGCATTTTTGGAATCAAAACGTCGAGAAATGCAATAAAATTTTTTTTTTTGATTTTCTTTGATTATAATAACTTTTTCTTAAGGGTAATTCCACATCAGATCGGCCACTTTTGACCCTTAGGTTTTCGGCTTTTTACGAAATTTGGTATGTCAACTGGAAATATATGCGGTTTTGCGAAAAAATTAATTTTGGAATATTTACGGCCAAATTAATTTATAAAAACTACGTATATTGAAGACATGAATACTTCAATAATTAATAACTCGCGAGCTAAAAGAGATAGAGATATGCAAAGTGCGCCGTTTTAAAGCTAAAGAAACGTATTATTTATTTTATGCATCGCTACTTTGATTTAAAGCCTTTTTGGTCAAACTGTTCTAGTATTAAAAGTTCAAATTTAAATTTTCTTTAAATGTTTCTTAACTGAAGGCAATTTTGAAACAATTTTGAAAATCGACTTGTTTAGGACGAAAGCCCTAAACAGTTAAAAAACCCTAAGCCCTTTTAAATCATTTTTAAGCCTAGAAAAATTATTGCACCCTTATCACTTAATTATTTCGTAATCTAAAATTTTTAATTATAGGTTTCTAAAGTTATTGAATATTTAAATTTATTGTTAAAACACGTGAAGTGTTATAATTAGTGATAGGATATAGTTAGTGTTTTTTTCTTTTACTTCCGTGATTCATTGGCACCCCTGAATATTTTACAGCCCTTAATTAATTTTTATTAATTACTTTAATGTTGAAACTTTAATTTAAAATTACAAATTGTATATCGACGTACTCGTTATTGCCACGAATGGAAATAAATTATGAAATATTTAATGTTATCAGAATGCGAGTCAGCATATTAAGGGAAGTTGACCTGAAGTCGACGTGGGAAATAAGGATAGTTGTTAGTTAACCTTAGAGGAGATCGGTTGAGATCTAATTATGTTTTTAGCTTTAACAAGCATTAGTTATTAATAAACTTTATTATTCTTAAATTACGGTGAACTTTTAATGATCCAAACCCCCCGGTACAAAGTCACTAAACCAAACGTGACATTATTTTAGTGTGGTTCAATTGAGCTAACTTGCATCCTCGAGTCCCCTTTTATTATTTACTTGCGTTCTTTATTAATTAATTATTTGAATTAATTAATTTATTACCCTGTTGCCTTCAGCAAGTCCGTGATTTTCCCTCGTACACTAGGACTCAGTGGTCTCTCCCTTCATAGAGAGGTCAGGTGGTCTGTCCCTAAAGATCTGGTTAGGTCTTAAGGACAGGTCTAGTGGTCTGGGGATTCAACTAACCCCTCTCGTGTCTTCCAGGTCAGGTAGTCTGTTCCTAAAGGTCTGGTTAGGTCTTAAGGAGAGGTCTAGTGGTCTGGGGATTCGACTAACCCTCCCCGTGTTTTACAGGTCAGGTGGTCTGTCCCTAAAGGTCTGGTTAGGTCTTGAGGACAGGTCTGGTGGTCTGGGGATACGCTCATCTCCCCCGTGTCTTCCAGGTCAGGTGGTCTCTCCTTAAGGTCTGGTTAGGTCTTGAGGACAGGTCTGGTGGTCTGGAGGAACAGTAGCTGAGTCATAGCGTAAGAGATTGGTATCTGTTTGATAACATATTGTTTATATTTTTTTTTTCCTTAAGAAAAAAGGTACTACATAGAGGTACGTAGCCTTATTTTTTTTTGTTTAATAAAGACTTTGCTTTATTCCATCCGCAGTGTGTTTTAATTTTTTCTACGAACCCCCCTGTCTCCAACTGAGCGACGCTTAAGGGAGATCTAATGAAACACCCGGTTTCCGGTGTTACAAAATGACGCTGTATGTCGTACCCAGTGGCGGCGCTACCTATTCTGGCGCCTCCTTAAATTTAAAATATTTCGCCCCCCTTTGTTATTATTATGGAATGAAGCTCGGTAGATATGTTTACTAAGTCCATATAGAGAAATTCTTTCCGATGAGACCAAAAAAATACTGATAAATAATCCCTCAATACAGTGATTTTAAAACTTTTGAAAGGGCGTTTTTACAGCACTTGAGAAAAATATGACGATTTTAAGCCCCGAAGTTGCTCAGATGAATTCACATTGGTCACAGATCGATTCGGCACAATCGCTCAAAGAACAACACTTCTCACAAAAAAATAAGCCTAAAATAATAAAAAAATAATTTTTTCAGATCTTGAAAAAAGAGGGATGTACAACAACAGCAGCCCCTTCGAACATTTCTTTGGTCTCATCGGTCTCATCGAACAAAATTACTACATATATGGTCTAGGGACGTAGCTAGGGGTGGGCACAGGTGGTCACGTATATAGAGGTGGGAATTGTAGTTTATTTTGCTGAATAGTTCATACTGAACTAGTTCACCGAAATGAACTATAGTTTAAAATGAACTATAGTTCATATATGAACGAATGAAGTATATCATCGATATAGTTATATAGTAGACATAATCGATGAACTATAGTTCATTAATGTTAAATGTTACGTATGACGTATCTCCCTGTCTTTTGTAGTAGGTTGGTACATCCATACATCAAGCCGGATCGGCGTTGATTAGAGAAGAAAATAAATATAGCAATTGCCTTAAAAATTATAATATAAGTTCAAGTTCAAAAAGGACCTAGTATGTAGTTATTCTAGGTCTTTATTGCCGTAAGGAGAAGCCCCCGTGGTTCTTTCAGCTGATCAAAACAATAAACCGCCGAGAATTCCAACTAACAGATTCAAAACATTTTTTCTGAACCAATATTACTTGAATAATAAAATTTTTTTTTCTACGGAGTTCTTATTTGCCTAATATGGGGTACTTTGTGCCGCCTAATATGAGATACTCGTTCCTGCAAGGTTGACGATGCAGCAGAAAAATGAATATTTTATGGAACCCGATTCAATTTTGGCTAAACAGGAGAAAAACAGTTCGGGTTCGATATCAATCCTGCAACAGATGGGCCCACACCGAATGCGTAGAGAAAGTTAAACCACAATTAATATATGTGCTATTTTTGTTGCAGTTTTTAGTTTTTATTTATTTATTTTTTATTTTTTGGGTAGTATTATGTATGCCATATTTATTTTAATTAAAGTTTTGCAAACAATTGTCACTCTGTACAATTTTAAAAATACACCATGTTAGAACACTAGGGTACCCCATATTATGCACGCATGGCGCCTAATATGGGATTCTGAATGTTACAGCATATTTAAAAATAATACTTCTAATGAACAATAGATATGTCATGATTTGGCAAAATACAAATTATTTATAATAACGGCGAGTATTTTTTTCCGGCGTTACAAAAAAAACACCCCATATTAGGCGACTTTCCTCTACCTACTACTTTAGGTAATTTAGATTAGGTATTGAAAAATTATTCCTAAAGATTTTTTTTAAATTACTAGAGAAATAAGCGGCTCTGGATATTCAACGTTTGTTTGATTCTTTCAAATGCTAATACCACCCCGCTGTGTTTATGAGCATCGTAATGAGGGTCAGAGGGTGTACGGATTACAATACCCATAACTAACAGGTGACACCTTCAAATAATTTAACGTAATTTAATAAGCGAATCGAACAGTAACCTATAGTTCAAAATGAACTAGTTCGTTTAGACAAAGTGACATAGTTCGTGTTATTCACATAACACAACGACAAAGCGCAAAGAATGAGCTACAATGTATTTTGTATTCGCTGTAGGAGCTATTCGTTCAACAATATCAATTTCAAATTATGCAAATAAGTTCGTTTTTATAAGAAATCGCGAAAACGAGCGAAGCGAAGAATAACAAAGTATTAGTTCAAAATTTACTAGTTCGTTTTTCTATGAAAACTAAGCGAAGCGAATAAGTTCAAAACGAACTAGTTGGTTTAGAGAAAGCGACATAGGGATCAAGCATACTGGCCGTTAACTTAAACTTTAAGCTTTAACCTTGAAACGTTGCATTGATTCCCCTATAGTCAACTCAAGGTTAAAGCTTAAAGCTTAAGTTAACGGCTAGCATGCATGATCCCATAGTTCATCCAGTTCAGTACAAGTGAATAGTTCATTTGAACTATTAGGTCACGAACTACCCATCTCTAGTGGTCAGTGCCACGAAGCGTTAAAGTGAGGAAGATATGCCATCACCACGCATGCTCAAATGCGTCGCTGTGTTACCTAAATTATTCCAAATTTTATTTTTTCGATTAGGTTAAAAGTAGGAAACCAATTTTTTTTTTGTTATTTTTATAAGTGCCGTATGGTATCTATTAGTGGAATATTTATTAAAAATAGTTTAAAAAAAAGTTGGTGTCCTACTTTTAACCTTATGATGGAATATCTTCCTCAATCTAACGCCTCCTTCAGTGCCCACCTAAAGACTCGCTCTGCCCGCTCGTGCCCACCTCTGCTCACTTCAAATAACTTTGAAAATAAAAATTTTTTATTAAAAATGAATAATAGGCACTAAATATTGAAAATGCCACTAGTAAAAGATTAAACTTAAACTTGGTTGTTTAATTTGACTCGATTTACCAAAATATAAGAATTATTTTACACTAGAGACTAGAGTACGTGCATTTTTTTAGTCATAATTTTCTAGCCCTGCCCCGAAATGAAACTGTCCAAACTTTGCCCATCCAGTATTTTAAGTCAAGCTACGTCCCTGATATGGTCCCAGTAAACCATTTGCCGAGTTTCATTCCATTAACCAAAAGTGCAGTATCATTTTACTCGACATCATTTAAAAATTTTGAAAGAGCGTTCTTAGTCCCAGAGAAAAAAATGGCGGTTTTATGCTCATGGGGATGTTCAGATGGATTTGTCATTGTGACATATTAATTCAGCACCCTCGAAATATAGATACGGCAACAATACTTTTTACGAAAAAAGTCGACGAATATCAGATTTTCGTAAAAAGGGGGTGTGCAGCAATCCAGCAATCGAATATTTCTATGATCTAATCGGATAAAATTTATCAATATGGTCCCAGTAAACTATGTGCCGAGTTTCATTCCAGTAACAAAAGTATAACGTTGTACCTGAGATATTCGTCGTGTATATCGCGCATTAAAAGGGGTGTACAGCTGTACAGTGAAACAGTGATCCCCAGCGAATTTTTTTTTGCCTCACCGAACAAAATTACTCCAGTAAACTATTTGTGTCGAATTTTGTTCTATTAACCAAAAGTGCAGTGTCTTTTTGTCTAACGTCCGTACTATTAACACATTGCACCCCTATGCGACGCTTATACCTCGCTTACCGCCGCCACTGGATCGTACCTCTTTAAAACAAATTAATTCTGAAGATTAATTATTTCACAGCCGAAAGTACTCAAAAGTGCAGCAAAGAAAAGACTGAAATTATTCATTAGTAGAAGAAAGAAGATAGAAACAAAAGCGAGTTCTAGAATATTGGCACTTGGTAGGTTTATGGAGAAATAAAAAAATAAAGATGCACTTAAATTCAATGGAATTGTGCACTAATCGATCTCATAATTATTCTTATAAAAAAATATTGTAGTCAAAATACACAATTTTTAACTATTTTCGTATTTTGCTCCTTTGAATTCAAATTTTGTCATGTGACTTACTTAAGTAGGAGAGGGGAGTTTTTGACGAATGACCGAAGACCGACAAACAAACAGCGGCGGTAGCGGTTATCAAAGTTCTAGTTTGTTTGTATATTTACGTTTTGTTGCCAGTGCCTTTTGAATGAAAAATCTTTGTTTTTCAATTTTTGAATTAATTAGTGCTCTAACAAAACCCTCAGGTGAGTATAAGAACAAGTCTTCGTTTGTTTTCTTCAGGTTATGTTCTCTATCTCGTCCTCCATTTTTAAATTGAAGATTTGATTTTGTTTTCACGTAAGATTTTCATCAGCTACTTATTAGATAATTTATATATTAATGCAAACATTTTTTAATCTCTCATTTTTTACTGAAAATAAAATAGTTTTATTCTAAATGACTTTTTTAATGATTACACTTGATTCGATTTTACATTCAGAGTCTCGGAAGTATAAGAAATATGAGTTCTGTGGATTCTCTCAGTGACGTTAATCTTATCCTAAGCCACTCAGAAGAGATAACACTATTAATGCAAAACGATGTGTAAGTCATTTGTACTTTTATAAAGCTTAAATTAATTTAGTTTTGATTTTTAGGGGAAATATAATGTCCATGTTCAATTTGGTAAGGTTTTTGATTTTCATAAATTCAAAGTTTTAATAATCAAATTTCAGCCAGATGACTCGCAAAACTACGCCGTAGAACAGTTTTCAACTCAGTATCCACAGAGCGACTATCAAAATAACTATACCCACGATGACCTCCTAGAAAATGATAACAAAGTCGACTTGTATCACCCACCAGGGCAAAACGGCAACAAAATCGTAGCCTATCAACCAGTACAGAATGGTAAAACATTATATGAACAACCACTAGCACCTCCGGAAAGTGTATCACCTATTTTATCGCTATCGCCCAATGTTATGAGTAGCGATGATTACGCCGGACCATTCAATTTTGAAGTTTATGTTGATCCACATAGCGGTACAAAAAATCCTTGGGTTGTAAGTATCTACCTACAAGCTACTGACACAATTTAAAAAATTTGTTTATTACAGTATTCCAGTAAATTAAACAAGTTGTTCATAACAATGTCCAATCCATTTCCCATTGATTTTAAATGGGATTTTAACGCCCAAATCTTTTATGTTAGAGCAACTCCGTTGTACAAACTAGCACAACATAATCAAGAACTTGTCACTCGTTGTATTCCTCACAGTTTATCCACAGATCCATCAAATCGAAGTCAGTATAATACAGTTTGAAACTAACTAACAGTTTTAAAATTAAAATAACTTTTAGATATCCCTGAAAACATGTTAAACCATGTAATTCGATGCCAAAATCCTAACGCACAGTATCAGGGTAGTAAAGAAACAAATAGACATTTAAATGTGTTGGTACCTCTGGGTGTACCTCAAACAGGATCAGACGTAGTTCGTTTGATGTACTGCTTTGTATGCAAAAATTCATGTCCAACTGGCATGAATCGTAAACCTTTTGGAGTTATATTTACTCTAGAAGACAAATTGTAAGTATTGTCAGTTTTGTTTACTGTAATGAATAAACAACTTGGTTTATTTAAAAGAGGAAATCTCCTGGGACGCCGTCAACTCAACGTAAGAGTTTGTTCATGTCCAAAACGTGATAAAGATAAAGAAGAGAAGGAATGTGAACCTGGTCATGCGGCAACTTCTCGCAAAAAACGTAAACTCGAGAAACCTGACAAGAAAATGCTCGATACAAAAGAGTATCACTTAGCAGTGAGTTTAATTACTTGAATTTATGCCAAATTTTGGTGAAATTTTATTTTACAGCTTTCAATCAGTGGTAAACCAACATACATAGCTGTGTTGAATGCTGTGTATGATCGTATTGCAGGTGAAATACAACGAAATGGTCCGAACGAGGCGTTGAATAAAAGTTTGGCTCAAGTACAAGAACATTTAAGTAAGTTTTATGTACCTTTTTAACTTTTTCCAATTCAAAAAAAAGTTGTTATAATCGTGAAAAAAATAATAATCAAAAAATTTTTTTGCATTTCTCGACGTTTTGATTCCAAAAATCACAAAAAAAAATTTCGATGGATGGATGGATGTCCCCCCCCCTAGAGCAAAAACTACTGAACCGATTTTGATGAAATTTGATTTTAACTACTTTAAAATTATTTTATCGGCAAAAATAGCTTTAATAAAAAATATATATGCAGGGTGTCCAAAAATAAGGTGGTTATTTTGGGCGCATATTTGCAAATTTGGGTCAAATTCATTTCTACTTGGCTATAAGATAGTACACGTGAGCCCCAAATGAAAAAAAAATTTTTTTTTTCAAAGTGGCGGCCAATAGAACGATTGTCTCATTTTATGGTTTTTCCCTTATAACTTGGCCGGTAATTATTATTATAAAAATTTAAAAACGGTATTGTACAGAAAAATATAGGGCTTTCGTCCTAAATAAGACGAGTTTCAAAATTGTTTCAAAATTGCCTACTTTTAAGGGGCCAAAGTAGGTCAAAATTTTGAAATTTATTTTCTCAAAATTTCCTCTGCCATATTTTTTCTTTTTTGGCTATGTTACAGACAACGTAATTCTCTATCGAAATATAAATTTTTATCAAAATCGCTCTAGCCGTTTTGGAGTAATGATTTTTTGAATGTCAAAATTTCAAAAATCTCTAATTTCTTTTGTAATAGAAATGAAAACTTTAAAATTGATATGTACATCAGTCCCATGAATATCTATTATTTGACACTATTTTCGGTTAACAAAACGCTTCCGGTTAAACCGGAAATTACAAAAATATCAAAATTTTTAGGAATACCCTGTATATTTTTAAATATTTTGAAAGCTCGTAAAATTAGCTATTACACGATACCAAACACTTTATATTTTGACTTCCGGTTTAACCGGAAATGGGATAAAATTTCTTAATTTAAATGGAACACTATGTATATTTTTCAATATTTTGAAACCTCATAAAATTAGCTTTCTGAAAATGTAAAATAATGTATATTTTGAACTTCAATTTATGCCAAAATCCCAAAATTATAAAAAAATGAAATTTTTGAAACACACAGAAGTCCCAGGTTCAATCCTTGACGGAAGCAATTTTTAAACAAATTGTTTGTTTAATATGTAATTTACATTAACATAAAAATAAATTTAAAATAAAATTACAAGATTTGACGGACAGAAAAAGTTCTTCGTATGGCCATATCCGTTGTTTTAATTTTATTTTTAAGGCCATCCAACATATCATTATTTATTAAAAGAAGTAGACAAACTACTAAAAAATTTAATTAGCTTCTCTACTTTTGGATCACCCAACTAAACTTGTCTTTTTGTTATAGATAACGCAGACTAATGCCACTTCCATACAGATCTACTTAATTTTATAGATTTACATTTATTTTATTAGAAAAGTATTTAAGGTTTAGCATGATTTTATATCACTTGTTGTTAGTACAAAAAATTGTGCTCAATTTTATGCAATAAGAGTTTATAGTTTATTTTTAATAAACTCGCGAAAGTGCAAATATATTGTATTTGTTAAGTATTTCACTGCGATATCTGTAAGTTTACCTGCAATGTATTTTAATCATAAATTTGTGATTATTTAAGAGTACGCTAACTCTAAGTATTCTTATTCAGTGAAATATCTGGTGTGTATATATTTTTATACTTATTTGATATGCCATTTCTTTAGTTTTAAGATTTATTCCTAACTTTTATACGTTTTTCTAAATAAAATTTTTTATATTTACAAATTAATTTTGTCTTATTTGCATTTTAATTATAAGTTTTTAAATAGAATGTCATCTCGAATTATCTGCTAACAATTTTGTATTCACGTGGGATTTACATTATTATACGTTGTGTTCTAATCTTTTTGTAATACGCAAACAAGCTTACTTTGTGTATCAAATCTATCCATACGTTAAGTTCTCATGAAAGTATTAAGGGGATGAACTTTGTATTAAAACTGTATTCAAAGGAATACTTTTTATTGTGAAATAGGAGGACGGTGTTATATTTATAGAACCATAACTGAAAATGCAGCTTACATCAATATAATTTCGAAAATAAACATCAACTTAAATTAATTTGTTTGTTCCTTAGAATTCCCTTGAAATGTTTTTTAAATTACAGTGAAAAAAGTAAAATAATTATCAAAATTATTACTTCTGTTTTATACAACACCGTTCATTTTGGAAAATCAAAACGTATTTCTGTTTCATGCATAAATCAAAGAAAAAGTATTTTTATTTTTAAATCCGTCAGGATTATTGAAGCTTCCTTATAAAAGCATGCAAATTCAGGTCTACGTCTCAGTCGTACTTTGAATCGAATCTTTGTATCTTCAACTTCAACAACGATTATGAAACTGTGGTAAAACATTACTTGTTTTAACTTAAATTTTTTAATGTAGTTTCTTTCTAGTAAATTATTTCCGAAAGTATTTGCTGTATTTACAGTAATTTACTTTGTAATAATTGCATGCACCGAAGCACAAGTGAGTTTCACTCCAGCTTGGCACGTTGGAAAAAGATCCGATTATTTAGAATGCCGGACAACTCTCAAGTCGATTACTACCTTATGTCATCTGTTAATGGTACACCTAATTTTTCAGAATAAAAATAAAATAAACTCAAATATTATTTTTACAGAACCAAATTAATCAATTTTCTGCTTGCGAAGAGTCGTATTCGAATTCTCCGGTTGTTTATCCTCCACAAATTTAAATGATGATTGTTACTAATTTATTTATAAAAGTATTATTATGTAGATACTTATTGAAGTATGAAAAATAAATTTATTCTGCAAATTTTTAGCAATTTGAATTCAACGTCGAATGACGTTTCGAGACGTCACTTTGACGTCATTTTGACATTTGACATACAATATTTATTTTTGTACAACAAAACCTCAAATATGGCTAAAAATTAAGACCATTTGCCGATTTCAGTTAATTTTAATCAAAATGAAGTGATTCTGCTTTTCAAGTGCTTGTAAACGACCTAAAATGGATTTTAAATAACTTTCAATTAAACAATGCGTGGAAGGCATTTTGGTAATTTTTGATGAATTTCTAATTACAGATACAAGACAATTCACGACAAAATGAGTAATTTCAACAACTTTTCTACAAATTTAGTTTTGACTAAAGTATGTCGTGTCTGTATGAACTCACTCGAAAACAACCATATTTCTTTATTTACATCGAGTACTACAAGTACCATCACACTTGCAACTAAAATTATATCTTTTACAGGCTTACAAGTAAGTTTTAAAATACACTTAAACCGTATTATAATTTTAAAAAATTTAGGTTGATTTTGAAGATGGCTTACCGAACTTTGTATGTTTATCATGTTCGAACCAAATTGAAAATGCATATCTGTTAAAATTACAATGCGAAGAATCGGATTCTACTTTAAGAGGATTCTTAAGCCCTATCGTAAATAATCTAGTCTCTGATTTTGACGGATTTTCAGGAGCAACTTCAGATTCAGATTTATTTACCAGTCCTAATCAACTCGAACAACAAGAACCTGTAAAAGAATTTCAATGTTCAGATTGCCAAGCTTCTTTTGACAAACAAACTCAATTAAAAGTACATATGAGAACACACGCAAAAAGAAAATCTCAAGAATCGGATTCAGACAAAATTCATATTTGTACCGCTTGTGATGACAAATTTCAAACTAACGACAAATTAATTGAACATATGTTGGCGAAGCATACAGAAACAGAAGTATGTGAACAAGAAGTTGTAAAGGAGCAAGAGAAACTTGTGTGTAATGTTTGTAATAAGACATATTTAAAGGCTAGTAATTTAGCTGCTCACATGGGAACACATACTGGAGAAAAACCCTTTGAATGTCATATATGTGGTAAAAGGTTTACGCAAGGACGAGCTCATGCTTGTCACATGCGAACTCATTCCGATGCTGTCGTAAAACCGTATCCTTGTGAAGTGTGTAAAAAAGAATTTGTTAGAGAAAGTCAGTTAACCGTTCATATGAAAAAGCATTCGAGCGGAAAATCTTTTATTTGTACCGTTTGTGGAAAAAGTTGTTGTAATTCTGGGAATTTAAAATCTCATATGCGTTTACACACTGGAGATAAACCGTATGCGTGTAATATTTGTGGAAAAACTTTTGCTCAAAGTAATGCACATTCGTACCACATGAAAACTCATTCTGGTAAGTTTTAAATTCGTTTTTATACTGTCTAATTCATTACGAACGCAGGTTTGTAATTTGAATTAAAACTAAAACATTTATTTTAGGAGAAAAACCTTTTGCATGTGATAAATGCCCAAAAGCTTTTACAACAAATGGTCAACTTATAAATCATCGTCGCTTACATACTGGTGAGAAGCCGTTTTCATGTAAAATTTGCAGTAAGAGTTTTACACAAAAGATTGCTCATACGATACACATGATGACACATACAGGAAACAAGCCACATTTGTGTAGCATTTGTGGGAAAAAGTATTCCCAGAATAGCCAATTGGTGGAACATATGCGTTCGCACACGGGACAACCTTTACAATGCAATGTTTGTGGAAGAACATATTCCACTGCTGGAAATTTAGGAGCTCATATGAGAACTCATACTGGTATTAAAACTCATATATGTCAAGTTTGTAATAAGGGATTTTATGTACCTAATAAATTGGCAAAACATATGAGAACACATACAGGTGAAAGACCCTATTCTTGTACTGTTTGTCCAAAACGTTTTAGTAGTGCCGAAGTTATGAAAATTCACAATAGAATACATACAGGAGAGCGTCCGTATAAATGTACTACTTGTGGTAAAGGTTTTACCAACAGTTCGCAACTAAGGGTTCATACTCGTTCTCATACAGGACAGAAACCGTATATTTGTGCTCTCTGTTTTCACGGTTTTACCACTTCGTCAAGTTTGAAAGTCCATTTAAATTCTTGTCGTCATGCTGGAGATACAATAACTTATATTAATTTTGTGTAACTAATAAAAAAAGTGTGATGTTATTCTTAATTTATTTATGTGTACATGTCTTTAATTTGTACAATTTTGTAAATGTTTTTATAATAAACTATAACTATGAAAAATGATTATCTAATTTTAAGGAATGTATCCAATAATGACTAGAAATACACTTAAGTAATTAAGTTTTAATACTCGGGAGTTTTACAAACGGGTAATAGACATAGGATACCAAAAACGACTTCTGCAACTTGAAATGTAAACTGTATACCACATATTATGTATTCCAATCTTAATACTACACTTTGCCACACAACGAAATAGACTACACCAACTGCTGATGGAATGGTAAGTGAAATTGCCAACAGTACAAATCCAGCTAAAACAATTCGAGTTAATTAATGCAGACTACGTTAAAAAACTACCTTTTTCAGTTAAATTTCCTTTTCTGGCTAAAATAACGCGAAACAATTCCAAAACACAAATTGCTAGTAGAATACCAAAATCAGTTTCAAAATTTGGCAACATTAGATTTATTGCTTTCACGATATTCATGCCTATTTCGCATACTGCAAATAATCCAAAATAATACGAATTTAAATATAACAAAACTTCAAAAGTTAACGATGCGTTCATTATGTAAAATTTATTTTATAAAAATCACTCCTTCCATATAATTCATTCAAATTTACAAACAAACAAACTTAACCTATTTGAATTTAAAATCAATACACAACAAGCGCCTAGTAGGATCACGGCCGAAAGCTGTGATTGGTCTAATGATTGAACTATGATGGTACACTATTGGCCAACGGTAGCGGTAAATTTAAATGTCAGTATTTCGAATGGAATTATTTGATTTTCATCATCTCATATAATTTTATATGATCTAATAAGAAAAAAGGTAGTACATCCAATACTTTAATTATAGATGAGTAGTTATTTTCCATTTTAACTTTTTCCAATCCAAGAAAACGTTATAATCGAGAAAAAAATAATAATAATAATATTAAAAATTTTTTTTTGCACTTTTCGACGATTTGAGTCACGCTGATTCCAAAAATGCAAAAATAATTTTTTCGATTTTTTCGACCAAACACTTTATATTTTGACTTCCGGTTTAACTGGAAATGGAATCAAATTTCTTAATTTCAATGGAACACCCTATATGTTTTTTAATATTTTGAAAGCTCATAAAATTAGCTCTCTGAACATATAAAATAATGTATAGGTATTTTGAATTTCAATTTATGCCAAATTTAAATAGTTCATGTCTAAAAATTCTGCTTACACGCAGAAGTCCTTAAATTCGATCCCGGCAGGTAGCAATTATTGTCAATTATTGCAATTTAATATCATGTAATTTTATATTAACATAAAAATAAATATGTACAGTAAAAAAAATTTAACTTGAGGTAAGTTCGCGCAGGTTTGGCCACGCCCCTTTAATAATTTAAATACGTTGACTACTGCGTTGGTGGGGATAAATACCAATTTAGGTATCTGCGCATTGTCACCGCTCGTCTACTTAAAATATTTTTACTGTATAACAATAAAAACAACGGATGTGGCCATACGAGGAACTTTTTCCGTCCGTCAAATATTGGAATTTTATATTTTTATAATCTTATAAATAAAATAATATATCAAAAAAACTTTTAAATTATAAACGTTTAAAAGTGCACTAAAAAATACAACAGGAAAAAGTTCCTCGTATGGCCACATCCGTTGTTTTTTAATTAAAAATAAAATATTCAGATAAAAAACTCCTTTGGACCTTTGTATTTGTGCTTGAATCTACGCACAAGCTCTGTTTTCGATACGCATTTATGATTGGCTAATTTAAAATTGAAATATTTGGGAGCACCCTATAGGCGGAGTGCATATCATGGGAATTAGCGACTCGTAGTGGTCAAATTTGTAAGTTACGTGGTTACAAATTCAAATAATTTTTTTCTAAATATTGATAAATACAAAGAAATGTTAGATTTTTATAATAATTGATATGGAAGGAGTTTAGCAATAAGCCTGTCTGTACATTTTACATAATTTAACTTTTCCTTATGCTTTGATAAAGTCATATGATCGAAAAAATAAGTTATTTTGTTATTTAATTTTTGGACGTTTTTAGACTCCTCGAGTCCAAAATAGCAACGAAAACCCTAAAACAACTCTTTCTGATTAGTATAGCATATATTTCGTTAGAAAAAAATAGTTTGTAACTCCATATCTTGAGATTTGCTTTTAAGAGTATTTTCGCGCCATTAGTAGTAGTATAGGGTTTTAAGGACTTTGCAAGTGCGCCAAGTGATTTTACTTGAAATTTTGTGGTTTTCTATGCTTTATATTTACTAATGTGCTTTTTTAATATGTTAATATTATTTATAACATTATTTTAAATCAAAAGAAAATTCTATAAAATGAAATGTCAAACATAACCTAAAAATTTTAATTGTCAAAATATGAAAATAAATTTTTATTTTAAAAATAACATATTTCGTTGCATACTGTGGCTATATAAGACAAGACCAGGCTCAGTGTTCTTTTTTATGAAGTTTTGAGGGAAAACTGTAGAAAGAAATGCTTTTATCCGCATTTTTGGCAGACTTGAGGCAATTCACAATTGACCAATTAATATAACTATCACCGCACATTTCTGTAAATTTGCTCTTGGCTTGAGTTCCCTAATCCATGAATGACGGATTTGATATGTCATTTACTTATTACCTGCACAAAATTCGCACTCGTTTATAAAATTACAAATTTGCATGCGTGTGTCAAGTGGTATTTCCAACCACGTTACTTATAGAAGTTACCGGTAGTGGCGCTGATGCTAACTTGCACGGGGCCTATATGCTGTCAAACCTCGAGAGCATTCAAAGCGCCATCTGTCATTGAAATACTACCCTAACTTGAAAGCTCCACAGAATCTAACCAAAAAGAATTTTGTAAATGGATAATACAAAATCCAAAAATGTATGCCGAACGTGCGCCAAAGAAAATAATGAAATGCTTGATATTGCTGATTATGTAAATTGCGGTGGAAACTTTTTAGCCATTTCGAGTATGTTAAATATTTTTTTAAGTACCGATGTAAGTTAATTTGTATACCACTACAAAGTAGTTGTTTAACTTAACTGAAATTTTAGATAATTGAAGATACTTTATATCCACACACAGTTTGTACAGATTGCATGAACGTCTTAGTTAATGCATATAGTTTTAAAATACAATGCGATCGATCTCAACTGTACTTTGAACGGGAATTAAAACCAGACTCAGTTAAATTAGAAGTAAACTTAGATAACAATTTTAATAGTGATGGTTGTGATGATGCTGAAGTTAGAATTAAAGAAGAAGTAATTCAAATTAAAGAAGTTCAATCTAATGTTAGTGAAGATTTAGGGCAAATATATTTTTGTGCCGAGTGCAATAAGTCTTTTAAAAGCAAGTACATACTAGTAGCTCACATTAAAAGACACGCATTAAAAGGACAATTTTTATGTAATGTTTGTGGAAAAGGTTTTAGTTCACAATCTTGTTTAACTCGACACAATAAAGTTCACACTGGAGAAAGAAAATATGAATGCTCGGAATGTCATAAAAAATTTCCATCATCAAATAATTTAAAGATGCACGAACGTTTACACAATGATCATCGACCTTATTTATGTACGGTATGTGGAAAGAATTTTAGGCATCCAACGAGTTTAACTTACCATATGAGAACACATACTAAAGAAAAACCGTACGAGTGTCAAGTATGTAATAAAAGATTTGCAATTCAGTGCCACTATGATAGCCATAGAAAGATTCATTCGGGTGAGAGACCATTTGCATGTTCTCAATGTAAAAGAGCTTTTATAAAAAAAATTGATTTGAAAAAGCACGAAGAAATTCACACTGGACTGAAACCACATGTTTGTGGTATTTGTAATAAAAGTTTCTTAAGATTAAAAAATTTAAAATTTCACATGATGCTTCATACTGAAGAACGTCCGCATACGTGTGTCGAATGTGGAAAAGGATTTATAAGAGCTTACTATTTAAAAGATCATTTTAAAAAACATCATTTAACAACAACTTAATACAAAGATTGTAGAAGATTTTATGATTGGGAAGGAGCTTTTTGTGCTATGATTTGTGGCAGACAAGGTATCTCACTTATAACATGCTCTAATCAGCTCTAATTCGATCCCTACTATCTACTAGTTAAAATATCTTTGACTAGAATTTCAATTTTCAAAAGTCAAGTTAACATAGTTGGAAACCTATTTGTTAATTATTTTTAGGTATATTTACATGGTTTATTTAAATATTAATATAAAAATCTTTCTATTTTATGGTGTATTCTTGAATAACCATCCCATTTATGACCATCCTGTAGTTGCATAAATTTGTGGTGATTGATTTGACATTTTAACATAACCTAACTTTTAAGTAATTTATTTGTAAAAATAATGAATAAAACAAACTTATGCAGGACATGTACTAAGGAAAACGAAAATATGTTGAATATAACTAATTCTGTAAATTGTGATGGAAATTTTGTAACAATTGACTCAATGTTAACATCATTTATTACTACGGATGTAAGTGGGTAATTTTATAAGTAATTCAGAACTAATTGTGACTTGTTACAGATGCTGCAAGAAGCTGAACATCCACAAACAATTTGCAGAATATGCTTAAACTCATTAGTTAGTGCATATAGTTTTAAACTTCAGTGCGAAAAATCGTTATTATTTTTTCAAAAAAACTTCCTTTCCGTCAATGTTAAAATAGAATCCAA
The DNA here is from genome assembly GCA_963924605.1 of Malthinus seriepunctatus. Taxonomy (NCBI): domain Eukaryota; kingdom Metazoa; phylum Arthropoda; class Insecta; order Coleoptera; family Cantharidae; genus Malthinus; species Malthinus seriepunctatus. The sequence continues at coordinate 27,584,252 of OZ004601.1, read as the reverse complement.
CCCAGTCTTGGATAATAATTGTAACTCGATAGATGAAGAAGTTGATATTAAAATTAAAGAGGAACTGGAAGACGACATTTCAAATACTGACATGCAGGAAAATGCTGAAAGTAATGAAAATGAAATTTTGGATACACAAGAAAATGATACAGAATTCCCAAAAATATTTTTTTGCGCAGAATGCAACAAGTGCTTTAAAAGCAAATACATATTAGTAGCCCACAATAAAAGGCACGAATTTAAAGGTCAATATTTATGTAACGAATGTGGCAAGAGTTTTAATTCTCAATCGTGTTTAAATCGACACACACGAATACATGCAGGTGTAAAAAATTATGAATGTCTTGAGTGTCACAAAAAATTTCCTTCATCGCACAATTTAAAATTACACACACGTGTACATGATGGCTTAAAACCATACTTATGTACAGAATGTGGTAAATGTTTTGGTCAGCGCAGTAACTTAACATACCATATGAAAAAGCACAGGAACGAGAAACCATTCCAATGCCAAATATGTAGTAAATGTTTTGCCTTAAAATGCCATTATGATTGTCACATAAAAACACACTCTGGTATTTATTAAATGTAAGTGTATTAATAATTTTTTTAAATCATATTTGTGTAGGTGAACGCCCGTTTGCTTGTGGACAATGTGATAAGGCCTTCATTAAAAAGATAGACTTACAAAGGCATGAAGAAATTCATACTGGGTTAAAACCACATATTTGTGAAATTTGTAAGAAGAGCTTTTTAAGGATTAGAAATTTAAAACTTCATATGATGCTTCATACTAAAGAACGACCATTTACGTGTGTCGAATGTGGTAAAGGATTTATACGTAATTTTTATTTGACTGATCATATAAAAAAGCATCATTTAATTAATTGAGATATAGGAAAAGAATAAAGTCTGTTAAAATAAATGAGATTATTTAAAGCTTTACACCATTCTGATTCTACCAAGTCATTTTCAATATAAATTGGTGTAGGATTTTAAATAAGATAGAAGAGCTTATGATTAAAAATCAATGTTTGTTACTAGATCAATAAGTTGGGATATCTTAGATGAAACCATTCTTTGTAAAGATACCTTGTTATTCAATAGAGTCTTAAATGTCTTCTTTTGAAATAATATTGACATCTAAGGATTGTAAAATACATGTATAATCTAAAACGTTCAATCTCACGGGGACAAATATCTTTAATAAAACGTTTTTTTTTTAAAATAAAAATATTTATATGTAGTAACATAGGTAACAATTTCGTTTTTAACTAATTTTTACTTTATCTAAATTTTCTAGAGCTTGTTGCGTTTTCTCCTGTGCTTCACGATACTCACTTTCTGTCTCTTGAATCACAGGAACTTTTTTACTGGTGCTCTCAGAAGTATTTGTAGAACATCCACGAATTTTATCTGCAACTTTTACAAAATCCTTATCTATTTCCATGATTTTAGTCTTATTTTTCAATGTTATCTAAAAAGCATAGATGTAATTAAAAATTTATAAACTAGAAAAAATCATTACATTTTTTAATTGACCTTTAAATGGTTTTGCTTTCGTTTTGCTTTTCTGTACATGGACTTTAAAGTCTTTCAATTGTTTGTTGTTGTTCTTGTTCTTCCCCATCACGATCTGCAAATAAAACACAAATAAGAAAATCGACTGAAATGTATAGAAAAACAAACTCTTTTTTGAAGATTCACTAATTTCAACTAATGATGGACTATGTTTTCGCTTTGTATCATTTTTAAATAAAATTGACTCATCTAATGTAAGAGTAACGCGCATCATTTCTTTAAAGTTACTAACTGTACGCACACGAAATATGTTAGTAATTTTATTTTCAACGTGAAATCCTAGATTTTTGAGTACTAAATTTTTAGCGATTTCCATAGGATTTTCTCCTTTTGCAAAACAATACACATAAACAGTGATTGATGAATCTATTCGGCCGACTTCGCTCTCATTAAATAAACCTCGAAAAGCACTCAAAAAGTCTACAGCAAGTGCTGGTAAATTCATAATAATAACAACATTTTTTTTATTGATATACTTAATTATATTTAATTTCAAGTCATTTAGAATAAAATCCCGTCCATCTTTATTAAACGTCGTGAAAGTTTCAGTTTTAATTTTATTAATTTTCATATTATGATTTAACCATTTAAAAGAATCTGGATTTAAATCATTTGCAAAGACTAAACACCCTTTCTTAGCAACAGGCACAGCAAATGGCCCAATTCCAGCAAAAACATCAAACACAACATTATCTGAATTTATTATTTTAACAATTCTCTCGTGTTCGGTTCCTAAACGAGAATTCCAATATACTTTTGAAAAATCAAACTCGAATTTACAACTGTTTTCTTTAATATTCACCATCGTTTCGTTTGAACCGCATAAAAGCTCCATTTTAAAGTTACGATATGTATTATCAATTATTGCAGTTTTATTAACTATAGTTTTTGCATTGGCTATTTTATCAAGTAGTACTTCACCAATTAAATTTTTATATGGTTCCAAATGTTCACGTAAATTTACATGCACGATATGGCCAATTTGGGAAAAACTGGAAAATCCTTCAATATCTTCTGGTAAGACAGCTTTAAAAATATCCTCCGCACTATAATTATCGTATGTAAGCGTAAAATTATAGCTACTAAAATGATGCTCATTTATAAGTAACTTTTCTAAAGCATCACGTTCCGTAGCACTCAAATCTGACCAATTTTGAATACTTGGATTCAAAATTATTGACAAATGTTGGTCCAGCAACCCCAAATTCTGTACAGGTTTAAACTGTCTGATTTTGATAACATGCGATTTTACAATTGGTTTAATTTTGTTCAAGTTTTTAATATCGACGTTCAAAACAGGCAATTTTACATTAGTAACAAATTGGGTTTTATCGAGATTTGTCATTAAACGAACAGTTTCAGGAAGTTTAATAACTCTATTCATCATACTATAGTGTTGTGAAATATTTATACAAACTTTAAAATAATGTGAAAACTTTAAAAATAACATAAACGTACTTTAGTCAAATCACACGTTATTTCTATTAACCTAACCTTACATTTAACCTTCATTTGGATATTTTTGGTAGGTACAATGCACTGTAGTTCAAATACATCAATTTTATTCTTGAAACATAAATTGTATTTTTAGAAGGTTATTGAGATATTTATGGTTTTTAATATCGTTTTTAAGTAGAACTGCATAAGTGCACTGCGGGCGCCTACACTATCACTAATTTTATTATAATTAAACTTTGGTTTGTAAGAAAATACCATAGTAGTTCAAAATATGCTAATAGGTACAATGAACATGTATAGCTTTTAGGTATTATGTGACTTGGATATGATTTTATAAACAAAACGCACACAAAAAACGTTTTTATTTCAAGCGGTTTCAAGCGTTTCAAGTATGAACGAAATTCGGCTAAAAGATTTAAGAAATATTGGAAAATTATGTCGTGTTTGTTTAACTGAAAGTAAGAAAATGGTACCTTTAACAGAAGAACTTGCTGAGGTATTTGAACCAAATGTTAAAACAGTTTGGAATTTACTACAAAAAGTTATCGAAACTAACGTAATGGTTTGTTTTAGTTTTGCATTTTATAATTACTAATTTTATCCTTTTAGATAATTTTTAATGATAAGTATCCTTCACTTATATGTCCGATGTGTTTGGGGCTGCTCAAAATATCTTGTAAATTTAAATTACAGTTTGAAAGTTCTCAAAAACTTGTGTCTGATTATTTTGGTGAAAGTACACCAGTAATTGATGAAGATGAAAGTGAAGTAGCAACGGTTGAACTTATATTGAAGGGTAACAAGTATGATTTGAATGATGTGTTAATTGTTGAAGATGCAAAAGAAGAACAGCTTAGTTTTGATGGTTTTTTGCGAAATTTAGGTACAGAAGTTTCTGCTACTTTTGTTAAAAAGGGTACTAAACATAAGCAGGATGTACAAGATAAAGTTGAATATGTTAATGGAGAACAAGATAATCAAGTTGACAATTTAAGAGAAGAAGAAAGTGAAGAGACAAAGTATAATTGTTTATTATGCTCAGAAGACTTTAGAACTAAAAGTGATTTAAAAAGACACGAAACTGACATTCATTCTAGTAAAGAACAAGAGATTTACGTATGTGAAGTGTGTGGGATTATATTAAAATCTCGTTCGAGTCAATATCATCACATGTTAAAACATAGTGGTAAACAACACAAGTGTCCATATTGTAGTAAAAAGTATTTTAATTCAAGTAACGTGCATAAACATATAGTTGCTGTTCATGAAAATGAACGTCCACATTTGTGTACAGTTTGTGGAAAAAGTTTTAATTATGCAAATGCATTTGATTATCACATGCGAATTCATAAAAATGAAAGAAAATATAAATGCACTTATTGCGATAAAAGCTTTATAATGCAGTGCGGATTAAGTAGACATTTACGAACACACACTGGTGTGCGACCATATATTTGCACATTTTGTCAACGAGGTTTTAGATCAAAAGGTGAACTTGATTGCCACGTTATGACTCATACTGGTTATAGACCGTATCATTGCAAATATTGCGATAAAGGTTTTACAAAAAGTCATAATTTAAAAATGCATCTGCTACAGCATCCAGGACAACATGCTTGCTATATTTGTAAAAAGACTTTCGCAGAAATAAATTGTTTAAAATTACATTATAAAGTGGCGCATAATATTCAAGAGAAAAAAGAAAATGATTAGCGAAATAAATCCTTGAAATTATTTATTGTTAAATTTGTCGAATTTATCTTATTTTGTACGAATAAAATTTGTTTAATTTATGGGATTTTTAAATAATGCTAGTTGCGTTTTGGGTGCGCGCAGTGCGCGTCTGTCGATAGAATTAGGTTATGTTTCTGTTTATTATATTTCGTGTACTGTCTCAAATTTTGATTTAATAATGTCTTCTTCAGTAAACACAATACTTTTAATAAATATAGAGAAAGTATGTCGAATTTGTTTAATGGAAAATGAGGATATGCAATCTATTTATAGTAAATTAGAAGAACCAGAGATTTTAGACGTTAATGTTTTGAGTTTGTCTGAAGCTCTAACGCGAATTACAGATTTAAGGGTAAATATTTAAACTAATAATTATTGTTAAATTATATATTTTTATTCGTAGATTTCACCAGATGATGGATTTCCCTCGTTAATTTGTTCAAATTGTATCATTCTTGTGTATAATGCTTATAAGTTTAAAGTGCAATTTGATCAATCGTATACAATATTAAAACAGTACACCTCAGAATGCATTAAAGATGAAATACCGCCTTTACAATACATTGAAAATTCTACATATAATTCTGACGGCGATGCTAATGTCGCCGATAATTATATCGATTCTATTGCTCAGTTACAAAATGAACAGTCTGGTAAAAGAGCTACCAGTAAGCAGCAAATTGAAAAACGTAAAACTGAAACATCAGAAGGACGATTTAAAAAGAAACGAGGTAGAAAACGAAAAGTAACATATGACGGTGAAACAGATGACCCAAGAACTAAAACTAACTCAAAACAGTCCTTACACCCTTGTCCAATATGCACCAAACAATTCACAGCTTTAGATCTCCGTAAGCACGCACATACACATAAAGCTTTGAAGAAGTATCTAAATATCCCTCATGATCAAATGATAAGTAACGGAACCCGTTTTTATAAGGAAACAGATCCTAGTAAAAAGTCAATAGGATTGAATAATCTTAAAGAAAAGTTGCACAAATGTGTTCATTGTGATGTAAAATGTAATGCAAGTGTGTTAAGGTTTCATCTATTAAAACATCGTAATCAAAATGATTTCAAATGCGATCAGTGCCAAAGAGTTTTTAAAAAATTAAACCATCTTAACACACATCGTGTTAAACATTTGAAAGAATGTCCATTTAAGTGTGCTCAATGTGGTAAAGGTTTTGTAATTGAAACAAACTACAATTGTCATATTTTGACTCATAATTCTAACGAAGAGTTACCACACGAATGCAAGTATTGTTTAAAACGATTTTCAAATCCTGAACATTTAAATCGGCACATAATTATGCATACCGAAAATGTTAGTTATTCTGTTAAATATAAAGTTTGTAAGTGCTATCATTGTCTCAAGACTTTTAAAGATAAAGGAGAATTAACAGCACACATTTGTGTTCCTATAGAACAAATTACAAATACACGATATCCTTGTAAGGTAAGGTTTGACTGAATTTTTTTTTCTCTTTTATAGCAACGTGTTTTTAGGTTTGTAACAAGGTATTCAAAAATGCGAGTGGACTTTACAGTCATAATAGGAATATTCACAAACTTAAAGGTGCCAAAATTTTATGTTCCGTTTGTGGTCATTATGTTGCTAATATTTATAATCATATGATGAGGCACACAGGTGAAAAACCATTTCAGTGTAATCAGTGTGGCAAAAGGTTTGTAGGAAAGCCTCAATTACGACAACATTTGTTAGTTCATTCAGGATTAAAGCCTTATGTATGTAGTGTGTGCGCTAAAGCATTTAATAATCTGTATAATTTGCAAGTTCATGAAAGAATTCATAGGGGTGATCGTTGCCATGTTTGTCCTGTTTGTAGTAAAGGCTTTTTAGAGAAGTCCTATCTCAAAAAGCATATGAATATTCACTCAAGATTGTAGGGCAGTGTTAATAAATTTAATTTGTAATTGCTTCCCAGTACTTACCAAAATAGGGAGCTGTATAAGTTGCAAAACTTTTATGTTTATTGTAAACCAAACTGGTTATCACTTTGAATTTTTTAATAATAAATTAAATTAATTTGAATAAATTATTGTATTTTATTTTCAGTTTATCTATATCTTATCTTAATGTAAATTTAGAAAAAACCTGTACAATAAGGGAATAAGGAGTTTAAAATTAGCACTTTCAAATTCATTTCTTATAACTTAATTTTTAGTTGGTTGAATCTGAGATAATTGTTTCAATTGCTTTAGCACAGTTTCCAGTAATTTTTTCTTATCTCGTTCACTTTTCTTCAATACTGTAAACATAGTCTTCTTATCAGCTTCTCGCAACCTGAAACAGTTGTTACTAAAAGTTCTGTTAAAAAACAAGCTGTAATAACTACTTTTCTAAAATAACCATCGCTACATCTGGATTTACTTGTTTATATTTGTTTGATTCTTGACCATAATCATGAAAATATGTAGGCCAATCCCAAGACATAAATAAATCTAATATTTCTCTTAATTTTGTAAAATATGCTAAGAGTACATCTTCTTGAAGGCCTGATACTGGCTCCGATGCAGCAAATTCTAAAATTCGCGTTTATGAAAATAATAACAAAGCGCAAGTGGTTACTAACGTTCACACTGTAGTAAATCAAGATTGAATTGATTTAAGGCACCCATTGAAATTTGCTTCACCTCTTCATTTAACAACAAACCCAACATCGAAGTTCCTATGTGTTCACACGCCGATTTGCATGCCACTTGAGCTACTTCAGGCTAAAATAAACAATTTATTAGAAGTGATATTAAATTTTTGTAAGTAATTACAGGTAAATTTGTAAAACTTTGGAAGGTTGTTTGTAGAAATGCGATTAAATCAGTTACAAAACTCGAAGCAGTTCCTTTAGGTTCAACCAAAAGCCAATCGTAGCTTTCTAATTCTAAAAATTCGCTCAATTTTTGACGTAATTTTTCACATATTTGACGTACAGCGTCCTCTCTTGCAACACGAAACATCGTAGGTTGTCCTTGAACAATTCCAGTCGTAACACTATGTGTTTCTTCTCTAAAAAATAATTTAAAATATCCTAAAGAAAAATTGTCAGATGCTTACCCAGTTATGTTAGATATAAATTGATCTAAATAAATTGTCGCTTCTTCAAGATAACCAGTATCGACAATAATTTGTATTATTTCTTGTAAATTCACGTGAGCACTTCGAAACGTTGATGATAAACAACCACTAAAGCTTCGAGTTAATAGTAAGTTCATCGATTTACGGATCATTTCGTCTACTTCCACTTGACTAAAATTAAAAGTTTGTAACATATTTCATCATCATCAAATCTTAACATTTTGAGCAAAAATTATTTGATGTGAAGCAATTTTCAAATTTTCTTAGCTCTGTGTATAAAAGTTAATACCTACCTTAAATTTAAATCTTCAGAAAATTTCAAACATGCGTAGATAAACTCTTTAACTTGTTGATAAACAGTGGGCACCATTCCTGAAAATGGAAAACTGTATGGAAAATTAATATCATCTGGTAAATTTATGTTTAGAGGAAAAGATGATAGAATTGCATCATATTCATCTTGATCTTCTACTGTAATTGGTTGAAAGTTTTCTTTAGATAAAATTTCTCTAAAAACTTGAACCCAACGCTGCATTAAAACTTCAGTGTAATGATCTCGTAATTCACGCACAAGTTCCCATAAAGGTTTAACCGAATATCCATAATTCCTTAAAGTTGTACAAAATAACATAATTAAATCTTTTATTCGTAATATTAGGGTAGCATCGGTGCAGTAAGCCTAAAAAATTTAATAATCAAGTCGGAACACGGCTTAAAGCCTGAGGCAATTGAATTAAAATTAAATTACGTACCGAGTGTGTTTGTAGGGCTGTAACTATTTTAGAAAGAGCCATAGTCCACATTTCATCTAAAAAGGCTCTTGTAATAAGACCACTAGCTGTATTTAGTACATGATCTTCAAGAATAAAAAAGCCCAAAATAGCATGAATATAAGTACGATAACTATCTAATGATTCATGCTAAAATATTCATATTAAATCAACAATAATTATCATGCAATATTAATACCATATTTGTGGGTGGTTGTAAAACTAAGCGAGCTTGTTTGGTACGCTCGGTTCTATAGTAAGTTTCAAACGTGGCACGCGAACCGAGTACAGTTGAAATGTGCAAACATCGATAAATAGGAGAAAAATCAATCATTTCTTGAGCACTTAACTCGTCTTCGGGAAAGTGATTTACAGCCCCTTAAAAAGTTTTCATAAATTACAAAATATAAAAGCCTAAATAGAAATTCACCTGTTGGTTGAGGTGCAGATCTTTTTTTCTTTCTCCCAACTACAGTAGGATCGTTTGCGAGATGTTCGTTGGTCTGTAAAATCATAATTATAAGCCCAATTAATATCTTGTTGTATTAAAACTTACATGTCTCATGGCGACTTCTCCAATTTTAGGCGAAAATCTTCTTATATTTTCCAAAAAGTCTTTCAAATCAGACATGGAAGCTTTTTCGATACTCTCACGAATTCTACCGACAAAAAAATGAGTTTATTTAATTTTTAAATTAAACTACTTACTTAGGTATGCTTTCACGCAACTGTAACGAAAACCGATATGTTGCCACATGTGGTAAATAAGAGTGTTCTAATTCTTCTAAAGTTTTTAAAGCTGGATAATATCTACAAACAAGATTTAAAGTTTTATCGCACAAAATCATTATGAACGTACCGTTTTTCAGTAATTTGTCGTTTAAGTTTCGAGTACGTGGTAAGCACAGGGAGACATAAATTAAGTTGTGAAATTACAACAGCAATGTTGTTCTGTACTTTACGACTTTGTACAAGCGATGCACCAGATTTTGAAATACCCCCAATTGCACCTTGTAATTGATTATCTAACATCACGACTTCATTCTTAAATAAATATGTTATTACAATGATTTTTGCCGAGGACAATAACTTACATTTAGCTTTTTAGCTTTAGAACGCACTTCTAAAAGTTCTCTTACAGAGTCGATAAAACCTTGATAGTACACATTACATAAGCGTTCGATATCTTTGTCATGTTGTTTAATTCGCTGCTCTAATTTTTCTTGGAATTCAATATGTTCCCCGTTATCATAAATCGCTCTAAAATAAATGTGTTACTTATTTACAATATCCAATTATTTGAATAAATGTCGAGTACAGTTACCTGAAAGTGGGACCCCAATAATCATCAATTCCTTCAATTTCTTGTAGATACAGATCATGTTGAGAATTTGTATTTTGTTGTTCCATGTTACAAGCAAGAAGATAAATCGTACGCCTCCAAATTATTTGGTGATTGAATTCAAAACATCACATTTTGAGGTTAGGAAACAAATGTCAATTTTCAAAAGAGTTTTTATTTATTCACAAAAAACTCAAATGGTAAGAGAATAATCATTTTGATTAAGATATTCTCCGTTATGTCAGTATTTAATTATCAATAATAACTAGAATTAATTATAAAATCATTTCAGGTTTTAAGTAATTAGTGGTTTACGTATATTTCATCGTAAGATGGCAGAAGTAATAGATATCGTTGTTTTTGGTGCTACTGGGTTTACTGGAAAGTGTACTTTACCTTATGTATATAAATTTGCAAAAGCTGAGGGTCGAAATTTATCATGGGGTGTTGCTGGTCGCTCCGAGTCTAAACTAAAAGCTATTCTGACCGAAACTTCTCAGCGCATTGGTTACAATTTTCAATTTTGTGTCTTCTTAATACTAATATCATAGTTTTAGGGGTAGAAAATCTTGATTATGTTCCAATTATAACAGCTAATGTAAATGATGAAGCATCGATTAAAAGAATGGTTGAAAAAGCGCGAGTCATTATTAATTGTTGTGGTCCATATTATTTATATGGTGAAGTAGTAGTAAAATGTTGTGTCGAAAATGGTACTCATCTTGTTGATGTTAGTGCTGAAACACATTACATAGAAGAAATGCGATTAAAATATAATAAGGCTGCTGAAAGAACCGGCAGTTATATTGTTAGTGCTTGCGGAATGGATTGTGTACCAGCTGATTTAGGAGTAGTTTACTTAGAAAACAAGTTTGAGGGTATTTTTACTACTTTTATTTAATGCTAGCTGTTTTGACTGTTCTTTTTGTGTAGGTACTTTGAATTCTGTTGAAGTGTTTTTAAGTGGCGCTGATAAAAGCAAGTGGTTTTCAGGATCAGCAGTAAATTTTGGTACTTACCATTCTGCAATACTCCTCTTGGGAAATTTAACTAAGATATTTTCAATTACAAAACAATTAAATTTAACTCAACTACCTGTCTTAAAACCAAAACTTCCTCTGAGGTAACTTGTAGAGTCCCTGTAGATAATGGTTGTAATAGAAATTGCTTTAGATTACCAATGCCTTCAAGAAATCCCGCAAATAAATGGATTTTTTGTCCGTTTATTCTTGCAGATCGCGCTATTATGCAGCATTCACAACGTTACTTTTATGAACATGATAAAACAAGAAGACCCATTCAAACCGAAATGTACGCAGGTGTAGGAAACTTGATGGTGTATTTTTTAGCGTTGATATTTGGACCACTAATACTATTATTATGTCAATTTGAAATTGGAAGAAATATTTTGTTGAAAGTAAACAATCAATGGGTGTTGAATGAGCAAATATAAAAAAAAGTTTTTCAGTATCCTCGTATCTTCACGCTAGGTTATTTTTCACATGAAAACCCTTCTATAAAAAATATTGAAGACGTGTATGCTACATTCGTTTATTATGGTGAGGGATGGAAAGAGAAACTTCCTGATGGTTCGGATGAATATTATAGTACTCCTCCTAACAGTTCAATAACTGGAAAAATGACTTTAAAGAATCCCGGTTATGGTTTTACTTGTATTGCTTTAAGTCTTAGCGCTTTAATGCTTTTAACTGAGAAGGACAAGTTACCTAACAAGTATGTGGACATGTGAAGTATATTTGCTTTAATTACTTTAATTTATATTCTATAGGGGCGGTGTTTATACAACTGCTGCAGCATTTGCTAAAACTTCTATAATCCAACAATTACATAATAATGGTGCTAAACTTGAGATTGTCTCAGTGAATGATATATAATTTTATTGATGCAAATAATATTTTTTAATGGAGGTGGGTAGTTGTAAGAAATATATTATGAGTCTTGTTTACACTAATTAGTATTATAATGAGTACCTTGTAGTTTTACCTTTAAAAAGTGGGAAATAATCTCTTGATATGTCAAAAGGGTAGTGATAGCAATCAGATAGCAATGAAAAAATTAAAACAAAAGCACAAGAGAGAAAAAAAGGCTCAATAGATTACGTGAGTGCGGTAAGTTTTTCCAATGGGGAATTAGACTGTCTTTTTTTTATTTTATTTTATGAAAATAGAGATAAAAAGAATACTTTTGGCTATTTTAATTTTTCTCGATCTTCAATATTAAGCCTAAAAATAATTCTTAAAAGTGATTGTATGGAAAATCGTCGTTTTTATTCCTGTTGCAACTGCGCCTACAAAGCGAGTGAGATATAATACAATCGAAAGTAGTTAGACAGAGATAGGCAATATGGTAGTTTTTTTCAAAAATGTAATTAAAAGAGATGTGTAAAATCGAATTTTGTTATTTTCTTATTCAAGTTGTCAGAAAACTGACGGTAGTGTTACATAGGTTATGATTTTTCCGACACTTTTAATAAAAAATAAGGTTTTACATTGTCTCTTTATAATCAAATTCGAAAAAACAGTGGAAAACTGCATTTTTTCTGAAAACTGTCAGAAAAATCATAACCTATGTTATGACTTTCGTCAGTTTTCTGACAACTTGAATAAGAAAATAACAAAATTCGATTTTACACATCTCTTTTAAAGGGGGTGTAAACCAAAAAAACTTTTATTCACTAAAAAATGCTAAACAAATATCTAAGAACAACAGTGAAAACCGCACTTTCTTAGCACAAATATTAACTAAGATATAAGCTCTTGAGTTCAAAATTCGTGACGTCAGATAGACAAAATTTCATGATTTGCCCTGGTTGCTTAGGAATATACTTTTCATACATTCATTTCTAAACTGCTAATTGGCCGATTGCGACATGTCTCGACATTTTGTCTACATGACGTCACGAATTTTAACGCAAAAGTCTTGTATCTTCCGAACGGTCCATCACAGCTACGTGCGGTTTGAAAATTTGTTCTTAGAATTTTCTGTACTACAACTTTAATTTTTGGTTTACACCCCCTTTAATTACATTTTTGAAAAAAACTACCATATTGCCTATCTCTGTCTAACTACTTTCGATTGTATTATATCTCACTCGCTTTGTAGGCGCAGTTGCAACATGAATAAAAACGACGATTTTCCATACAAGCACTTTTAAAAATTATTTCTGAGCTTAATTTACGAGTTATAGAAAAATTAAAAAAACAGAATTAATCGCTTTTACTTGCTCTATACATTGGTATTGTCAAAAATTAAAAATTCAGATACAGTCTAATTCCCCATTGTGGAGAAAGTAGGGGAGACTGGGGCACGTTCGGACACGTATTTTTAAACACCGATTGCGCTACTATTTATAGTGATGTAGTGCCTATTTTGTATTCAACTTGTAATACCATCATTTGCCTACGACACGGTATATAGAAAAAGCAGTAAAATAACACAGTTTTTTTGTTACAGATTTTTTTTTCAAAAGTAGCATTTGTCCGAAACTGCCCCACAAACCTAGTAAAGCATTGAAAAAATAAACAATATTTTTCTATTTGAGGGGGTCAGAAGCCAAGGGATCTAAGTAGAAAAAATTTTAAAGTCGAGTTAACACAGAAACTGGAAATGGATACGTAAATTCACTATCCGAATGTGCCCCGCATAGCTTGTCCAAACGTACCCCACTTGCACGTAGTTTCATTAAGGGCAGTATAGAACGTCAACTCAACCTTCGGTTAACTCAACCTGAGGTTGAAATGTCATTTTATTTTGACATAGAGTGAAATTAAACTTTTTTTTTAATTTAATCTACGGTTGACTGCCTCAACTGGAGGCTACAATTGTTAAAAAAAATTAATTTCACTATATGTCAAAATAAAATGACATTTCAACCTCAGGTTGAGTCAACCGAAGGTTGAGTTGACATTATAATACTGGCCCTTAAACGGTAGTAAAAATTTTTCTTGATAGTTGAAACGAAAGTACTACGCGTTTATAGTTTATGTAATGGCAGTTACCGGGTTTCAATCGCCAGTTAAGTTAATTGAGGGATTAAAATGGGAAAACTTACGTTACTTAGCTCAAAAATTATTACAGGATATTGGAAAACAAGTTTTCTTCACTAAAAATTTTGTTTTTTGCACTAGATAAGCGAAATTACCGTCAACAAACACGCTTCATACTAGCTACCTACTGTTACCTCCGCAGCGTAATAACACGAACTTTTGACGGAAATTTTGAAAAGTCCAGATGTGCCCGCGACCGAACGTGCCCCAGTCTCCCCTACTACTTTATACACGTGTTTTCGTGTATGCTTGAATGTTTTTTCTTTACAGTCACGTAACTATCTTAATATGTATGAATTAAGATGAAAACGACGTATTTATTGAGTTTAATAATTTAATTTAGTTAATACCTTTATTATTAATTATTATTATAGTATTTAACATTAAAAGTCAGGTAAAACTGTTTTTACTGGCGCAAAGAGGATTACGTGAGTATGGTTATGCGAGTCTGTCACCTCTTTGAGCCTGTAACACAGTATAATTATTTGCTACGCATACAGTAGTGACAACCCCATGGTTACCATTGTATTTCTTGTCGCCAAAATCAGTGACCTTGAACACCGTCCGCCATTAATCGGATAGTATGAAGTATATAAGCGCGCGTAAATTCAAAATTATTTTTATAGGTTCTGTCAGCTGTCACTGTTATTTTTATATCTATTTGTAAAGGGTAGCATAAATAAGTATCTGAATGTATTGAAATCATGTTTCATTAGTACAAGGTACCTTCCGTTTCGGTTTTTGATGCAAATAAAAAATATTTAATTTATAAAAAATATAATAATAACGTGCACATTCGATTTGTCATTCATGCTCGTTCATGCTGACATAAAATTTATAAAAAATAGTTGCCTGATTTCTTTTATCATAGGCGACTATAGGTGCTTTCCATTTGTCAAAAAGTACAGCTCTGAACAGTACCCTACTGTATAGTATAAATATGTGTAAATATACAGTAGGGTACTGTTTAGAGCTGTACTTTTCAACAAATGGAAAGCACCTTATATTGAATGTGCACTGCATTCAACAATAACCCGCCATTTAACGGATAGTACAAATTCACGCATGATGCGAATTTATAAAAAATAGTTGCCTGGTTTCTTTTATCATAGGTGATATTGAATGTGCACTGTATTCAACAATAAGCCGCCATTAATCGAATAGTACAAATTCACGCATGCGCAAAACAATATTAGCGACACAATTTTTGCACGTCGGCACTACTGTATGCGTAGCATATTATTATACTGTGCCTGTAATAACAGTTACCTGGCGTCTAATGTATAATACTTTATTTGTTACTCACGCTTAATTGTAAACATTGATTTTCCAAAGTTATAGACAGCTTGGTTAAATGTCACCTGTCGTTAAAGAAAAAAAATTCAAGTTTATATAAATTAAAAGTTACTTTGTTAATGAAATAATAAGTTTGGTATCCTTGCACATTGGGTTCACTGACGGTTCCGAACAACTAGTGCAAGAATATGAAACAGACTTTTTGGAAATAAAAAAGAATATATTTTTTCTTCAAACGTCAAAAAAAGTTGACATTTTGTTACTGAACGTAAGGTTAAAGTTCTACTTTTACATTCATACAAAAGTAAATTCTAACCCTAAATATTTACAACAAATTGTAACGTAAAATGATATTTCTAAGCATTTGTATCCACTAATCATATCTAACATACGTCATCGAAAAAGATTACTGTCTAAAACCTATACCGGGTGTCCCACTTAGCATGCTCACCATGGGGATCTCGTAATCTGTAAGAGATACGAAGTCGGTTAAATGACACCAAATGTAGCCTCTTTCATAGCCAACTCGATCGTACTTTTGTTTTTTGAAAAATATTATTAGCACTCTAGATATTTAGAAAAAACTGAAAAAGTTCATTTTCTTTAAATGCCTATAACTGTTTTATTAATCAAAATAATTTCAATTTTTAAAGAAGGGATAATAGGGATAATGGTGACAAAACATGGCGGGTGGTGGGTTTGGGTGTTCCTTTTAAAATAATAAATTTTTTCTTCAAACGTCAAAAAAAGTTGATATTTTGTTACTGAACAAGGAAGGTTAAAGTTCTACTTTTACATCCTAGGAGGTAAAAGCAAATTCTAACCCTAAATATTTACAACAAATTCTAACGTAAAATGATATTTCTAAGCATTTGTAATGTAAAAAGGTAATGTTTTTATAAATTTTCTGTTATTATTTATTCGTTGCGTTTAATAATTAGCTTCTTTTTACAAGTTAAAGTTAATTTTTTTAAATATTTGACAATTGAACTACAAATAATTTTCAAGAGATGGCGACACTTAAAAAAAATTTTTTTTTTCGTTTTTCCAAGTTTTGCGTTTGAAGAAAAAATTAAATGTTTCATACGGAGTAAAAATACTTTTTTTGGCTCGTCAGTAATTATTGTCAGACGAAACCCTACTGACGTGCCTAAAAAAAGTGACACTTTTACCCCTAATAAAACAAACTACTATTATAATTTATATATTTATATTTATTATAACAGTACTGATTAGTGATTATGATACAAAAGTCGCGTTTTAGTTTTTCATCATCATCGTCATATCATCGTGTCCCTGAATTTTCGTTCGTGTTTCTAATGCTAGCTTTACACCATCAAAGAAATTCATCAATTTATTCACGAAGAAATTGACGAATCTTCTAACGTCGATTTACCTGCAAATTAAATTTTTATTTACATGATACTAACTCTTAAACCAATGTAACCGGGATTCCCTAAAAAATTGTTGAGAAATTAGAACCAGTTCTGAGTTTACAATTTCTTCATGAATTTATTGTTGTGAATTTCTTGTATTACACTCGTCAAATAAATTCAAGGTCGAAAAATTCAACAATTTCTTTGACCGCATAATAAAGCTTAATTCTCAGCTATCCGAAACCGTCGTATACGACGATACGAAAGTTTTCCTATTGGTGGATATTTGAAAAATTTCGAAATTCCACCAATAGGAAAACTTTCGTATCGTCGTATACGACGGTTTCGGATAGCTGAGAATTAAGCTTTAAACTAGCTTAAATTTTGATCATTCTATTTTGAAAATTCAAATTGTGTATTCACAATCACGTGATCACCTCGGAGCTCTCGCAGCACTAGAGTAGGGATGTATCGCGCAATCGTTTTATTGCGAAGCACAGCGGACGCCATTTTTGTTAACGTTGTTTTATGATGATTTTATGCTTCGCATCGTAGCGGCGGTAAACTTTTTAAAATTTTGGAAGTAGAAATGGCCGATGGATGCGAAAAAATTATAATAGAGCACAATTATGTTAATTATGAATTTTGGGAACCACCAGATGTTAAGTGCAGATTAGAAAATGGTGAGTAATGAGTATAAGATTTTGTATTCGTAGTTAAGTATTGTAGTTTGTTGACATGTTTCATCATACATACTTTTGTAATTTCGGTTGATTCGAATATTGTTTTCTTTTTAGATACGCAATTTTTGGAGGAATATGTTTCTGCAAATATAAAAACAGAGAATGTTGAAGAAGAAGACAACGAAGTTACATTTACTTGGTCTCAAAAAAGCACAAAACTATTACTACAATTTTACAGTGAGCGAAAAGAAGATTTTCGAGACCCGAAAATCAGAAAGAAGGTTTTGTGGGCGCAAATTGTCAGAGAATTTGTGAGAAACGGTTATAAAGGGGTTACGGAAGATGTTCTCGACCGAAAATTCCGTAACCTCAAACAACGATATAAGACAATAAAAAAAAATTATAAATTTATAACAGGACAGAGTAGAAGTAGTTGGGAGTATTTTGAGGAATTTGAAGAATTATATTTAGATGACCCTATAATAAATAATATGGACACAACGTTCTCTTCTTTACCTCAATCTTCATCGGTCATTCCAACACTCTCTTCTTTAAATATGTCGCGTATCGTTCCAGCATCTTCGACCTCTTCTTCATTTCTCTTAATTCCGACAAGTCCAAACATCCCTGTAAAAGCATCCGAACTCACAACTCCCAATTTAACGACAACGATTCCTCGTATTTCTCCTAATTCCTCGGCAAACAATTCTTCTTCGTCGAGCGACGGCACACCTGAGAATAGATATAAAAAAAGAAAGAGGTTGCATGAATTTTATGAGAAAAGTTTAGAAATTGAGCAAAAAAGGGTAGAACTACTACAGAAGCTTAATGAAAGCATGGTTCGAAGCAATGCAATTCAAAGAGAACGAAACAAAATATTTCGTCAAATATTAGAAAAAAAGTAGTGTCTTGTGTAGGAATTTCTAATTCTTTGTACTTATAGTTTTTAAGTGTTTGACGTTTTAATTCATAAGTAAATTATTATTTTTTTCTTATTGATATTTGAAGCAATTTTTACTTAAAAGAGCCAAGAGCCTATAACTGTGTGATGATACTTAACAATTCATATTTTGCCTTTTGGTTTAGTCGGAAATTGGGATAACCTGTATTTTGAAAAGAATGACCCCTATATTTTTGGATATTTTGAAATGTAAAATTAGGTTCTCAAGAATACCAAACACTGAAATATTTTAAATCCCGATTATTCAGAAATGGGAATAACTTATTTTGAATACAACGTCCTGTACATTTTTTGAATATTTTGAACGCTCGTCAAATTGACTACCTAATGATACCAAAAACGTTTTATTATTGAACTACCGGTATCCATTCTCTTATTTTAAATGGAATATACAATATACTATAAAATTCAAAAAAAACATAACCTAACTTTATCTTTAAAGAATAATAATCCTATTTTCTTTGATGACAACATGATGACAACATATTATTTGGGATGTGATTCATATGAGTGGGTCCTCGATTAATAATCAAAAAACACGTAACACACTTTGATCAAGGTTAGACCTGTAACACATAATAATTAAATATTTGTATTAAGAATAGTCGAAATGGTTGATGTATTAGATATAATTATCTTTGGTGCTACTGGGTCTGCTGGAAAGTATACTTTACCTTACATATATAAATTTGCAAAAGCTGAGGGTAGAAATTTATCGTGGGGTATAGCTGGTCGCTCCGAGTCTAAACTAAAAGCCATTCTGACCGAAACTTCTCAGCGCCTTGGTAACAACTTTTAATTTAGTGTTCTTAATATTAAGATCATTGTTTTAGGGGTAGAAAATCTTAAAGATGTGCCAATTATAATAGCAGATGTAAGTGACGAAGCTTCGATTAAAAAAATGGTTGATAAAGCTCGAGTGATCATTAATTGTTGTGGTCCTTATGATTTATACGGTGAAGTGATAGTAAAATGTTGCGTTGATAATGGTACTCATCTTGTTGATGCTAGTGGTGAACCACAGTACATAGAAGGAATGCGATTAAAATATAATAAGACTGCCGAAAAAACCGGTAGTTACATTGTTAGTGCTTGCGGAATGGATTGTGTACCAACTGATTTGGGTGTAGTTTACCTAGAAAATAACTTTGAGGGTATTTCTGTTATGTATAATTCTAGGTGTTTTTATCTTCTATTATTTTTATGTATAGGTACTTTGAATTCTGTTGAAGTAATTTTAAGTGTTTCTGAAGAAGGTGATTCGTCTTCAGGATCAGCAGTTAGTTTTGCTGCTTACCATTCTGCAATACTCACTTTAGGAAATTTAAGAAGATTATTTTCAATTAAAAGACAATTAAATGCAACTCATCCCCTACCAGTCACCAAGCCAAAACTCTCAATGAGGTATTCTGTAGTCTTCGTAATTAATGTTTTTAATAGAAAATGCTTTAGATTACCAATGCCTTCAAGAAATCCTGCAAATAAATGGATTTTTTGTTCGTTTATTAATGCAGATCGTGATGTCATGCGGCATTCACAAAGTCACTTCTATGAACAGAATAAGACAAGAAGACCGATTCAAACTGAAATGTATATAGGTGTTGAAAGCCTTATGACATTTCTTGCATTGTTAATAATTGGCCCAGTACTGGTGTTATTAAGTCAATTTGAGTTTGGAAGGAATATTTTATTGAAAGTAAACCATTCATGAGTATAGTTTTATAATATAATATAAAATTACTTTTTCAGTACCCTCGTATCTTCACATTTGGGTATGTTTCACATGAAAACCCTTCCGTAAAAAAGATGGAAGACACTTCAGCTCAATGCGTTTATTACGGCGAGGGATGGAAAGAGAAACTTACTGAAGGTTCTGATCAATACAGTACCCCTCCTAACAGGTCAATAATTGGAAAAATGACTTTAAAAAATGGTTATAGTTTTACCGGCGCCGCTTTAAGTCTGTGTGCTTTAATGTTTTTAAGCGAGAACGACAAGTTACCTAAAAAGTATGATATTTATTGAATTGGTTTAATGTATATATTTTATTATTTCTATTCTTTTAATGTACATTTTTTAGGGGCGGTGTTTATACGACTGCCGCAGCATTTGCCAAAACATCTATAATCCAACAATTACAAGATAATGGTGTTAAACTTGAAATTACTTCAGTGAATAATATGTAATTTTTATCATTTTAATAAACAAAATTTTATAATTGCACAGAGATGAGTAGTTGTAAGAAATGGATTATGGGCATGTTACACAAATTATGTATTAACATTTACTTTGTTATATTAAGTATAAACATTTTTGTAATAGTAGGTACTTTGTTTTATTAGGAGAGAAAGTACTGTTTTGTGTGACAAGGCTGTGTTGAGCTGATGAGCGAGTCCGGCAATATGGGCGAGTCATACAAAACTGCTTTCACTGCGTATAATAGATAGTTTTATTAGGAGTAAGAATGTCACTTTTTTGGGCTTGTCAGACGAAATGAAGTTGAGTCTGACATCTACTGACGAGCCAAAAAAAGTATTTTTACTCCGTATGAAACATTTAATTTTTTCTTCAAACGCAAAACTTGGAAAAACGAAAAAAAAAATTTTTTTAAGTGTCGCCATCTCTTGAAAATTATTTGTAGTTCAATTGTCAAATATTTTTAAAAATTAACTTTAACTTGTAAAAAGAAACTAATTATTAAACGCAACGAATAAATAATAACAGAAAATTTATAAAAACATTACCTTTTTACATTACAAATGCTTAGAAATATCATTTTACGTTAGAATTTGTTGTAAATATTTAGGGTTAGAATTTGCTTTTACCTCCTAGGATGTAAAAGTAGAACTTTAACCTTCCTTGTTCAGTAACAAAATATCAACTTTTTTTGACGTTTGCAGAAAAAATTTATTATTTTAAAAGGAACACCCACTACCCGCCATGTTTTGTCACCATTGTCCCTATTATCCCTTCTTTAAAAATTGAAATTATTTTGATTAATAAAACAGTTATAGGCATTTAAAGAAAATGAACTTTTTCAGTTTTTTCTAAATATCTAGAGTGCTAATAATATTTTTCAAAAAACAAAAGTACGATCGAGTTGGCTATGAAAGAGGCTACATTTGGTGTCATTTAACCGACTTCGTATCTCTTACAGATTACGAGATCCCCATGGTGAGCATGCTAAGTGGGACACCCTGTATAGGTTTTAGACAGTAATCTTTTTCGATGACGTATGTTAGATATGATTAGTGGATATCCTCGATTAAATATTAAAAAACACTTAAGACAATAGGGCTGGTGCACGCATAACCTAAAAATTCTACATTGGAGGATAAACAAAGATTTAACACCCATTTAAATAACATT
Source organism: Malthinus seriepunctatus (assembly GCA_963924605.1). Classification (NCBI taxonomy): domain Eukaryota; kingdom Metazoa; phylum Arthropoda; class Insecta; order Coleoptera; family Cantharidae; genus Malthinus; species Malthinus seriepunctatus. Next base: position 27,562,518 of record OZ004601.1, on the reverse strand, counting down.
GGAAGTTACGTTTTAAGTGTTTAATTTTCATTTTTAGGTGATTTTAAGATGTTTTATTACGTGTAGAGGTCATTTCGTGCAAATTAAATAGTTTATAGATGTGTTTTAAAAGCAATAGGAGTTTGTGAAGGAATTAAAATTAAGGTAAATACAATAAATACACTTCGGTACATGACACATCACAGTAAATTAATTATTTAAGACTTAAAAGAAGCATTTCCTATAAATATAACGTATTATTTAAATTTGTAGGGTAGATTTTGGTAGGGTATTATTTATATTTGACTTGTATATCCTTTATTTTTATTTTATAGTAGCCTGTTTGCTTACGGTCTCTGGCGCAGTACCTCGAAGAAGCATAAAACTAAGTTTAACGTCCACTCCAGACAAAATATTCGGTTAAAAATGATACACAATAAAGTTCTTTTAAATTGAAATCCATTTAATGTTTTCAGCTTCATCATTTGTCCGAGATAGACAACGGAGATTCTCTACGAACAACAGTTGTTTCGGAAAATATTCTACAAATTATAAAATAAATCCTATTTACATGTTTCAAGGCAGTACCTCTTTAATTGTAGAACTTTAAGTCATCATTTCAAGCAAAATTATTGCTTCAGACTACTCTTATACTTAAATTTGGCATTTTGCTGGTTTACGATGATAAAATAAAGAAAACTAAAACAAAAAATAAAGGAAATAAAAATCAAGTAGCAATAATACCTCACTCAAAGACACTATACCAATCTAAATAATAGATAATATTTACACAAACTAGTTCTTGTAAGTCCTCAGTAATTAATTTACTGTGATGTGTTCATTTAACGATGTGTATTTACCGTTACGTTTTATGTCGATCTCGGACAAATAATGAAGCTGAAAACATTAGATTGATTTCAATTTAAAAGATCTTTATTGTGGATCATTTCCATTTAGATATTTTGTCTGGAGTGGACAATAAACTTAGTTTAATGCTTGTTCGAGGTACTGTGCCAGAGACCGTAACCATCCGTAAGCAAATGGGCTACTATAAAATAAAAATAAAGGAAATAAAAGGCAAATATAAATAATACCCTACCAAAATCTACCCTACAAATTTAAATAATACGTTATATTTATAGGAAATGCTTCTTTTAAGTCTTAAATAATTAATTTACTGTGATGTGTCATGTACCGAAGTGTATTTATTGTATTTACCTTAATTTTAATTCCTTCACAAACTCCTATTGCTTTTAAAACACATCTATAAACTATTTAATTTGCACGAAATGACCTCTACACGTAATAAAACATCTTAAAATCACCTAAAAATGAAAATTAAACACTTAAAACGTAACTTCCAATGTTATTTAAATGGGTGTTAAATCTTTGTTTATCCTCCAATGTATTTTTAGGTTATGGCGTGCACTACGCCTATTTGATTAAGGTTAGATTTTTTACAAATAATAATTAAGTATTTGTATTAATTAAAAGAATGGACGAAATGGTTGATGTATTAGATATAATCGTCTTTGGTGCTACTGGGTTTACTGGAAAATATACTTTACCTTATGTATATAAATTTGCAAAAGCTGAGGGTAGAAATTTATCGTGGGGTATAGCTGGTCGCTCCGAGTCTAAACTAAAAGCCATTCTGACCGAAACTTCTCAGCGCATTGGTAACAACTTTTAATTTTGTGTCTTAATACTAATATCATTGTTTTAGGGGTAGAAAATCTTAATTATGTTCCAATTATAATAGCAGATGTAAGTGATGAAGCTTCGATTAAAAAAATGGTTGATAAAGCCCGAGTAATCATTAATTGTTGTGGTCCTTATGAATTATACGGTGAAGTGGTAGTAAGATGTTGTGTCGAAAATGGTACTCATCATGTTGATGTTAGTGGTGAACCACAATACATAGAAGAAATGCGACTGAAATATAATAAGCCTGCCGAAAAAACCGGTAGTTATATTGTTAGTGCTTGTGGACTGGATTGTGTACCTGCAGATTTGGGTGTAGTTTACTTAGAAAATCACTTTGAGGGTATTTCTGTTCATATAATTCTATCTGTTTTTACCTTTAATTATTTTTATATATAGGTACTTTGAATTCTGTTGAAGTATTTTTAAGTCTTTCTGAAGAAGGTAATTCGCCTTCAGGATCAACAACAAATTTTGGTACTTATCATTCTGCAGTAATCCTGTTGGGAAATTTAATGAAGATATTTTCAATTAAAAGGCAATTAAATGTAACTCCCCTACCAGTCACCAAGCCAAAACTTTCTATGAGGTATTGGGTAGTCTTTGTAATTAATGTTTTTAATAGAAAATGCTTTAGATTACCAATGCCTTCAAGAAATCCTGCGAATAAATGGATTTTTTGTCCGTTTATAAATGCTGATCGCGATGCTATGCAGCATTCACAACGTTACTTCTATGAACAGAATAAAACAAGAAGACCAATTCAAACCGAAATGTATGCAGGTGTTGGGAGCCTAACAATATTTCTTGCATTGTTAATATTTGGCCCAGTATTTGTGTTTTTAGGTCAATTTGAATTTGGAAGAAATATTTTACTGAAAGTAAGCCATTCATGAGTATAGTTTTATAATATAATACAAAATTACTTTTTCAGTACCCTCGTATCTTCACATTTGGTTATATTTCACATGAAAACCCTTCCGTAGAAAAGATCGAAGACGCTACCGCTGAATGCGTTTATTATGGTGAGGGATGGAAAGAGAAACTTACTGAAGGTTCTGATCAATACACTACTCCTCCTAACAGGTCAATAATTGGAAAAATGACTTGTAAAAATCCTGGTTATGGTTTTACTTGCGCCGCTATAAGTCTGTGCGCTTTAATGTTTTTAACTGAGAAAGACAAGTTACCAAAAAAGTATGTGGAGTATGTTTGTATTAATTCTTTTAATGTATATTTTATAGGGGCGGTGTGTATACGACTGCCGCAGCATTTGCCAAAACGTCTCTAATTCAACAATTACAAGAAAATGGAGCTAAATTTGAGATTACTTCGGTGAATGATATATAAATTTGATCATTTGATCTAAATAAAGTTTTTTAATGGCACAGAGATACCTAGTTGTAAGAAATGGATTAATGGATTTGTTACACAAATTATGTATTAATACTTACATTTATTTTGATATATTAAAAATACACATTTATAATTAAATACTTTTTATTTTATTTTGATTCACTAACAACTTTTGATTTACTAGCGATTGCTATAATAAAATGTCTTAATTCTTTACTTTGATATTATGTAAGTACTTTTTGTAAGGTTTCTAACCATTCCAAAGTTTTATTATTAGAATTTAAATGGTGAGAAAAATGCAAATGAAATGTGTTTTTGTAAATTAATCTTGTTTTAATTACGTTATTGCTTTAATTGTGATGTATAAATTGTCGCTACAATACTCTGTTGCTTTTCGTTCGACATTAATATTGTCAGGGTGAGATCTTGGCTAAAATTACTAAAAATCAGGACCTTTGCATTTACTTACTATGAGATATTCGAAATAGTTATTTGTTTTATAAGGAGAGAAAGTGACGTTTTGTGTGACAAGACTGTATTTGGCTGAAGAGCGAGTCTGGCAATACAAGCGAGTCACACAAAACTACTTTGACTCCGTATAAAACATTTAATTTTTTCTGCAAACGTAAAGCGTAAAACTGAAAATTTTGATTTTTGAAAGAGCACCATCTCTTGTCTATTACTTGTAGTTCAATTGTCAAATATTTTTTAAAATTAACTTAAATTTGTAAAAAAAGCTAATTATTAAACACAACGAACTAATTATAAAGGAAAATTTAAAAAACATTAAATTTTTTACATTACAAACTTAAAAATTATGTGCGGTTAAGATTTTACTTTTCCTGACTAGGCAGAGAAAAGTACTTTTCCTGACAATTTTTCCTGCCTCGGCGGGAAAGTTAAACTTCACCGTTACCTATTGAGTGACACAAAGGCGACTTTTTCTGACGTTTGAAGAAAAAATTTTTTTTAAATTATAAAAAAAGTTTTTTTATAAAACTGCTTCAGTCCGGAATTGAACCTGGGACTTGTATGTGATCAAAATTTTTAGGTATACTGTTTCAAAAATTTCACTTTTTTGTAAAATTTGGCATAAATTGAAGTTTAAAATATACATTATTTTATATTTTAAGAAAGCTAATTTTACAAGCTTTCAAAATATTGAAAAATATACAGGGTGTTCCATTTAAATCAAGAATTTTGAATCCATTTCCGGTTAAACCGGAAGTCAAAATATAAAGTGTTTAGTATCGTGTAACAGCTAATTTTACGAGCTTTCAAAATATTTAAAAATATACAGGGTGTTCCTAAAAATTATAATATTTTTGGAATTTTCGGTTTAACCGGAATCGTTTTGTTAACCGAAAATAGTGTCAAATAATAGATATTCATGGGATTGACACATATATCCATTTTCAGGTTTCCATTTTCATTACAAAAAAAATTAAAGATTTTTGAAGTTTTGACATTCCAAAAATCATTACTCCAAAACGGCTCGAGCGATTTTGATAAAATTTTATATTTCGATAGAGAATTACGTTGTCTGTAACATATCCAAAAAACAAAAAATATGGCAGAGGGAATTTTGAGAAAATCCATTTCAAAATTTTGACCTACTTGACCCCTTAAAGGTAGGCAATTTTAAAACAATTTTGAAAATCGATTAGATTAGGACGAAAGCCGTATATTTTGGCTGTACAATGCCATTTTGAAATTTTTATAATAGTAATTAATGGCGAAGTTATAAGGGAAAAACCACAAAATGGGACAATCGTTCTCTGGGTCGCCATTTTGAATAAAAAAATTTGAAATTTTTTTTTTCAATTAGGGTTCACATGTACTATCTTATAGCCAAGTAAAATTGAATTTGGCCCAAATTTGCAAATATGCGCCCAAAATAACCACCTTATTTTTGGACATCCTGTATATATTTCTTATAAAAGCTTAGTTTGCCGATGAAATAATTTTAGGGGTTGTTTATGCTGGGCCGTTAACTTAACTTTAAGCTTTAACCTTGAGTTGATTATAGGGAAACCAATGCTACGTTTCAAGGTTAAAGCTTAAATCTTAAGTTAACGGCCAGCATAAACCAGCCCTTAAAGTGACTAAAATCAAATTTCATCAAAATCGGTTCATACATCATACATCCAGACATTTTGGTTCAAAAATCGAAAAATTTTTTTTTCGATTTTTGGAATCAGGGTGACTCAAAACGTCCAGAACTTCAATAAAAAAAAATTTTATTATTATTATTATTTTTCTCTCAATTACAACAACTTTTTCTTGGATTGGATTGGAAAAAGTTAATAGGTATTTAGTTGGTCGACTGTAAAACCAGTAAATCGTAAAACTGTGTTGGTACAAATGTTGGTAAATCCAAATAGGCCAAAGTCAACAAACTTCAACATGCTTGGAAAATCCACGATTAATTATTTAAAAACAAAAACACCACAGTTTGATCAAGGTTAGACCTATTACAAATTATAATTATTTGTATTAAAAGAATGATCGAAATGGTTGATGTATTAGATATAATTATCTTTGGTGCTACAGGATTTACTGGAAAGTGTACTTTACCTTATGTATATAAATTTGCAAAAGCTGAGGGTAGAAATTTATCGTGGGGTATAGCTGGTCGCTCCGAGTCTAAACTAAAAGCCATTCTAACCGAAACTTCTCTGCGCATTGGTAACAATTTTAAATTCGGTGTCTTGTTAATTCTAATATTGTTTTAGGGGTAGAAAATCTTGATTATGTTCCAGTTATAATAGCAGATGTAAGTGATGAAGCATCGATTAAAAAAATGGTTGAAAAAGCCCGAGTAATCATTAATTGTTGCGGTCCTTATGATTTATACGGTGAAGTGGTAGTAAAATGTTGTGTCGAAAATGGTACTCATCATGTTGATGTTAGTGGTGAACCACAATACATAGAAGGAATGCGACTGAAATATAATAAGCCTGCAGCAAAAAGTGGTAGTTATATTGTTAGTTCTTGCGGAGTGGATTGTGTACCAGCTGATTTGGGTGTTGTTTACTTAGAAAATAACTTTGAGGGTATTTCTGTTACGTTTATATAATTGTACCTGTTTTTACCTGTAATTATTTTTATATATAGGTACTTTGAATTCTGTTGAAGTTATTTTAAGTGCTTCTGACATAGGTGAATGGTTTTCAGGATCAGCAGTAAATTTTGGTACTTATCATTCTGCAATACTCTTCTTGGGAAATTTAATAAAGATATTTTCAATTAAAAGACAATTAAATGTACCTCCTTTACCAGTCACCAAGCCAAAACTCTCTATGAGGTATTCTGTATAGTCTTTGTAATTAATGTTTTTAATAGAAAATGCTTTAGATTACCAATGCCTTCAAGAAATCCTGCGAATAAGTGGATTTTTAATCTGTTTATTAGTGCAGATGGTGAGGTTATGCAGCATTCACAACGTTACTTCTATGAACAGAATAAAAATAGAAGACCGATTCAAACTGAAATATATGCAGGTGTTGGAAGCCTTACGATATTTCTTGCATTGTTAATATTGGGCCCAGTACTAGTGTTATTAGCTCAATTTGAATTTGGAAGAAATATTTTACTGAAAGTAAACCATCCATAAGTATAGTTATACAGGGTGATTTTTTTAAGTGGTACTAACATTGGGATCTCGGAAACCGTAATAGTTACGAGGCTGGTTAAATTAGCAAAAAGTTGCATTTTTTGATGATCTTTAAGAAGCCGTTTAGAAAATTTTAAAATTCAAAATGGTTTCCGAGATAATGCAGAAAAACAAAAAATTGGCAATTTCGTTTTTTGACTGTAGTTTCAAAATGGCGTACTTTAGAAACAAAATTTTAAGAAATTTTTAAGGAGATCAAAAAAGCTATCAAACGATACCAAACTTGACTTTTTATCACATCGACGCAAAGCGTCGCGACGTTCAACTTTTCGTTTTCTTATGGGGGACATATTATTTTTTTTTCAAATATTACTCAGTAGGCTTATCTAAATTCGGATACCAAATGACAGCTTCCTATCTTGAACTTTTCTTAATTTTCACAACTTTTCAGGTTATGTTATGTTTTGTTAATATTTTACTTTAGGTTATTTTTTACGATAAAAAATAACGACTAAAACTTAGTTTTCAAATTTTTAGAAAAGTAATTTATTCAAGAAATAGAATTTCATTACTAAGATTTAATAAATAAATAATAATTTGATTTATTTTTATTTCCAGCTCAAATTACTTTTCTAAAAATTTAAAAACTAAGTTTTATTCGTTATTTTTTATCGTAAAAAATAACGTAAATATTATAATAAAGTAAAATATTAACATAACGTAACATAACATAACCTGAAAAGTTGTAAAAATTAAGAAAAGTTCAAGATAGAAAGTTTTCGTTTGGTATCCGAATTTAGATAAGCCTACTGAGTAATATTTGCAGAAAAAATCATATGTCCCCCATAAGAAAATGAAAAGTTGAACGTCGAGACGCCTAGCGTCGATGTGATAAAAAGTCGACTTTGGTATCGTTTGATAGATTTTTTGATCTCCTAAAAATTTTTACCGAAAATTTTGTTTCTAAAGTACGCCATTTTGAAACTACAGTCGAAAAACCAAATTGCCAATTTTTTGTTTTTCTTCATTATCTCGGAAAACATTTTGAATTTTGAAATTTTCTAAACGGATTCTTAAAGGTCATCAAAATATGCAACTTTTTGCTAATTTAACCAGCCTCGTAACTATTACGGTTTCCGAGATCCCAATGTTAGTACCACTTAAAAAAATCACCCTGTATATTATAATATAAAATTATTTTTTCAGTACCCTCGTATCTTCACATTTGGGTATGTTTCACATGAAAACCCTTCTGTAAAAAAGGTGGAAGACACTTTAGCTCAATGCGTTTATTATGGTGAGGGATGGAAAGAGAAACTTGCTGAAGGTTCTGACCAATACAGTACTCCCCCTAACAGGTCAATAATTGGAAAAATGACTTGTAAAAATCCTGCTTATGGTTTTACTTGCGCCGCTTTAAGTCTGTGCGCTTTAATGTTTCTAACGGAGAAAGACAAGTTACCTAAAAAGTATGTGGAGTATATTTGTAGTAATTCTTTTAACGTATAGTTTTAGGGGCGGTGTTTATACAACTGCCGCAGCATTTGCCAAAACGTCTCTAATTCAAAAATTACAAGAAAATGGTGCTAAATTTGAGATTACTTCAGTGAATGATATATAAATTTGTACATTTGATGTAAATCAAGTTGTTTAATGGCACAGGCACAGAGATACCTAGTTGTAAGAAATGGATTAATGGATTATGTTACACAAATTATTATTACATTTATTTTGATATCTTAAAAATATACATTTATAAGTAAATACGTTTTTTTTATTTTCATTCACTAACAACTTTTGATTTACTAGCGATTACTATAATAAATGTCTTAATTCTTTACTCTGATGTTATGTAGGGTTTCTAACCATGCCAAAGTCTTAATATTTATTTTAAATAATAATTCTTCATCAGTATTTTTAGAATTCAAGTTGTGAGAAAAATGATACTATTGATACTAAAGACTTCATAATTTTGAGTTCTGGTTTTTTGCAGGATAGGGAATAATTTTCTTATTTTAAATAAAACATTCTGCATATTTTTAAACATATCGAAAATTCATAAAATTAGCTTATGCCCAATGATACCAAACACTTCAATATTTGCTTAGAAATGGGATCTACACTACAGGAAAACTCTCCATATTTGTGAATATTTTGGAAGCTCGTAAAATAGCTGTTTACGCCGGTTTCGTAGAAGAGTGTGGGTGCAGTTGCTTCCGTATTTCTTTATCTTCACTTAAGCATTTCGTAATGAGACGTAAAATAATTTGAAACAAAAACCAAAAATTAAACCCAACTTTGTGTTTTGAGAATGAGCATACTGCGGCACTGGCGGTAATCTTAATCTTTGATGACGAATACGAGATGTAATTGGATATCCTCGATTAATTATTCAAAAACACTTAAGACAACTTGATCAAGGTTAGAACTTTCACAAATAATAATTAATTGTATTAAAAGACTGGTCGAAATGGTTGATGTATTAGATATAATCGTTTTTGGTGCTACTGGGTTTACTGGAAAATATACTTTACCTTACATATATAAATTTGCAAAAGCTGAGGGTAGAAACTTATCGTGGGGTATAGCTGGTCGCTCCGAGTCTAAACTAAAAGCCATTCTAACCGAAACTTCTCTGCGTATTGGTAACAATTTTAAATTCACTGCCTTGTTAATGCTAATATTGTTTTAGGGGTAGAAAATCTTGATTATGTTCCAGTTATAATAGCAGATGTAAGTGATGAAGCATCGATTAAAAGAATGGTTGAAAAAGCCCGAGTAATCATTAATGGGGAATTGGACACTTGTTTTTTTATTTATTATTTTGAAACTAGAGTTTATTTTGATCTCATAGCATTTTTTATTTTTTCTCTAACTCGAATATTAAGCCCAAAATAAATTTTTTAAAAAGGCTATGACGTAGCTACTAATATATATCCAGCTCTCTTCTTACTATAGAAAGAAATATAGAAGATATATATTAGTAGCTACGTCATAGCTTTTTTACAAAAATTTATTTTGGGCTTAATATTCGAGTTAGAGAAAAAATTTTAAAAAGTGATAAGTTTTTTGTTTAGTTCTTTACATTTTTATAGAAAAAAGTACAAAATTCGATTGTAGTCCAGTTCCCCATTGTTGTGGTCCTTATGATTTATACGGTGAAGTGGTAGTAAAATGTTGTGTCGAAAATGGTACTCATCATGTTGATGTTAGTGGTGAAGCACAATACATAGAAGAAATGCGACTGAAATATAATATGCCTGCCGAAAAAACCGGTAGTTATATTGTTTGTGCTTGCGGACTGGATTGCATATCGTCTGATATGGGTGTAGTATACTTAGAAAATAACTTTGAGGGTATTTCTGTTACGTTCATATAATTCTATCTGTTTTTACCTTTAATTATTTTTATATATAGGTACTTTGAATTCTGTTGAAGTATTTTTAAGTGTGTCTGAAGAAGGTAATTCGCCTTCAGGATCAACAGCAAATTTTGCTACTCTTCATACTGCAGTAATCCTGTTGGGAAATTTAATGAAGATATTTTCAATTAAAAGGCAATTAAATGTAACTCCCCTACCAGTCACCAAGCCTAAACTCTCTATGAGGTATCCTGTATAGTCTTTGTAATTAATGTTTTTAATAGAAAATGCTTTAGATTACCAATGCCTTCAAGAAATCCTGCAAATAAATGGATTTTTTGTCCGTTTATAAATGCTGATCGCGATGCTATGCAGCATTCACAACGTTACTTCTATGAACAGAATAAAACAAGAAGACCAATTCAAACTGAAATGTATGCAGGTGTCGGGAGCCTAACGATATTTCTTGCATTGTTAATATTTATTGGCCCAGTACTGGCGTTATTAAGTCAATTTGAATTTGGAAGAAATATTTTACTGAAAGTAAACCTATGAATATAGTTTTATAATATACTTTAAAATTACTTTTTCAGTACCCTCGTATCTTCACATTTGGTTATATTTCACATGAAAACCCTTCTGTAAAAAAGATCGAAAACACTACCGCTCAGTGCGTTTATTATGGCGAGGGATGGAAAGAGAAACTTACTGAAGGTTCTGATCAATACACTACTCCTCCTAACAGGTCAATAATTGGAAAAATGACTTGTAAAAATCCTGGTTATGGTTTTACTTGCGCCGCTATAAGTCTGTGCGCTTTAATGTTTTTAACTGAGAAAGACAAGTTACCAAAAAAGTATGTGGAGTATGTTTGTATTAATTCTTTTAACGTATATTTTTAGGGGCGGTGTTTATACGACTGCCGCAGCATTTGCCAAAACGTCTCTATTTCAACAATTACAAAAAAATGGTGCTAAATTTGAGATTACTTCAGTGAATGATATATAAATTTGATCATTTGATGTAAATCAAGTTTTTTAATGGCACATGGCACAGGCACAGAGATATGAGATACCTAGTTGTAAGAAATGGATTAATGGATTATGTTACACAAATTATGTATTAGAATACACATTTATAAGTAAATACGTTTTTTTTTTTTTTTCATTCACTAAAAACTTTTAATTTACTAGCGATTGCTATAATAAATGTCTTAATTCTTTACTTTGATGTTATGTAGGTATGTATTTTTTGTAAGGTTTCTAACCACGGCAAAGTCTTATTATTTATTTTAAATAATAATTCTTCATTGGTATTTTTAGAATTCAAAGGGTGAGAAAAATGCATATGATAATCGTTTTTTTTTAATTTAATCTTTCTTTAATTCTTAATTCCGTATTTGTTTTAATTGTGATGTATAAATTATCAAAATAATCTCACCAAGATTACACTTTGAGTAACTAATTGAGTTAATTTTAAGTTTATTTTATTTCATTCTAAAATTGCTGAAGTAGTAAATAATGGACTAACAAGTGAATAAAAATAAATACAGCTTGTACTTATAAGTAAAAGTGTAAAAGGTAATACCAGTAATACTTAACTATATAGTAAAGTATTTACGTATTCCTTATTTGTATAGTATTTCCAGAGCGAATACTTATAAGGCATCAGTAAGTTCTCAAAATAAGTAAATACTTATAAGTAAGGTAATACCTTAAAAGTTAAGTATTTACTTGTTTTATTCACTTGGCCCATTGTCTTTGGTGCTACTAGGTTTACTGGAAAATCGAAAATGTACCTACCTACTTTACCTTATGTATACTCGTATATACTTGCAAAAGGAGAGGGTAAAAATTTATCGTGGGGTGTTTCTTGTTGCTCCAAGTCTAAAGTTAAAGCTATTCTTACTGAAACTGCCAAACAAATCGGTATTAAAATACTTCATATTTTGCCTTGCGGTTTTGCCGCAAAGTATTTTGAATGGAATGCCCTGTATCTCATGAAATGTAAAATTAGATGCCTCACAATGTCACAATACTAAAGACTTCATAATTTTGAGTTTTGGTTTTTTGCAGGATAGGGAATAACTTTATTAACTTTCTTATTTTAAATAAAACGTTCTGCATATTTTTCAACATTCGAAAACTCATAAAATTAGCTGATGCTCAATGATAGACGAAGGCCTTCCTGGTTAACAATTTTTTCGAAGTTTTTACTTCCCTCTTGTGAAATTTTTGAAAACCCCCCAGACATAGGCCTTGCAATGTGACTATGACCTTGAAAATTCAAATATAAGTACTCCAAAATAACAGAAATTTTTTCAGTAAAAACCAACCCTCTACCACCACCCCTTCGGGTACTTCCCTCTTGTGACTTTCTCAAAAAGTCTGCTGACCAAGGCCTTCCAGTATGGCAATTTTTTTGAAAATTTAAATTTAAGTACTCCAAAATAGCAGAAATTTTTTCTGTAAAAATTAACCCTCTACTACCACCCCTTCGGGTACTTCCCTCTTGTGACTTTCTCAAAAAGTCTGCTGACCAAGGCCTTCCAGTATGGCAATTTTTTTGAAAATTTAAATTTAAGTACTCCAAAATAGAAGAAATTTTTTCTGTAAAAATTAACCCTCTACCACCACCCCTTCGGGTACTTCCCCCTTCCCTCTCAAGGGGGAAGTATCCGAAGGGGTGGTGCTAGAGGGTTGATTTTTGCGACAAACGGTGCGGCCACTGTGGCCGCACCTACGTGCCAACTTTCGAAAAAATTGTTAACCAGGAAGGCCTTCGTTTGGCCTTGGTCAGCAGCCGCCGGTCAGTCAGCAAATTAGGTTTACCCTAAATAATGTATTATTTTTAAACCCCTTTTTCTAAAAATGAAATTTTAACATAATTTTTGATAAAATCTGATAATTTTGGTAACGCTGCTCCATAATTCCTTGACAGACCACTAGCAACACTGAGTTGCTTCCGTATTTCTTTATCTTCACTTTATTTAAGCGTTTCGTAAAGAGACGTAAAATAATTTCAAACAAAAACAGAAAATTAAACAACTTTGTTTTGAGAATGAGCATTCTGCCGCAGTGCGCAGTGGAAGTTAATCTTATAATCTTTGATGACGAATGCGATTAGTAATTGGATATCCTCGATTAATTATTAAAAAACACGTAACACAACTTAATCAAGGTTAGAACTTTCGCTAACTGTATTAAAATAAGACTGGTTAAAATGGTTGATGTACTAGATATAATTGTCTTTGGTGCTACTGGGTTTACTGGAAAATATACTTTACCTTACATATATAAATTTGCAAAAGCTGAGGGTAGAAATTTATCGTGGGGTATAGCTGGTCGCTCCGAGTCTAAACTAAAAGCCATTCTAACCGAAACTTCTCTGCGCATTGGTAACAATTTTAAATTCGGTGTCTTGTTAATTCTAATATTGTTTTAGGGGTAGAAAATCTTGATTATGTTCCAGTTATAATAGCAGATGTAAGTGATGAAGCATCGATTAAAAAAATGGTTGAAAAAGCCCGAGTAATCATTAATTGTTGTGGTCCTTATGAATTATACGGTGAAGTGGTAGTAAGATGTTGTGTCGAAAATGGTACTCATCATGTTGATGTTAGTGGTGAAGTACAATACATAGAAGAAATGCGACTGAAATATAATAAGCCTGCCGAAAAAACCGGTAGTTATATTGTTAGTGCTTGCGGACTGGATTGCATACCGTCCGATTTGGGTGTAGTTTACTTAGAAAATAACTTTGAGGGTATTTCTATTACGTTCATATAATTCTACCTGTTTTTACCTTTAATTATTCTTATATATAGGTACTTTGAATTCTGTTGAAGTATTTTTAAGTTCTTCTGAAGAAGGCGATTCGCCTTCAGGATCAACAGCAAATTTTGCTACTTACCATTCTGTAATACACACTTTAGCAAATTTAACAAAGATATTTTCAATTAAAAGACAATTAAATGTAACTCCCCTACCAGTCACCAAACCAAAACTCTCTATGAGGTATTCTGTAGTCTTTGTAATTATTGTTTATAATAGAAAATGCTTTAGATTACCAATGCCTTCAAGAAATCCTGCAAATAAATGGATTTTTTCTCCGTTTATTAATGCTGATCGCGATGCTATGCAGCATTCTCAACGTTACTTTTATGGACAGAATAAAACAAGAAGACCAATTCAAACTCAAATGTATGTAGGTGTCGGGAGCCTAACGATATTTCTTGTATTGGTAATAACTGTCCCAATACTGATGTTATTAAGTCAATTTGAATTTGGAAGAAATATTTTACTGAAAGTAAACCATTCATGAGTATAGTTTTATAATATAATATAAAATTATTTTTTCAGTACCCTCGTATCTTCACATTTGGGTTTGTTTCACATGAAAACCCTTCTGTAAAAAAGATCGAAACCACTACCGCTGAATGCGTTTATTATGGTGAGGGATGGAAAGAGAAACTTACTGAAGGTTCTGATCAATACAGTACTCCTCCTAACAGGTCAATAATTGGAAAAATGACTTGTAAAAATCCTGGTTATGGTTTTTCTTGCGCCGCTATAAGTCTGTGCGCTGTAATGTTTTTAACTGAGAAAGACAAGTTACCAAAAAAGTATGTGGAGTATGTTTGTATTAATTCTTTTAACGTATATTTTTAGGGGCGGTGTTTATACGACTGCCGCAGCATTTGCCAAAACGTCTCTATTTCAACAATTACAAAAAAATGGTGCTAAATTTGAGATTACTTCAGTGAATGATATATAAATTTGATCATATTTGATATAATTAAAAATTTTTAATGGCACAGGGATGGGTATATCTAGTTGTAAGAAATGGATTAATGGATATTTTACACAAATTACGTATTAATACTTACATTATTAAGAATACTTAATAATTATCTTTCTATCTTATCTTATCTTATAAAATCTTAATATTATTATTATCTTAATATTATTAATATTATTAAGTTTTAGGGGCGGTGTTTATACAACTGCCGCAGCATTTGCCAAAACGTCTCTAATTCAAAAATTACAAGAAAATGGTGCTAAATTTGAGATTACTTCAGTGAATGATATATAAATTTGTACATTTGATGTAAATCAAGTTGTTTAATGGCACAGGCACAGAGATACCTAGTTGTAAGAAATGGATTAATGGATTATGTTACACAAATTATTATTACATTTATTTTGATATCTTAAAAATATACATTTATAAGTAAATACGATTTTTTTATTTTCATTCACTAACAACTTCTGATTTACTAGCGATTGCTATAATAAATGTCTTAATTCTTTACTTTGATGTTATGTAAGTACTTTTTCTAAGGTTTCTAACCATGGGGCAAAGTCTTATTATTTATTTTAAATAATAATTCTTGATTGGTATTTTTAGAATTCAAATGGTGAGAAAAATGCATATGATAATCGTTTTTTAAATTAATCTTGCTTTAATTCCATATTTGCTTTAATTGTGATGTATAAATTATCAACTGTAATAACCCTAATACATATAATTTCTTCATATGTACTTGAAATGTAAATGTACTTGAAAGATACACAAAGTTATGAGGATTTATCAACGCCCGAGGGATATTCAACGAGATAATTTTTTTTAAATTTAAATTTAAGTTCATCACAAGTTCAAAAAAATATCATCGATAGTAGGTGTTATGTGATAGATATGGTAGACATCGTCAATGTTAAATGTTACGTATGCCGTATCGCCGTCTTTTGTAGTAGGTTGGTACGTCCATACAACAAATAGGTGGACCGAGGTTGATTAGATAAGAAAATAAAAATAGTAAATGCCTTAAAAATCATAAAATAATTTCAAGTTTAAAGAACCTAGATTCTATTCTAGGTCTTTGTTAAAGTTCTGAAATATATAAAATGTTTGTATGGCTTTAGTGGTGATTAACGTAATATCAACACAAAGACGGGTTTACAATCTTTAAAGGACAGAGCATCTTATACCTGCTATTTTGAAACTGCCTAAGGGTTTAAAAACAGGGTTGTTTTAAAAATTTTTTAGAATAATATGTGATACAACAATAAATTACACTTTTATGACAAATATATTTCGACTCAAAAATATGTCTATACTACCCTGTTTTAAATTTTAAAACCTCTCTATTTTTACCACAACACGACCTGTCAATAGCTTTGTTGCGGTCCTTTTTGAAAATTAGGGCTATTGTTAAAGTACTTATGGAGGCAAAGCCATAAAAGCAATTTATTTTTTGTTTTTCTATACCTCTAGACACAAATTTTACAAAAATACCGCGATATGCTTCTTTAGATGGTCAACTATAAGTTGAAGTTACTAAAAATTTAAATTTCACAAACATAACCATTTATACAAAGACAAAATTACCTGCACCTGCAAGGAGCAGAAATTTATGTAGATTTAATAGTAGATTATATACTTAGGTTGAGAAGTTTTTTACTATTATAGCCCTAGCGCAAGATTATAACCTATGGCGCAAAGCGCCGAAGGATATACACTGCGCGAGGGTTATAATAGTAATCTCAACACTCAACCGTAGTTTATATAGTATTTTTTTTACTACTGGTAATATCAGTTTTCATAAAAATATCGTTAAAAAATCATAAAAAAAATTTCATTTTTTACCTAAACATCAAAAACAGTTTTGATTATTATAATATTTTATTATTTACCTAGGTTGAGAAATTTAATTTCTCTGTTTAAAAAGGAGTCTATAATGATAGCATTTTAGGGTAGTAGTAAAAAAAAGGATTTAAAGGGTGAAAGTAAATAAACTAATAGAACAAACAACAAAGTGTAAAAACGGAAAATACAGAATTTTTACATTTTTTTGTCACCCCTATACCCACCTGATTACCTACTACTTTAGTTGATTTAGAATAGGTATTGAAAAATTATTTCAAAAGATTTTTTTTTAAATTATTAGAGAAATAAGCGTCTCTGGACATTCAACGTTTGTTTGATTCTTTCAAGTGCTAATACCACCCCGCTGTTTTATGAGCATCGTAATGAGGGTCAGAGGGTGTACGGATTGCAATACCCATAACTAACAGGTGACACATTCAAATAATTTAATAAGCAACGCGAATAATATCCTATAGTTCAAAACGAACTAGTTCATTTAGAGAAAGTGACTTCGTGATTGGTTTTTATGAAACACAACGACAAAGCGCAAAGAATGAGCTATATTGTATTTTATATTCGCTGTAGGACCTATTCGTTCAACAATATCAATTTCAAATGATGCAAATAAGTTCGTTTTTATAAGAAATCCCAAAAACGAGCCAAGCAAAGAATAACAAAGTATTAGTTCAAAATTTACTTTGCGAAGCGAAGCGAATAAGTTCAAAACGAACTAGTTCGTTTAGAGAAAGTGACATACTAGTTCATCTAGTTCAGTACAAGTGAATAGTTCAGTTTGAACTATTCGGTCACGAACTACCCATTTCTAATGCATACGGATTCCTCTTTCGTTCAATCCGAGCAGTTTTCAAATAATAATCAAGCCCCTTAGAAATAGAATTTTTTTAGGGAATTCAGTTTGGTTAATAATGCTGTTTTCGTTGGCTATTTTTTCTTACTGAGCGGTGGCGAATCACCTTCACTGCTTGAAGAATCATCACAGCTCATTTGTAAACTTCGAAGTAGAATCTTTCGGCGCGCTCCTTCAGCTTGAATTGATACCAATAAGCTTGTTTTGTACCTCGAATCCAGAAGAGTGGCTATAAGGTAGTATTAATTTTCATCAAGGTTGAAACGCTTCTTCAGTTCCAATTTTAATGAACCTTTCATGGTCAATAAGTTAGGCGCTTCTTCTCAAATTCCTTCCTTATCCAGGTATCTCAATAGTGTAGCAACATGTGGTATGACTTCAGAGATGTAGGAACAACCGGAACTGGTAATTTTAGTGATTTCTTCGAACGGTTTAAGGAGTATAATATACTGTGCCATCAGTTTCCATTGTTTAGTTGATAGATTATTCAATGTATTGTGGTCAGTAATAGAGACTGACCGTTTCTGTTCTAAAAGATGCTCTAGTAGGTATATGTTGAGTTCCAACGTGTAGTAACGTCTAGAACTATTTGATAATCCGGTACACTTAATTCTTTTGGAATTGCCTTCAGCTTCTCTTGAGCAAATCCCGAATGATTGAAGTGTGTAACAATTCGTCTTGCAGCAGCTACCATTTCCATTACACCATGCTGAGATTTCAGCGAATCGTTCACAAAAAATTGTTGACCGGTTAACTCTAGTTGTTTGTCGCTCCAAGTCAGTTTAAAGTGAAAGCTATTCATACTGAAACTGCCAAACAAATCGGTATTAAACACTTCATATTTGGCCTCAGGTATACTAAATACTTTATAATTTTGAGTTCTGGTTTATGCAGAAATGGGAATAACTTTCTTATTTTAAATAAAACGTTCTGCATATTTTTACATATTTCGAAAACTCATAAAATTAGCTGCTCAATGATACCAAACAGTTTAATATTTACTCAGAAATGGGATCTACACTCTTAAACGGAACATTTTGTATATTTTTGAATATTTTGGAAGCTCGTAAAATTTTGGAAAGAGACGTAAAATAATTTCAAACAAAAACAGTAATCTTATAATCATTGATGACGTATGCGAGATGTAATTGGAATATCCTTGATTAATTATTCAAAAACACTTAACACAATTTTGATCAAGGTTAACCCTTTCACAAAAAATAATTATTTGTATTAAAATAATGGTCGAAATGGTTGATGTATTAGATATAATTATCTTTGGTGCTACTGGATTTACTGGAAAATATACTTTACCTTACATATATAAATTTGCAAAAGCTGAAGGTAGAAATTTATCGTGGGGTATAGCAGGCCGCTCCGAGCCTAAACTAAAAGCTATTCTGAGCGAAACTTCTGAGCGCCTTGGTAACAATTTTTAATTTTGTGTCTTAAAAATGCTAATAGCAATGTTTTAGGGGTAGAAAATCTTGATTATGTTCCAATTGTAATAGCCGATGTAAGTGATGAAGCATCGATTAAAAAAATGGTTGAAAAAGCTCGAGTAATCATTAATTGTTGTGGTCCTTATGATTTATACGGTGAGGTGGTAGTAAAATATTGTGTTGAAAATGGTACTCACCATGTCGATGTTAGTGGTGAACCACAATATATAGAAGAAATGCGACTGAAATATAATAACGCTGCCGAAAAAACTGGCAGTTATATTGTTAGTGCGTGCGGAACGGAATGCGTACAATCTGATTTGGGTGTAGTTTACTTAGAAAATAACTTTGAGGGTATATTTCTGTTATTTTTATATAATTCTAGATGTTTTTACCTTTTTATATTTTTATGTAGGTACTTTAAATTCTGTTGAAGTAATTTGCAGCATTTCTGAAAAAGGTGAATGGTTTTCAGGATCAGCAGTTAATTTTGGTACTTACCATTCTGCAATACACACTTTAGCAAATTTAACAAAGATATTTTCAATTAAAAGACAATTAAATGTAACTCCCCTACCAGTCACCAAACCAAAACTCTCTATGAGGTATTGTGTAGTCTTTGTAATTATTGCTTTTAATAGAAAATGCTTTAGATTACCAATGCCTTCAAGAAATCCTGCAAATAAATGGATTTTTTGTCCGTTTATAAATGCTGACCGCGATGCTATGCAACATTCACAACGTTACTTCTATGAACAGAATAAAACGAGAAGACCAATTCAAACTGAAATGTATGTAGGTGTCGAAAGCCTAACGATATTTCTTGTATTGGTAATAACTGTCCCAGTACTGATGTTATTAAGTCAATTTGAATTTGGAAGAAACATTTTACTCAAAGTAAATTCTCCATAAGTATAGTTTTATAATATAATTTAAAATTATTTTTTCAGTATCCTCGTATCTTCACATTTGGGTATATTTCACATGAAAACCCTTCTGTAAAAAAGATCGAAGACACTTCCGTCCAATGTGTGTATTATGGCGAGGGATGGAAAGAGAAACTTACTGAAGGGTCTGATCAATACAGTACTACCAACGTATATGAACCTATTAAGTAGGATCACGCAAGTGTTGAGCGAACGGTCTAAATTACTTCAAATGAGAGCGTAGACGACATCTGTCCCCCATTTATGTTACTATAATTTAGCACTTACGACATCTGTCCCCCATTTATGTTACTATAATTTAGCACTTTTACAGTTTATCCAATGAATTACTGTAACAAGTTTAATACGGCATGCGTACAACATTGCCAAGTTTAAGTTTGACGAGTTTGCGCTCATTAGGTTTATGACACACAACACCTACTATATAAGTGTAAGTTTAATGGGAAGGCATGGAGATATGTTCACGTTCACAAGTTTAGTTCCGCCACAAATTACTCGTGTCACTAGCGTTCGTACAGATAAAGAAATCTATATTACCGTTCTGTCACCCGCCACTTGCTTAAAATTTAAACGTCACGTCTAGTCCTCTGTCACATTCATCTGTTTCACTAATATTTATTAACTGTCAAGTATCGTACAAAATAAGTGTTAAATTAATTTTTTTTTAATTTTTGGGGCAATTGGGCAATAGTGAACTTTTCTTAAGAATCTATCAATGGTGGCTAATTGTGTCAGTTACTCAAATGCAAAATGCATCAGAGGTTTGTCCTTTCCTCCAATAAATATCGTGAATAACCATTCATCACATGATAAATAAAATTCGTTACAATCGAAATAGGCGGAGTGCATATCATGGGAATTAGCGACTCGTAGTGGTCAAATTTGTAAGTTACGTGGTTACAAATTCAAATAATTTTTTTCTAAATATTGATAAATACAAAGAAATGTTAGATTTTTATAATAATTGATATGGAAGGAGTTTAGCAATAAGCCTGTCTGTACATTTTACATAATTTAACTTTTCCTTATGCTTTGATAAAGTCATATGATCGAAAAAATAAGTTATTTTGTTATTTAATTTTTGGACGTTTTTAGACTCCTCGAGTCCAAAATAGCAACGAAAACCCTAAAACAACTCTTTCTGATTAGTATAGCATATATTTCGTTAGAAAAAAATAGTTTGTAACTCCATATCTTGAGATTTGCTTTTAAGAGTATTTTCGCGCCATTAGTAGTAGTATAGGGTTTTAAGGACTTTGCAAGTGCGCCAAGTGATTTTACTTGAAATTTTGTGGTTTTCTATGCTTTATATTTACTAATGTGCTTTTTTAATATGTTAATATTATTTATAACATTATTTTAAATCAAAAGAAAATTCTATAAAATGAAATGTCAAACATAACCTAAAAATTTTAATTGTCAAAATATGAAAATAAATTTTTATTTTAAAAATAACATATTTCGTTGCATACTGTGGCTATATAAGACAAGACCAGGCTCAGTGTTCTTTTTTATGAAGTTTTGAGGGAAAACTGTAGAAAGAAATGCTTTTATCCGCATTTTTGGCAGACTTGAGGCAATTCACAATTGACCAATTAATATAACTATCACCGCACATTTCTGTAAATTTGCTCTTGGCTTGAGTTCCCTAATCCATGAATGACGGATTTGATATGTCATTTACTTATTACCTGCACAAAATTCGCACTCGTTTATAAAATTACAAATTTGCATGCGTGTGTCAAGTGGTATTTCCAACCACGTTACTTATAGAAGTTACCGGTAGTGGCGCTGATGCTAACTTGCACGGGGCCTATTGGATAGTTTACGAGACGATCTGTTAAGATTACAACCTAACTTGTGATCGATTGAATTTTGAAAATCGTGTTCTGTACTTTGGTACATATTCAAAAGTAATAATGATTATCTTATCAGCATCGAGCAATGTGAAGTCGACCGATCCCAAGAGTTTCATGACTGGTGAATGAAGGTGTTGAAAATTAATTTTTTTAAGTTGTTCTTTAAATTTTAATTTAACTATTTTTATTGTAAACATAACTCTTTTTATAATTCCTTGGGCTAATTATAAAAGTTTTTTATACTTTTGCTTTTAGAGAATATTTACAATAGTAAATGCTGTTTCTAAAAGGGGGATGTTGACAAAAAGTCCTGCTTTGTGAATTAGAAAAAGTGTTATGTAAAATTACCTTATTGGTAACAGATATCCTTTTGTTATTGTAATTGTTCTTGGTATTGATTATTGATGATAATTGATAATGTGTAACGAATTGAAGAAAAATACTTGGTTTCGCTTCTAGAAGAAATAGCAGTTAATTTATTGATTCAAAGGACATGAAATACTTTAGGTCTTTCTACTTTTCAGTTTCTACTGGAAAACGAATTAAAATATTTCGAAAAATTTGAGGCAAAACCCTGTGTTTCTCAGGAATTCATAACATAAATACATTTGTGATCACAAATAAGTAGTCGTAAAATATGTAAGGATACCCATTACCTCAATACATTGCTTGTTATATGTGTATGTGTATATATATCTCGTTTTTCTTCTAGAGTTGGATTTTCATTCCAAGCGAAATTTAATTGACTATTAAAACACAGAAAGTTTCAATTGATTTCTAAGTTTTTTGGTCGTTAAATTACGTGGAAGTTAACCAACTGCATTGCTAGTAATGCACTAATTAATTATTTGAATTTCGCGGGCTTTAAGCCGAGTTTTAAACATTTAGCCGAGTTTTAAACATTTAGCCGAGTTTTCAACCTTTAGTACCGCCACAAATTACGCGCGGCTCTGAAAACAGTGCTTTTTTTTTTAACATGGCACTTACACTTATATAGTAGGTGTTGTGTGGTTTATGAATAACCATGAAATTTGTAGTAACTACAACCGTTGATTGTGAATGATACAACTCATAACAAACATAACTATAAATTTCTGAGAAACTTTATCTAAAATTAAAATGTTTTTAAAAACAAAACCGTATAATAAATACGAAGATTGAAATGACGAATTTTTATTATTTAAAGTCATACGTTGGTGACTTCCCAATTTATTTTAGACAAAAATGTCAAGTTTTAGTGTATAAAAATCTGCATCGAAATCAATATTGAAAATTACTTTTAGATGATTTTTATAACTTTAATTTGTTTGAAAGTAAAAGTTTTTTAGCTCGTATGAAACGTCAATTTCCATGTCCACGCTTATACCTATTTGCACGATTTTCTGCCAAAAAATAAAAAAAATTGTAAAACGATAATTTCGAGAAACGCAATTGACAGGTTTCATTATTGACTATGTACTGGTTAATAATAATTTATTATTGATCTGCTCTAGGCAAGAAATGATGAAAATAGTATTTTTTACAACATGAGATGAAACATACGTTTTTTTCGTGAGATAGAATTTAATTCACAAGCCCCGTAGGGGCGAGTGAATTAATCTTTCGAACGAAAAAAACGGATTTCATCTCGAGTCGTAAATGCTATTTTTTCTACGACGATAATTAGTACATTTTAAAAAAATAATTCTTTTTACTAAAATGTGAACCGACCACAAAAAAACTGGTTTCACCTCATGTTGTAAATAACATCTGCTTGTAATAACACTTTTTCTCACTAGAGACGAAAATGCTATTTTCGTAACGAGTAAGTGATGACGAAATGCTTAGTTTCACATATGGGAGTAGAAAAACGATTTTACTACTCACAAAATAATACCAATAATATAGGTTCTTGGGCTAAGAAAGGAAAAAATATTCTATCTGTACCAATTGATAATTAATTCGTTGTGTATCTTTATATCCTTAAAGATGGTCTTTAATTTAAAAAGTTTTCTTTTTCTTTTTTATTGTAGTAGTAATGTTTGATCAAGTAACGTCGAGTGCGTGCCGGCCTAACTGGCTTGGGTGTGTATGACGTATACCGCGTTATGGGTTGCGATACATTATACAGGGTGAATCCTAACGTACGGATCAAACTGATAGGGCATCTAAAGGGGACCAAAAGATAATTTTTTTTAAATAAACTTTTAATCAAAATCTAATAACAACAAAGTTACATGGGTTTTAAGTTCTTATAAATTAATGCCCAGCTATTGAGTACCGCTGAGCTTATAGAAAATACCCTATTTAATTTCTGACGTTTAATAAATTTTGACTGATTTTGACGTACATGATTAAATTAAATAAATCAGCGGATTTCAATTTCAGGTGGGCACCCATAACTGGGCATTATAAAGAAAAATTAAATAGGCATAACTTTGATAGTAAAAAAGTTTTACTAAAATTTTAGCTGAACTTTGTTTAAATAATTCTCAAATATTGCAAATTTGAATTCAAAACGTAAGTCATTACTCTATTTTTAATATAAAATGCTCAGGTTTATAAGAACTTAAAACCGTTATAACTTTGTTCTTATTTGATTTTGATTAAAAGTTTATTTAAAAAACAATTATATTTTGGTCCCCTTTAGGTGCCCTATCAGTTTGATCCGTACGTTAGGATTCACCCTGTATTGACGCGCTTCAAATTAGTGTGCCACATAAATATTCCTAACTTACAAATCATAGGTCCTAGATCAAAAATTTTTTTTTCAAAAACTTCTCCTATATACAGTGAATACCGTTAACAACGCAACATAGCCAACATAACGTCGATTGTAAGATATTGTTACAGTTCGTTTATATGACAACCTCTGACAGCAATGCTAAATCGCGTTCCATTTAATTTGCAACACCAACATGCAGTAAATTAATTTTAGATAACAATAATTATAAAAATCGAAATTAGACGATCTTAAAAGTTGGTGTAAGGCTTTCTCATAGGTTTAATTTAAAAAAAGTTTTATACGCATCTTTAGGCCAATTTTTTTAGGAGGAATGAAAGAAATGAAAAACATTAAAAATACGAGGCTTATCGTTTTCAAAACCACCAGAAACTTACACAAAGAGAGGAGGAAACGCGTACGGACTTTTGCTTTCCAACGTTCGATTTTTAAACATATTATTTACGGATGAAGCAATAACTTTCAATTTACGTGAAGAGGTAAAATTACCAAAATTTTTGATACTGGAGCAACTGCACCTGCATCTTACGTCAAGAAGCCACAGACCCTAAAAAGTGAATGTTTGGGCAGGTTAATAGAAAATGATATAATAGGACCATTCTTTATTAAAGGCAATTTAAACGAACAAAAATATTCTTCTGAATAATAGAATTATTTCTCGTGAGAAATACATTTGAATATGGATGAAATCTAGTTTCAGCACTACGGGCCTCCACCTCACCACACAATGGCAGTACGAAATTACTTAAACCAAATTTTTCTACGTCGTTGGATAGGACGAGGGGGTAAAATTAATTGCCGGCGAGATCTCGCTTCATCGATAAATAATATTTTATTTAAAAATCCAGTGGGCTATTGTTGATCCTTTTGACCGCAGAAAGCAGACCATAAGTCGGAAAGCAGAAGTCCATAAGCGTTTCCTCATCTCCTTGTATAAGTTGTGGTGGTTTCAATAACGATACCTAAGACTTGTATTTCTCACGTTTTTCATTTCTTTCAATCTTATAAAAAAATATTTTGGTCTAAGAAGAGGTGTAAAACGTGAAGTTTCTCAAAGAACACCTACGAGAAAACTTTGACACCAGCTTTTGCGATCTTCTAATTTCGATCTTTATAATAATTATTATCTGAAATTAATGAACTGCATGTTGGTGTTGCAAATTAAATGGAACGCGATTTAGCATTGCTGTCAGAGGTTGTCATATAAACGAACTGTAACAATATCTTACAATCGACGTTATGTTGGCTATGTTGCGTTGTTAATGGTATTCACTGTATTGGCTTAACTCGCCTCGCTGCATGTATACCAAAATTTTTACTAATAAAAAAGTTTGTCGCTTAGTGAAAATCTGAATACATTTAACTAATTTAAATTAACAAAATAATGTGTGTATTTTAATTTTCTATTACAGAATAAATTAAATAATTTTTAGAGCTTTTTCTAAATTAATATAAATTATAAGTGTAAAAAATACCGATTTTTTTTAGTTTTTAAAAATCTTTATTAATTAGTAATTACCTATTGTTATTGTTATTATTAGAAAAATTATTTTATTAATTACTTTAAATTTTTTAACTCCATTTACTTTTTCTAATCCGATTTGTCGTTCTTATGAGTCAACACACAAGGTTAAAAATTCTTCATGAAAAAATATTATTTTTCATATAGCTATAGGAATCCCCTCATATCTGAACAAGACGTCGCAACGTCGCACAAATCTGTGGCGTGTATAAACGAGATATAGTTCTTTTACTTTGGTGCCGCCACTTTACGGACTTCATTAACGCAATGTGTAAGACAGTGATGTATGCAATTCCTTGTTCGACCGAAACGCGCACATGCGTGGTTCTACTTAATAGGTTCATATACGTTGGTACTACACCTAACAGATCAATAATTGGAAAAATGACTTGTAAAAATCCTGGTTACGGTTTTACTTGCGCCGCTTTAAGTCTGTGCGCTCTAATGTTTTTAACTGAAAAAGACAAGTTACCTAAAAAGTATGTGGAGTATATTTGTTTTAATTATTTTAATTTATATTTTATAGGGGCGGTGTTTATACGACTGCCGCAGCATTTGCCAAAACATCTATAATCCAACAATTCCAAGAAAATGGTGCTAAATTTGAGATTATTTCAGTTAACGATATATAAAAATTAAATATTTTTTAATGATGTTGAGGGACAAATTATGCATTAAATTTACATTTTTCTTTATCCAAAAATAAACGTTGTAAGCAACTTTTGTTCTTCAATAGTAATAAAAGCAGAAGTAAATTATTACTTGTTTATTACATTATTCGATAATAATTTTAAATAAATAATTACTCTCGCAAGCAACTATCACTTTATGAGTATTTGATTCGCAAACCTTTTGGGTCTTCGGAAATAACCTCAACCCACGTGAACAATTTGCTAGGCAACCACCGTATTTTATTACATTTGGTTAGTAGTTGCCTAGCAAATTGGTCATGTGTGTTAAGGTTCTTTCCGAAGACACTGTATAAAGTACCTCAAATTCATACAATCTTTAATTCTTCCACTCATATTATACTTTCTTCAGTTTGCTATTTATTTTAATGAATGAATATTTCTCCAACTGCTTGATAATTTCTTGCATACCTAAATGTATAATCTTAAGTAAGCGCATTGTTTCTCACCAGTTTTAACTTTCTTTGATAAGAATATTAGTATAAATTTACCATATTGCTTGGTAATTTATTATTACAAAAAAGCGTCATGTTATGTAAGCACATTTTGTAGGGCTTTTCATCATTTGAGTTTTTTCGTTTTTTGTATTCCCGTAAAAACTTAAAATACAAAATTAACTTTATAAATATCTTTTAATGGTAAGTACTTAAAATCACTAAAATAAAAAATTCAAATACTAGTTTTTGCATCTTCTACATTTTCTACTGTCGAATGTGTATTCATATGTGTCCTAAGAGCATGTGCTTGTATAAAACCCTTATTACAAAATGCACAAACGTGTGGTCTATCATTTGCATGTATTTTTGAATGCACACGTAAGCTACTTAATCGGTTAAATGATTTACTACAAACTTCACAAGTATATGGTTTCAATCCTGTGTGAATTATCGCATGACGTTTTAATCTTGTTGACGATGGAAAAGCTTTAGTACATTCACTAAAAAATTTAATAATATATTTTAATGTATAAAAAGCTAATGATTAACTCACGTGCATTGATATGGTTTCTCACCAGTATGAATTCTCATATGTTGAACTAAATGACACTGCATTCTCATTGTTTTACCACATACATTACACATGTAAGGTCTTTCTTTTGTGTGTGTTCGCATATGATAACCCAGATCTGGAGCTTGCCTTAACAAAAAATACTTAATAAAACTACACCTGTAGAAAGCGTAAAAACTTACCGAAAACCACGTCCGCAAACTGAACACAGAAACGGTCGCTGTCCTGTGTGTATTCTCATATGAGCTGTTAAAGTACCAGATTGCCTATATCGTTTGCCACATATCTTACAAGCATACGGTTGTTCACCAGTATGACTACGAAGATGATATGTTAAGCCAGCATATTGTTTAAAACCTTTTCCACAATGACTACACACATATGGTAATTCTAAAGTATGAGTGCGAATATGACTTTTTAAAGCGTGCGCCTGTTTAAATAATTTTTTACAATAATTACACTCAAATGCTTTCTCTCCATTTTCGCTCATTTTAACATTATAACTAAATCCCACTGCTGGTTGTCCTGTTTTCTTATCATTACGCTTTAAACGTTTAACTTTAACGTCTGGAATATTTTCAGATTGTGGCTCATCTTTAATTTCAGTTTTAACTAATACTTCTTCAGTTTTACAGTTTTCGTTGCTACTGACTTCTACGTCTAATTCTACTGATTTATCATCAGTTTCAATTATACTCTCTTGTTCTACAACTTCTTCTTCTTTATTCATCGTCGGAACGTCTGAACTCGCATATTCCGATTCATCTTCAGTCTCATTTTCGTAAGTTTTAGACTGCAGTTGTAATGCATACATATCTAATAATTCTTGAGAACGATTACATTGTTGCTGAAATTTAAATGCAGCATGGGCTACTTCGACGCAGTTAGCACAAATCATATTTGGTAAACCATCATCTGCTATAACCTAAAAATTGAAAAAATAACATCGAACTTTTTATAATTTATAATAATATACCCTTATAGATGATATACTAGTTAAAATTTCACACAAATAAAGTGGATCTTCATCGGTGCTATCTTCCGTTTGAATTTCACTAAATAACGAAAGCATTTCGTCGTATTCTACTAAACAAACCCTGCATACTTTGTTCAAGTTTAATTGAGTGACTACTGTTACTTCTTCCATTTATATAATTTTCTTTTCGTACACCTTTTAATAATACTGTTGTGTTTTACATTCACGTTTTGACATATCAGCAGAAATATCAGAAGTTGACAGCTCGATGATTTGAAAAACGAGAGAATCGAAGATGTAGAAAGGAAATCATCGCAGCTAGTAAACTCTATGCGCATGCTCAATGTTGTTGGTGTTTGGCGCTACGAAGTTTTAAAAAAAAAATAATAATAAAATTTTATTTTGCATTTCTCGACGTCTTGCTGATTTCAAAAATGCAAAAAAAACTTCGATTTTTTGAACTGAAATGTCCGTATGTATGTCCCCCCCCCCTAGAGCAAAAATTACTGAAGCGATTTTAATGAAATTTTATTTTAGCCACTTTAAAATTATTTCATCGGCAAAAATAGCTTGAATAAGAAATCTATACAGGGTGTCCAAAAATAAGGTGGTTATTTTGGGTGCACATTTGTAAATTTGGACCAAATTCATTTCTAAATGGCTGTAAGATAGTAGATGTGAGCCCTAATTGAAAAAAAAAATTAAAATTTTTTTATTTAAAATGGCGGCCAATAGAACGATTGTCCCATTTTGTGGTTTTTCCCTTATAACTTGGCCAGTAATTATTATTATACAAATTTCAAAACGGCATTGTACAGCCAAAATAAAGAACTTTCGTCCTAAACAAATTAATTTTCAAAATTGTTTCAAAATTGCCTACCTTTAAAGGGCCAAAGTAGGTCAAAATTTTGAAATAAATTTTCTCAAAAACTGATCCGGCCGATTAATACAGATTTGGATCCGTTATAGACAACGTGATTCTCTATCTAACTCTAAATTTTTAAAGACTTGTATTATACGGATTCGGAGTTATGATTTTTTGAATGTCAAAACTTCGAAAATCTCTAATTTCTTTGGTAATAAAAATGAAAACTTGAAATTAGATATTTTTATCAATCCCATGAATATCTATTATTTGAAAATATTTTCGGTTAACAAAACGCTTCCGGTTAAACTGGAAATTACAAAAATATCAAAATTTTCGGAAACATCCTGTATATTTTTAAGAATTTTGAAAGCTTGTAAAATTAGCTATTACACGATACCAAACACTTAATATTTTGACTTCCGGTTTAACCAGAAATAGGATCAAATTTCTTAATTTAAATGGAACACCCTGTATATTTTTCAATATTTTGAAAGCTCGTAAAATTAGCGTTCTGAAGATATAAAATAATGTATATTTTGAACTTCAATTTAAGCCAAAATTATAAAAAAATGAAATTTTTGAAACAAGTTTATACCTAAAAATTCCCAAAGTCCTAAAAAAAGTCCCAGGTTCAATCCCTAAATTAATATAAAAATAAATTTAATACGAAATGACAAGATTTTTTTTATTAAAATTTAATTTGATCTCTTATAAATGAAATACATTAAAGAAAATTTTAAATTATAAATGAAATGCTCAAAAAAAAATACAACAGGAAAAAGTTCTTCGTATGGCCACATCCGTTGTTTTAGATTGTATATTTTGAGCGCATTTCGATTCAATAAACCCGACTCCAAGAGGTTCTAAACATAAGATCTTTGATCCGACTAGTGTAGAAATCCAAACTTTGAAGAACTATTCAAGGTTATCAATCTCCATTTCGCTCAATGACTAAAGAATAAATTTATTCTCATCGACTCCACTAGTGCCTATGTATATAATGCTGTAATGACCAAATCAGGTATTTACAGATGGACGGATATGACTAATTATACCCACCTAATCCTAAAGTTAATAGCGCTACAAAGGATCAGCAACAAATCAGGTTCGGTCAGGCGATTAGATGGCACGGCCATCTCCTCATGTTACATAAGTACAAAAAAAACACTTATGTGCACATTTGATCGCCTATAGGAAATATAAAATTCTAAATAATTACAAACTTTTGTTTTTGTACAAATATTTTCGTTTATATTGCATTAATTATCGTATTTACACATCATTTGCATTTTTATGAATATTTCTCAAGTGAGATCTTAGCGAATGTGCTTGAGTAAAACCCCTACCACAAATTTCACACACATGTGGTTTTTCACCACTATGGGACTTTTCGTGAGTTTTTAAGCTTTTAATTCTGGTAAATCCTTTTCCACAAATTTTGCATAGGTGACACTTATCGTCAGAATGTGTAGCCATGTGATATTTTAGCTCTGCACTTGAGCAAGCAGCATAATTACATTGTTGACAACGATAATTTTTAATTCCGACATGTCTTTTAATATGTAGTTGTAAGTGGGAACTTGTTCGAGTACAATAACTACATATGTGGCACTTGTAAGGTTTAACATCATCATGAACTCTTTGATGAATTTTTAAACCTGTTGACTGCGTAAAAGTTTTACCACAAACTTTACAAAGATATGGATGATCTCCAGTATGGATTCTAATATGCACTTTTAAATTACCTTTATCATTGAATAATTTACCACAGTAAGTACATTTGTGATTTCTTATATTTGCGTGCCTCCACATATGCTCCTTCATGCAATTTTTTGATTTTTCTAGTCCACATATGGTACACAAAAATGTTTGTCTCGAAGATTGTGAAAGAGGTGCAGTGTCCGTCCTCTCATTTTCAGAAGATGAAACTTTTGAGATCATATCACGATTAATATTACTATCCGATGCATTTGCTACAAATTCATCTTTAACTGCTAAATCGTGAAATTCTAATTTTGGCAACAATTCATCTTCTTCCGTGAGATCTAATGTTTGAATTATCTGTAATTTTGTATGACTCTTAGTTGTTATATCTTTACTTATATCTGTTACAGATTTCAAATTTTCTAATTCAACGTTTAATTCGTTCCGTGTTTGTGTTTCATTGGATTCTACGTCTAGATTGTCTGCAGTTTCCTTTCGCAAGTTTAATCCACAATTTTTAAAAATATTAATAGATACTTCACAGCGTTTTTTAAATTTATATGCCGCACATGCTTGATTTTTGCATACATTGCAAATAAAGTGGGGTCCTTTGTCAAAACGAATCTAAAAGAGCGAGTCAATAAAAATATTACAAGTCTCTCATTTTACTTACATCGGATGCAACTACATACGTAAGTATGTTATGTAAACTAACAGGAGCATTAACATTATCAAATCTAACTTTCAATTTATCATTCAGCATCGAATGCATATCTTTTTTCTCTGCCATACAAACCCAGCAAAGTTTTCTAAAAAACTTATTCTTATCCATAATTTCTAAGTATAATATGTTAATAACGGTTTATTAGAAACTTATTAAAAATCCGTGTAGAGTCATATAAATATTTATTTTCGTTAAAAACATAATATAACCTCAAAAATAATTTTGTTTGATCGAAGAAGATCGAAATGGTTACTGTATTTAGCTAGCGTCAAACGGGTTGCCTACTTTTAGGCGTATATCTTTGGTCACGTTGGTGGGTTTATCAACGTAAAAACCGGGTGTTGTCATTTATTTTATTAATTGTAATGAATTCGAAATAAAGTGCAGGAAGTTATTAATTTAGTTGTTAATCTAATTCTTAAAACAATGTGGAAAGCACAAGCTGGCCTACAGGTCAATTTAAAAAATCAACCTGCAAATGACGAAGACGATGATTGGGAAACAGACCCTGATTTTGTAAACGACGTAACTGAAGAAGAACAACGATGGGGTTCAACAACTATCGAAGGTTCTGGTCGAAC
Source organism: Malthinus seriepunctatus (assembly GCA_963924605.1). NCBI lineage: Eukaryota > Metazoa > Arthropoda > Insecta > Coleoptera > Cantharidae > Malthinus > Malthinus seriepunctatus. Next base: position 27,529,944 of record OZ004601.1, on the reverse strand, counting down.
TGCCGGTGCCATAGAGTAAGTTACACGTAAAAACTTTATGTTTTTGACTTACGGTTTTAATGTAGTATGGACGAATTACGACGTGAAACTGAAGAAGCAGATGCTATAAAAAAGAAAAAAGATTTGAGCGAAGGTGCAAATGCTGCTTTTGGCTATGGTGGTAAATTTGGTGTTGAACAAGATCGAATGGATAGATCGGCTGTTGGGCACGATTATGTTGCAAAGGTTGAAAAGCACGCCTCACAAAAAGATTATAGTACCGGATTTGGAGGAAAATTTGGAGTACAGAATGATCGTGTTGATAAGGTAAGATGTCATGTTAATAATATAAGTGTTATTACTTATTTTTCTGGTCGTAAAGAGTGCAGTAAGTTGGGATCATAAAGAGAAGATTGAAAAACATGCATCGCAAAAAGATTATGCATCAGGTTTTGGTGGTAAATTTGGTGTGCAAACAGATCGGCAAGATAAATCTGCTCTTGGTTGGGATCACGTAGAGAAAGTTGCAAAACATGACAGTCAAAAAGGTGAGTTTCAAATTGTTACTAAGTGCTTAATTTATTTAATACAAAATTCAGATTATAGCAAAGGTTTTGGTGGAAAATTTGGTGTACAAAGTGATCGACAAGATAAATCGGCTGTAGGATGGGATCATCATGAAGCTCCTCAAAAACATGAAAGTCAAACTGACCACAAAGTGGGATTTGGAGGTAAGTTTGGAGTTCAAACAGATCGAATGGATAAGTCAGCCATGGCGTTTGGAGATGAACAAACTCGTGTTGGAACTAGTTACACAAAAACTAAACCCGATATTGGTTCTGCCAAACCAAGTGAATTGAGAGCTAAATTTGAGCAAAAGGTAGACTTTTTATTATACTTTATAAATAAAAAATGAATATTATTATTTATTTGCAATTAAATTTTTCTCTTGTAGAATGAAGAGGGGAATGTTTCACAATCTGTTGCTCCAACTGCAACTTATCAGAAAAGTAATGTGCAAGCACGTGCTGCTGCTTTTAATGCTACTGAAAGCAAACCAATTAAACCATTATCTGATGTAGTGCCAAAACAATTAGATCAATCCAAAACAGCATTTTTAACACAGAGTAGTCAAAATGATCCCGCTCCTTCCACACCTAAAATATTACCTGGGCAATTAGATCAAACTAAAGTTTCTCAATTTGCCACTAACAATATTAATACAGAAAGTTCTTCAGCAAATAAAGTAATTATAAGTTGAGTTTAGTCATGTTTCACATGTGGTTTTAAATGTGGTTTTTATAGATTAAACAAGAACTGGAGGAAATCAAACTTGCACAACAACAAAAAGCAAGTGATGAAAAAAGCAATGAAGAAAGTGAACAAATATATGAAAATTATCAGCAAGTGGAGCAGAGCGTACAACCTGTAGAGGAAGCGGTAGTAATACAAGAAGATGAAATAGCCGATACAGGTTTAACTGCTACGGCTTTATATGATTATCAAGCTAGTGCAGATGATGAAATATCATTTGACCCTGACGATATCATAACGCATGTAGAAAGGGTAAGGTGAAATAATGTGATTACACTTATATAAACATATACTTTTTTTTTAGATTGACGAGGGTTGGTGGAGAGGTATGTGTAAAGGTCGTTATGGTCTTTTTCCAGCAAATTATGTTCAGTTACAATAAAAAAAATGTTTTTATGCAAATTATTTGCAAGTATTTTATTTGTACTTAATAGTTTTTAAGATAAAGCTTTTATTATTTTAAACTTTTACAATGTATTGCTAATAAAATTTTATATTTTTAAGGAAAAAATTTTTTAATTCTGGCATTGAATTAGTGAAGACGCATACAAATATTTTTGATAACGTCCAAATTTTCAATGAGACATTGTAAGGGTTTTGTATATCGCCATATATCGCTCTTTTAGAGTTGATTAATGGATAGATTTATAATAATAATTTCTTAGCTTAGTTGCTTGAAATTACATCTCGTTTACATTAATTCAACCTTAACTCTTTTTTTGAGAGTTGTGTTTACGTTTTATTTGTTTACACAGGAAAAATAACTTATAATTTGTTACTGATAAGAAATTTTTGAAATAGTTAATTTTGTTTCTAATAGATGGCCCTAGTAGTTTAAAAAAAACATTTAAAAATTTTGCTAATTTCAGTTAATAGTTGTTGTTATTTTGCGCTGTAATTTAAAATTTTTAATATTCTTTTATGTTTTTAATTTATTTTATCAACAAATTTGAATTGCGCAATTTAAGATGACGAAAGTAATTTAATAGTTTTCAAAGTGACAACTAGATGTCGGTGTGTAAAGATTGGTTTTCTGATTTGGGTATTTCCATCTCCATCAGTTTTATTAAATTTGAGTTGTGTGTGCAACTGTGTGCATAGCCATGTTGGTTAGTAATCGAAAAGACAGTTTTATTAATTTTATTCGGTTGTGCTGGTAGTTAAATATATTTGTGAGTGAATTTAAACATTGGATTAAACTATTTACAGCAATATGAGTTGGGGTACCGAATTGTGGGTGAGTATATTATAAAAAACGGTTATTTTTGCATAGCCCAACCTACATAATTGGCGAACCTGTCTCAGATTTTCTTAAGCAGAAAAAATAGAATTTAATTATTAATTTATATCCGGCCTTTGAAATGAAAATTGGGACGTTTTGCGTTAAATTCAGTTTACAGTAATCATCCTGCGTGATGATTCAGGTATTTGCGAGACGCAGGTGTATCAAAGTATCAGCTATTTTAGTTGAATCTTGTAAAATTGCGTTGCACTTAATTTTTTTACTAGTTTAAAAATATTTTTTAGCAGAGACAAAAACCGCTCAACGATTAATTTATTATTCGACAATTTTATTGTTTTACAAATATTTTTCCCATTGTTTACATTCATTAGATTTTTTCATGCGTGCAAATTAAATTTGAATGTTATTTCAAACGATTGGAATTCATCTAACGTGAAGAGGTAGTAATGAACATACATTTGCATAAGTTCGTTTGTTTTAAAGAGAAACTCGTTACGCTAATTTTAAGTGGTACATCATTTTATAAAGAATTGCCATACGTCGTTGAATAAAACAATTATTTTTCTTTTAATGTAAATATTAAGGGCGTAGCATGCGCACCCTTACCTTGAGATAGGTCATTATTTATTTCGTGGATGACTCATAGATTTGGGAAATGAGGACGAAAATTGCATTTCCTACACGTGGTATTAGTCATAGTTTGGATTTTTTTAATTTTTTACACAATCTTCATTTTGTTGTAAATTGGAAATTTTTTGTTTGATCGTTTGTGGTCACCATGGTTATACACAGGGTGGGTCATTATACTAGTGGGGTCGATAGCTTTTAATCTAAATAACACCGTATGATAATTACCATAAGATAAAATTGTTTACTATAATAGTAGATTAGGGTGTTTACTGCTGCGTTTTAAAATTAACAGTTGGATCAGTTGGTGAAAGAGGTGAAAATTGAAAGCAATTCGAGTTTAAAATTCGAAGTTATTTTAACAATAGCACACACTATACATTATTTACAAATTTTCACTATTTAAGTGTCATGTTTGTCTTATGTCAAGTAAATATCGCACATATTAAACAGGCATTATGTATTATGTGGATATTTAAAGTAATTTATTGTTTGGGCCCCCTATTTATACAGTATGGGTCAATAATAAATAGTGTTTGAGGTGAGGTTAAGATTAGGGCTGGAAGAAAAAATCGATTAATCGATGGTTTCAACGATGTTCGATTAAGTATTTAAAATAATGGATTAATCGATCGTTCTTTTAATTAATTGTTCGATTAATCGGTTGTTCAATTAATGAATTCAAGGGTGTAGTTGTAATTTAATCAATTTTTGAAGTTCTTTGAAAATCGCCTACGTTTAGGGGGCCAAGTTTGTTAAACTTTCAAATGGATATTCTCAAAATCCGATCTAATCTAGTCAAATAAGGGTTTAACCTCGGAATGTAATTCAGAAAGCTAAATATTTGCACAAACCTATGTTTTGACATTCTAAAGACTTGTTCAAAAGTTTCATAAAATCTCGTGTCCGCGTGTCAAGATATTCAAGGTCAAAGGTCATAAAAATAGTTTTTTTGCAAATATCTTGTTTACTATGCATCATACGTCATTAGGGGTTCTTACAAAAATTGTAGATCATAAAATTCTCTACAAATTTCATCTAATTAATTTTTTGTGCGATTAACCGTTTTCGAAATATTGCGCGGATAGTGGGAGGAGCGCTAACTTTTTTATTTTAAATATATTTTTTATGTTCATGGATTCTACGACGAATTCTAAATCCAACTTTATAACATGCTCCTAATACCGATCTTCAACTGTTTTTTTAGAAAAATCGAATTTTTTTTATAATAAAAGTAGTAATGTTTGTGCGCCTTTCTTGGAAATTGCATACTCACGTTATGATGATAACAGGAGCTACATAATTTTCAGATATTTTTCTAAGAACCTTAGACTAAGCTCCGATGTTTTTTCAATTTTTTTCTATTCATTTACGTTCAAAAAGTGCTGACCTTTTGAAGAAATTTCAAACCTAAAAAACTTAAATTTTAAATGGAACACCCTGTATATTTTGACAGTTTTGGTTGGAGAAATAAATTTACTATCGTTTTGCATTACCATTCCTTATACCTATCGTTGATGCTTTTTACATTATTCTATATCTTATATTATAAGCTTGCGCTCCTCGCACTTTCCGCGCTATATTTCGAGAACGGTTGATCATAAAAAAATGAATTAGATGCAATTTGTAGAGAATTTTATGATCTACAATTTTTAGAATAACCTCTAATGACGTATGAAGCATAGGTAACGAGATATTTTCAAGAAACGATTTTTGTGACCTTTGACCTTGAATATCTTGACACCCGGACACGAGATTATATGAGACTTGAGCAAGTCTTTAAAACGTCAAAATATAAGTTTATGCAAATATTTAACTTTCTGACTTTCATTCCGAGATTAGTCTTTTATTTAAACTAATTTGACTGGGTTAATCCTTTTTGAATATTTATGTTATAGACATCGCAATTCTCTATCGAACGACGCTGGGAGTACCGGAGTTACGCTTTTAAGAAAGTCAGAATTTCAGAACTTGACCATTTTTTTTATAAATAAAATGATCATTTGGAAATTGTCAAATACCCCATCATGAATATTATTTGACACAATTTTTGGTTAACAAAACGCTGCTGGTTAAACCGGAATGGAGCGAAATGTCAATTGTTTTTAGGAACACACTGTATATTTTGAAGTAGTTTGACAGCTCATGAAATTAGCTTTTACGTGATACCAGTACCAGTGATTAATAAATACTTTATATTTTGACTTGAATATAAAAATAACAACTTTTTCTTGGATTGGAAAAAGTTAAAAAAGAAAAATGTTATATTTTGAATAAAAAAATAACAAAATTCGATTTAACACATCTCTTTTAATTACATTTTTGAAAAAAAACGGCCATATTGCCTATCTCTGTCTAACTAGTTTCGATTATATTATATCTCACTCGCTTTGTAGGCGCAGTTGCAACATGAATAAAAACGACAATTTTCAATACAAGCACTTTTAAGAATTATTTTTGGGCTTAATATTGAAGATGGAGAGAAAAAAATAATAAAAAGCAGTCTAATAGGGAATTGGAGTCATAAATTGTTTAAAAATTAATTTCAATTGGAAAAGAAAGAAGGAAGTTCAATATTATGACAATCAAGAGTTCAAGGATTTTGTTTATTTTGCATAATTTATTATTACTGGCTCCCTCTCAGCTCTTGGAAAGATTGTAGGAGACTGTCTGACTGTTTTATTTTGTTAGAAATTATTTGAAAATCAACGAAGACGTAATTTCTGAAATAAAACTAAGCTAAGAAGTCATAAAGTTGCATAATATGTTACAGTTGTTTTTGAACTACTGTATTATTCATTTTGAAATTTATAGGGGTAGATAAGGGTGCTATCTGTTTGGTGTTGAATACCTTCTCATGGCTCGTCCACACAAACAGGCTTGCCTTCCGGTTTGAACAGCGTTCAGGCCGCCTGCAAAGGCCAAGCCGGAAGGCAAGGCATGTGTGTGTTGACGGGCCTTTAGAACTTATTTTGAATATTTTGATTTGCCACTTTCCGTTATGCAGGTAAATCGTAGATTAGCTTGTGCTGCTAAGCTCGGAAGATAAGGAATCATTTAATTTTTGTTACTCTATGGAGTGTACCAAATTTTCTTTTGTTCTTTTTGTTTGTTTTTGCAACATCCTGTAGATCTACAAGCTAAAGATGACTTATCTCTTATTTATAACCAACAATAAACTTCATTAGTTTTAGACATTAAAATTTTAAGGTTGATTTTATCTTTAGATTTTACACCTTGATGTTTGTTTATTATTGAAATTTTAAAAGCTAATAAATAAAAAAGTAATATTTTAGTAAATAGTACAAATTTATTGGCTAATAATAGGGTGTCTACAACAAGGTTGCTGTCGTGTGGCTTTTATAACATCACATATCACATGCACCCCTTTTAATAAAAAATAAACCTTGCTCACCTTTCAAGTACTTACATTTTATAATTTACTAACTTTTTAATCTTCAATTCAAACTTGATAAAAAATAAAGTACTCAACCAGTTCTACTAATCTTTTAACAATGAAGATAACTTTCAGATCGGAATGTCTAACATTTTTATTTTTTAAATTAATTTTTAATGTGAATGATAAAATGTAAAATAATTTTTTTGTATTAAAATAACAATAGGCTTAAAGTGAATTAGTTGTGGGATTTTATTCTTCCATGTGTGCACTTGCAGAAACAGAAAGTATTATTAACTACTATAAAAAATTACTGTTATTTTTACATTATGATAAACAAGACATATAATATATAACAATTACCGTAATAATTAAGCTTCATTATGAATTTATTTCGAGTACACCGACCCCGTTTTCTTTTAAAAATTTCCCCTACTGTGTAATTGAAATTTTTATCTAAATTTTCCTATTTATTGAAAAAGAACATTTTTGAAATATTTTCTAATCAGACAGTTTTTAAAAGTTTTGTCACAAACAAATAATAAGCACACGATGCGTGTCACGAGTTTAATTGACTTTTAATCTTCGACTACGAATGTTTAAATTAATCTCAATTTAATTTTTCTTAATTTTTTGTCTATTATAACAAGCGTCTGACTTTCAAAAACCATACTGTTTAAATAAATTATGATTGTTTTATAAAAACTTTTACCTACTAAAGAAACTACCTTTTCGTCTGTCACGCGAATGTTTTTGTGGGAACTCGAAATTTGCTATTTTTCTGGACGATTTCCTTCACTAATGAAACTGGAATCAGTGTTAACTGTATTCAAGAATCAGGATGCGTGAATATATTGTCTACCCAACTTTCCTCTCTGAAAGATTAGGTAGCCTTGCTGGTCAAGGAAGAACAGTGACATTATAGTATCATCACGAAACAACTTTGTAGTGATAGCTCCATTATGCGGTTGGGTATTATCATTTATCATGCTACATTACGGATGTAGAGCTGAACATCATAGTTTTTTTTTTCAGGAATACCACAGGGTCTCTTTCATTTCGTCATGTACTATAATGGATAAAGTTGAATTTGTCCCTAAACACAGTCTGATTCCATTCACAATTTCATTGGACACATTATGTGGCTTTGAATCGATATCACGATGAAGAGCGGTCTGTATGATTGTAGGCCAAAATATTATGTTATTCTATGTAGTATAGCTCTGATAGCATATGCCTGATCGTTATAGAGCCCAACTTTATAGCACTTTTATTTAAAAAAATTACCTGTAAAAACCTTATATATTTTAAATGGGACGTTATTGAGCATCTAATAATTATTATCATAAGCAATATCATTCGTGCAGGTGCAAAAATCCTCGTCTTCGACTCGGATTTTTGTTGCCACCAGCACTCTTGCTTCTTGTTAAAATATTACTTAGCAACGTGTTTTTTCGATTTTATTCGGAAAAATTAGATGCCCGAATGGTATTTGACAAGACTATTTCATGAGTAATAGATTATTCTGCATACACATAGCTTACTACTACTACCTATTATCAAAGAATTGCTATTATACATGCATACATAATAAATATGTAGGTAATAATTTGAAAACTGAAACACAGGTAATTTATTTAATCACAAAATACTACAATAGTTATTTGTTTTATAAGGAGACAAAGTGACGTTTTGTGTGACAAGACTGTGTTTGGCTGAAGAGCGAGCGTAGCGAGCGAGTCAGGCAATACAGGCGAGTCACACAAAACTACTTTGACTCCGTATAAAACATTAAATTTTTTCTGCAAACGTAAAGCGTAAAACTGAAAATTTTGATTTTTGAAAGAGCACCATCTCTTGTCAATTACTTGTAGTTCAATTGTCAAATATTTTTTAAAATTAACTTAAATTTGTAAAAAAAGCTAATTATTAAACGCAACGAACTAATTATAAAGGAAAATTTAAAAAACATTAAATTGTTTACATTACAAATGCTCAAAAAACATTTTTTACGTTAAAAATAAAAATAATGTGCGGTTAAGATTTTACTTTTCCCTCCTAGACAGAGAAAAGTACTTTTCTGACAATTTTTCCTGCCTCGGCGGGAAAGTTAAACTTCACCGTTACCTATTGAGTGACACAAAGGCGACTTTTTCTGACGTTTGAAGAAAAACTTAATTATTTATGGTACAATTAAAATTAAAATTGCAATTTTGGTACACTGTAGGAGTATTGTTTGAAATCTTTGTTAACTCATTGATAACGTTGGGTGTAGGTAAATCATTTATGTTGTTGATGGGTCCAGCTGTAGAGTAAGAAGCTCGAGGAGTGGCTGCAGGATCTTCTGTTATCTGTTTTTTAGCTGGAGGTTCTGAGACGTCACTTCTAAGAGTGTTTATGATGTTGGAATAATGCTCATTATCCATTTGCAGATAAGGCTTAATTGAGTTGGCTGAACTGTGGCCAGTAATTTTAATTAATTGAGCGTGTCACTTGTCATGAAGTTCAATTTTATTCCACGAGGTTCGCACAATCGACGGTCCCAAACGTCAAATTACAGTATTACCAAATTACTTTTATTGTATATAATTATAGGGATTTTTTCAAATTTGTTTGAATTAAGTAATTTGGTAATACTGTAATTTGACGTTTGGGACCGTCGATTGTGCGAACCTCGTGGAATAAAATTGAACTTCATGACAAGTGACACGCTCAATTGTTGTTCACCCACCCCTCCTTTAGCCAGATTACTGACTGCTGTCGATCGCATAGAGTGGTTTGTTATTTTTATTTCTTTTGTATTTAATCCCGTCTTCTCTGCTGCTTCTTTAGTCCATTTCGAAAGTTCGTTTTTTCCTACTGGTGTGTTTTTGTACCATCCACTTGATTGTTCTTTGTTCCATGATGGGTTTGCTGTTAAGAATAATCTATCAGTTGTTATTCTAGATGAACGTTTAACCATTAGAAGTTTAAAAAGACGGACTGGACAAAAGGTAGGGTTCTTCGTGTTGGGGACCAGCCATTTATTATCGGCCATTTTTTTTTCTCCACCCTGGGCCGTTTTATTGAATCGAGGATTATATTCTACTCTTCCTAAAAAGTAGGATTTTTGAAAATCAGTTATTTTAAAAAATATGTAACTATGTTAACTACCTGTTTTAATCCCAGAATTATCGACTTCCTCCGTAAAATAATGAACTCTGCAATTGACTGCCTCTCCACCTCTCCAGGCAAGTTCTACTGAAGCGATATGGTAAAATTTTCGCTGGAGTCCCACCAGTGTCTTCGTCCCATAATAAAACCATTGCGTAATATTCTTCCAATTTTAATGAAACAGAGCTCGATTTTCTTTTATTGGCGCACATCTGCAAATTCCTTCGTTTAGCATTACGAGCTTCCCTACTCGACTTAAAGATAATATCTTTAAATGGATCAAAAATTATTTTCCACTTTATAAAATACATCTCTTGCATTTTTTTTGCAACGGTGTTCCACATTGTCTTCACAACTAGTTCTTTGTAATTTTCACCGTTTTCTTTCTTCATATTCCATGCCCAATCTTTCAGGATTAGATTTAGTTGCTCTAAACTTGTAGTTTCCAAAAGCTCGTATGTCTTTGCCTTGCAGAATTCCATAAACTGTTTCCATATTGACGTATGGGTTTTAACGGTATTGTACGGTACACTTTTCTCAATCGCCAGATCAATATTAGTCATACAATCACTTCCAAAGCGACTCATTTTCATAAATGCATAAGCTGATTACAAAAATTTATTGACAATAAAAACCACATAAAAACAGAAAAATTGTTTAGTGTTGTTTTCTGGTGTCCTAGGAGACCATAATTACTTGTTATCAAAGGTACCTATTGTAATTTTTGGTGTCAAGTTTCACCGCGAGTAAACTCGCTGACAGGTGCTGTCAGAGAGTTTCACCGCGAGTAAACTGCTGACAGGTGCTGTCAGATAGTTTTTCCATCTAGAAACCATTTGTAATTCAAAATTGCGCTTTTGTGATTGGTGGAAATTAAGACGAAGGAAATAGTCACCGAAAAATAGTTTTTCACAAGCATCTTGATTTATGATATAAAACGGCTTTATAAAAAAATTGTTTTGTATATTAAATTTATTGGTTTTAGTAGTGCCTATTATCCTTTTTTTGAAAATGAAATTATCTTGATTAATAAAAAAGTTATAGGCATTTAAAGAAAATCGACTTTTACAGTTTTTCCTAAATATCTAGCGTGCTAATAATATTTTTCAAAAAACAAAAGAAGGATCGAGTTGGCCATGAAAGAGGCTACAATTGGTGTCATTTAACCGATTTCTTATCTCTTACAGTTTACGAGATCCCCATGGCGAGCATGCTAAGTGGGACACCCTGTATGTAGGTATATGTATAGCATTAAATTTTTGGAAAAGTTTAACGTATATTTTTTAAGTCTACTATTAGTATGAGTTCTTTTCGAAAACATAAAAATATATAGGGTGTTCCATTAAAAAAAAAGTTATTTTTGTGAATATCTTGAAAACTAGATTTTCAATTGTTTTTTGCGTTGACCATCGGAATCAGCTGTAAAATTTACGCTTCTTTACTTAATTTAACCAGTTTTCTAGCTCCAATAATAAGAAAGTTAGCAACGATCCCCACTTCGTTTAAAACAGCCTGTATACACTATGCAATACACTCTCTACATACAACACTTGACAGCCGGTACTATAAAGCTTTGGATTAAATAATGTCGGCATTCAATTTACCATAGAACATTTGATTTTTTCTTTGACAAGATATCAAATTAGTAATTAATTCTGATTGGTCCAGAACAACTGTGTGGGTCAAATTAATTTAATTTCGAAATTAAATGGGAAAATTCTATGATATCGACCTTTGTATCTGTTGACAAAAGGACCCGCATCTTTTATATGGCTACCAGTTTTGCTTAAATTTTGTAATTATGTAGTTTAATAAATATGTAATGCTTTTAATAATGTGATGAAAAGTTTATTATTGGCGCGACCCTCCATCAAATGTCATCATTTGACCTCTTTCAAATGTTAAATTAAATTTCTTTGCCTTCTAATATTTTAAATTATGCTTGTAAATTTTAGGGATTTAATGGCTTCTATAACTATGGTTTTGAAGTTACAGTTACAATATGCCGAATCCAATATGGCCATCGTTAAATATAAATTGTGGTTTTTCATAATAGCATATTATTCAACGAGCGTGTAATGAAGGCTATTATTTACGACGACAAATTGTGATACGAACCGTATACAGGGTGATTCATGAGGAAGTGCAAATATTTTGGGAGGTTGTAGTATTATTCTGAGTAAAAAATGTCATATGAACATGTGTCCTATTGTCAATAGATACAGAGATACGGTCATTTTAAGATGTATTAAAGTATAAAATAAATAACTTATTGTTGATTTTCAATACTAACAATTAAAATTAAATAAATTTTCAAGACGGTTCAAGAAAAGGTAAACACCAGAGACGAATTATTGCTCACTCGAATTGTGAATTATGCGGCGCTCATAAAGGACCGCCAAGATGATATTAGAAAAGTAACAGTAGTATTACAAAGTGCATTGAGGTTGGCTGTGGGATTTTTGAACTATTACTGTAAATTTGTTTATTTTAATGGTTAGTATTAAAAATCAACAAAAAGTCATTTGTTTTATACTTTAATATGGCCGTATCTCTGTATCTATTAACAATCGGACACATGCTCATATGACATTTTTGACTCGGAGTAATCCATACTACAACCTCCCAAAATATTTGCACTTCCTCATGAATCACCCTGTATACGTATGTATGATAGTATACTTTTTCTACGACTGGTTGAATACCTACTATACTAATTTAAATTTGATTTTTTATTCAATTTCCTATTGGTCACAATACCCGTGGATAATGAACGACAATCTTGAGTAATGAAATCATTATCCACAGGTCCGAGTAATGATGCATTACTAATAAATATCATTTTACACATCAAGAAAAATATACACAGGGTGGTCCATCGATAACCAAGCTTGCTTTCTCATATTCAACTAGATTCTTTCAACTATTGCTCGGATCCATCAATTTTATGAAAGTGAAAGTAGTTTTGTATGACTCACCTGTATTGCCGGACTCGCTCACTACGCTCGCTCATCAACCAAACACAGTCTTGTCACACAAAACAGTACTTTCTCTTCTAATAAAACAAAGTACTACTTATTTTCTACCTGTCATATAGACCAAAGTTAAAACAGATAAAAACCGCCTAACAGTTCTGAAATTCTGATGTTAAACCTTACCGAAATCGTATCTTTCCAATTGCCAAATTTTTACAACGAGATCAACCAGTTTTAGTTTATTTTTTAGTGACACCTTTTATAATGAGTCATGCTGGTTACTCTTTGGTTCAAATGCTTCGCTATTTTTTTTCAAATCTAGTCTTCCGAATTCGACCATGTCGAATAAAATTTGCCAATTTTAGTTTCTTCGGTTTAACTTTTTACTCCTTGATGATACCGTTCGCAGTTCGCATGATGTTCATAATTGAATTAAAGTATGATGTGTCGCCTACTTTTCTCCGTTACATTTACAAAAATTTCTTTGGGTTTGTTAAACGTGGGTGAACGATTATATAAAACACAATCAGCAACACCAGTGGGCGATGTTTACTTGGAGGTTGAATGATTTTCATTAATTTAAACCATTTAAGGTTTAATTTCATTAACACTTAATTATTTTAGGGTTTGTAATTGATTTTTTTAACAACAGACTTTCTTTTATTTCTTTTAAAAAGCCAGACTTTCTTGATGAAATTCTTTGACCAAGTAATTAAATGTTTACCGGAAGGATTTCAGATAAAAATGATGAAATTGAACTGAATTAAAAGGAGGTCATCGTACGTTACGGATAAAGACACAAATATTTATATTTCATTGACTATTTTATCTCTCGATGACATTTTGAGGTTTCACTTTTTTTTCTTACGTCAAAACGAAAATTCTTTTCTTGTGGTTAATTTTACAAGTCTGGTCTATTATATTACTCAAACAAGAGATATTGTTGAAACTTTTTAACTTGTAATTGCTATTTTTAATTAATTCTATAAGGAATACTTTCAATACTTATTATTTTCTAATATCTACCAATCTTAAAGCTGTGGATGATTAGATGCTAATCTTTTTGCATTTGTTGTCGATTTACAAAAAATGAATGGTTAATCTGAAAATTTGTAATTTTCCTATCATTATTAAAAATAATTTATTTTAATTTTATACAACGATAATCAAGCTTGATATAGCGTGATCTCAAAAAATACATTTGTTTGTAATAAATTGTAATAATTAGTAATTACTTTCTTACCAGAAAGAAATTGGGTATAGTGGAGTTTTGCTACTCCACCACCTTCACCTCATTGTTTTAAAAATTTACTTCTTGCCTTTATTTAAGTAGAAGTTATTAATAATTAATTAATTGATAATTTTTTGAAACAAAAATTTGGGTTATCTTCGTTAATAACGACTTTGCCATTTAAAAAAAAATAAATTTAGGTGAGTTCATGGATGCTAACCAAACTACTGGAGTGATGCGTACAAAAACTGTTGATCCAATTGGTGATTATTGTTTAAACAACGATTATTATCTCTGTACGTTAACATAGTTAATAAGAATTTAAAAAAATGTGCTTTTCCAAGTTTTTCCCTGTTATGTTCTTCTCTGCTGTAGATCAACGTGTACAAAAATTTGTTGACCTAATTTAAAAATTATTAAACCAAGAGTTGCAGAAAATGAATAAATTAATAAGTTTCAGTAGTAAATATTTGTTGTAGCTTCATTAATAACGGGGTTATGAATTTTTTAATTCTTTTGAGGTGAGGTCCGTGTATACTCCACGTTAGGAGCAAGTGTACAGATTACCTATTGATCCAATTATAAAATTGTTTAAGACAAACTAATGGCTAATTTATTAATTACATAAGAAATTTTCGTTTTAATAATTTGTTCTAAATTCATAAAAAAAATTAGTTGCAAATTTTTCGATGAGTTAAAATCACAACCGTCAATGTATTCAAATTTTTAGCTTCAAGTTCAGAAACTTTTTTGACCCAATTAAAAAACTTTATTTAATTCAAATTTATAATTAATTTAATGTTAGTAATTTTTTGTTATAATTATTGGCTTATCTTTTAAACATAGTAGAAAAATTTCCTTAACTTAACGAAATTTTGGTAAACAATAAATTTGTTGATCAAATTGGAGAATTTGTGTAAATATCGAATATTTTCCTTTCCTTTTAATTTGATGTCGAGTCATCGAGTGTCTGTTCGCAATTCAGAAGAAATTTTCCAAAGGGTGTGTTTATTTTTGAACGATTTTGACACCTACCTTCCCCCTATCTAGTAGTGTGTGAGTTATCTTTTTTAAAAGTTGTCTTTAAAGTGACATAATTAGGACATGAATCATTTAAAAGGTTGGAAACCACGCCTAAGTGAAACTATCTGTAAACTGAAGAAAGCAACCCTCTTACTTTTCTATTTGAAAAATAAATTGGTAAAAATAGGTCAGTTTTAATTATGTTTCGAGTTAATGACATAATAGCGAAACTGTTGATGTTTATTATTATTTAAACTACCATAATATTGTTTTCTATTTTTATTAGAAGCACGTATAGTGTAAATTGCAAATAGGAAGGTCATTTAACAATTTCCTTAATTTCTGCAACTATTTTTTACTAACCAAAGTAGAAAAAATCAGTGCAAGTGATTAAATTTTAACGGATTTTGAAAATGTGCATACATTTTTTATCAAGTCGATATTCAAATTTTTTATGGTTTACCGTTTTTAAGGAATTCGATTGGAATGTTTGTTTCATCAACTCGTTTTTGTAAAATTTAAAAATTACAACTATAAAAAGTAACAGAAATTTTATTTGAATTTTTTTATCTTTAGCTTTTCCCAGTAAATGGTTTTTTATTAATTTCTCTTCTGGTTAATTAACTAGCGACTTTTGTTTAAATTTCAAGGCCGTAGCTAATATTTGAAATTTATTTCCTACTTTCATGTCTCCTTTACGAGAAAATTCCCTATTATTTATAAATTAACAATAATTGTATTTTATTAATTTTTAATTTTTGTTGCAGGATCAATACGATAATTTGTCAATTCACACACAAAGAGGAATAGATTTTCTTGAAAAATATGGTCATTTTGTCAAAGATAGAGCCACAATAGAATGTGAATATGCATATAAACTCAGGTAAGAGAATTTTTCTTTGTTGAGTTGTTGGAAAAAATTCCCACCATATTTTCCTTATAAGCAATAACAATTTATTTTAAGATTTTTTAAAATGTGGAGTCTTGGGAGGATTTGTTTAAATAAACAAGTTATGGTTTTTGTAACAGTTTGAAACATTTGTGGTAAATTTTCTTTTTTTTGGGCGCAGTCTGGGCGTAGAGAAAATAAACAATTGGTACGCCACTGTTTGTTGATTTATTTTATAAATTCCGCTGTTAATTGCAATTTGGTTTTGTTTAAATAGAAACTTTTTTATCTATTTTAGTTAATGGAAAATCATTATAATTAGTAAATGTCTAATTTAAGATAAAATATTGAAAACAAGCTAAAGAAACAAAAATAAATGAATTATTGCTAAAACTGATAAAGAAAGATAAGATGTTTGAAGCTTTTAACAGGATCGGCTTTAGTATAGATTTACTCCAATTGTCGTTGTGAAATGCTCGAAATGGAAAGTTTGTTGCACATTACCATTATTGGGAACAGTTTTTTTTTAAATTAAAGACCAATAATCGAAGATACGAAATTGTGTAAAATGCCATGTGTGTCTTTGGCAAAATTACGAGAAACTCGTTTGTGTCAAGATCAGCGACCCCAAGAACAGGCGCCTACACTTAAACATACACCCGACCACCAACCAACCAGATATTGATCATGATCTACCCATTATGGAAGTACTCACTGTATGTTACTTTTGTCAACTGAATTTATTAACCATTTTACTTTAATCGGAACATTTCAATTCAAACAACAACTCCTTTATCGTGCATTTATTATACACACTTAAATTTCGTTACATTTTCATTTTAGTGACTGTCGTCAGTTACAATAAACATAAATTAGTTTTACTCTTTGATTCCGCTACCAACACCTTCTCCATCTCCACTATCCATTGCAACTTCTTCATAGTATTTTTCCAAAGCTGCCATATCACTTGCTTCGAGAAATTCATCTTCTTCCATACCTTCTCCAATATACCAATGGATAAACGCTCGTTTTTGCGTACATAAGATCGAATTTGCAATCCAAACGTTCCCAAGCTTCAGAAACTGCCGTCTGATTGGACAACACACAAATAGTCCTGATGTGCACTATTGGTAAATCACCGCTTGAAACCACTGTCGGAGGTTGATAATTGATGCCAATTTTAAATCCAGTAGAACACCAATCGTACCCCAGGTTTAGTTTTAATTATACCATTTACCGTATGCAACAAGCCATATACTATGCTCACATTTCACCATTCGGTTGTGAGATTTGAAACAAGCATTGGTTATATCTGCAACAGATAGTGATTCGTGATAAGCCTTTTTGTTGGAAAAGCCAGAGGAAAGTAAATGCGTGGATAAGGCACTAAATTGTTTTAAAATTCGGTTAAAACTTCATTGAGGGTACTATCAAACCGCAACGATGCCGTAATCGAACTAACGACTTGACCGATCAAGCGATTTAAATTTGTGCAAGGCGTTTGTTCGATATCTAAATTTTTTCTACAAATATCGTAATTTGCTTCATTATCGACCATGAAGACACAATCTGAAAGTTCTAAAGTTGTGTGCGTTGTTAAAACCGCATTGTATGTATGGTTTGACAACAGCTGTTGATATTTTTGGAGCTGGATAAACAGCAAATTGTAATTTATATAATAAGCAACCGATAGTTTGTCCATAAGTAGTGAGGTGAATCCTAAGCCGGTTCCGTCTCCGAATGAATGAAAAACTAAAAACCCCGAGAGGTTAATCACTGTTCTGAATTTGTACACTGACTGCATATGCTATTCCTGCATATGACTACCGGTGACAGCTCAATTTTTGTACATTGACTGTAGAGAGTGGATAACCCCTCGAAAAACCCTTTTAAACCGTTGCAGTTATCAGTGAGTTTTCTTATGTGATTTAAAATCATCTCGACTAGGTCTTTTCCAACCGTGTAATGACCTCGTGCGTCATTATTAGCGGCATCTTCTTTTCTGGCTATTACATAATTGTTATGGTAGAAAGAGGTCACGGTAGGTACCGAAACGTACTTCATCCACAACAGTAGTTGGTTCAAAAACCGACCATTACAGCTTGAGGCACATGTCTGCTTCCAGGGACTTCAATAAAAAACGTATTAAAGCGCCATCATCACCTTCAAATTCGTTTGATGGACTTTGACCAGACGGTTGAATTCCATGTTCCAAACAATATAATTCTACAACAAGCATTTCAAATTTGAACGTCAGCTTGGTCTGTCCTATATGCAGAGCCGGACTGATTAGTGGTTGGTCCCACTGGCTTACAAGATAAATTGACCCCGATTGCAGTGGCGTAGAAAGTAGCGCCAGTATCACAGGCCTCGTTTCAAAAGGTTTCTCAGAGGCCCTTATAGCGCCAATTTTTGAAATTTTCAAGGTCAACGAGCGTAGACCAACTATATGAATTTTTAAACGTATTTTTGTACTGTAAAATAAGCAATTCAATAAGCTAAACAAAAAAGTTATGCATGTGTCCCCATCTAAAGTGATACTTCGCGCGTTTATTATGAACTTTTTTCTTCATTTTGATTTTTCTATTTATTTTCATTTGGCCCAATTTCACTTGACCCCACCGGCGCGGCGATTGCCGGCCGAGCCAGTCCGGGCCGCATATTTGTAAACAGCAGACTTGTCCGCTCCAAACGTCTGCTATTTAAATGTTCTATACTTCTACTACAATATTTCTAATTTTATTAATTTACTAATTTAATTCTATTACTTCCTGCTTTAGCACTGACGTTATTTCGATCGAAAATATCTTTAAAAAAATAATTATTGCTAATCCATTGAATAATCTGTTTTGAAAACTTTTGATTTATGCAATTAATTTATTGCATTTTACTTCGGAAATAAATTTAAAATTGATAACCTACGGGTGGCACACTGGCAATGTTTGCCAAAACACTGTAAATACATATCTGAATTTTCTCTTATTATTGTCATTTTATCAGGGTTGTCGCAAGGGTGGGCCAGCAAAATTTTAGGTGGGCTTGGGCCCATCCTGGCCCTCCCATAGTTACGTGCCTGCTTTAAATTGTTTTAAAATATGTGGCTTTAAAATATATAATTGAGCCAAAGAGGCAGGTCCTCCACGTCCTCATTATGTTAAAGTGTAGTTCTAAAATTCGATGAAATGGATACCGATAGTTTCAGTAATAATATCGAATAATATCGGTAAAATAGTTACCGATAGTTTCGATAATATCGAAAAATTAATACAATTATTTGAATTTGACATTATCATGGCTGTTCATAGTTTTTCAAATTATGAAACTATTTAAATTACTTCTTCAATGTTAAAAATGCCATTAATTAAGAATTATTTGGTATCAACTATTGACTATCTATTGAAATAATTCTCTTTCAATAGATATGATTACAGTTCTTGTAGATGAAGCTGGTGAGCAGCAAACTGCAAATGTAATTCCCTGTGTAAACTGGCTATGTTCCGCTTTGATCGTGGGCACCCGGTATACTGAACTTTTACAATTTTAATCTGCACTGTTGAATATTTGGCTGTTCTTTACTCATAAGTTAAAAATAAAATAAGATAGATCTTGTTCAGGCATATTGATGCGCGAATTTGTATAAAGCAGAAAACTAGCAATCTAAATTCTAATGCTCAGTTCGTGGATAAAGTAAGTTCACCATGAACAAGAGATATATTAATATATCTCGAAAATTACAATGTTTAAAAAAAATTGTATGTGTTATCAAAAAAATCGATGATATCGAAAACATGGATATTTTCGATAATCTTTATTCGAGATTTTCGATAATAGCGATAAAACGGTATAGCAATAGTTTTTCGTGATGGCGAGCGGTGGGGATGCGCAGATAACTAAATTTGTATTTAACGCCACCAACGCAGTAGTAAACATATTTAAGCTATTAAAGAGGCGTGGCCAAATCTGCGCTAACTCATCCCTACCGCTCGCCATCAGAAAAAATTATTGCTATACATTTCTAATTGCGACAGCTAATTATTACTTTCGATTCGCACCACACTTTTTCACGTGTCTCTCGCGTTTCAGAGCTTTTTAGGTGGTTGTGATAGGAAGTGGTTACAAATAAACATTCAACTTCGTGCTTCCTCTTATATGACATTTTTAAGATAGCTTGTAGCCAATGTCTTTTTATCAACCACGATTGTCTTTAACCGATAATAAATTCAACAGCCTCTAACTCCGCGTTTGTGCAAAATATAAGCACTCACGTTATTGTCGACTCTTATTCCTCAGATTTCAACTAAATTTTTCAATGTTGGAACTTTTTCAATTTACAAAAACGACTTTTAAGTTAAATATCACCAGGGCGAATTAACTGTTGCTCCGCAAACTTATGCTGCCCGTTAACTGATCCGGATCCTATTAGCTCATGATTCATGACTTATTGGGAGTGACAAAGTATTACAAGTTTGTTGTGACTGATTTCCTCTTTCTCAAAAATTTTTTTCCGTTACTGATTTGAGTTCTATTAGCTCATGACTTAAAGGAAGTGACCATGTATTTTAAGTTTGCTTGCGACTGCCTCTTTTACTGAAATTTTTTCCAAGTTTGGGGATTAAATGAGTCGTGTTTGAGATTCCTGTTTTGCTAGTTCATCTGCCATTTCATTATTTCTAAACCTCGTGTTGGTGGTACTAACACAATTGTCGTGGTTTGTCGTTGCAAAAAAAGTTTTGTAGACATTCCATAACAAATTATTATTCAACCTTGTTAGAAATGTTAATACTTTGGCATTTTAAGAGAGATGGACTACCAGACAGAATAATAAAACGCTTCCTACAAGCACTCCACTGTTTTACAAGCCAAAGTAATTTTAGAACTTTGTTCTTTATGTATTTTATTAAAACTTTTAATTGAAGCGTCGAACCAATTTAAAATCTCAATAGCTTTCTCAAGTAGAAAATGTATACTAATAATAAGTCTCATTGTGTTTTTTTTGTTAGCAATTTATATTTAGTAATTGTAACAATAACAAAAAACTCCAACTACTGTCTTTAATCAAATGCAATTAATTCATGATCTAATGTTAAATTTTTTTGTTACAGAAAATTAGTCAAAAATTATCAACCTAAGAAAAAAGATGAAGAAGAATACCAGTAAGTATTTAATTAATTTCAAATTATACAACTGAGGTAGTTGACTTTTTAAATTAGAAAAAAAACTTCCAGCTTCCAGTTTTATGAAATGTCACATTATCATTTTTAGTTGAACTTCTAAAATAGATTCATTATGCAATACGCGTTTTAAATTAAATATGCAGAGGAGAACACATTACGATACATCAAGGATAACAATTATTAATTCTACCTTAATATTCAATTCAAATTGTATTAAATGCTCAGACTGAAGTGATATCATTTGATCTGATTAAAGGCTTGATTGTTGAATTTTTTATCCATTAATACCTACTATCGAAAGAATAATTTCATAAGCTGTCTCGTCTCGTTTGTACTTCTTTTATTAACTTTATTAAAATTATTGAAAATTTCTCTTAAATGCAATTTTTGTTTTTAAAATAAGTTGACCACAACAACTTGAAACTTTCTCTCCATAATTTTAATGTGTTTGTGCATCCAAAATTATTTTTTAATGGAAATAAGGAAAGAAATTTGTCGGTTACAGCATCGATCCAAAAATGTAAAATTATGTAGACTAACAAAATTATAATTTGTACAATTAATCTAATTTAAATACATTAACTGCTGTGAAACTCACTAGTACAAAATTATAAATGTATTTACTGGGATAATATTATGACATGCATTAAGTGAAAGGTGCCCTTACCTTGATCGAAACAAGTTTTTAAACTTATTTAAAAAAAAACTATATCAATTGCATAATTTATTTACAATGACTTTATTAATAATTTTTTTCAATTTTTAGATATAGTTCGTGTAAAGCCTTTAAATTTGTTATGGATGAAGTAAACGATTTAGCTGGACAACATGAGGTTGTAGCCGAAAATTTACAAGCTAATGTTATTAGAGAATTAAATGCTCTTGTAAAGGATTTGCGAGAGGAAAGAAAAGTAATTTTATAACAATAGAAATTGAAAGTGTGTGATAATTGTTTGTTTTTCTTTTATGTTTAGAGACAATTACAAGAAGGTGCTAGATTAATGCAATTGTTACAAAGTCAAATAGAAACATTAGTCAGATCAAAAAAGGCTTACGATAAAGCTTTCAAAGAGTCGGAAAAAGCTGTGGAAAATTTTCAAAAAGCCGACGCCGATTTAAATTTATCTCGAGCTGAAGTAAGAACAAATACCTGATTACTATTTATCTAGTGTGAGAAGAATTTTTTTCACTTATGACATACAATATTTTTATCTATGAACGCTGAAAAAGACTTGAAAATTAAGTTTTTTTTTGCATCGACATATTTTATTAAGTTTCCACAACTTGACAATAGATGGCGCCACTTGAATCTGTCACATTCTGACAACTTGGCTAAATGTCAATTTTTCAAAATTAATTTTAAAATTTAATAGAAACTTCTTTCTTTTTCTAATTAAAATTTCATAAAAATCTTCTTTAAAATGCGCTTCACTTACTAATGTTGAAATGGAGCATTACAACCGTTGATTAAGTTGCTGCATTCTGCATTAATTTTGTTATAATAAAAAAGTGAAAAAAGTAGTTCTTTTTCGCACTAACTTTTATAAAAACTTATGTGGCGTTTAATTATTGAAATAAAATTTGTTTTAGGTTGAAAAGCAAAGGTCAAATATGTCTTATAAGTCTCAAGTATGTGATAGTGCAAAAAATGAATATGCAGATCAGTTGCAACGCACAAATGAATTACAACGACAACATTATCGTTCTGGTTTACCCGAAGTTTTTCGACAATTACAAGAGTTAGATGAAAAACGAATTAAAAATATTAGAAATTTCATTTATAGTTCTGTAGAAATTGAACGTAACGTTTTTCCTATTATTAATACCTGTTTAGATGGTATTGGGAAAGCTGCTGATGTAATTAATGAGAAGGAGGTAAACTTTTAGAATTGTCAAAATGGATTTGGTTTTAAACTCTAATTGTAGGATTCGCAACTAGTTATTGAAAGGTTTAAGTCTGGATTTAATCCTCCCGACGATTATCCTTTTGAGGATTTATCGAAAGCAAATGGAAGTGATTCTGGAAGTCTTCCAAATATAAACCATCACATACAGCCTCGTTTAAAGGAGAGCGGTTACACCGTGAAAGGAACATTTTCGGGAAATAAAATTAAGAAAAGAGCCGGAATTTTAAATATTTTTGGTAGTCGAGGGGTGAGTAGTCAAATTCATTTGTTTATTGTACAATTTCTTTTTTCTTTTCGAATGATTCTATCTTATTTTATCTTTCTTTATTTATTTTGGTGTTTGGTGTCTTCGGTATGATGCTGTTGGGGGATTTTTGATTTTTGTAAGTATTTTTTGCACAAGTTTGGGTTTTTTTCTAAGTTTTATGTGTCTGTCCTTAACAAATAAGAAAAGCACGTTTTAATCGCTTAATATTTTCATGCTAACAGAAGCTTGCAGACGTCTGTGTAGCCATTAAGGTACGTTGCTTTCGCTTTTATTAAAACTTCAGTCTTAATAAGGTTGATTCTTGAATTTGAATCGTCGAAAAATGACTGCATTTGAAAGAAAAATAATTAAATTAAATTTTGTTGCGCTTTTTCATCTTTTTTGCGATTAAGGTACTTAATTTTACAATCTAAAATTTTGTAATTTAATTTTAAAGATCTTGAAATTTATACAGAATGCTGCAATTGCGGATGGGAAGGATGATTATAGCGATTTAGCACCTAATCAAAGAAGAAAAAAGTTACTTCAAAAAGTGGACGAGTTACAAACAAAAGTAGTCCAAGAAACTGCAACTAGAGATGGTCTAATGAAAATGAAAGGAGTTTATGAATCGAATCCTGCATTAGGCGATCCTATGACTATCGAAGGTATACAAATTTAATATTAATTCAATTATAAGCTAATTAATCGATTTATATTTAAATAGGTCAATTAAACGAATGTAGTCATAAATTAGAAAAACTTCAATTAGAACTTAAAAGATATCAAGGTTATTTAGACGACGCTCCAAAAAATCAAATTTCAAATTCGCAAAATAATTCGCCTAGACTTGTAAATGGAAGACAACATAGACACTCTGGTGGTAGTGCGCACGATGAAGATTCTTTAAGTAGGTCCGGAAGTGATAGTAGTGTTACGAATCCTACTTTAAATCATAACAAACCATCGGCTCCTGGCACACCTCATCTTAATAATCACGGGTAAGTTTAAGCTTTAATGCTGATTTGTTAATTTTAAATTGCTCTAGTTTAGACTGTTGAAGTTTAGTGCGTTTTAATTATTTAGTAGGGTCGTGACTGTCGTTCAAGCACACGGCAACTTGAAAACTTAATGTGCGTGCCTTTGTATTTTCTTTTTAGATATTTCAAGAGCTGGCTCGCCCCAATAGAATATTGTGATTTTCTTCCAAGGTCATCAGATTGATGATGATGACTCATCAGTTGAACTGAATTCTGTTCACCTAGAACAATGGCATATTGAACTTTATTACTAAATTTTTGTACTGTACATAAGAGTGGTGCTTTAGTGCAAGTTGAAGATATGATTCACCATAGTAAGCAGGAAAGTGTTACCATTTCCTGTCAGCAAATGATTTTTAACACATTAACGATTAAAAGAAGTTACTAAGCACCACTGATATAATTTAAAACTGATAAGCTATTATCGTCACATTTAAAAGTTTTGCCATTTAGTAAACATCCACAATGAGTGTGAAATGGCTGTTTTATTTATGTATCTTAACAGTTACATTTAAAACTACAGTAACAGAAATTTGTCAATTATCGCCTTTCAATAATCACTTAGTTCGTGCTACTTATGAAAAATTTGGCACAATTTTAAGTAAAGTAAACCAACTTAAAGAAAATTTACATTCGGGAAAAATTAAAAAAATTGTATTCGAGCACTACACAAGTTCTATTCTACACAGCTGCACTATATTCAACTATTTTAATTTGGAAGGAATTTATTTAAGCGATAAAGAAGTTACAGTGGTTAAAAGTGATGCCTTTAACGCCTTACCGTTGTTACAACACGTTAATTTAAGCAACAACAAAATATCAAAAATGGATTTTGACGTTTTTGCCGATGTACCGAAACTAACACATTTATATTTAGACAACAATCTTTTACAAGAATTTCAACAAAGTTGGTTAGGATACGTTCCAAATCTCGAATGGTTAACCTTACGTTACAATTTAATCGAACGCATTAGTACAGCATCGTTTTCAAACTTTTTAAATTTAATTTATCTCGATTTAGGACACAATCAAATAACTCATTTGGACGAAGATGCATTTTATGGTTTGGATAAGTTAAAAATGTTAGATGTGAGTTACAACAAAATAACGTGTCTCGGAAATCACTTGTTTATTTCTAGTGAAAAATTAGAAATTTTAAATTTGTTTGGCAACCATTTGAATTATGTTTCGGAAGAAACTTTGGACAATTTGAATGGATTGAAAGAAATTATTACGTTGTTAAATCCGTGGCAGTGTGGATGTTTTAATAAAATTATGAATTGGGCAACTGTTAATGAAATTGGATTAAACAAGGGTGATTATTTTAAATGTGTGAAGGTGGAAAAACTTTGTGACATTCCCATATGTTACGATCCGGAAAATAGTAATGAATTGTGTGATGGTAATTCAAATAGTGTTGCGTTTCTAGAAGCTAGTGACTTTGAGTGCTCGTTTCATTATGAAAAATATTTATTTTCAAAAGAATGAACAAGTTTATGAAAATTGTAAGACTGTATAGTAAAATAATCATTTTTGAACTTAAAAGAACGAGGCAAAGATGATCATCGGTCTTAACCTTCACATGGGCACGAATTTTTTTCTACGTGTGGGCAAGAGTTACATATGTAAAGATTTTTTAATAACTCCGGGATTTCTACATCGATTTTGAAATGCTTTTGAGACAGTGATCTGAAAATAGTTATTTGTTTTATAAGGAGACAAAGTGACGTTTTGTGTGACAAGACTGTTTGGCTGAAGAGCGAGCGTAGCGAGCGAGTCTGGCAATACAGGCGAGTCCCACAAAACTACTCGACAGCATTTCAAAATCGGTTCAAAAACGTCGTAGTTCTTCATAAAATTAAAATTGAAATCTTTACAAAAGTACGCCCTGCCCATGCGAAGGTTAAAATAATGTTAATTTTGTTAATTATTTATTAAAATTTTCACCTTGGCCAATGACCTGCTTGTCAAAAAAATTATAATTCCACAAATTTAATAAATTATCACAAGTTCAAATTTGATAACCTCGGTTAGTATTAAACGAGCACTTTTGTCAAGACGACGCTCTTAAACTTGAATTCAAGATGAAAGCTTTAGCATCATTTCTGTGTATTTCAACTCTTGTAAACGTAATTAATGGCTGTTTAATGGTTTTTGGGTATGCTAACAAAACAATTACTGTGAATTATTTGGAATACGAGCCCGAAATACAAGCGTGTGTAACTCCATGGACGACAGCGACAGACAACTTGAATGTTGTGCATAAAATTATAATTCAAAATCGAAACGTTCCAACTTTACATGAAAATGCAGTCGCCAATTTTTCAAACGTTAAAATTATTTCGATGACCAAAAATAGAATAGATCTTATGAAAACGCATTCTTTTAACAACATGTCCAAGCTACAAATTCTCGATTTATCCGATAATAAAATTACTTCTTTAGAACAAAATACAATTGTGAAGTGCTCTAAACTAAGGGTTTTAAACTTAAAAGGAAACAAACTTAATGATTTTGATTACAAGTGGATTTCAACGCCTAACTTAGAACTGTTAAATTTATCGTACAACATCTTTACAAGTCTCGAGCAAAACACACTACCAAAAGTCGAAACGTTAGATCTGTCGCATAATTTTATAGTCGATATCGAAGAAGATACTTTTGTAAACCACACTCAATTAGAAAAGTTAGATTTGAGTTACAATAAAATAAATAATGTAAAAAATGCAACTTTTGTAACTTTATCAAACTTACGAACTTTAAATTTGTTCAACAACAACCTTACTCTCATTTTGTCTACGCCTTTCGAAGGCTTACAATGTATGCGTGATTTAATAATAATGTATAATCCACTCACTTGTGATTATTACGACAAATTTTTAGAATGGGCAACTTCTAAAGCTATAGTTATGAAACCTAACAAATTTTATTGTTTACAAAATAAAAGAGACGATATTCCAGTTTGTGTTTTAGAAAATACCGACTCTAAACAAAGTGTTGATGAAGATCTGTATTCAGTTTTACATTCAAACGAAGAAAACTTCGAGTGCTTTTTAACTTCTGTTGTAGAGCTAGAAGCTTTTTAAATTTCTTAAAAAGAAGATTTTCGCTATAACTTCAACAGTTTTTAATTTAAATTACAAAAAAAACTTTTGTTGCTTTTTATTTTATGTTATTGTAATAATTTGTTGATGTAGTTGTTCCAACAGTCCAGAAAGCGGTTTGGGTACATCACATACTTCCTTGCCCGGTGCAGATTCTGATCAAGATCAGTATGAAGGACCTTCTGGAGAAACTGAAAGTGACTATTACGAAGTACTGCCTGCCCTAGGAACGTGTAAAGCGTTGTATCCATTTGAAGGTAATTATTATTTACTGCATTAAGAGGGCGATTTCTAACGAATGGGCGGGAAAGTTGATATTTAGACGATCCGCTCGTAACTGTTAGCGACTTTAATATCCGGTTGACATTACTAATAGTCATAATTCCTGATAGGGTAAGGTTCAAAGAAGGCAATGACATATTTGTATACAGTGTGTTCATGAAAACAGTTTACAATAGCTAACTTTTAACTTCTTCCAATCCAAGAAAAAAATGTTAATCGAGACAAAAAATAATAATAATAATAATAATAAAATTTTTTGCATTTCTCGACGTTTTGAGTACCGATTCCAAAAACCCAAAAAAAAATTTTTCGATTTTATGAACTAAAATGTATGTATGTACCCACCCTAGAGCAAAAACTACTGAATCGATTTTGAAGAAATTTGATTTTAGCGACTTTAAAATTATTTCATCGGCAAACTAAGCTTTTATAAGAAATCTCTACAGGGTGTCCAAAAGTAAGGTGGTTATTTTGGACGCATATTTGCATATATATTTTGCATAATTATGAGACCAAATTTCTTAATTTAAATAAAACACCCTGTATATTTTTCAATATTTTCAAAGCTCGTAAAATTAGCTTTCTGAAGATATAAAATAATGTATATTTTGAACTTCAATTTATGCCAAATTTAAAAAAAAAATGAAATTAGCATTTTCAATGCTACCAGGTTCAATCCTTGACAGAAGCAATTGAAAAAAAAAAGTTTTTAATATCATGTAATTTACATTAAGATTTGACGGATGGAAAAAGTTCCTGGTATGGCCACATCCGTTGTTTTAAATTACACCAAGTTCAGTTGGACTTTTCTCACTAATTAGGCTCTTATTTCCTATATACAAATATGTCATTGCCTTCTTTGAACCTTACCCTATCAGGAATTACGGCTATTAGTGATACCAACCGGTTATGAAAGTCGCTAACGGTTACGAGCGGAATGTCTAATCAACTTTCCCGCCCATTTGTTAGAAACCGCCCTTTTAAGTTATGGAGAAGTTTCGCAAAAAACTTCAATTGTTGCCTGTTAATTTCAAAATCAAGACATAATAACTAATACACAAAATTATTACATAATTTTCTTACCAAAATAATTATTTGTGTAGCCACAAGCGAAGGTAGCATACCGATGGCTGAAAATGAAGAACTTAATCTAATAGAATTAGATCAAGGTGATGGTTGGACGAGAGTGAGACGTATGAACGGGCAGTTTGAAGAAGGTTTTGTGCCAACATCATACATAGAAACGCTTTTATTAAACACTTAAAAAGAGAAATTTAATTTGTAAAGCACATTTTTTTGTCTAAAAATTTTTTTTGTGTATAGTTTGTGTAAATTTTATATTTTTTACAAAGTTAAAAGAAGCAAATTGTTGAATTAGGTTTTTAATTTTATGTATTTATTTGGATGTGCTTGCAATGTTTGTCAAATTTGGTATACGTAAAGAATTCGAGTATAAAAATGAGGATAAAACTTATCCATTCTACATAAATCGGTTGTTACGATAAAGCATTCCTCGTATTTTTCAAAATTCAAAAATAAAAGCAATATGTGCATAATTGGCAAAAAATAACTAAAATATTTTTTTAAATATAGGTATTAGAATGGAAGGTTCTTGTGCTGTTTAAAAAACGTCTTACAATTGCCCAAATGCTTTTAAAATATTTTAAACGAATTAATGTTACTTTATGTTAAGCTGATATATTTTAAGGCAGTTGTAAAATAACCAAATAGGTTGTAGCGACTTTTTTTGTAATTGTTATGACATTCTCCTCTGGAACAAAAAATAAGGACTCGATCAAAACTATTTAGGTCAGTTGAGAGGATGAGTGCAATTAAGCTGTTAATTTTGTTACACCTTTATTAGATAACAATTAAAATTTGTTTTTTTTTGAAAGCTAAGGAAAGAAATTGATTTTTTTGTAATAGAAAAATTTGTTTTGATTTTTTGTTTTTATTTGTAAATATTCAAACTTTGTAGTAAGGTACAAAACTTGAAACAAATTTTTCTAAGTGATTTAAAATTTTTATTGTGCTAAGTTTTACATATCCTGTGCTTTTAAGGACTAAGAGGATGTATTTTTCTATACACTTAATTTCCTTTAGCTTTTAGCACAAATTGTGCCAAATTTTATGCTGATCTAATATGCTAAGCTCAATACTAGAGTCGACTTATTGTGAGAAAAACTTATTCAGCGGCCGAAACGTATTTTAATCGTTTGCATTTATAAACCCTAAATTGCTCATTTATATTTGCCCAATTTTTCTGTAGAATAAAATGAGATTATTTTGTCCTTAAAGGCATAGACTTAAATTAGTAATTATACAATTTGTACATAAATATATGTTTATTGAACAAAATATATTATAATTGCCACAATTTGAATTAATTGTTTTCATATTACTAAAACAAACTGTATGTGTATGACTGATTCCTATGTATGTATCGAAAATAAATAATTGCAAATCGATTATTCTTTGAAGTGCAGCCTTTCATATTTGAGTGCTAATTGTGTTTATCAAAAAATTTGAAATACTGAATTAACTTATCTTGTTATCAGAGTCAAGTTACCACGTACACATTTTAACTTTTTCCGATCCAAGAAAAAGTTGTTATAATCGAGAAAAAAAAAGTGAAAATAATAAAAAAAAATTTTTGTATTTCTCGACGTTTCGAGTCCCCTTATTCCAAAAATGCAAAAAAATCTTTTCGATTTTTTGAACTAAAAATGTCTGGATGTATGTATGTCCCCCCCCCCCAAAGCAAAAACTACTGAACCGATTTTGATAAAATTTGATTTTAACCACTTTAAAAAATAGCTTTATAAGAAATTTGGCTCAAATTTATTTTTACTTGGCTATAAGATAGTACATGTGAGCTTCAATTAAAAAACAAATTATTTTATTCAAAATGGCGGTCAATAGAACGGTAGAACGGAATGGGGGGAGCTGGAACAAAAACATAGCCGCCAATAGAACGATTATCCCATTTTGTGGTTTTTCCCTTATAACTTGGCCGGTAATTATTATTGTAAAAATTTCAAAACGGCATTGTACAGCCAAAATATAGGGCTTTCGTCTTAAACAAGTCGATTTTCAAAATTGAGTACCTTTAAGGGGCCAAAGTAAGTCAAAATTTTGAAATGGATTTTCTTAAAATTCCCTCGGCCATATTTTTTCTTTTTTGGATATGTTAAATAAAACGTAATTCTCTATCGAAATATAAATTTTTATCAAAATCGCTCGAGCCGTTTTGGAGTAATGATTTTTTGATTGTCAAAATTTCAAAAATTTATAATTTCTTTTGTAATAGAAATCAAAACTTGAAAATGGATATATGTACCAATCTCATAAATATCTATTATTTGACACTACTTTCGGTTAACAAAACGCTTCCGGTTAAACCGGAAATTAAAAGTTTTATGAACACTATATTTTTAAATATTTTGAAAGCTCATAAAATTAGCCCTTACACTATACCAAACACTTTATATTTTGACTTCCGGTTTAACCGGAAATGGAATCAATTTTTTTAATTTAAATGGAACCTATATTTACCTATAGTACCTATATTTTTCAACATTTTGAAAGCTCGGAAAATTAGCTTTCTGAACATAAAATAATATATATTTTGAACTCCAATTTATGCCAAATTTAAAATAAAATGAAATTAGTATTTCAGACAGTTTATGTCTAAAAATTCTGCTTACACGCAGAAGTTCTAGGTTCGATCCTGGACGCAAACAATTTAAAAAAAAAATGTTTTTAAATTTTTTTTTAATATACAATTTTTATGAACATGAAAATAAATGTAATAATAAAAGCAATGCATGTGGCCATACGAGGAACTGTTCAAGCCTAACTTCAATACCCAAACGTTTCTTTAGTGCACTTTTTAAAGTCTTTTTTATATTTATTTATAAAATGAAATGTTAATTTAAAAAAATACAAAATTCCAAGATTTGACTGACGGAAAAAGTTCCTCGTATGGCCACATCCGTTGTTTTTAAGTGTAGAAGACTAATCTAATATTAGTGGCGTCGAATTACCGGAATTAATAGCTTGAAACTAAACTTTTGCTGATAGAAATGTTATGATTAGATCATGTTTACGACAATGTCAGGAATAATGTGCTAAGTGTTGGACTTCGAACTCGCGCGGCGTCCTTCCGAAAAAAGCATTCCAAAGAATATTTACTCGCTTTTTTTGACCTTTTATTTAATTCCTCAACTTCTAAACATCGGATCGTAATAAAAAATTATGGGATTATAGGAAATTGACAGACGATGAATTCTAGACCAAAAATGTATAGTTTGGTTCAGTAGCTTTGGAGATAAAACTTCTTAAGCACCAAATGCGAACCAAAAATTGTTTTATTCAGTGCATTCCAAAGAAATAATCAAAAATTCTTTTGTTCATGTAAAAGATACTACTTGATGAGTAGAATGGACTTGCCAAAGTTGAGATCCTCAAGTGCAACCAAACAGCCAAAAACTGCTGAGGAAATAAAAATTTGTAAGGGTTGTCATTTAATGCGATCGCGATGAATAAAAATCTTTTTTTTATGAAAACATTTGTCTTTGAACGTACTATTTGCTTAAGGAAAAATTTTATAATTTTTCGCTAATCTTGGTACTCTTTTAACTCTTTTTTCGAAACGCACTTTTCTAAATCGCCAAGAATTTTGTCAATACTTGTTAAATAGAAAATTCATTATTTTAGCTTGATAGATCTTTTCAAAACCTTTGATTTCAAATAAAGAAAATCCCGATTCATCAACTTGGAGGCCAAATATAGATATTTTTGTATTTACAACTGCAGTGGTTATACGGCTAACTGTTTCTAAATCGTTTTTGTCTCAACTGAAAGGCAAAACATTCTTTTGTTGATATATGATATCTAAGTATGTTATGCATCTTCTAATTCAACACCAGAATAAAAAGAAGAAGTCAGTAATAGTTATTTAATCAACTAGTGCGTTAATAAGACCGATTAATAATCGAGACATTTTAACGCGCGAGAGTAGCGAGCGCGTTAATTGTTGAGATTATTAATCGGCAATTAACACAAGAGTTGATTACTAAATTTTTCCGTCGATCGCCTCTCATTAAATTGGAGAAAATCTAAGTTTATTTTACGAGAAAAAGTCAAGTTTTCAATAATAATCTACAATCAAAGGTACCATTGAAAACAAAAATGACAACAAATGTCACAATTTCAATGCAATATTGGTGTGATTTGGTTGCCTATACCATAATTGATCGTTAATAGAAAATTGATCATTAATAGGGGCTATTAATGATCAATTTCTTGTTAGTTAATGACATGCATTAACAATCGATCGACGGAAAATAAAATTAATGGTGCGTGCTTTGTAACTATAGAAATTAGACAAGAAACTATCGAAAATCCCGTCAAAATAGTAACAGTCATGAAGTTTTTTATATTAAATTTGACACTGACTCATAAAAGTACATCTAAATGAATCCAAAGTCCGGAGTGGGGGAGCGTGCCACCCGCAGTAGTAAATACAAAAATATCCAGAATTAGCCTCCAAGTTGATGAATCGGGAATTGTGTTTTTTGAAATCAAACGTATTTTAAAAGATCTATCAAGCTAAAATAATGAATCTTCTTTTTAACAAATATTTACCAAGTTCTTGGCAATTTAGAAAAGTGCGTTTCGAAAAAAGGATCAAAAGTGAACTATGCAAGGCGATAATTTCTAAAATATTTCTTTCACAAAATAGTAGATTCGAAAAGGAATGTTTTTTGAAAAAAAAAATTGTTTTTGTTATGATCGCATTAAATGGCAATCCTTACAAGTTCTAACTTCCTATGCACTTTTTGGCTCTTTGGTTGCACTTGAGGATCTCAACTTTGGCAAATCCTTTCTACTCATCAAGTAGTATCTTTTACATGAACAAATGATTTTTTGATTACTTCTTTGCAATGCACTGAATAAAACAATTTTTGGTTCGCTTTTGGTGCTTAAGAAGTTTTATCTCCAAAACTACTGAACCAAACTATACATTTTTAGTCTATAATTCATCGTCTGTCAATTTCCCATAATCGCATAATTTTTTATTACGATCCGATGTTTAGAAGTTGAGGAATTAAATAAAACGTCAAAGAAAACGGGTAAATGTTCTTTGAAATGCTTTTTTCGGAAGGACGCCGTGCGAGTTCGAAGTCCAAAACTTACCACAATATTCCTGACATTGTTCTAAACATTATTCAATCATAACATTTCTATCAGCAAAAGTTTAGTCTCAAACGGTATTTCGACCCCACTCAGTGTGTCCCCGGATTGAGTTCACTATATAGGTGTAATTGACAAAAAATTTCGGAATTTCATTTTAATATTCTGGAATTCAGCCCTGCTTGGTCTGAAATGAATTTTAAGCATATTTTCAGTTTTTAAAAATGAAGGCCCCCCGTGACAATTAAGAGAAATCTATTTTCTGTTCAGGTAAAGTGTCGTTTTGGTCAACAATACAGCAAAATGTCATTAACAAAAGTTGTTCAGAATATGAAATTATGGCTCTATACAAAATTTCAAAATGATCGACACACTTTGATTAAATAGGTTTTGATTGTATGTATCAACGAAATATGGCATCGTACGTATAGACTATGGGCCCATAACAGAAAACTGGTGGTAATATTATTTTATTGGGGTGTCACCGAACAAGAAATGAATCATAATTGCTTTGTAAATTGAGATAAAATTTTATTCAAAATGTTAAAATAAAATTAATAATGAATTGATAGATCGGGCGTGGTTTGCTCTTATTATTTTGAGCGATATTGATATTTAGAGTGAAAATAAATAAGAAATAAGTAACTGCATGGCATTTTTGTATGTTTCAAAAATTATTTCCTAGAATGTTAATTGACTGTAGAACAACGTGTTAATCAAAGTGTGCCGATCATTTTTAAATTTTGCATAGAGCCATAATTTCGTATTCTGAACAACTTTTGTAAATTACATTTTGCTGTATTGTTGCCAAAAAAGACACTTTACCTAAACAGAAAATAGATTTCTCTCAATTGTCACGAGGGCCTTCATTTTTAAAAATTGAAAATATGCTTAAAATTCATTTCAGACCAAGCAGGGTTGAATTCCTAAACATCAAAATAAAATTCCGAAAATTTTTGTCCATTACACCTATAGTGAACTCAATCCGGGGACACACTGTATATTTACAAATCATTTTTATGGAGGAAGTGATACACCAGTCAAATAAAGATTTAACCTCGGAATGAAAGTTAGAAAGCTGAATTTTTGCATGGACCTTTATTTTGACGTTATAAAGACTTCCTCAAAAGTCTCATAAAATCTCGTGTCCGCGTCGCTAGATATTCAAGGTCAAACGTCACAAAAATCGTTTTTTTGTAAATATCTCGTTTACTGTGCATTATATGTCATTAGAGGTTATTACAAAAATTGAAGATCATAAAATTCTCTACAAATTTTATTTAATTCATTTTTTTGTTAGATCAACTGTTCTCCATATATACCGAGAAGAGTGGGAGACGCGCAAGCTTATATAGAATAACACTTGATAATTATGTAAAATGAAAACATTAATATTTCTATTAAATAATTAACTTAGTAAAGTAATCCATACGTCTGACTCCATATTTTACATAATTATCAAGTAACTGTTATTCTATATAAGCTTGCGCGCCTCCCACTCTTCGCGGTATATATGGAGAACAGTTGATCTAACAAAAAAATGAATTAAATCAAATTTGTTGAGAATTTTATGATCTCCAATTTTTGTAATAACCTCTAATGACATATAATGCACAGTAAACGAGATATTTACAAAAAAACGATTTTTGTGACGTTTGACCTTGAATATCTAGCGACGCGGACACGAGATTTTATGAGACTTTTGAGGAAGTCTTTATAACGTCAAAATAAAGGTCTATGCAAAAATTCAGCTTTCTAACTTTCATTCCGAGGTTAGCCCTTTATTTCATCTAATTTTACTGTAGTATGAGCGTATTTATGCTTTTTGTGTATAAATAATACAGACGATTATTAAAACAAAGTTAGATTTAATGAAAAGCTTTTTATATTGTACAATAAAAAATGGTAAAGTACATTAAAAATTCTTTAAGAGTTTTTCAATACTGATTTTAATACGTGCAAGAAATTTTTCTTATTAAAAACTACTACCTACATAATATACAAATATGCAAAACTATTTACAACTTTACAAAGCAAATTATACATACAATTTAGTATTTTGTTTACTTTTAAATACAGACTTCAGCAATATTAAACATTTAGACATATTATTGGACTTAATTAATTGTGCAAAAAATGTGTTTTATATTAAAAGCCACATTTAATTTTCGTTAGTGCTTGTACAACAAGAAGTTCTATTTTCATTATTCTTTTTACTCAAATCCACTGTTTCACCAATAGTAGAATCATTTTTATCAGCTTTACTTTCTGCTTTTGACCAAAACTGAACTGCCAACTCGAAGGCTTCTTTAACGTTATTTGAATTTTTGGCCGATGTTTCGATGCGACTCACGATGTCGTTTTCGTTACACCACGTTTCAAGCTCAAGTTGGGTAACTTCTCGTGCCTCTTCAGAAACATCCGACTGAAATTTTTACACTAAATATCGCTTTTTAAAGTAAATTTTAACCTAACCTTATTTCCTACTACAATAAATGGAAATTGAGTGTTATCTTTAATATCGGCGTAGTAAAGGAACTCATTTTTCCACATTGTAATGTTACGAAAACTTAATCGATCATCAATAGCGTATGTTAATATACAAATATCGCTTCCTCTATAAAATGGTGTTCTTAATGTTTTGAATCTCTCTTGTCCTGCTGTATCCCATATCTACAATTATTTGTTTAAACAAACATAATAAAATAAATAATAAGTTACCTGTAAGGTGTATGTTTCGTGATTTATCTCTATATCTTTATTTAAAAATTCTACACCTATCGTATGAAATGAATGTTCGTCGAAATGATCAGATACAAAACGATTCATCAAACAACTCTTCCCGACACCTCCATCACCGAGTATGACAACTTTAAGTAAAGTATTTTTGCTAGAAGGTCTCATATTAACTCGAGACATTTTTCGATATTATTTATTTACTAAAATAAGAACACTTTTTGTTATTTAATTGCGACAAGTTAATTAGTCAATTACCATCAAGTACAAGTTAATTGTTAGCTTTTGTGAGCCATGAAGGTTTTTTTGTGTTGTTTGAATAAGAAGTTTACCAAATTAAGGCACCCAATTTTTTTAATAACTTTTTGACGTAATTGTCAAATATAACAATCAGCTGACATCGTAAAAAATCTTTGTTTATTCTTTGCCTTTGTTATTGTGTTTAATTGTTTATATACAGAGCGGTACTAATAAAATTTCAAAATTTGTAGCAATTAATTATTTTCAACTATCCGTATTAATTTTTTTAACAATTTAAATTTAAAAATATTAAAAAAATACTAAAAATGTTATTTGGAAACAACATTCGTTAATAAATATAAAATTATTGGTAAAGATTTTTTAAATAACTAATTAATTACATTAAATAATTCCATGTTTATTTATTCATCGATTACGCAGTCTGTTACGCAGTAGGAGTAGGACCAGATGTTTTTTAAATGTCCCGCCAATTTAAATACGTAAAAAACCTTAGCTTATTTTGGTTTTTACCTAATATATCATAAGTTAACGACGATAAAAGTATAAAAAATCGTTATAAAATGAAAGTATTAGGCAGTTATTAGTATTTTACATTTTTAATCATCAAAATTTATAAAACTTTAATTACTGATAGTTCCTTAAATTAGCGTTAGATGGCGCTTAATATTATTACTTTGTTGTTTTTATTTTTTGACATGTAAAGCAAGTTTTTACTGATTGTGAACTGATCATTTTTTGTGTTAGTTTTTTTGTGTGGTGAGTGTACGGTGTAGAAGTTATCGGGAGGATTTACGTATCGCTAATTATTCCTTTGTAATTTATTTAATTTGATATAAACTATGCGTATTTATAAAAATGAAGTGGTGTCGTTGTAGAATAGTTAAGTTAGAGTAATTGTTAATATTGGATGTGTGAACACCGGGGTTACCTGTGACGGTGTCAATAAACTCGACTGAAGGTGCGCCTTGTTTAAAATGTTGTGAAAGTGAAAATTGATGTTACTTAATTCTGTTTTCCAATTTTTGCAATATTATACAAGTTTGAAGTGTTCTTTTTTTGCATTTGATATGGTTTATATCGACTTCCTTATTTAAGGATAGTTGAGGTGAGTTTTTGCGCGTTGTGCAACGATTTTTTTTATTTGATAAAAAAATATAGATTTGTAATGTTTTCTTGCAATACTAGAAGGTATTTAGATTTTGGTCCAAGGTGAACATATAAAGTACAGTCACATTTAACCCCGCTCTTTTAAAAAGATTAGTTGCGAACGCAATCAAGTGACAGGTACTTGACTGTACAGTACATGCTTGAAGGTCGCGCTTTGGTCGGTCACATGACAAGAGTCAACATATGCAGGCAACTTGACTTGGTGACTTGGGGTCATACACAACGTCTTTATGTTAGTTAAGAAAGGGAATATCGTAAGGTAATAACACAGTCGGAAAGTCTACCAATAAATATTGACGATATTACCAAATTTAAGTCATTATTGTACAGTTATAAACATGTCAGCACGTCAGTTGTTTTGTTTCTTTTGCTGACAAACTGCCAGTTCTTGACGTTTAAAAAACAAAAGCTAGTTTTATTTATTATTTTACTGCTTAATTAAATTGACAACGCCGCTTGTAATAAGCAACAATCCAAACAAAGATTGTACATGACACTTCTTTATGCAGGTTGATGTACGTGAAACAGGTAGTAGGTCGTGAATTAAGAAGCGTGGCTTTCTTTATATAACAGCAATTACCTATTGCAAATGCAACGGTCTGGAGAAGCTTATTCTTTTTGTCTAACAATGAGACCGAACGTAACTTGTAACTTGATACCCACAAAAAAGTCAGTGATAAAGGTAATGTTAGGGAAGCATAATGCACCTGTAGATGCATTTTTAGATCGATAAGTAGTCTACGTGCTACGTGTAAGTTGTTTATAAATTTTTGCTGTGGTGCTATTGTATGTGACCTTGCCAGCCAGCACGTGACCGAGGGCCTTGACCTTCTCCCACTCCAATTGTATAAGCGCATCCTGAAAACATTTTTTAATTTTTAAATATCATTATCGTTGATAATAACTGTTTTTTAAAACATTGCGGATGTTTTTATCGTCTCTAAAAAGATTTATTTACTCAGAATTAAAGGGTTGTTTTTTTAAAGAATGTAAATTAGCGTTGTTCGACCGACCTTCCCGAGGCCGGTTAGTTGCCGTCTTGTCGTTTCCTATCCAGTGGTCACAGCTGCATGCATTATAACTTGATCGACTAGCAACTCCACCCAGCTCAACTTCTACATTCCACAATTTTTTTTTATTAAGAAAGTTGACATGAGCGGAACGTTTGATTTAAATTCGTACATTGGATGGATTTTAGAGAGGTCGAGATTAAAATATTAAATGTATTTCAATAATTTCCGTTGACCCATGTATCATCCTACCTGGCGTCAATTATGACTAAGGTGTTTACTTTTTCTTTGTTAACCGATTTGTAAAACATTTATTAATGAGTTTTTTTGTATTTGCAGTGATAAAATGACTAAGAGTGAAGATTGGAGTGGCGGGGTTAGCTGATTGAAGCTACCATGGCCACAGATATGAGATCACCGAATGTGTCTATCACTCCCATTAACGTGGATCCCTATCCACCGACTTCACTATCCAACGGAGTTTTACCTAAACATCCCGAAGTCAGTACAGATTTACAACCGTCCAACGAATCTGCTAGTATTATAAATGGAGATGGTTTGGACAGTAGTTTGGATGCTGAAGTGGCTCAAATTGAATTTAATTCGACTTCTGTTAACTTACGACAGAAGAAACAGTGGGAAGAAAATGAAGCAGCTAGACCTATGTCTTGGGAAGGAGAATTATCGGATGGAGAACGAGATATGTGTGTCGACACAGACGACCGCTCACAGGTATAAATTATTTATTCATCATTATATTTGTGTTTTACAAAAGCTTTGTTTTAGCTACCCGAAAACCTTACGTTCATCCCAACTAAAACTCTTCCACCATCAGAATTAAAAGAAAGTCCTATTTTAAGATTAAAACAGCCTACAACAGTCAACAATTATTCCATTCATAGCACTCCAAATAATTCTCCTCTGTTGAGCCAGAGACATGCAACCGGAGTGCCTCTTCTTAGTCATAAAGACATCATGCATAAAACCCTTCATGTACCACCCACACCGAGTCCAGACTCGGCAATTCATTCAGCTTATAGTGTGTTCAGTTCGCCAAGTCAAAGTCCCCTCACACAGAGACATTTAACTCCAAGTTTAAGTCGTAATAATAGTGATGCGTCGCATTCGAGCTGTTGTAGTTATTCGAGTGTTTCTGTTTCGGTTTCACCTACGCAACAGTTTTCACCTACTCATAGTCCCATACAGGTTTGCAATTAAATTATTTTTATTAAACTTTATTTATGTTGTCCTTTTTAGAGTCGTCATCATATTTTAGGTGGAATTCATAATAGTCCTTTACATCATAATGTATTGTACCGTAGCTTGCAAGAAGAATCAAATTTGCAATATCCACCTGAACAGGATGGTTTAGATGAGGTGGAAGATAAGACTGGTTTAATTCATGCATCTCTTCCTGCTCAACCTGGTATTTCTAGGCAACAGTTGATTAATAGGTATTTTTTGAACTACCATTAATTTATAACTTAGATTCAAATATATTTTTTTAGCCCGTGTCCGATATGTGGTGATAAAATATCAGGCTTTCATTATGGTATTTTTAGTTGTGAATCGTGTAAGGGATTTTTTAAACGTACTGTACAAAATAGAAAGAATTATGTGTGTCTGAGAGGTGCCGCTTGTCCTGTTACTATTGCAACTAGAAAAAAGTGTCCTGCTTGTAGATTTGATAAATGTTTACAATGCGGAATGAAACTGGAAGGTGAGAAAAATCCATTTGAGTTGAAGAAAAGTATTAATTTTTATTGTTTTAGCTATAAGAGAAGACAGAACAAGAGGAGGTAGATCTACTTATCAATGCTCATATTCTCTTCCTCCGTCGCTAGCTGGTCATCCAGAATTGAGGGCAAGTGCAACTGATATTCGTCAAAATTATGGTGATTCGAGTCAACAGGTTTTAAGAGTTAAACTCGAACCTACTGATTCAAACACTTTTTTAAAACGGTCTACGCTTGGAAATTCACGTTTAGGGGTCCCGCCACTATTGCAGGTAAATTATAACAAATTTTTGGAATTGGCTCAGTTGTATTTTTGCTAAATTTTGTTTTGTATAGGAAATAATGGATGTGGAACACCTATGGCACTATAACGAGTTGACCAATGATGGTCCATCTAATTTGGACAAAGCGAGTACAAGCACAACAGTACATAATTTATCTCAACACCCTTTGCTAGTCGGTACAGCTTTAGCAAACTCATCCGACACTAATCCTGATTTTGTGGCCAACTTGTGCAATGTAGCCGATCATCGATTATATAAAATAGTAAAGTGGTGCAAAAGTTTGCCTTTGTTTAAAAATATATCTGTAAGTTCATAAAAATATCTGGAAGTTTGTCATCAATTAATTTTTGCTATTTTTTAGATTGATGATCAAATTTGTTTGTTGATTAATTCGTGGTGCGAGCTGTTGTTATTTTCGTGTTGTTTTCGGTCGATGTCTACACCTGGGGAAATTCGAGTTTCGTTGGGAAAGAGCATCAACTTGGAGCAAGCGAAAGAAATGGGTTTGGGTGTTTGTATCGAACGAATGTTAAATTTTACAGATCATTTAAGAAGGTTGCGCGTCGATAAGTATGAATATGTTGCCATGAAAGTTATTGTACTACTTACTTCGGGTAAATTAAGTCAGATTTTATAAATGATTATTGTATCATTTTATTTATTTAGATACATCTGAGTTAAGAGAACCAGAAAAAGTTAGAGCGTCTCAAGAAAAGGCTTTGCAAGCCCTACAACATTACACTTTGGCACATTATCCAGATTCTCCTGCCAAATTTGGCGAACTTTTACTTAGAATACCTGAGCTTCAAAGAACATGTCAGGTTTGTAGGAAGTATTTAGTTAAAATTAAAATTATTTAATTTTTTTTAAGGTGGGTAAGGAAATGTTAACGATAAAATCGAAGGACGGGGAAGGGCCAAGTTTTAACCTGCTCCTGGAGCTACTTCGAGGGGACCATTAGATGTGCCTTATGCTTTGGTGGCGGGTTTCATACTTAACAGAAAGACAGTATTGCTTTTTTTTTTATTTTAGCTTTATTTTGAAATATTTGACGTACTTAGTTATGTGATGGACGTTTCGACACATAAAATGTTGTAAATATTAATTTATACCCCACAGTTTACAATCGATAAATTATAAAATAGGTTAGAAATTTTGGATCTTTTTTAAAAAGAAGTGAAAACAAAAGTTTGTAAATAATTTTATGTTAAATTTTTAATTATTTTAATATTTTGATATTTTTTATTATAGTTTTAGCGTAAGTTTGTTCGTTGATTTTTAATAGTAATTATATTTTATAATTAGGTTTAGCGCTAAGCGCAGGGTCAATTCACAAAAAGTGATTATAATAATCACGTTTACGAAAACTCCATTCCACTAAGAACAAATTCACTTAAATAATAAGTGTTTTTACAATAACTCGTTTAATATCGTTGAAAGAACAACAAAAAAAATCTAGGATGTTTTTGTATCGCTCGTGTTATTGTTAAGCGAAGCATTTGTAAATTTTAATACCAGTTGTGACTTTAATTGCAAAATTTTATTCTCGAGGGCTTGTCAAATTAATGAAATCAAGATAAAAACTTTTTAGTAGAACTTGTAATTTTTGTGTTCATGAACGACAATGAATTAATTCGTAAGCAAATTTATAAAACCAACTTTTTTACAAAGTTGGTAATGTCAATAAAAAACACATCATGAGACTTAGGGAGGCCTTCCATGCCTGCATACAATGCAGTATTAGCCATAAAAGTTTTATACTTTTTGTCATTTTTAATCGAGCTGTTTATATTTAAAAAACAATTTTGTATCGAAATATATATAATTATAACGGAACAATAATTGTTTCTGTTATTTGCCATATCCTTTTATACTTATCAATTTATTTATGCATTTATAATAAAATAAATTTTAATCTATTTGATTTTATTTTATATTCTCATTAAATTGGCTGTTTTTAATTTCTCAACTTTGTGAGTGGCCTGAGTCACGTTTACTAATAATGGTGTTTATATTGACCATTGTGCCTCTCTGTACGATGTTAAAGTCGAAAATGTAAAATTTGAGCGTCTTTACTTACTACTAAAGCCCCACATATTTTCCCAGAATTTTCTGTAGAGCCGAAAAGATTTAAATTCCCAGACTTTTTTAACCTAATTGCTCAGTACTGACTAATTCACTAACTTTTTCGGTAGCTTAACGATATCGATAACTAGCGATTGAGGTTTTGTTTCTATTTTGTAACTCAGAAGTTTTCGATTTTTGTGGATAAATATGTCTATAGCTACCGAAAATTGTTAATTTATAGAAATTTTCTCGGTACCTAACGATAAATTAATCCACATAAATCTGTAACTAGAATTACAAAATTGATACTTAACGAATTTTATGGTGACCGACATCGCTCGCTATCGAAAATAGTTGAATCGCGGTACTGGGCTGGACTGGCCCGGCGGGCTACCGGGAATTTCCCGGTGGCCCGTAGTGTGGCAGAAAAAAATATATTGTAAAAATTTAGATAAATTGAAAAAATCAAAAATATAAACCTGGACTTATCAGATTTCCCTGTACTAATTTTTTTCCCAGTCCAGCCCTGGAACTGCCTATATTCAGATTTCTATCACTGTGTTCGGACACCATTTTTTTCTATCACGGACAATCGTGTTCCATTTTCAGGATTCGGTGAATGAAACGCCGTGTATATAAAGAAACTAAAATCTAGGGATTTTGACTGCTACATGGTAGCACTGTTATTGCGACTCTTTTTTTGAGTGACACTTTTGACAGTTTGTTAGTTTTCATTTTTTTGATAAAGCTACAGAGATTAATTTTTATGTAAAGTAAAGTGTATTTAAAAATTGATAATAAATTAATTAAAAATGGCAGATCCTTTAAGTTTGTTACGTCAATATAATGTAAATAAAAAAGAAATTATAGAGCGTGAGAACCAAATAATTTTTGGCGAATTTTCGTGGCCAAAAAATGTGAAAACAAATTATTTAATGTGGGGTTCTGGAAAGGATGGTACACCTAAGGAATATTATACATTAGAATGTTTACTATTTATTTTAAAAAATGTATCATTTACGCATCCTGTTTACGTTCGACAAGCTGCTGTAAGTTTTTACAACTTTCCTTGTATACAAATGTTCAAATTGTTTTTATAGGCAGAAAATATTCCTGTTGTAAGAAGACCAGATAGAAAGGAATTATTAGCGTATTTAAATGGTGAAACAGCTAGTTGCCCATCTATCGATAAAAGTGCACCTCTCGAATTACCTACGCAAGTGAAACGATCATTAGAGTACGATGGTTCTGATAATTTGGCTAAGAAACCTCGTCTGGAGGATACTCACGTGCAAAAAGTTAGGGAACAATTGGCAGCACGTTTGGATGCCCCTAAAGAGTCTTCCGTCACAGTCGATAACATTAAGTAAGTTTCTTTATACTAAAATAAACTTAAAATGCATTTAAAAAATTTTTTTAAGATCGCTTTCTGAAGCCATGTCTGTTGAAAAGATTGCTGCAATTAAAGCAAAACGTTTGGCTAAAAAAAGAACTACAATTAAGGGAAATGATGATATTGGACAAGAGTATGATATAAGAGCAATTCTAGATTTGGATGTTGATATTACTAAAGATATTATAAGTAGAGAACGACAGTGGAGAACACGCACTACAATTTTACAATCAAACGGAAAGGTTGGTAAAAATTTTAAATAGAAATTTGAGTACAGTTTTTTTACTTTGCAGACTTTTGCTAAAAATATCTTAGCTATGCTTCATAGTATAAAAGCAAGAGA
This sequence comes from Malthinus seriepunctatus, assembly GCA_963924605.1. Taxonomy (NCBI): domain Eukaryota; kingdom Metazoa; phylum Arthropoda; class Insecta; order Coleoptera; family Cantharidae; genus Malthinus; species Malthinus seriepunctatus. The sequence continues at coordinate 27,485,164 of OZ004601.1, read as the reverse complement.
AGAGGGGCGACCTAGACCACCTCAACAACAGCCTATTGTTACACCTCGTCAAACGCCAATAAGACCAACTGCTCAACCATCTGTATATAATCGTTATGATCAAGAAAGGTTTATTAGACAAAAAGAAGGTTTGTTCAATTACATTTGTCTTATACAACTTACATAATTAAAATTTTTATTTTAGAAACTGAGGGTTTCAAAATTGATACTATGGGAACTTACCATGGTATGACTCTTAAATCAGTAACAGAAGGATCGACTAAAGTACGACCGGCAAATAATAACGTTCCACAACAAAATCCAATACCTGCACGTCCTCAACCTGGAAATATGCCAACTAAACGAGTATCTCGCACCCCTATAATAATAATTCCTGCAGCAACAACAACCTTAATATCGATGTATAATGTAAAAGAAGTTTTGCAAGATTTAAGGTATGTTACTAACGATCAAAAGAAAATGGAAGGAGCAAGACGTGATAATGAAGTACTATTGCAACGACAACGAAATGGCGTGTCAATACCATATCGAGTGGTAGATAATCCGGCAAAATTAACTCCTTCAGATTGGGATCGTGTAGTTGCTGTGTTTGTAATGGGACCTGCATGGCAATTTAAAGGTTATCCGTGGGATAATCCAGTAGAAATTTTTGCAAAAAGTAAGTGATGTAATGGCAAGTTAAAGAAATATTATAATTGAATTGTAGTTTGTGCATTTCACATTAAATATGATGAAATGAAGTTAGATGCAAATGTGGGACGTTGGGCTGTAACAGTTATAGAACTTTCACGAACTAAACGGCATTTAGATAGAGCAGCTTTAATGGTTTTTTGGGAAAAATTAGATAAGTAAGTCGTAACAAGTGTAATCTTTATTATAAATTTAAATAATTAATATTTTTTAGGCATATTTTACAGTATAAACCTCATCTTAGATTTTGAGAGCTATATGTCACCATCTGTTTGAGTCGAATATCTCGTACTTTTTCTCTTCGTTCACTGATTTGTTTTCTAATGTAGTATGGCATTTGAGGTATGGAAATTAGTAATATTGTGTTTTACCAGCAGTACAAAATAATAAAACAAAAAAATAATTTTTTAAAATAAAAAACATTGAATTACCTCAAATATTGTTGCTACAACGAAACCAAGTACAATTTGAAACCAATATTCTGAAGTAGGCTGATATTTATTGGGATGACTGGGGGACGTGGCATACCAATATAATAACAGATTTGTGAAGGAAGACTTCAGTCTTTCATATCAAATTCTAAAATTCCTTAGAATTAATAATTTATTTCCGTATTTCAGAAATTACAATAGCGAATTTAGCTGTAGATGAAGTAACATTGTATAAATTGTATAAATTTAATTAAAAATTAATTAAATAACCAAATTTTATTTTGTATAAAATCCAAACCTGGAAAAATATAATAGTGTTCCAATTAAGAATATTAAGAAAACTTACGTTGCTCGTCAAGTGGACATGCTGTGGCATTAGACTTTTTGGAGAATTTTACCACACGTTTTTTAAGTCGACTATTCGATAGTCGATGATGCAAACAGATTTGAAAACAACGGATGTGGCCATACGAAGAACTTTTTCCTGTTCGTCAAATATTATAATTTAATATTTTTTTTTATTATATAATTTGATATCTTATAAATTAAATATATTAAAGAAAATTTTAAATTATAAACTTTTAAAGAAGTGCACAAAAAAAATACAACAGGAAAAAGTTCCTCGTATCCGTTGTTTTTGTTATTAAATTTATTTTGATATTAATATAAATTACAGGATATTAAAAATAGTTATTTATTATACAAGACGATAAAGGGAAATTTTAACTACTGAGTGGAAGAGTGTTAATTCACGAGTGGCGTTAGCCACGAGTGAATTAACTTTCACGAGGTAGTTAAAGAACCTTTATCGTCGTGTATAATATGCTATTTTTTTCTATAGCAAATGTTAAAGAAAAACCAATTACAAATTAAATTATTATTTACAAAATTTATTAAAAATATTTGAGTAGTGTGCGGTTGCTATGTGAGTAGTGGGGTTGCTATAACTTCATGGTTGCTATTGGGGTTGTTTGTAAACAACTTCGTTTTTTTCACTTTTTTTGAAAAAATGTACCAATTAAAAGATGCATTAGATGTTCAAAAAAAGGCTTCAGAGGCAATAAATATAATATAAATCGCACGTGATTTATGAGAAGGAATACTAGTGTTTTCAAAAATGGAAAAGCATGAAGAACATTAACAGTGTAAGTGAAACAGTACCTACTTATGGCATATTTTTCTGAAAAGTCAAAGAAAGTCAAGCCATCAACAACATTATGGTCTTATTATTCATTGCTAAAGAGCACACTACTGATAAATGAAAATTGTGACATTTCAAAGTAAGTAATAGTTTCAAGGAATGCGCTGTCAAATAATGTCACTAAATATTTGCAGATACAGCTCGTTTCACTTGTTGATACCAAAACCAAGAAAGATCGGGTTTCTTGTGTTACTGACAAAGAAATTATAAGAAAATACGTCGCCTTGCGTTCCAAAAACGTGCCTTTTCTTAAGCACCGTCAGAAAAAGTGCACCATCCAACCTTTTCTAAGAATATTTCAGATTTCTTGAAGCTACCAAACTCAGAAATGTACACTGGGCATTGTTTCTGTAGCTCTGCAGCTACAATGTTGGAAAACTCTGGTGCTGATTTGATCACAGTTATAAGAGAGTGGGTGGATGGAAATCATCATCTGTAGTAGGGACTTATATCGAAGAATCGGTGACTCCTAAGATTGCCGTATCGAAACATGTACTGAATGGGGTAGAAAACGAGACCACTACATCAGTGCAATCAGCACAGCAAAAAATTTCAATTGTTGATTCTGCGCCAAAAATAGACATTTCTGATAATGTTAATTGCACAATTGAAGTTTTTGTTAATACAGACCGAAAAAATGAGCTGAAATGAAGTAATATGTGCATAATTAAAATGTATTAAAAAAATAAATTACTTTATCTATCCTTGATGTTAAAGTATTACTTTATCTATCCTTGCTGTTAAAATTCTATTTTATCGACTAATTTTAGTTGATCAAAGCACACTTTAACGTTTGCTATAGAAAAAAAAATTTTTTTTTAAAAATCGTTTTTTAAATTGCTTTCGTCCGGGATCGAACCTAGAACTTCTGCGTGTAAGTAGTATTTTTAGACATAAACTGTGAAATACTAATTTCATTTTTTTTTAAATTTGGCATAAATTGAAGTTCAAAATAGGTATAAGTATATTATTTTGTATGTTCAGAAAGCTAATTTTCCGAGTTTTCAAAATATTGAAAAATATACAAGGTGTTCCACTTAAATTAAGAAAGTTGATCCCATTTCCGGTTAAACCGGTAGTCAAAATATAAAGTGTTTAGTATCGTGTAATAGCTAATTTTACGAGCTTTCAAAATATTTAAAAATATACAGGATATTCCTAAAAATTTTGTAATTTCCTGTTTAAGCGGAAGCGTATTGTTAACCAAAAATAGTGTCAAATAATAGATATTCATGGGATTGACACATATACCCATTTTTAAGTTTTCATTTTTATTACTAAAGAAATTAGAGATGTTTGAAATTTTGACATTCAAAAAATCATTAGTCTAAAACGGCTCGAGCGATTTTGATAAAAATTTATATTTCGATAGAAAATTACGTTGTCTATGAAATATCCAAAAAAAGAAAAAGTATGGCAGGGGAAATTTCGAGAAAACCCATTTCAAAATTTTGACCTACTTTGGCCCCTTAAAAGTAGGCAATTTTAAAACGATTTTGAAAATCGACTAGGTTAGGTCGAAAGCTTTATATTTTGGCTGTACAATGCCGTTTTGAATTTTAATTTGCTGTGCCGGGATTCACTAACTTTTTCGGTAGCTTAACGATATCGATAACTAGCGATTGAGGGTATGTTTCTATTTTGTAACTCATAGTTTTCGATTTTTGTGGATAAATATGTCTATAGCTACCGAAAATCGTTAATTAATTGCAATTTTCTATGTACCTAACGATATATTTATCCATATAAATCTCTAACTTTAAATTATAAAATTCATACTTAACGAATTTTATGGTGACCGACGTCGCTCGCTATCGAAAATAGTTAGTGAATCGCACTACTGTACTACTGGCTGTACCTACTGACATAAAAACCTCAAAGTTATCTTTGAATGACTATTTTCGCATTAAAGTGATGTTATCTGAGTTATCTCCAGAATAGCGTCCTCTTTCTAAATTTTAATAGTAAATATGTACACTATGATAATTCTTTCGATAGTTCGTATTGTTGTAGGTTGTAGGTCGATTTCCATTAAAGGTCTCCCTAAAATAAATTTTCTTCTTTTTCATAAATCCAGTGTCGGTATATGAATTTTACTGCACTGGCTTTACACGGAGAATTTTGTATTTTCTTGCCTTCGAAGTCAAAAGTCCAGTCGTTATTTTCCTCATTTTGATCCTTACATTTAAATCTAGTCCCTCAGTTTCTGAAACATCCTGTATTTTAGGATGCGTTCAGTGAGTGTAGTAGGTGCAGTTCAGTGGTTTTGTTTAGAACATTAGAAGATGAGCAAAGATGAAATGAAAGCCGGGACAGAGAATTTTGATGGCGGAAAAACTGTTTTCGATTTAGGTATTAATTCTAGTAAAATTACATACTGTAACTCAACAGTTGTAAATAAATATATTTCACCATAACCTCAAAATTTCATTGCTTTATTTTACAACCGTTACCTCTATTCAATTTGAATTTTTTTAGAAACAATCAAAGGCGGGGAATTGATAAGCGAAGAAATGCATATCATCGATTTAACTGGAAATGAGGAAATTGGTAACGACGAGAATAGGCCAAATGAAACTGTTACAATAGTTAAGGAGACAACGAGCAATAATTCTCAATCAACTAATAATTTGAAAGTGTGTTCAACATGTGGGTTAAATTGTTTAAATGAAGAATTATTAAAAGTTCATATAAAAACCCATAACACATTAAAATGTGATTTTTGCGATTATAAAAGTTTGAACCGATATCAATTCTATGACCACATATTAACACATCCCACAGAGAAAAAGTTTGAATGCCATATTTGTGGTTACAAAAGTGTAATAAAATTATTCTTGGAAGCTCATATTCTAAAACATGAAAATATGTGTATAAATAGTCTGGTAACAATCAACAGTGAAGAATTGATAAGTGAAGAAAACCATATTATTGATTTAACTGAAAATGAAGAAATTGATAACGACGAGAATAGGCCAAATGATACTGTTTCAATAGTTGTGGAGACAATGAGCAATAATTCTCAATCAACGAATAATTTGAAAGTGTGTTTAACATGTGGGTTAGATTGTTTAAATGATGATCTATTAAAAGTTCATATAGAAACCCATAACGCCTATAATTCTCAATCAACCAATAATTTGAAAGTGTGTTCAACATGTGGGTTAGATTGTTTAAATGATGATCTATTAAAAGTTCATACAGAAACCCATAATGCCTATAATTCTGAATCAACCAATAATTTGAAATTGTGTTCAACATGTGGGTTAAATTGTTTTAATGACGATCTATTAAAAGTTCACATGAAAACCCATAATGCCTATAATTCTCAATCAACCAATAATTTGAAATTGTGTTCAACATGTGGGTTAAATTGTTTTAATGACGATCTATTAAAAGTTCACATGAAAACCCATAATGCATTAAAATGTTACAAATGTGATTTTTGCGATTATGAAAGTTTGAACCGATATGAATTCTATGACCACATATTAACACATCCCACAGAGAAGAAGTTTGAATGCCATATTTGTGGTTACAAAAGTATAATAAAATTATTCTTAGAAGCTCATATTTTAAAACATGAAAATACAAGTATAAATAGTCTGGTAACGAAAGGTAAAAGTGATGAATCATCTGCTAGTACAATATCTAAGAAAACTCAAATTTATGAATCATCTACTTGTACAATATCTGAGAAAACTACAATATATGAACCGCCTATTTATGAGAATTCGTACAAAACTAGCCTATCTGATGTTCTTATTAAGAGACGTAAAAGACCTAAAAAACCGATAACTGAGAAGAATCAGTATTGTTGTGAGATATGTGGTCAGTTATTCACAAAAAGGTACTTTTTCTATGCCCATTGCAAGAAACATACTTTTGACGAACCATATACTTGCAAACTTTGTGATTACACAACAAAACCTCGAAAAAAACGATTATGGTGTGCTGGCTGTAATAAGATTTTTAGATGTAAATGTTGTTTTATAAATCACGAGAGTCAATGTACTGAGGGAAAACGAGACTTGTGTGAAATATGTGGTCTATTATTCGCCAATAGAGACTGTTTTTATCTCCACATCCACAAACATACGTTTGAGAAACCATTTACTTGCAAACTTTGTGATTATACAACAAAACCTGGAGAAAAACGATTAACGTGTTCTAATTGTAGAAAAATTTTTAGATGTAAAAGTTGTTCTACAGTTCATAAGAGTCAGTGTACTAACAAAAAACACTACTTGTGTGAAATATGTGGTGCTAAGTGCAATAATTCCTTTTTCTTAAAAGTTCATTATCGTAAACATACTGGTGAGAGACCATTTCCTTGTGAATTTTGTAAGTATAAAAGTAAATCTAAAAGACAACTTCAATTACATATGGTAACACATACAAAAGAAAAAAAGTTTAAATGTAAAATTTGTTCCCTCTCATTTGCACATAATAGTAATTTAACTCGTCATCTTGAAATTCATACGGATTACAAAAGATTTAGTTGTTCTGTTTGTAACGCCAAGTTTCGTCAAAAAGTAGCACTAACAAGCCATTTATTATCACATACTGGAGAAAATCCATTCAAATGCAGTGTTTGTGATTATTGTTGTAAATCTAAACCTCAATTAACCTCCCATAATATGGTACATCATACTGGAGAAAAACCATTTAAGTGTCGCTTTTGTGATTATTGTTGTATAGTTAAAACAAGCTTAACAAACCATATGAAAAAACACGAATTTAAGTGTAATGATGAGTTTGAAATTAAAGCAACACATACTGGAGAAAAGCCATTTAAATGCAATGTTTGTGATTATTCTTCCCGAATTAAAAGTCACTTAAAATACCATTTGGTACAACACACCGGTATAAAATCTTTTAAGTGTAAAGACTGTGACTACAGTACTGCATACTACACTCGTTTAGCCAATCATAGAAGAAAACATGCCACTATTATGAAATTTGAATGTGAAAAATGTGATTATAAAACCACTATTAAAGCAAATATGAATCGTCACAAGCGAGTTCACACTGGTGATAAACCATATCAATGCAGAATATGTTGGGTTAAATTTTCTCAGGCAGGTACTTTAAAAAATCATATGAACAAACACACTGGAGAGAAACCATTTCATTGCAAATTATGCGATTATAAGTGCACCAAAAAACAATATTTAGAAAAACATCAACAACTGAAACACCCCTGTGATTAAAGTAATAAGAAATGCAAATCCTGTTGAAATGATACTTGGAAACGTCAACACACATTCATGAAAATGTAAGCTTTTGACTAATTCTTTGCAGAAAGTATAGATCAATAACTTCCTATTAAAAAGTTAAACAATAGGATTTATTTATAAATTCATGTAGAAAATATTTCGATTAATGTTTATTAATAGTCTGTTCCATTTTTTGTTTTTCAAAAAACTTGTCGGTAGATTGTGTCATACGAGGCACTTTATAAACAATGTAAATTATTAGAAGAAATAGTAGATTCTAAAAAAAAATTGTGATAAATTATTATAAAAGTTTTTAAAAAAATTTGGTTTTGTATTGTTTACTTGACTTCTTTCTAGCATAATTAGGTTTAAATGATTTTTATCTGGTATAATAACAAAACTGTCTACTTTGACTATCGTTCTAATAGATATACAGAGCTATTACTTCTTGTGTTAAAAATTCTGAGTTACATTTCCTAGCTATGTAATTATTTGAGTACTTTGAAAGTTAGTCAGAAAACCAAATTTTTGTTTTTAAGCCGCTACTTGCCTCCATTATTAATACAAAGTACAACTTGATACTGTTGAGTTTGAAGTGATATGATGATAATTCCTGGTTGCTATTACGATATCCAACGTAATAACAAGAATTTATGTGTGTCTCGTTTTTTTCCTTCGGCGAATATGTATAAACTACAATAGACAAATCTTTAGTTTATATAAGCTGATTAAAGGCAGTTGTAAAATTGTATTTAAGAAATCGACCATAATTAGAAAAGACAACGCTCAAATAACCATGAATTTTGTGGGAAGGTCCCCAAATTCTTAGTTACAGTGCTTATTTACATACGTGTTAACTTTGATTCCATATATCCAATTAAACTGAAATTATGTTGAGCCATATACAAAGTTCTTGGTACCATTTCTGTCGTAGTTCCCATAACCATTGCCTATAACTTTATAAATTTGTTTTATTTAAAAAAATTTTTTATATACATTTACATTAATTAGTATACCCATACATGTAACTGTGATCAAAATTGTATTCCAAGTACCTAAACCAGTTGTCCACACTGGAAGAGGGCGTCTCATGTATTTGATCATGTTTATGGCATCAATTTTCAATTTTAAAATATTATTAAAACAAGCCAAAATTGGTAGTATGGGACAAGCGGCAGTAAAACATACAACCATAGCGTATTGAATCACTAAGAACCTCAACTGCTTTAAAACTTTAAAAATAATCAATTTATTACCTGATTCCGTGTAAAAACCAATTAAATCATATTTTTCAAATGGATACAAATTATAATCTTTTTCCCACGTTTCTTCTTTTGGTTTAGGTTGAACTAAATGTAAAAAGGGCACTTTAGGCATTGCCTTAACTAGTCCACGCAGCAAAATTAATATGCAATCATAAATCATAAATGTGCATAGATAAATTGCCAGATCTATAGTACATCCAGAAGGATCGCAATGATCTCTGCTAACATTCTTAAATAATAACCATTCATCCGAGGCCCCAGTCTGATAGTGTTCGTGAGGATTTGTTTTAAAAGCTCCCTTAAAAATAAATTTTTAATTGTAAACTTTTGGTTAGGAAATGCTTACTCTAAAAAACGCCAAATAAATTGGTGCAATAAAATTATTGATAAATGTCAAAATAAACAGTTTTGATATGTAAGTATTATACAATTCGTTTTCTGTTCTCGGCTTCGAAAATCTAGTTAAGAAACCAGCTACATTTGATAACACCTAAAATCAATCCCAATTATTTCCTCATAACTTTTTTATGTACAGGGTGACTGATATTGCTTGTCCGTATGGGAGGTATCTCCGTTAATATGAGAGTTAGGAGAAAACTAATCAGACAATCTCGATCTACATTTTTGAGACAAATTTAATGGTGAAATAAAAAATCTGATAGCTTCTTTTGTTTTCGAGTTATAGCCCAAAATTTATATTTTCGTCATTTTAATTTTGTTCAATATCTTCCTTATTTCTGAGATATTGATAAAAATTAAAATGACGAAAATATTAATTTTGGGCTATAACTCGACAACAAAAGAAGGTATCAGAATTTTTGTTTCGTCACTGAGTTTGTCTCAAAAAAGTAGATCGAGATCGTCTTATTAGTTTTCTCCTAACTCTTATATTAACGGAGATACACCCCATACGGACAAGCAATATCAGTCACCTGTACAACATAGATATTATTTACATAATCAGCTAATGATCTCCACAAAAGTAGAAATACGGAAACAGCAACTGATGCATAAAGTGAAGCCGAACTTCTTGCATATACGGTGATTGGGGTGATGTCCCCCTTCAAGATAAAATTTTTGGGATTTTCCCACCAACTAATTAAAATTAGTCTAAGTAGTATCATTTGAAGCGCAAACAACACCAATATTGTGGTTACTAAACATAGAGTGCTATACCAGACAACACAAACATTTTTTGAGTTGTATTCTTCGTGTTGCCATGAGCGAACTTGAGATTCCAATCTAGAAAAACGTAGGTAATTTAAATGTTTATAAAATTTTTAATCGAGCGCCAACCTAATCTTTTTCGAGTTTTGCGTTACTGATAAATTCCACATAGTTTTATAAAATTGTTCCTTTTGTCTCCACTTGACAATAAAAAGCACCCCTGTAATAATCATTTTGTAGATATATGCAAACGCGTTAAAAAACATTATAGTCAAGGACTCTTTTCGAAAAAAAGCCTTGTCTATTACCCCAAAATGCCATAATTATATTAAATATCGCAGTGAGATTGTTGTCTAGTATATAATTAATTTTGGAAATATCGTATGAATCGCTTAGTAAAAAATAACGCTTCCATGTGAGCGGTAATAAACAGCACATCATATATTGCATTCGTGAAATTTCATAACTGAAATAGTTGATTAGTTCAGATGCTATGTAAGAAAAATAATTCCATACCTCTGTCTATTAAAATCCGGATCGTTAACAGTACAAATACCATATATTAAAACCAAACAGCCTAAAATTGCTACAAAGAACAACATTTGTGTGTAATATCCAAACCACGCAAAGTAAAATGCCATTTGTGGGCCAAAATATTTATGTAAAAGATTTTTAGGTTGAACTTTACAAAGTGTTGTAAAATTAGCCCAAAATTTATTTAAAAGCTAGAAACGTTCAACTTGCAGAGCGTTAAAAAAATTAATTTAAAAAATTACTTGGCGGTCACTTAAGAATTCTTTACTGTTTTCATTCCACGTCCACTCTTTATCGTGCAATGGATAAGCTGTTGACAGTAAACTGTTTTGGAGCATATTGGTAATACCAAATTGATTTGAACCATTGCCAAATTTAGCTGTTTGCATCACTTTATATATTGCCATTATTCTTTCGGCATCAGTTATACGTGACGGTTTGAGCGATTTTATCGATTCTCTAAGACGAAATGAAGTGTAGGTAGGTCAACACATCGTTTGGACACTTGGATAAAACGAATAAAACTTACGGTGCTCGATCAATTAAGTCTTCATCTATAGGATTTGTCAAGTCAGTATCGAAAAAACAACACATACATTTTTTTTCATAATAATAATAGGGCCATTTGTACATCCATTCAAATTCCAGTTCTCCTTCTATATTATTCAAAAATGTTTGAGATGCATGTAACTTGACAAATACCATGTTGTCCTAAAAATAAGATTAACTTTTAGCAAAGACATTTACAGGCGTCCCTTGATTTTATACACGACATTCCTCCACTTCAAATTCTATGCCTTTCAACGATAAGTGCAACAAAAATGTTTCAATTTTAGCAAGAGTTTTCATACTTCTTTTGGAATGATGAACCAAAATAAAATCAACTTTTCTAATATTATCCAAAAAATAAATGTTGGAATCTGGAGATTGTTGAAGTAGTAAATTTCTGTTAATTGTATTATAATTATCAGTATTTTGTCCTTTGCTTTCAAATGGTAAGGGAGGTAAAAAAAAAATAGTTTTTTCATCATTGATAGGTTTATTTGTAACTTCTGCAAGATGAACTTCATATCTCAACTGAGGTGAGAAAGTAACAGTTTTTAAATTCAAGGGTCTCGACTTATCTTCGTTAGTTGTATCATATTGTGAGAGACTAAAACCGCTAACATTATCGTCGGTAGATAGTAAACCAGATGTAGTAAAAAGCTCAGACTCACTTAATTCCCTACCCTTATCATTTTCTTGTGTTGGATTACTCGAACTACTCACTTTTTCACTGAAATAAAATCAATTTGTAAAGCTCTTTAAACTGCTTAAACTTTATACTTAAACCAGACTTTTCGAAAAAAATTAATTGTTTACCTAGAAATTTTTATTGAGCTTGCACTACTTGCATCCAAAGTCGATGTACTTTGATCTTGCCTTCCAGCATAAGTTTTAAATGACTTGATTGTGTTTTGCAATCGGACTTGCAAACTCTGCAACTAAGAAAGTAATAAGATCAATTATAATGTTTCAAATTTGTATATTTAATTTACTGTTTCAGATAATCGCCCTTCACTCATTCTTACAGTAAAATTTATGTTTAAAAGTCAGTTTAACAAATAAAAATGTAAATTTAATGGTCCTTAGTAACAAGTAACTACTTACATTCATTTAATTGACAACGTTTACATCATTTGTAGAAAACATTGTTAATAAATTTTCAATCATAACTTTATTACTTATAAAAAATATAAACGATATTTAAACTTATTTCTAACATCAAGAAGCAATGTCCAGCATTTTCTTAATATCGACAATTTTTTCCCTTGGCTTTCCTGATTCTTTTCCCTTTTCTTGTTCATAATCATCAATTTTAAGCCAACCCTTCCATGTTACAACTTGAACATTTCGATTATGCAAAATTTTTTGTATCACCTCATAACCGCCTTTATTTTCCAATTTTTTTTCTTTTAAATCTTGGCAAATGATTTCAGCTGTGGAGAAAGCATTGCTCATAGTTGTTAATATAACACCAAATGGTCCTGTTGCTAACCATCCTGTAGCATACAAACCGTCTTCAATTCTGCCAAACTTATTTTTAACTATCCCTGTGAAATTATCAAACGGAATATCAGGATCAGCTTGAATTGATTTATAACCGATACTAGTTACAGCCAAATTTGACGATATAAACTCTTTTTTATCTGTAAGAGCAGCTTTTTTATTCAAAATATCATCACCTTCGAGTTTATTTATTCCTAAACAAACTTGTTCGATACAATTGGAACCTATGAGTTCTAGAGGAGACCTTGTGAATGTCACTTGAAAACGCTTATTAAAATTAGTATTATTGTTTTCATTTAAAGATTTAAGCATTAGCTCTGTTATTCGTTTTTTAGGTCTAGCTAAATTTGGAACTACTTCAGCAACACCTTGAAAATCATTTGCGTTCCAAAATGTTTTACAATTTTGCAATTTCAACATTTCTCTTAGTTCTTTAATTGTAAAAGCTGCTTGTAATGGACCTCTTCTACCGATGAGATGAACTTCTTTTACTTTTGAATTTACAAGGACTTCTAATGACCGTTGAGTAATATCTGTAGCCTGAAAAATTATTTTTAGAATTGATTAGCTAATTAATATATGAAAGAAACCTTTAAAATATCGATAGGTGTAAGTAAAATTCGTGCAACATCAATTGCCACATTTCCTTGTCCAAAGATGGTAACAACAGGACCACTAAGGTCTACATCAAGGTTTGAATCCTCAGGAATACCATTATACCAACCGACTATTCTTCTTGCAGGCAGTACGTTTGTTAAATTTTCGCCTGGAATATTAAGTTTGCGATTCTTTTCAGCTCCATAAGACTACAAACAACAATATTACAGAATGTTCAAATTATACATTAAAAATTACCAGAACAACTATGTGGTATGCTTCTTTAAGTTGCTTTAAAGATATATCAGTTCCTAAATTCACGTTACCAAAAAATCGTACCCCCAAGTTTTCAATACTTTTGTTAAACGTATGAATGACATTTTTAACTTCTGGATGATCTGGAGCAACACCAAACCTTTTAAAATTAACTTACAGTTGATTTTAATCTTACAATTACTGTGGCTTACCTTACAAGGCCGAAAGGAACTGGTAGTTTCTCGTAAATATCAATTTCGGCTGATTTAAGTGTTTTAGCTAAGTGTTGAGCTGTATAAAAACCTGCAGGTCCTGATCCAACAATACATACTTTCACTTTAGGCGTATTTTGAATAGAAAAATATCGTTTAAATATTTGAAAACAATAGTTTTTCATATTTTAAAAGTTTTTAATTTTGAGGTTAGGTAATTGCCAAATATTTGACAAGTAGAATTAGATATCTGGTTTATCGGCAAGTTTAAAAATTTAGGACAAAATTGTTTCAATCAGTTTCAATTTACCGTTTCATAACGTTTATCGAAGTAACATTTGTGCTTAATTATTTTTGCAATAATTGATTATTTGAATGATTTTCCACAATAGTTAACGCTATTTTCTCATCTTTTCATTTAAAAAATGTAAAATGTAACCAGTAACCGGTGTATACGTTCTACGTTGGTAACATTGTGTTTAAAAAGAAATATTTTTATGCCGAACACAAAAAAAGGTTAATCAAAATTTAACATATTATTTCATGTCCTTATTAATTAATGTTTTATTAAATGTAGAGACGTTTAAGTTTTGTAACCGTAACTAAAACGTTGATGGCCTATTTCCCTTGGTAAATGAGTAATACAATTAATTTTGACAGCTGCTGATTTTACCAAGGCGGTTCCTGTTAGATTTAAGCTGTACGTTGATAAATTGAATTTAATAAATGGTGAAGAAGTGGAATAATGTCTAAAGTTACGGGAAGTCTTAGTGTTTCATCTGCCAGTTGTAATAGTCTTGTTTCGGATTTAGACGAAATAATAGAGAATGGGGTCGAAGATATTGTTATTAATAAGACAGGAAGACCTTCAACATGCAGAACACAAAAGGCCAAACGTATACGATTTTATCATAACGGCAATAAATTTTTTACCGGTGTAGTAGTACCTGTTACATCGGAACGTTATCGGACTTTTGATAGTCTTACTAACGAGCTCACTAATATTTTAATGAAATGTGTTACTTTACCAAGTGGTGTTCGTACTATTTACACTTTAGAAGGACGAAAAGTAAGTTTGTTAATCAATTTTTTGTATTTTTAATAAATGATAACATCTGTAGGTTTCGTGCTTGGATGAACTAGAAGATGGTAAAGACTATATTTGCAGTGGCAAAGGGGAAAGTTTCAAAAAATTAGAGTATACGAAATTGGAAGGGAATAAATCTAGACGAATTTCAAGTGTTAAAACAACGAATCGAAGTAATTCTGTACGGGTAGTTACTCCTGATTGTATTAGACCTAGAATTGTCACACTTATACGAAATGGTATCAAACCAAGAAAGGTTTGTGGTTACATTAATATATAACTCTAACTCACTACTATTATTTGTAGGTTTTGCGACTATTATTAAATAAACGAAATGCTTCAACATTTAATCAAACATTAAGTGCATTAACAGAAACTGCACAACTCGATTCAGGAGCTGTGAGGAAGGTCTTTACATTATCAGGGCAACCAGTAACAGCATTACCGCAATTTTTTGAAAATGAAGATGTATTTTTTGTGTATGGAAATGAAAGATATTTACAAGATGATTTTGAACTGGATTTTGAAGAAAGTAAAGCAATCCAATCTTATAAAAAAGTACCGGGACAGAGGAATGGGTGTGTTCAATTTTGTTGTACTTTGTACACGTTTAATTATTAAATTTAATTTTAGTATTGGTCCAAAACCAAAGATGCCTAAAAAACAATTAAATAGGACTTATAGTTCTGAGGAAAATTTATTAGTTAAGTTAAGTAAAGATGACAATATTGTTTTACCAGGGTCCTTGCGTCAAAAATACGTTGTCGGAAAAGTAATTGGTGATGGTAAGGATTGATATAATTTAAAATTTTAAATTAAAAAGTGTTTTATTATAGGAAATTTTGCTATTGTACGACTATGTGTGGATAAGACAACTAGTAAAGAACATGCCTTGAAAATTATAGACAAATCCAAGTGCAAAGGAAAGGTATAGGACATTTTTGTGCTTTTCATTTGCAACATTCTTTTAAATTAATTTGTTTTGTAGGAGGATATGGTAGAAAATGAAGTTAGAATTTTGAGAAAACTCGATCATCCAAATATTATGGGTCTGATTGATGATCAAGATACAAAATTAATGTTATTTTTAGTGTGTGAGTACGTTAAAGGTAAGATAGCGTCGATTTAAAATTATTAAATTAAAAAATCGAATGATTATTTTAGGCGGAGATCTATTTGACGCTATTACAATTGCTCAAAAATTTTCTGAAGAACAAGCAGCATTAATGATAACTCATTTAACTTCAGCTTTAGCCTATTTACACAATATTAATATTGTACATAGAGATGTGAAGCCTGAAAATCTTTTGGTAAATGTTTTATTTGTTTTTTGTTGCCAAAACTTATATAAGCATATTTTCAGGTTGAAATTGCTGATGGTAAAATTCAAACGCTAAAATTAGGTGATTTTGGTTTAGCGTGTGAAGTGACAAGATCTTTGTATACAGTGTGTGGCACACCGACTTATGTGGCTCCTGAAATATTAGCCGAATCAGGATATGGCTTAAAGGTAGTACGAATTACTTAAGAGTTACACTTAAGTAATGTGTTTATTTTAGATTGATGTATGGGCTGCTGGTGTTATTTTGTATATTTTGTTATGTGGTTATCCACCATTTGTGAGTCAAGATAACGATCAAGAAAAATTATTTGATTGCATTTTATCAGGGTTATACGATTTCCCTGATGAATATTGGCACGACGTTTCAAATTTAGCAAAGGAGCTAATACAAAATATGTTACAACTTGCACCCGAATTACGTTTTTCAGCTGAAGATGTTTTAGATCATCCTTGGTTGCAAATTGCTTGATGATAACTTGAACTTAAAACTAGTGATATTATTTTTATTTTGTTGTTTATTCGGTGAAACTTTTAAAATTTTATTTCTATTATGTATGCCAAAGCTTTTTCTGCACTTTTTATTATGATTTTACGTAGACTTTTATGAAAAAAAATCAACCCGTATTGTATGTGTTCAATATTGAATTCCTAACCATTCCAAAAACATTGAAATATATTTCATTTTCGTGCAATTATTACAAATTAGGTTTATACCGCAAGTATTTGATTTTAAGGTGAAATCATTTATTGTATAATATAATTTATATTGCCTTTCTATCATTAACATTCTAGTGAACTGGAAACTCATTTTTAGACTTCTGTTATAGAGCTGAACTGAAATTTTATTTATATATCGAATTAAAAAATGATGAAACTGTCCATAATCATTTTTGTAGTGTATGCTAGAGTTTATCAAACTCTTAGTACTTTACAAAATAACCTAGATTAGTAACTTAATTTATTAAAACGTATTATATTATAAATAATTATAATTTATATAACAACACTAATATTTAATTTTTAAGAAACTTGTAGAAACACTCAGAAGAGACATTTTCAGTACAATTTGCAAATTGAATTTGATTTTTTTGCTTTAAAAAATTGTAATATAGCTTTTGTTAGTAAAAAATGGTTCTATTTTTAAACTCCATCGAGAATAAACCTTTATCATACATTTTTTATAAGAATAAGCCAGTGGCGTAAATAACGGGTCCGCGTTGCGGGAGGGCCCCATGCTAAAAAGGGCCCTCAAAACATCCTTTACGGACTAGCCTCATTTGGCCCCGTCGGCAACAACTGCAATTTGGCCTCATATACGGCTCCGTTTGGCCCCAAAAAGCATTGTTTGACCTCAAAAAGGATTTGGCCCCATCGGCAATTTCCGACCTGTCGAGTATCGGGTGCGAAATGGGTGTATGGAATGGCTTTTGGTGCCAAATCCAGGTACAGATTGTCCTATCTAATATAACGTTTTACCAATAAGAATCTAACCTAACCTTTTTAATGTGCCTAGTGCAAAAATTAAAGATACTTTTTAACTTTTTATGCAGTAGATATAAACTCAGTATTTTGAAGCTGCGAAATGGGAAGTTTTGTAAGCATAAAGCTGCTGTTTTATATTACTTTTAAACTTTTCCTGAAGTGCATCTCAAGTATCAGCCCAAGCTCGACTTTTAATGACTAAACTGGCATTCGACGAAGAAAAACTTAGCCATTATCATTTTCGAGGTACGTTTATTAATCTATGTATTAAAAGTCAAAAATGAAGAATCCAGCAAAAGTCAATTAGTAACGTAAGCTTGTATCAAACGGCTAAGAAATGTGAAAACAAGCACTTCTTGAGAAAGTTTTATAAGTACCTACTGTAGGAAGTTCATTTTCACAGGGCCTTAGAGGAAATGTAGGTAATATTAGGGTACAATAAGTAGACGCACACGCCTCATATTACAAGAGGCAGCAAAAGATTAGGGCGAGGGGTCAACCACTGTTCTGAATTTGTACACTGACTGCAGTTGACTGCCCATGACTGCATATGCTATGACTGCCATTGACTGCAGATGACTATCGTTGACAGCTCAATTTTTGTACATTGACTGCAGAGAGTGGATAACCCCTCGGATTAGGGTATGGTCGTTCTGCATCAGGAAAGCTCTCTAAAAAAAGACAGGAAGAATTAGGACTCTGTCTGCTAATATAAAATCAAATCAACCAAACGTTTGTTAAAACATGGAGCACAACGTTAATTTGGTTTAGTTTGTTTTCATAATTTCATACCACTCTATTGTATTTATTTTACCTAATAAACAAGATTTCTGGCTATTAGCATGACCTATTTTTTATTGTTGATAAAAAAATAAATCAATGAACTGGGTTTCGCACTAAGTTGTATGAAATTACATATAAGTTAAACATTATAATATAGCATAGGACAATTTGCACCTGGATTTGGCACCGAAAGCCATTCCATACACGCATTTCGCACCCGATCGCTGATTGGATAGACTTTTGAATGTGGCTAATAAGAACTCCATAGGTGCCAAATACATAATGCGGAATGCCTAAATGCGCTCGGGCCTCGGGCTAAACCTTTTAAAAGATGACCGAAATTCCGAAATAAGCAAAATTATATGTACTCTTGTAACTGAAAAAAGTACCGTTCATTTATAACCTATTGTATCTTCTTCTTTCTTTATTCATTTTGTATTCACCACTTTAATATATTTAAAAAATAACTCTAGTTTAGCATGTAAGACAATAAAAATTTGCCAGAAATTATTTTTGGAATTCTTTTTTTGCGACCAGAATGCTTTAAATCAGCGGTTCTCAAACTTTTTTTCTCGTACCACTCATGTCTACTACGGATCAGTCGTGTACAGCCGGTCAAAAAGTTTTTAGCCACCCCCTGACAACACTTACAAAGCAACCAACATTACACGCCGTGTAAATTAAACGGCGTGTAATGTTGGTTGCTTTTTAAAATTGTCAGGGGGTGGCTAAAAACTTTTTGGCCGGCTGTACCACTGCCACCATTAATTATCTATAAAATTATAAAAACAGCGATTTTAATAATAACAATCAACAGTGAGACTTTGAGGACTCAACGCAAACATGTTACTTTATCTTATTGCGTATCCGTGCTTGGAGCTTGCGTACCACAGTTTGAGAACCTTTGCTTTAAATAGAATATTCGAAGTACAAATAACAAATACAGTAGAACCCCGTTATAAAGTACCCCTTTATAACGTTTTCCTAGATATAACGGATTAAATCTTTGGTCCCATTTTAATATTTTGTATATTTATTGTGTTTTTATAACGAACTTCCGGTTATAACGTACCAAATTTTTCGGCCGCTGATGGTACGGTATAACTGTATACAACCAAAGACCATATACAAGAGACTACCGAAACCTATATTAAAAAATGTGAAAGGTTTTTAAAGGTAAAAATCGCTTAAAATCCCTCGAAGGGTAAACTTGTTTTACCCCTTTCTTTGTTGCTCCCGCCTTGACATGCTATCTTATTCACTCGAAAATGCCCCGGTGACTAGCGACATCTTCTGTAGCAGGGATTTTTGATCACATTCGGCCCATAAGCTTTGCCAGTCTTACACTGTATAGTCTTTGATACAACTGAGTTCTACTGTATTTGTTTAATTTTAATTTAGTCCATGTTAGAGATTTCAAACATTTAGGTAGAACTATAATATTACCCCCCCGTAATTTTTTTTTATTTTTTACGACCCTCTCCCCATTATTACAAATAGTCACACTTCTCCCCGTTGATTACCCCCCTAAACTTTTTGTTTAGAACCGCCCTTGGTCAAAATATAGTTTATTTGCCACATAAACTAAAATCGGTGCAAAAGACTATAAGTAGCAGGAACCTCCTGTAGAAAATTTATCCGTCAGTTATTTGATTTATCCTACAGTTAAATGGGGATATAAGGTTTTTGACAACTTATCCGCCAGATAAACTATCTGTCAGTTTATCTGTAAACGGTGCAAACGATCATTAGACATGGAATGAAGTCGCCTAGATGGTCATATTAAATTTTTGTAATTTCTCGGTGGTGTTGCCAAGTTATTAATTTTTTTCTCTAAAAAATGCGGTAATCGCTGGTCTGCCGACTATAGGCCAGTCCGGTCCTAGCGTGCAGCTTTTTCACACTACCAGTCTACGTTTTTCGCACAATAGAACATACCAGAACATATAGCGGAACTCGAGTGTATGTATTGAAAAATATAACATTTTGCTTGCTATCCCAGCGAGTAGGTATTCAAAGAAAAGTTCCTCAACTTTTCTCAATACTATTCTTCTCAAAATAAGACCCATTGGACCAGAACCCGCCCTTGGCATTTCTTATGAGACGGCAAAGAGAGAAATAAAGTCACTTCTAGGGAAGTGGCATATTAAACACTGGAGGGAATCTCCTGGTCAGGGACACTCTAAAGCCCTCCTGGAGAAACCCTCTGACAAAAGAACGCTCTCTCTAATCAGAATGAGCAGAGATGAGCTACGACTGGCAACGGCAATGTTAACGGGTCATTGTCAGCTCAAAAAGCACCTGCATACGATGGGACTAGAAGAAGACCCACTATGCAGAGGATGTGCAGAGGAGGAGGAAACTCCAATTCATCTTCTGCTACACTGTGAGGCTTTCACAAGAAGTCGTTACAGCATTCTCGGGAAAGAGAAGATACTCCAAAGAGAACTGCCCAACTTATCAATAGGGAAAATTCTGGACTTTATCAGAAGCACAGAACTCCCATAAGGGAAGACCAAATCCGAGGCGCACAATAGATCCAAGAGGTCGCGATGCAAGGAACCAATAGGGACCAACCTCAGAATCATAATAATAATAATAATTCTTCTCAAAAATAAGTTTCTGAGATATTTTTATACGCTTGAGAGTAAATGGGGCCCCCATATTTTGAGATTAAGGGGTTCTAGTGCGAAAATATCGATTTCAAAGATTGTACTCATTTATAGTTTTACACCAAGACTTGAACAACTTTATCCCCAAGGTTTAAGAAATTTCACCGAAATCCAAATTTCATAAGCGGCTGAGGCGTTTCTACTGTTATTTTTTTAGTTTTTGAATCAGGGAAAAAGTGGAGGAATTAATTCAAATTTTTTTTTTCAAACGTCAAAAAAAGTTGACATTTTGTTACTAAACAAGTAAGGTTAAAGTTCTACTTTTACACCCTAGGATGCTGCTAATGCAAAAAGGTAATGTTTTTATAAATTTTCTGTTATAATTTATTCGTTGCATTTGATAATTAGCTTCATTTTACAAGTTAAAGTTAATTTTTAAAAATATTTGACAATTGAACTACAAATAATTTTTAAGAGATGGCGAAACTTCAAAAATTTTTATTTTTTTTTTTCTAAGTTTTACGTTTGAAGAAAAAATTAAACTTGGTTTGTCAGACGAAACGAAATTGAGTCTGACAACTACTGACGAGCAAGCTAATAAAACTAACTACTATTCATTTCATACGTTTTCAATATTTTCAAAGAAAAGTTAAATTTCTGAAAAGCAGAAATTCTTTTTAAACATTTAAAATTATTCTCTTTTCAAACCTTTAAATTTACGGTTCATATCTGTCTCCCGTTTTGCAGTTTGCACAGCTATCTTATCCCTCTCTCCATGTCTTTGTAAGGTTTTTTAAAAAACCTTTTTTTTCAGGTGTAAATAGGTGTTTTAAAACGCAGGCCCGGAAGTGTATTGAAAGTAGGAAGGTAGTCAAGCGCTGATCGTAAAAGGAAGTACGCGTGTTGGGGAAAATTGCCCGCTTCTCGAGTTTCGTAATTTATAAAAAAAATAATAGGATTGTGTTAAAAAAGAAAAATTTTCATTTTATATAGGTGAGACAACAAATTAAATAAATTGTTCTTTAAACACATTTTGTTTTCAAATTTGAACGTGTTCACTCATTCATGCTCATGTGCTCATTATCTTCAGTTTTTGTATTTTTGTAAACAACGCGTTTTCTATTTTTTTGCAATTTAAAATTTTCTTTTAAAAATGATTATTTCTAACTAATATAATGAACACGAAGACACGTTTCTTGTTATCGATCTTTAATTAACCACCTAGGGGTTGCCCAAAACCGGAAGTTAATGTTACATTCATAGCACATGTGGTACTCGCACGTGGATTTTTATCATTCATAAACATGGATTAATGTAAACACAAGTTTTATTTAGGACACGCCTTATTTTAAATCAAAAATATATTTTTTCTTCTTTGGTAGTTCCGCCAAGGAGGGAAGTTGCGTCGGGATGCTTTAATACTGAACTTTAGTGATGTTGAATATGTTTGTCACGTATTATCTAACTTACTTTTATCCTTGGAAATTAGTTGTAAATTTAATTTGTTCCCTGTTCAATTATACAGGGTGTTTGAAATTTTCTGCGGAATAAAGTTTGTACTCTTTTTGATATTTGATTTTGTTGTTTTAGCAAGTGCTATGGATTTGATATGACGGAAGAAAAATATACGCCTCAAGAAACTATACAAGTGAGTTTTTCTTTGATTTTGTATATTTTTATGTGTATTGTTTCATGTGTATTGTTTCATGTGTATTTTTATGTGTATTGACACTGGTCACGCCGTAGTTGTAACTATTTGTTCTAAATATACAGGGTGTTAAAAAAAAGTATTCGTAACTTTAGTATGCATTAAAATGAGTAAAAAAAGCTATATTGAGGGGTGTCCAAAAGTTAATACTTTTCGTGTTATGGCCCCAACTCGAAAGTATTAACTATTGGACACCTCTCAATATAACTTTTTTACTCCTTTTAATAGGTACTACTGCTCTTAAAATTTTGGACACTAACTGAGTAAAAAAAAGTTACCTATATTGAGGGTGTCTAATAGTTATAATACTTTTAGAGTTATGGCCTCTTAAGCTCAAATAAATAAAAAATAAAATAGTCTTGTTAGTGTCCAAAATTTTAAGAGCGCGTAGTACGCATTAAAAAGAGTAAAAAAGTTACACTGAGGGGTGTCCATTAACTTGAAAAGTATTAACTATTACTATTGGGCACCCCTCAATATAACATTTTTTCTCATTTTAATGGATACTAACACGCTCTTACAATTTTGGACACCAACGAGATTATTAAATTTTATATTTATTTAAGCTTAAGTAGTCATAACTCGAAAAGTATTAACTTTTGGACACCCCTCAATATAACTTTTAAATGCATACTACACCCTCTTAAAGTTACGAATACTTTTATTTAACACCCTGCACAGTCTGTTCGATTTTTTGTCACATCAGATATGGCAAGAATCACGAAAGCTTTAGGGTGGGGAGCGGCTAAAAAATGTGTGGTCGTGTCTGGTACACGTTATTGACAAGTATATTTGAATCTTATAGCTGACATAATATAAGAAAAGAATATAAGGAGTTTTATATGAGAGCCAAGTCTTATTTTTTACCCACACTTCTCTACACCATCTACCGGGTGTGGTATGGCTAGGCAGTCGTAAGGATTTAACACAGGAAAATTGTTTTTCTGCAAATGTCCAAAAAAGTCGACTTTGTGTCACTCAATATGTAAGGTTAAAGTTCAACTTTCCCGCCTCGGTAGAAAAAGCCATCAGGCAAAGTACTTTTCTCTGTCTAGACAGACAAAGTAAATCTTAACCCAACATAACTTTTATTTTTATAACGTATAAAATGTTTCTAAGCATTAGTACTGTAAAAAGTTTAATGTTTTTTAAATTTTCTTTAATAATTTGTTCGTTGCGTTTAAGAATTAGCGTTTTTTCACAAGTTAAAGTTAATTTAAAAAAAATTAAACTACAAGTAATCGACAAGAGATGGTGCATTTTCAAAATTATCTTTTAGTTTTAATTAAGTTTTACGTTTTAAGAAAAAATAAAATGTTTTATAAGCAGTGAATGTAATTTTGTGTGACTCGTCTGTTTTGCCGGACTCTGTCGCTACCTCGCTCACCCCCCAATCACAGTTATGTCAGACAAAACAGTACTTTCTCTCTTAATAAAACAATGTACTATTTTCAATGATTTCTGTTTTCCATTAATTTAACATTTGGTGCTAATAATGGTACCATCAACTGAAAGATAATTTTATTACGGTTGTGATAGTATCAAAAACTTCATGATTAAAATCACTTTATTCATTTCTAAGCCGCATGCCAGATGCCACTATCACTATACTAATTTTAGTCCTGAAATTAATATCTACTAAAAAGAATTGGATGAAGAAAAATTGAAATTTGACATTTTTCATCTTTTCTACAATACAATATGGAACAGAACACGTTCTAATTCATTATCAATACATTTAGGTTTGTTCTAAATCATATTATTAAAGAACGTCAAACTTTGATGAATTTATTATTTAAAAAATTTTTAATACGAATTTTAGGACTTACATCATTCACCGACAAGATGCAGCTCAGCCACTCCCTACAAATTTCTGTCAAATAAGGTTGATGCATGTAAGTTCTTGAGTGTTGTAAATCGGATTTTTGACCAATTCGACCAATAGAAAACTTCTATTCGAATATCGCGCATTTTTTTGGGAGTGGCTTAGCTGCATCTTGTCGGTGAATTATGTATGATGGAAGAATCTCTCTTGCCATGGAAAACAATATAAAATCTAAAACGTCAGAATTCGTATTAATTTTGATATTTTATCTCTTGTTTTCCATGGCAATGCAGATTCTGTCAAAATCGTTGAATAAAGTAATGAAGTGATAGATTTATCTTTCAATTATTAGTATTAATAATATTATTACCATTTTCTGCACCAGATTTATTATGTTAAAATGAAAAGAAGGGATTTGTGTAAATTTAACGGATGACATTCAAAAATTTTAAATTATGACACAAAATTTTTGACAATCTTTTAGCAATGGCATCAATGTTTGGTATAATATGTTGAGATTGGTGGTTTCACGCCAATTTCTTTTCGAAATTTGCGGCACCAATTGTGATTGGTGACTGTCTTGTTACACAGTAAATAAATTGTTTGACATTACTTTAGCGTAAAAATCAAACGAGGTTATGTTTTTATAGCAAAAATTGATAGTAGCTAGAGTAGTTCCAACGAAAGATGAGGACACCACGTGATCAAATCTGCGCGAGGCGTGGCTTCAGAGCCCCACCCCAAGAAAATATTAATATATTTTTAAAGTGTTCGTTAAGAGGCCTGACTGCATTTGAAAATAAAGTATTTTGTTCTACAAGCCAGGACAAGTGGTTTTAAAACAATTACGTTATTAGAACATTTCAAGTTTAGTTCCAGCATGTTCAAGTAAATAGTGCTCAAACAGCTGTTACAGTTTAAAAACACGCCCAATAACTATACGACGGCACTGTCTACGTGCGTTTCTAAGCAACGGCAGTCCAAAACTACTGCGCAACTTTAACGGTAATCACGTGGTGTGCTCGTCTTCGTTGGGACTACTCTACATCTGAACTGACATTTTTTTATTGTCAATTTATTTGCTTATTGTTTCAAACCTTTTCATACTGAATTTATGTGCGAATATGTTATTTTTCCGTGTTAAAATTCATTACAGCACTTGTGTTGTAATAGAATACATTACGACACTATTGTTAATTGCGTAATAGATAGAGATTTACGGGGCTCTTGCGTTAAAAAAATTATAAGGATTTTTACCTGACTTTACGGACACACTGTATGTTAATTCGATTTTCTAATTTATTTATTTGAAATCTCCTTGGAAAACTCATACTGCGACAAGGATCCTACTTTTATATAAGATTGTTATATAAGATAACATTGCTGGGGATGAAAGTAGGTTCTGCCTTTTTCCCAGAGTAGTGTACTCTCATACCTGCCCTCATTCCAAGATTAGTTCTAGAACGCTGTTAATGAGATATTTACGCCGCACTAAAGAGTTTAAGTATGAAGAAAATACTTAATAAATTGTTAAGAATTCGATTCGATTATTTTTTAATTCCATTTATATGAAAAAAGAAACAATTTTCCTTAACTCGAAGTTGCCACAGCGACCATTTCTAAATTCAATTAACAAACGTGTCTAAAAGAAAGTGTAGGAAAATTTTCTATCTTGTAATTTCGAGTTTACCCCCTAATGCGATATTGGAGTGTTGCGTGATATAAAATTATTTGTAAAACTAGTCCCATCTTGATGCTTTGCGCGTTAAATCTCAAATTTATAATTTTAATCTAAATTACAAGAAAACTTTTCATTTTTATGGCTTTTTATAAAAATTTGTAGGAAAACAAAAGTTGTGTAGTCAAACAGTCTGGAATATAATCCTGCTAAACGCACGTGCAGCAAGAGTTTGCGCTTTGCGTCCTTTATTTAATGGTAAATCCATATTGCGTAGCCAAAAGACGATGTGCTTTTCTGCAGGAGAGTTAAACGTAATAAAGTGGCAGGAAGAAAGTTATACCAGCTTTTCGACAAAGAGCTTTGCTATTATTGTTTCCACAGTGGAGCTCTACATCGTACCATAATTTGCCCTAGGTGGTGCATTCGCGTAGCGTATAATTAAAATAGGGTTTACGGAGGTGTGCCTTACGGCCTTATCTTATAAATTAGGACTTTATTTCGTACTTTTGCTTCTTGTATTTGCACATTTCAAGGTGTTTTTTTACAAGGGTCGAATAAGTTGTTACTTTAAATTGTTTTATTTATTTTGTTGTTTAAAGAGGGCGAAAGTAGCCACAAATCAAATATTTTAATATGTGACCACCCTTTTATGAATATGCGGGGGTTTACTCACCCCGAATTAACCAAGGATCAAATATATACTTTTAGGACCCTTGTAGAGCTGTAGTTACATCAATGACTTTTATCGCCAGGCATAAACGTAATTATTTTGTGTATTTCTTTAATTTATTTTATATCGATTCAAAAATCACCCTCAATAATTTTTTTTGCATAAATTTTCTCACCAATTAACATTTTGCTTATGTATAAAAATTTTGCTTAAAAATCGATGAATCACATTTTTCTTTCACCACCCTTAAAGTTTGTGGCGCAATAATAAAGTCGTATTAATCATAGTAGTAGCTGGTAGCGTAGGTGGAATAAAACTGATGCCTTAAAACAATTGAAAAAAGCAACAGTGTATATCACCCTTATATGGGAGATTCCTATGCTCTGTAATATGAGTCATACAGCAAATAGCATAAGGAAATTGTTAGAGGGGTGAATTTTTGTGTGTCCTCCCGGAGTTTGTTACGGTGTAACACCCGGAATATACTATTGGCAATACGTTTTACTCTCTCTTTATCATTGATAACGTAATGAACGAGTGCGTGAGAATGGTAAACATTGATGAGAAAGGGAAAACACTTGTCGGAAAATTCTTTAGTATATTGGCACGCGTCAAACTGTTCAGTTTCTACCCTTATCTCTAAACGTGATATTTTTTAAGTATTTCTTAAGTGTCGTTTAAAAATGTGTGAAATATTTTAATAACGTTTAGTGGTGTTTTGAGAAACATTGCATTGCATTTTAAAGTTTTAGCTGTTGAAAAGCAACGTGAAAAGCATTTTTCGCTGCTTTAAATGATTGTTTTGCTCGTTTTCATAGTCACTAAAATAAAAAAGTTTGAAGTTCTTACATTTTTTTATAATTTTTGACGCGTATTGTTAAGCTTTAATTAAATTTATGTTTTCTAATTGCATTTTGCCGCATTTAAGTAATGGTAGTCATTTGTCATTTATATTTAGACAGTGGCGAATCTAAAAATTGGTTATAGAGGATTGTCTAGCTTTCTTAATGCTTTTGCCATGGCTTTATGGCTTGATACTTGATATAGAAAGAAAAATCTCTCTAAAAGTAGTATTTTACATGATAGTATGGAGTATAGATAGGTACAAATTAATTATTGGTTTTGTTGGAGTTTCATATCTGGAGCTTTAATGTTCCAACAATAAGTTTGTCCTGTAAAGAGCCAGGTTTTAGTTCGACGAAAGTTCTGGATTTTTCTTTTTTATAAAAACTTACTTTTCGTTTAAGAGCGTATTCAAACCCTGTATTGCTTCATTTCTCCTGAAAACCTATCTTTGAAGTTTCAGCGTTAAATCTATCAGATTGTTCTCTAAACAAAAGCAGGTTATTCTTTCGACAAAGTCCCGAATTTCTACATTTTGGGAAAACTTTAAGAGTTTAAAAAACCTTGTATTGCTTCATTCTTGAAAACCTATCTCTGAAGTTTCAGCGTTAAATCCATCAGATTGTTCTCTAAAGAGCAGGTTATTCTTTCAACAAAGTTCTGAATTTTAATATTTTAATTTATCTTTTCTTTAAGGGTCTATTCAAACCTTGTATTGCTTCATTTCTCTTGAAAACCTATCTCTGAAGTTTCAGTGTTAAATCCATCAAATTGTTCTCTAAACAAAAGCAGGTTATTCTTTCGACAAAGTCCTGAATTTCTACATTTTGGGAAAACTTTGAGTTTAAAAAACCTTGTATTGCTTCATTCTTGAAAACCTATCTCTGAAGTTTCAGCGTTAAATCCATCAGATTGTTCTCTAAAGAGCAGGTTATTCTTTCGACAAAGTTCTGAATTTGTATATTTTGGGAAACTTACCTTTTCTTTAAGAGCCTATTCTAACCTTGTATTGCTTTATTTCTTTTAAAAACCTACCTTGAAGTTTCAGCGTTAAGTCCATCAGATTGTTCTCTAAAGAGCAGGTTGTTCTTTCGACAAAGTTCTGAATTTTAATATTTTGGGAGAACTTACCTTTTCTTTTAGAGTTTATTCCAACCCTGTATTGTTTCATTTCTCCTGAATACTTATCTCCGAAGTTTCAGCGTTTCATCCATCAGAATTTTCTCTAAAGAGCTGGTTATTCGTTCGACGAGAGTTCTGAATTTTTCTATTTTGTACAACTTACATTTTATTTAAGAGTCTATCAAAATATTGTACTGCTGCATTTCTCTTGAAAACCGATCTGTGAAGTTTCAGCGCTTCATCCATCAGATTGGTCTATAAAGAGCAGCTTATTCGTCTAACGAGAGTTCTGATTTTTTATATTTTGTGAAACTTACCTTTCTATTAAGAGCTTTTTACTGCTTAATTTCTCTTTAAACTCTATTTCTGAAGTTTCAAAGTTGCATCAATCAGATTATTCTCTTATATTGCATCAATTCTCTTAAAATCCTATCAATGAAGTTTCAGCGTTCCATCCATCAGATTGTTCTCTAAAGACAAGGTTACTCGTTCGACGAAAGTTCTGAATTTTTTTATTTTGTGAAAACTTACCTTTCTTTTAAGAGCCTATCAAAATCTTATACTGCTTCATTTCTCTTGAAAACCGATCTCTGAAGTATCAGTGTTGCATCCATCTGATTGTTCTATAAAGAGCAGATTACTTCTTTGACAAGTTTTCAATTTTGGCTATAAGATAGTACACATTTTAGCCCAAAACGATAACCAAATCTACTTCTTAATTTTTAAATGCTTTATGAGCCAGTATAACTTGGACAACCGTCCTTGAATTTGTGGAGTGTTTTCACACGTTTCATTAAGCAGATCGAATTTTCCTGAGGCGAATTTTCACAAATTTTCCTTTTTTTTTTCCTTTTTTTGATTTTTGCAGTTATCCTGATGTTCTATTTTTAGCTCATTTTTTGTTGGGACAGTCTTTCAAAAGCTCATCAGAGTAGTTAGAAGTAATCGAGCTATTTTTTGAAGATTGGACATCTAGAGACAGTTTTATTTGACATTTTAAAATTGAAGGTGTTCAGCGGACCTGTTCAGCGAACTTTTTATGCTTAATAAAATCCAAAAAGAAGAAAACAAAGTGCCCTCATCTTAATTGTTAATTAAAAAACATAATTAGAGCAAAGACGTTAACGTTAATAACTTATCATTTTATAAAACAAAAACGAAAATATAAATTTTATTCATCATCGTGTATATTTATTATTCAAATCTAATTAATGCACCCGGTCGTTTTTATATTTTTGTTAATCAAAAAGTGTCAAACGCGTTCTGTATAGTCAACAAAAATCCAATAACTTTGTTGTGCGAACTGGTTTTATAAATCATGTAAATTGGCAATGTCAACTGAAAGACTGCAGCGTCGCAAAGGGATAGTTTCGTCAGGGACAGTAAATTCGCGTTCTAATTCCCTCGACTGGGATTCGCCATCTACTAAAACAGGAACCGTAAAACGTAGACCCGTATCTAGTGATTGCTCTAGTGAAAACGAAATAAATCTTGGTGACTATTCTAAAGAAAAACTAAACTTGCCGGACAAGGGCAATATGAAGCGACAAGATAAAGCGACTATCACGAGTCCGATAAAAAATCACGACATAAAACAGATTCCCGTTTTAGAAAGAAGAAATAGTAAAACAAAACAATTGGACGAATTACGCAAAGCCTGTAAATTTGTCGAGTGTCGGTTAAATAATTCCAAATTAACGAACTCTCCAGTTAAACGCAATTTGGATTATGGATTATGCGAAAATGCTTCTTTTAATAGACATCAAATATTTATGAAAAATGACCAAGCGGACGAATCGAACAGGGATAAGTGGATGCTCCCTTTAACAGAGCCTAATGCATATCTGATTGAACGCAAAATCTCTACTTATAACTTTGCAGGAAAAGCTGGAATAATGTCCGATTCTGATTCGGGTATAGCGTCTCCTTTATCGCCCTCTTCGTTATATGGTTTCGTCGTGATTAGTGATCAAGACAAATGTGATGGGAATTCTAAAAGAAATTACGACGATAATAATAGTGAATCCAAGTTACCTAATACGGCTTTGATATCTCGCCAAATTGAGCAGGTAAAATCACTATGTAATCAGATTTTTTGTAGTACATTAATAACTTTGTTGGATTAATTGAAGGGCAGTAAACCACCCTTATTTAGACTAAGTATAGTAAGTAGGGCTTCGAGATTGGAATGGAAACGGAACATCATTGTAAGACAAATCGTATCGTCCATCCGACCGTGTCATAAT
The DNA here is from genome assembly GCA_963924605.1 of Malthinus seriepunctatus. Classification (NCBI taxonomy): domain Eukaryota; kingdom Metazoa; phylum Arthropoda; class Insecta; order Coleoptera; family Cantharidae; genus Malthinus; species Malthinus seriepunctatus. The sequence continues at coordinate 27,454,143 of OZ004601.1, read as the reverse complement.
TGAGCATCCCCTATTATATGACCCGATCCGAATAAGGGTTGGACGTAGTTTTATATCCTGCCTTCAACATAGTTGAAGTTATTTCCATGCAAATTTTTTAGGGTAACATTTAAACTTCATATGTTTTCCTTTTATGAGACAAAATTATAACCCGCACGATGATGGTGAGCTGTTTTAGCAAGTTTATGATAATGAAAAAAATAACATTTAGTAAAGTTGGAATTGAACATTTCGAAAGTTTGTCAATCTTGTCGACTTGTAGTAGCGAACTGTAATGGAATTTCGTTGGGGTCGAAAATCATTAGAAAATCTCTTTCAGCTAACTAATCCAATTTCCTTTTGTTAACAATCGTTATCAAAACTTCCCCCGTTAAAATTATCAAGAAAGCTTAAAAAATGTTCTTTTATTTTTTCGTGGACTTCTTCTATTTAAGGAAAGTGATATGACGGTAAAAATAAAATTTAATTCAGTGAAAAATGAAAAAGAAATCTTATAGTAGAGCCTACGAAGCAAAATTTTTCATGATTTTGGGAAAACTTTTGTAACAGCGACTTTCTTTTCTTAATCGATCGAAGCTGTCACCGTGAGTTTGTGAACAAAATGTTCCAACCCAATTTTGACCGGAAGTTATTTTTTCTTCGACTTCAGGACAAAATTTGGACCTTTACAAGTTTCTGGTACACTATTTTTTGAATATCTCCGCTTGTTTTAGCCGGTTCGGGGCCAAAAAAATTTAAAAAAAAGTTTTGTTTGTAATGAATCTCTCTTTGAGGCTGCCCGGGTTAAAATAATTTATGTTAATTTCCTAACCTAAAAAAATTCAAAACTGTTATCACTGGTGGATCGCAGCTTTTTATGTTACGGCATGAAACTGGAGGAAGTTATAGGTCTTATAGTTACAAATATATGTGCCAGATTTTTTCCAAAAATATTAAGAAGAACGGCCAAAATTAGGATTTTGGCTTAAATTTTCTTGTGCATATTTGCTGTGAAAAAGTGGTCGTATCGTTATGATTTTTCTCTTGAAATGTATGAAATTTAATGCTCTTTCAGATGAAAAAAAAGATTTTTTTCGGTATTTTTTATGAAAAGGAAAATCAGATTTTACAATTTTCTGACCACAAAACCAGTTGTAATGTTCTAAAATTGTTTTTTATTAGTTTTAACTTTTTACAATCCAAGAAAAAGTTGTTATAATCGAGACAAAAAATAATAATAATAATAAAAAATTTTTTTTTTGCATTTCTAGACGTTTTGAGTTAGGCTGATTCCAAAAATGCAAAAAAAAATTTTTCAATTTTTTGGACCAAAATGTCTGTATGTGTGTGTGTGTCCGTAAATCGGTGGAGCAAAAACTACTGAACCGATTTCAAATTCAAATTCAATTTTACTTGGCTATAAGATAGTAAATGTGAGCCCTAATTGAAAAAAAAATTTTCAAATTTCTTTATTTAAAATGGCGACCCATAGAACGATTGTCCCATTTTGTGGTTTTTCTCTTATAACTTGGCCATTAATTATTATTATAAAAGTTTCAAAATGGCATTGTACAGCCAAAATATAGGGTTTTCGTCCTAATCTAGTCGATTTTTAAAATTGTTTTAAAATTTCCTACCTTTAAGGGCTCAAAGTAGGTCAAAATTTTCAAATGTATTTTCTCAAAATTCCCTCTGCCATATTTTTTCTTTTTTGGATATGTTACAGACAACGTAATTCTCTATCGAAATATAAATTTTTATCAAAATCGCTCAAACCGTTTTGGAGTACTGATTTTTGGAATGTCTAAACTTCAAAAATCTCTAATTTTTTTTGTAAAGAAAATAAAAACTTGAAATTGGATATTTATATCAATCCAATGAATATCTATTATTTGGCACTATTTTCGGTTAAAAAACGCTTCCGGTTAAACCGGAAATTACAAAAATATCAAAATTTTTAGGAACACCTTGTATACTTTTTAATATTTTGAAAGCTTATAAAATTAGCTATTACACTATACAAAACATTTTATATTTTGACTTCCGGTTTAACCGGAAATGGAATTAAAAGGATAAATTTAAATGTAACACCCTGTATATTTTTTAATATTTTGAAAGCTTGTAAAATTAGCTTTCTTAAGATATAAAATAATGTATATTTTGATATTTAATTTATGCCAAATTTTCCAAAAAAGTGAAATTTTTGAAACAGTTTATACCTAAAAATTTTGATCATATACAAGTCCCAGGTTCAATTCGGGACGGAAGAAGTTTTAAAAAAGTACATTAAAGAAAATTTTAAATTATAAACTTTTAAAAAAATGCACAAAAAAATACAACAGGAAAAAGTTCCTCGTATGGCCACATCCGTTGTTTTATCATTATTTTACATAATATTCGTGAAAAAAAAATTTGAATTGTACATTTATTGCGATACAACAAATACGAAAAAGAAAATTTAAACTAATGTTGAAATTTTGGCCGTTGTTCTAAATATTTTTGGACAAAATTCGGCACACGTATTTGTTACTATAAAAACTATAACTCTCCCCAGTTTCATCCTTTAACATTAATTTAAACTAAAGTTATTTATAAAAAACTACTGTCTACCGATGACGGTAGTTTTGAATTTTGTCTGCTAAAAGAAATTAATTTAATTTATTTTAACTTGAACAGTTTGAAAGAAAGAATAATTAGAAACAAAACAAAAATTTTTTGGTCTTGATCTGACCAATACAAGCCAAAATATTAAATAGATAGTAAACCGAAAACTTGAAGTCAAAATTTTGCATTTAAAACCAAGAAAAAGTTATAACGAAGTTAAAATCGGGTTTTGAAACTTCAGGAAATCAGTGTTTGTGTGTGTTTTTTGGTGGTACCAACTTAAGCTTGATTTGGTTGAATAATGATAACCATCCAACCGTCTGTCTCAGTTCACCGCTTATTAGTTCTTCCGCTCGCTAGCTCATCCATCAGTCTGTATACTCGCTATTGTGTTCTTCTCATGAGTCTGTCTGTGTGTTTGGCTGCTTACCTCCCACTTCATCTTCCCATTCGTAAATCATTGCTAAATTTCATAAATCAATATGTTAAATTTTCTTGTTATGTAGAGCATAAAATAGAATTTAATATTGCAACATATTCTTACTATTTTATTACAAAAATTCCTAGTTTAGTAATTTTAGTCAAGCAGTAATTATTGGTCAAGGAAGAAAAAGATAAAAAACATAACCAAATTAGTAAAAAATAATGTCCACGCCACAACATTAATTCTTAATTATCAGATCTGTTTACTCGTAAGGCAAAGTTAATATTTTTAAAGCTCATTGCTAATACATCACGATTTTTCGTGCAAACGTGACTTTATATTCTATTTATTCTTCATGACCACCGATAATTTTTATTTTTTCTTTTTCATTTAAGTTAACGTGCAGCTATTTAGAAGAGAATTAAGGTCATTGTTTAACTAATTGAAATTGATTGTAATTTAATCAAATAAACTTTTGTGTTAGTAATTTTTTTCTCATCTTCTTCCTTCAACAAACATCAGTTGGAAATGATAGATAGATAAATGTATTATTTGGGGATGAATCATCTCTTATTGTAGAATTAGTTTCTGTATACCTATCAGGTTTTAGATCAATGTCAAGTTTAATTTTCTACCTTACTTTTCAAGTGCACTTAAAGTGAAGGGCGATTGTGGGATTAAATATAAATGTTGCGGATGAACCTGCGTATCTAAAACGGATTTATTAAGGGATTATTTTTGTATTACTTTATTTTTGTCAAATTTTTCTTCAAGGGTATCAATGAAATATTTATTGTAAATCTTTTGTAAAATATTGCTCTTATCACCTTATAACTTATCTACGATTCTCTATGATTCTCTGTTTCTGTGTTCCTACCTTTGTGCCTCGTTTTTATGGCTTTGACGCTTTGTCTATCAATTATTAAATTTCTCAATTAAAACAATTAATTAACTAAAATCGCAAACTTCAAGCTCGTCTTACTTCGGTCATTTTACGCCATCTATCAACATCTGCTTGTAATATTACTTTCCCTGTCTAGAGAAGAAAACACTATTTTCGTAACGAGTAAATGGTGACAAAATGCTTACTTTCACATATGAGAGTAGAAAAAATCTGTTTTATTTGGTATAACCGGTAACAGTATGAAATAAACAAATATTTTTACAGCTTTCAATTGAAGAACCGTTTCGTGATAATACCAATTTGGGGTTTGTAATAACTGGAAAACATCTCTAAAACTCAAAGCACTTTGATTTTTATAAAAATCTCTTTTTTACTTTTATATGGAACTGAAATAGAGCATCTGCAGTTACGTGGTTGTAAATAACATTTCAATTTTCTTTCATCGAGACTTTTCATAGTACTTTCTTTTTATTTTCAGTTTTGTTTGCTACTTTTTAAAATTAATGTAATTGAATCGAACTATAAATTTAAATTAATTTAGACACTCCGTATGTACCTAATAATTTGTCTATTTTTGCTTCTGTCGACTAAGTGTCAACATCTGTAAAACTTCCACATATTTCAACTGTTTACTTTTATTTAAGATCACTTTAATCAACGTTAGATTTAAAAAAAGTTGCCTTTTTTATAAAACTTGTGCTCATTAGCATCGCTTAAATTTCAGGATGTGCCTGACAAAAATTTACCTAACCGGTAGCTTTACGAGAGTATTTTCCACTTGAAAATCTAAAGTTAGATCAAGTACTACGCCCCGAGTTGAACAAATCAAACAAACATAGAAAATAAACAACGTCGTTTTTCTTCTGGTCTACTTTTCCTTGTAGCACGTGCGAAACCTACGGCGTTATATTTAAATATCCTTCTGCAAGCTCACCTATTATAAACGAGGAAGATTATTGCTTTAATGAAAGCTTGACGATATTTGCGATTTAAATTTTAGGACAGAGCGTATGTTTTATTAAATTAACGAAATTTTAGTTGGTACAGAGCAATGCACTTATGTTTGTGTTTGAGAATTCACATTTATAGTGTAGGGGAAGTTTTCCCCTTTTCTCTTGTCGGTTTGAGATTCGAGTGTTATTGCTTGCTTATGAACTCAATTTACAAGTAATTATCACAAAATTGTTTTTTTAACCATTTTTTTCGGTATTTAATCCACAGGTTTTGGAAAAACTTTTTTGATTTTTACATTTAAGTTACACAGTGGGACATTAAAACTATAACCTCTGCCCTATCTGTTGTGTTTAACTTTTCCAAAAAAAAGTTTATTATAATCGAGAAAAAAGAAAAATTTTTTTTATTAAAAAAATCCGCTCGTTGGATAATATACTATTATCTGAGTTACAATTGTTCCGATATGTTGACATTTTGAAAAAATGAAGTTATTGAAGGAAATGTGCCCAAATTACCTTCTGAAAGCTCTATAACACCATTCTTCAGCTTTTAGGTGCAAACATAATTTCCATAGTACAAGAATCCCTCAACGTGATTTTATACACCACATCACAGCACTCTAGAAACCTGCGTAATTTTTGAAAAAAAATTTCTTTTTGCTTATAAATTAATTTTTTTGATGCTACTGTATTCAAAATTTAATGTAGGTTTCAAAAAAGTAAAAATATTAATGGTGTTCCATTTAAAAATCAAAAGTTTACTTCATTTCCGGCGTAATCGGAAGTGACAGAATTTTCACAAGTAGTTAAAACAATTGCAATTTATATGAATATAATCCACACTAAATTTCATTTTGATATGTTGATAAATAACGGAGTTACAAGAGTGTTCCAAATCCCTGTGTCACCCGGTATTTTCCAATATTTTGAAAGCTATTCTGAAGATATTAAATAATATATATTTATTATATACTTTAATTTATGCCGTATTAAAAAAAATGAAATTGGTATTTTAGCCAGTAAAAACAACGGACGTGGCCATACGAGAAACTGTTTACATACCTAACTTCAGTACCCAATCGTTTCTTTAGTGCACTTTTTAAAATTTTATGAAATTTTAATACAAGAAAATACCAAATTAGAATATCTGACGAACGAAACAAGTTCCGGGTATGGCCACATCCGTTGTTTTTACTTTTCTATAGACTTCGTCTATAAATTTTCCATGAACTAGCTCAAAAAATATTTTAGTCACTATGTGATACTTAGGTGAATTTAAAATATGAAGGGAATTAAAAAAATTCCAGGACCGTTATTCAAAAAAACTAAGTTGATGATGATCCCACAATGAGACGAAACGTCATAGATGAAAAGCGGCATTGCCACGTTTTGTAGCTTATCACAAATTGCAAAGTAGAAATATTCTTAGTTTTTTCCTATTTCTAATAACAGATTTGAATGATCTTAATTACGGCCTTGTTATCATGGCTAGAAAGTTGACTCTATTTCCCCCGATTTTGGCATTGCAGTGACAATATCTCCAGAACGGTTAGTAATAGGTACATAAACCCTTGTACATTTTTTATTCTAAATGTTAAGTGAAATCCAATTATGCAAAGTATACAAAGTGTTCCGTTTAAAATAATAAAGTGAGGTTAAGTACCTCTTAAACAAAACACCTTGTGTACGCCAAAAAAATAAATTATAGAGCTTGTCACCTGTGACCTGTACCACCTTCAGTTTTAATTTATTTTTGACTACTCCTAGAACTAAACTGTAATAGTTTCAACTTTTCAGCCTAAACCTAATGAATTTGTACGATTTCAGTAAGTTGGTGAGTTTACTAATTTATAGCGCATACAGGTTTTTAGTTATCGCGTAGCAATACTTGTGAACCAACGAACAAAAAACAGGCAGACGTTTCGACACAGTATAATAATATGCTACGCATACAGTATTAATTGCCGACGTGCAAAAATTGTGTCGCTAATATTGTTTTGCGCATGCGTGAATTTGTACTATCCGTTAAATGGCGGGTTATTGTTGAATACAGTGCACATTCAATATAGTCACCTATGATAAAAGAAACCAGGCAACTATTTTTTATAAATTTTATGTCGGCATGAACGAGCATGAATGACAAATCGAATGTGCACGTTATTATTATATTTTTTATAAATTAAATATTTTTTATTTGCATCAAAAACCGAAACGGAAGGTACCTTGTACTAATGAAACATGATTTCAATACATTCAGATACTTATTTATGCTACCCTTTACAAATAGATATAAAAATAACAGTGACAGCTGACAGAACCTATAAAAATAATTTTGAATTTACGCGCGCTTATATACTTCATACTATCCGATTAATGGCGGACGGTGTTCAAGGTCACTGATTTTGGCGACATGAAATACAATGGTAACCATGGCGTTGTCACTACTGTATGCGAAGCAAATAAGTATACTGTGGTTTCGATATACATAGACACAGGCAAGGCCGTAGCCAGGGGTACGCCAGCCTACTCTGGAAAATTTTAAGCTTGTTCTAGCCAGAACTTTCTAAGGATTTCCCAATAATAATAAAATGATAAGTTCCTAATTGGTGCCGAAGAAGAAAACATTGATTTTGAGAAAGTCAAATTCTGAAAACTTTGGGCAAAAAACTTTCATCCTCACAAGAGATTATAGTAGTCAACAGTTTTATACAAACCCAGAAGAGTGAAAACCCTGATTTTAGCTTTCAGCCTTTCTTGAAAATCTTTGAACCTGCCCTGATAACGCAGTCAGGTTACGGCCCTGGAAACAGGTGGATGGGTGGATAGACAGACATACAGACATGGAAATAAGCCAGAGAGCTAAAGAAAAAAATAGATGAACAGGTGTGGGGGTAGAAAGTCACACAAATAACCTATAACCGTTGATTGAAGGAGTACTCAAGATACGCAAGCTTATGGAACAAAATGTGCCGTACGATGGGTCGACCTTGTGGCAATGGTGCTCTGCCATTGGAGCATCTCGACCCAAACTGCTAGTTTGTTGGCAGCGGGGAGAAGAAACTTGTAAATATTGGTAGGAAAACAGGCACACATTTTAACTAAGCGATGCGTATCTTCATAAAACTCCTTCAATCAACGCTATAACTTTGTTATTCTAAATAGAACAATATATTTTTGCATATTCAAATTTCCCGCAAGATTTAGAATATAAAATGTATAAGGTTTAATGTAAATATCACTCACCGTTCTGGAGATATTGTCACTTCCATGCCCAAATCTGCCGAAATAGAATCAATTGGGAGCAGGGCCGGATCAAAGAATATTGAGCCCAAGAACGTTTATTTATAGTCTAGTCAAAGAAGAGATTATAGGGTACTTAGAAGAGAGTGGAATTTTTGTGGTAGGTACCCACAAAAATCGTTAATGTACGAAAAAAAAACTTGCCTCACGTTTTGGGTCAAACTTTTGCCTTTAGCACCTCAGCCCTTTGTTATAGAGTAAAAGTCTTCAGAAAAGAAGTTATACAGCATAAAATTTTTTTTACTATGTTACCTTTTTCCGGACCCTCCACAACACTGGGCTTTGAAGCACGCGCTTCATACGCTTCATGGATAATCCAATCCTGCTTGAGAGAGCTATTATGTCACGGCGTAATCAAGACTTTTCAAATTTGTTTGTGCCATGGATATAAAATACGTGCCAAACCTTTCTAGAAAGCCTAATGCTATACAAAGTGATTACTTTACGCGAAATGTAATTTTTTGCAATTTTTTTAAAGGGTCATTTTTACAGATTTGGATTCCTAGTACACTGAGAAAAATAGTAGGTTGTTTTGTCTGCGTACGCGGTTAATATGGAACCAACCTATTTTTTATTCGTTGATTTAACAGTTTGAAATCGGTTGTTTTCCTAAGTTGACGGTTGTTTTAACGTTCTTGCTAGGTACAAACAAGTTTTTGGTCTGTAAATTCAACTTTTTTCTCAGTGGATTAAACAAAACGGTGCTCAGTTGGTTACATATTTTTCTCAGTGTAAAAAGTGGTTACTAAATTTACAAAAATATACTGTTTTCTATCTTTCAATTTTTCTGTTTTTTTTTAAATAGAACACCTTGTATATTATTGTAAATTTTTATTGCGCCATTTTTGCAAAAGGCGTCTTAGGCAGCCTGGTCAGCCTAAGTGCATAATAGGACCCTGAAATAAGCGGTGAACAAGGTACGCTCAAGGGCTCAAGCAGACATGAAAAACTGACAAATGTAGATATTCTTTTGTACCACTTAACAATAACAAAAGAGATAAATATTAGGATTTAATTTGAGTAAATAAATGCAGGTGTGATGTATAATTTAATCTTTGGCTTTAATCTATTACGTAATCCTCGAGGAAAGCCAATTTGTAAATTTTCTTGTCTGTTTTATTGGAAATAAGTAGGTTTTGATGGTATTTTTGTTCACTAAGTGGAATAATTGTAGTGAGGATTATTAGGCGCGTGCGTATGGACGTCGGTAGCGTCGTTCCATGAGGCGTGCAGTTAGGCGCTAGGGCGACGTTAGATGTGAACGCTCGGAAAGCCGGCGCTAACTCACCAAATATACGTAACCAAAATTTTAAATACCGGAAATATTTTGCTTTTTGTTGATTTTGTGAATTTTAAGTGTTAAATTGAGTGAAACATAAGGTGTTAAAATTAAAAAAGTGTCTTTATTACGAAAATAGCCTACTCGTAAAACACTTTTGCCAAGTTTTTTTTAATTAGAAGTTTTTTTTAAATAAATTTTGTAATTATTGTGTTTCGAAAGATGGCAAAATATTTTTTGGTACCTTACCAATTTTATTTTTAGTAAATGGGCAACTCATTTCAGGCACTCTAATTTAACCAAATTAAATTAATTAACGCGCGCGGTTAAGTCAAAAGTTTTTAATTTAATAGAAAACAAAACTTCATTTTATTTAACCTCGTGTAACATTGTTGACCGAAAGTTTAACTAATTGTCATTTAATTTCTAAAATTGCAATATTTGGCAACACAATCTAAGGGCTAATCAAAATTTCGTAATATTAAACCGGAAATCCGTTAGTCATCTTGATGAACTTGGTAATGTCATTTAAACACAATGGATCAAATCTACCTTGACGTCATTAATCCTCAACAATTTTATTCGGATGATGAGGTTGAAGGAATAATTTAATTATTTTTTCGTTCACGTATTGTTTGCTAACTTGGTTTTAATATTAAAAGAAACTAAAAATAAATTGCAACTTATAAAAGTAATAAATGCTCAAAGTGATAAAAGTTTTTCCATTATACCGACAAGTGTTAGTGCAAAAATTGGTTTTATATTATCGATAAATTACAAATAGATTGTGGCTTATCCAACGGGATGTTTCCTGGATGCATAAGAGCACCTAGATCCATACAAGGATCTACTGATGATATAACCAAACAAACTAAATCGATTGTTCAGGTTAGTACAGACATAGATTTTTGCACTTCTTAAGCCATTTTGCAAACGTCTTGTGGGGTTTAGTAATTTATTATTTACGCTAGAACATCAAATTTATTCATTAAAAGCAAGAAGGCTTACAGAATTTCAGATTGAGGTGTTCTACTACCCTAGAAGAGTATAATGAACCTTTATGAAATACCAACTTGAGGTCAAATTTGATAAAAATGCCATTAAATTGAAAGGAAATGTCATTGGACTTTTTATAATAATACGTAATAATAATAGAGTAGATATACAAGGCGATACAGAAAATTAAAAAAATATTTTGAGCCACTTTAAAGGATTTTTGGTTTTGTGCTCTAAATTCTATAATTGTATTCTTCAATGACCATACTCAAAGAAAATTACATCATGGAGTTTTATCAATGTTCCAGAACGGCTGTTTACTGCCTAATGATGCGTTGCATATAAACAGGAGCTTTTCGCCTGATGTTACGTATTTTTGGGCTAGTGCTGTCATCGACCTCTATTTTAACGTCATACCCTGTATATTTATCACATTTGGAATGGAATGGAAACTATCTTTTCGATGATATTGTTTCAAATAACCTATAGGAGCGATTTATTTCCTGAAACATGAAATAAGTAAATAATCAGCAACATCTCTGGAGAGTTTAGAAACTACTATGAGCAAAGCAATTTCTAACATGAAACACATATCCTGTTGTCAAAATCTCAAAACTTAAGATGGCGAAATTTCTTCTACTTATTTCTAGATAGATCCGAGACCACTATACATACGTCCACTCTAATATTTCTCATGGTTCTACAGGGTGTCCCACTTAAGCATGCTCACCATGGGGATCTCGTAAATCGTAAGAGATACGAGGTCGGTTAAATCACACCACATGATATGTAGTCTCTTTTATGGCCAACTCGATCTGTTTTCTAAATATTTTGAGAAAACTGAAAAAGTGCATTTTCTTGAAATGCCTATAATTTTTGAATTAATGATAATAATTTTAATTTTCAAAAAAAGACTAACAGGCACTACTAAAATCAATAAATTTGATATAGAAACGAATTTCTGTATTACGCCGTTTTGGAGATATGATGCTAACTTATGTTTTTTAAATGCCAACCTAGTCAAAATTTTATGTCCTTGAAAAGCAAATTTTTTTTCAAAAATATTGGGCCAAATTTAAAAAATTGACACATCGTTGAAAAAAGTATTTATAGAGTTTTAAAATGATATCCCTCTCGATCACCTCTTCCTGTTAAAATTTTTGGGGTTGATATTTGAAGAAGTGGAAATAATATGAGAAAATACCCTTGTTTCGTATTCAGTGGGCGGGCGACACTGTATAAAGTCGCCTCTATCTAAGCTTTGCTATTACCCCTAATGATTAAGTATTATATATTTTTTGCTATTACCCATAATGGTTTTTTTTATTTTTTTTTTATTGTTTTATTCATTTTTAAAATCCGCTGAAAGACTCTATTGATATGTAGTAAAATAAAAGATTGCGGCTATTGAAAAAAATAAAGTTGATGATGGATCCAGAAAACCGAAACGTTGGATTTAATTAAAATCTGACTTTAGGATCATACGTAAAAGTTTTGTCCGATTTTTATAATTTTTGATAATGTAAAAAATGATCCAAAAAGCGAAAAGTAGATTTTTTCATTTTACTTTCCGATACCTTAAGGTATTAAAGGAAAGTATTGTAATGGGGTAAAAAAAATTTTTTGAGATAACACCGGATATATGTATTTTGAGGTCCCCCGAGTCGATCTAGACCAGTGGTTCTCAAACTTTTTTTTCCGCGTACCACTCATGTGTACTACGAATCAGTCGCGTACCACTAAGAGTCGATTTTACAATCACGGCTTAAGCTGGCCTCAGTTAATTGGGGTATGAACCCGCATGAGCTCATGCGCCATAACTAATTTATGTTACGATAGATTTATAGCACATGTAGGTTCATACCCCAATTAGCTGGGGTCAGCATAAGCTATGATTGTAAAATGGAACCTTAGGGTCAATTTTACAATCACAACATATTACATTATCTTATCTCGTATCCTTGCTTGAGGCTTGCGTACCACCTTGAGATGCTCTGCGTACCACCAGTGGTACGCGTACCACAGTTTGAGAACCCCTGATCTAGACCATTTTTAGAAAAAAGTCTGTGTGTGTGTATGTATGTGTGGATGTAGTTCCCCACGAAATCTCTGAAACGGCCGAACCGATTGACTTGAAATTTGGTATAGGGTCTTATCAGATAACGACGGAGTGCAGAAAGGAGTTTGTTCAAAATCGGTCCGCTAGGGGGCGTGCAATTAAGGAAATTTTGTGTTTTTTAAATGGAACTATATAATTTTTTTTAAATCATCCGATAGAGAACTTTTTTTTTTATTCAATGATATAAAATTTTTTAAAATTATTTTGTTTTTGAAATAGTTTTTACGCAATCAAATATCTAATAATATTTGGCAGCTGACGTTTCTGATTATAAAAATCAGTGATTATAAAAATGTTCAGTATTCTTTTGTTTTCTAACTGTTTTGGTCTTAAAATAATCAACTCAATCGGAAAGTCTTGTGTTGACACAACAGATATTTTTGCTTTTTGGCAATATGTTCAAAACAAAAGCAGCTAGGCTACTTTTATTTTTAGACTATTAATCAACATAAAATTCTGCAACTTTGCGATAATTTAACGGTTTCTATATCTCTTCAAATAAGTGAGATCCCCATGCTGTCGGTCGAATTTGACTAACTCTGTAGATGTAGATGAAGAATTTGATTAACCATATGTAGATGTAGATGAAGCGCCAAGATTGTAGCACGAGGTGCGCAGTTATAAGGCACTAGGGTTATAATTTATAATAGCCTATTTGGTGCGTAGTATATTTTTCATCTCTAGAACTTTAATCCTATATTTAAAGAGTTTTATAATTGTAAAAAACAACGGATCTGGCCATATAAGGAACTTTTTCGAGCCCTCCAAGTCTTGTAATTTGGTATTTTTATTAATTAAAATTTAGTTTAATGACATCAGAACGCTATGAAGGCGTAGAAGGGTCACTTAAAATAAATAAATGCACAATCTTAACGCAAAATTTCGACTTATAACACGAAATTTTAAAATTTCGAGATACAAAAGTCTTTCGTAGTTTCGAGTCAAAAGTCAAAAGCTTATAATACGTTGCAACACAATGCAACGATAAATGCAGCTGAACGAGGGCTATTGAAATATGTAAAAATATACAGGGTGTTCCATTTAACATAATAAAGTTGGTGCCGATTCTGATTAAAACGAAAGTTCGATCAAAACAAAAATATGACCATTGTATGCGCCACCTATCTTTACCCTTATATCCCTGTATAGGTATCCAATTTTAAAGTTTTCATTTTTATTAGCAAATAAATTAGATATTTTTGAAGTTTTGATATTCAAGCAGTCATATAACTACGAATCCTCATCATACAAATTTCATCAAAATCGGTTTAGTGGTTTTAGCTCCAAAAAGGTGTAACAGACAGACACACGGCCTCTTTGAAAAACTGTTTGTGCATTTTTGGAATCAGGGGGACTCAACGTCGAGAAATGAAATAAAAAATCTTTTTATATTTTTCTCGATTATAACAACTTTTTCTCGGAGAAAGTTAAAAAGTGATTTTAATATGAAAGATGAAAATCAGGTAGCCTGAATTTCGTTTTTGTTTATGAATGACGTTTCTAATAATGTTTTTATTGTCATTTTGGTCGAGATTTGCGAATTTCGACCTGAAGAAGAAAACATTACGTAGCCTGTATTTTAATTTTGTTTACCGATTGACCACTGATTGGTGACTATAATTGACATTTAGGAATTATTTTAAACTGGCGATGACGTTTCGACTAGAGGGTAACTGGAGGTATTCGTTTAAGTTTCTATAATAATGTGTAGTAAAAGAGTGTTAAATGTGCATCTCTTGAGGTAAAAGAGAGGTACGTGCATGATTTTCTGCCAAAAACTCACAAAAATTGATATAAAACGATAACTTGGAGAAACGCATCAATTGACAGTTTTCATTATTGACTATTGGTTAATAATAATTTATTATTGACCTTTCCAGAATTTAGTTTAGACCCACACTATCTAGTGGGTTTTTTGTTATTTATATGGGCTACTGTTTTGAGCATTGAATAAATAGCCGTTACTCTACCAGGAAAGAGCATGCCCGGTAATCGTATGTGAATGCAAAGGTTGTTTAAATATAGCGATTTCCGGTCAATTTCTCCAATAGAAATGGTTGCTTATACTCCCACTTATAAAGAAAGACCATGACAACCAATGATAATGTAAAGTTGACGCAATAAATGAGTCATCCAATGCTTTTCAAAATGTTATTTCCGTCGCATTTTCTCTTATAGGCAACGGTTGTCAAGGCTCCTTCCTGTCTCTCTATATTCTAAGGTTTTGAGAAATAATTTGGATCCTCAAATTTCCTAATTTAAAATCTCTAAAAATGTATTGTGTCTAGTGGAGCAAAAAATTGAAAAAATGACTTCTATCTATACCAGAGTGATCATCGAAGAGTGAGACATTATAAGATTTTAAAGCACGGTTCAATTCAAATTTTTCAAGTTCGAAAGTCAGATTGAAAAATAGTGTAATGTGTGATTACCCCTTTCACAAATTACTCTACAAGAAAATTATATTTAAATTATAATTCTTCACGTACCCACAGTAGGTACACACTATAAGTTAATTTAGCTCCCGTCTTTATTTTTTCCGTTAGAAAATTATACATTAATACATTTGAAACTAATCACCCTGTATTATTTAAATTACTGGTAGACGACCATGAATTACCAAATGATAAAAAACTTTAATGCAAAAAACATAACGTCACTCATAGTTTATTTTGACCTCAGTCGCTGTTTATTATTTTAGTAATTAACTCATAATTTGCGTAACGTATTCATAGAACCAAATCGAAACCGTCAATTGTTTAAACATTTAAAAAACATCGAATATGAAATAAACAAACTTTTTACAACGAAGAAACAAAAAATTTTATGTACCCCAGTAGTAAATGAGAGTAATTAAAAATGTTAAACTACGAGATAACTATCGGTAAATAACAACCGCGCGCACAAATTTAAAACCGTACGTCTAAATTTACAGCTGTTAAATTTTAATCAACTTAAAAGCCGCTATTTCTCTTAGTTTTAGCTAATTTTAAAACCCATAAATAACATTTGCCCCACGACTCAACGCAACTAAGCTTTTAGTAATGTCGAGCAACCCCCAAAAATAGAAACTTTAATATATTATCTAAGTATACCTTGGGAAAAAATAGAAGCCACCATACGTAATTGCGCTAGCAGTTTGTTTTCAGTTACTTTTACTCTATTACTAACAGCTATTTTACCAATGATTTACTGAAGGGTACCGGAAGAAAAATGAATGTTTCGAATGCTACATGATAATAAATCAAAGTTGGCTTCCCTCTTCTACTAAAGTCCACTCGAAACTACACGGAATAAGTCAATAAAATACTACAAGATATGAATTAAGTATATTTTTGTTGTAAATTAAGGCAGAAATGAATCATTGAATTAAGGATAACCCAAGGGGGAGGGTGTTAAAAATGTAGATGTGACATGTAAGGGAAACTAAACTCTTACGTGAGTTGAGTATCGCGGTCTTATGACTTATGAATGAATGACTTATGAGATCTCTCTGCTACGCTATTCCGTTCTAACCATAGACTTCTTTCTGCTGCTTTCAGTTCTGCTCCGCTCAGCCTCATCTAAAAACGTGTTTTATGCCATCTACCGCGTTGCACCTCTACGGGGACCCTTGGTCTTGTGACTCGGTACAGCTTCTCTGCGGTTTCATACCGTTCATTTTCGCTAGCTAATTTATACCAATTATCACATCTTATGTAGGAATCAGTCGATCGCCATGGGATCACAGTGAATTGTAGAGATCTTGCTAAATCTAAACGACCTTAAATGCGCAGACGAACAAGTGAGAAAGCTGTAGAAAAAGACGTCCAACCATTGTTTTCACAATGGTTTTTACTTATAGTTATGAGGTAGTACACAATTTTGCTTTCTGCGCAGGTCGTTTAGATTTGGCAATAAGTCTACATAATATGACATACAGGAAATAGCTGCTTTAGTGCTCATTACTGTCGTTACAAAAGCCACCACTGAATTCAATTTCTCCTCGCTAATTACCATGTACTCTATAAGATTTTCGGGAGCTAACGTGGGAATTTCGCGATTTTTTCGAATTTTTCGCTTTTCCCGACTGCGCCATTCCAAATTTGAGACGCCTTGTGGATTCCCCAAAAAATTCCCGACGGTCTACCGAACGAAATCGGTCTTTCCCTTTCCTAGTGAAGGCGAGACGCCGTGGGGTTCAGCGTTGTCTCGCTACACCCAAATTGTGGTTAAAAATAGACATTTCTTTGAAAAATCACAGCGCCTTTTGTATGGGAATTGTAGAAATGATCTCATCGTCGGTTATAGACAAATGTCGGAGTTAACGTTTAAGCCCGGTCAAAAACCCGTATGTGCCATAAGAAGGTTCTCGGCTTTCTCGGCGCGAGAGTCATTTTTATGCCCTCTAGCATAAGGCGGCTATGGAAACTTTCGAGGAACCTATACTGGAACGCCGATCAGAACCGCCTAGGAACTCTCGATCCAAAATAAAAATCGGAGTAAAAAAATAGTTTTTTTACGCCGAAGGGGGAGGCTTACACGCGAGAAATGCCGAAGGGATCGGTTCGAATCTCGTGCCAAACGATGGTTGAAGGTCCGAATGTTCATCAACTTCGTTTTTCAAAGTCAGAGGACGATTTTTATAAATTTTGTCACGGCCGCTGTGCGGCCATCTTCAGAGATTTTCTGAAACTATAAGTTAGGGGCATTTATACGGGCTCGCTCAAGTACCGCAATTTCGATTTTTGCCAAGATTCGTCCATTTAGACGTTTTGTCCAATAGACTTCTATACAAAAATTTTGATCGCTTCGATTGCTTTGAAATTTTAGGAGGGGATACCTATAAGCTCCTCCTAGGTAACTGTAAAATTTGAGCTTTCGCTCAAAGTCACGAAGATTTCAATTTCTCCAATAAAAGTGGCGTTTTTCTCATTTTCGAAGCCCCCACGACCCCCTCTAGTGTCCCCGGTCGTCGTCCGCTCGAAATTATCAGAATTGGCATTAATCTCTTACTTTTCAAAAAAAAAATCAACAATCCTTTCACCTACCGTATTCGCTTAGCTGAAACTGTAGGTTTCAGCTGCAAGTAAAATTCTATCTCACCCAATGGCGACCAGAAATGAACGTCGAGATCGTAAGGTTTATCACTGTGCGACTTCTTTTTTGGGGGATTTGTAAAATCTCGGAGATTTAATGTCCGATTTGAACTTTGGAGGTCTGAGTCTGGATTGGATCACAGTTTGTTAACTCGAGTCCTGGTTAGCTAAAGCATCAGCTGCTTCGTTGCCAGCATAAATAATTCTTCAACGTCTCGGTATCTTGGAAGGTTCTAATATTGAGATTTCAAAATCTGATATTTGAACAAACGTAATTAAGGCCGCACCACACACACACAAGCTTGCCTGTGTAAGGCTTGCACCTGCATAGGCTAAATCGGAACCTGAACGATGTCCAGACGCTCCGGTTTGGCCAGGGTGCAGGGTCGTCGTTGCTTAGCGTTACTGCAATCGGTCCTTAGAAACCAACTTTTCCGAATTCAGAGAATATAATTCATTCACTATTTATTTGCGTTATGGTTGGTCATGAACTTTTGTTTTTTGGTTTACCAAAATTAAAGTCCCTATTAAGTTGACTGGCAGCTCTTGAAAATACATACTAAAAGTGTCAACTAATACAATAACATAACAAACATAAATGACAGACAACTATTAATACTTAACCTATAACTGATTTTTTTTCTAATTTATACATGGTGGAATCTGTCACCCTAACATGGCCAACCATAGCGCAAACAAATAGTGAACGGGTTATATTTCTCATAAATTCGACTATACTTTCCAAATGAAATTATAAAGTAAAAATTTTTTTGTGCCGTCTAAATCAGGCGTAAGTATAAAAATCAAAATTAAACAAAAAGACGTCTTAATCGCTACAATTTAAAAACAAATTGACTTTCAAGTTTTATAATATTAAAAGCTGTAAGCGCTTGTGCTATGAATTACGATAATTATTTTCTCGTAGACTTCGCGCACGACCAAAAAGCGTCTTCTTAAATCCATTAGAGTTTTATTTTTCATAATTAATTTTAGTTTTGAATTACGATCGTAAGAAGAAGAAAAAAATAATAGTAGATATTTCATAATGTTTTTTTAAAAGAGAACAGAGTACTTAATCAAATTAAGTCTGTGTGGCCTCTAGAACTTTTCTTTTGATGTTTTAAATTTTTCTTTATAAGAAGCAGACAAAAAAGATTAAAGAATAATCTTTCGAATGTTTCGATTAACAAATTGTGCGTACAGCGTAAGTAGGTAATTATTTTTAGAACAAATAAGTGCACCGGAATTTAACTTGATGTTTGTGATGGATAATTTGTTTGGTATGTGCGTGTAAGGAGGATGTTCAGAGTTTTTCATGAAAACTTGAGAAAAGCGGTTTGGGGTTTTTTGGACTTTTGAATTTTTGAAATATTTTGACTTAAATAGTCCTTGGGTGTGGATGGAAATCCACCTGTGAAAACCGTAAATTTCTTTTAAAAATAAAAAGGAAACTTCTCGTTATCAGGAAGTTTATAGTACCCATGATCAACCCTGATGTAGTTAAATCACTATCAGCTCTATATTTTGGTAATAAAAAGATATATTTTAAATGTTTGTTTAATGGGCACATTACACATCAGTCATAAACACAATTTCGTTAGTTGTATCAGTACGTAAAGATAAAAACCACACATAAAAACAAATTTCAAATAACGTGTATAGTATAAGCTCCTTTTCCACGAAAATTAGATTTCGAGCTCCGTGTACTTTTTATTTTAATTTCAAAAAATGTGGCAGATGGTTTTTTTAAGTGCGCATCCTTTAAGATAGACTTAATAAATTTCAAAATTTACCCTAAAAATACGATTAATTCCTTCTATTTAAATTTAAATTCGTGTTATGTGTGGTCTATAAAATTATTCCGTGTTATTCATTAAGCTTGGAACTGTAAACCTATAAACTTTACATTCAATTTTATATGAATTGCTTTCAGAAGAACGTTTTAGTAGCCCTAAAAATCTATTGTTTATAAAATATTTAATAGTTTGATAGTTACGAACCACTCATATCATAATATTGGTCAATTTACTTTTGACTCCATAATCGTATTCAGTTGTGTGAACTTCAGGATTTTGATTATTACATCGATGTCTTAAAAATGGTTCTTTTAATAAGTAAAACCTAATATCGTGTAGCATCTACATTTCGCTAGGAATCCAAATGGTGTAAAAATATTATGCAGGTTGTTCCACGAAATTGGGGCAGCATTAGGATATCAGAAATAATAACGCTCGGTTGCATAAAGGCGAATTATATTTTAATCCGAGAATTAGGTTTATAGTCCTTAGATATGGCAACGTTACACAATAAATAAATAAATAAAAATGTCAAAGTTTGACAAACTGTATTCACAATTCAACACAAAAATAACTTAACCTCAAATTTTAATTCACAAACGTCAAACTTTGACATTATAGTGTGTAACCTTGGCATATCAAAGGATTATAAATCTAATTCTCGGATTAAAATATAATTCGCCTTTATGCAACAAGAGTTTGTAAGAGATCTCTTTGTAAGAGATACAAAGTTTAATGTCTGTTAAATGTGGAAGGTTTTCCTATTTTGTGAGCCCATTTTGAAAGTATAATTAGATTTTGCAAAATTATCATAGCCGACTAGATAAATACGAGGTAAAAACTGAAATATTTCATAGTTTATATTTTGAATGGTTTAAATAATAGTTCGAGTAAGAAAAATTTCTATTTATTAACTCTAAGCAGTGGCATAGCAAAAAAATGTATTCTTATTTTTTTAAATACTGTTAAAAGTCAATTGTACTTGTACAGGACAGGGCTGCTTTTATTAGAATTACCGTTTATAAGAAAAAAATTGATTTGATATTCTAATGCTGCACCGATTTCATGGTATGTTGCTTGAAAATGGTTTACAATAGAAAAGAAATTATCGGAAAAATTTTCAGGTCAAAAGAGCTTTTAAACGATACTAATATCGACTTTTTATCACACCGCCGCTAGGCGTCGCGACGTTCAACCTTTTATTTTCTTCTATAGAGATCAATAGAGATCAATAGAGATCTATTGTCTTTTGCAGTTAATTAAGAAAAGTACTAGATAGAAAGTTCTCCTTTGGTATCCAAATTTAGACAAGCCAACTGAGTAATTTACCCGAGGGGTAATTCGCTTGGCATTTAAATGCCACAATGCCAAACAATGCCATACAATGCCACGCAATGCCAAACAATGCCACACAATGCCACACAATGTCAAACAATGCCACACAATGCCAAACAATGCCACGCAATGCCAAACAATGCCACACAATGCCAAAACAATGCCAAAAAATGCCATGCAATGCCAAACAATTCTACACAATGCCTTATATTTGCAAGCAAAATGTCACGCCTAAATGGTAATTTTTTTATTTTTACCCTATAATTTTGAGGTTCTAATTTATTAAATAATTATTTTTAAGATAAAAAATTTTTTTTTACTGTTATTTCTCGACGTTTGGTACTTACTTAACCGATTTTGATGAAATTTGCATTTAAATACTTTAAGAAAATTTCAACCCTAAAATATATTTTTTTTAAAATCGATAGGTACAGGGTGTCCAAAAATAAGAGGATTATTCTGGGCGCATTGTTGCAAAGGGTCAAAGTTATTTTTACTTGGCTATAAGAAATATAGGTACAGCCCCAGCCCCAATAAAAAACAAAATTTTCAATTTTTAAATTCAAAATGGCGGACAATACATCAAATAAAATATCCCATTTTGTTGTTCTTCCCTTTTAACCGAGTGCTTGATATTGGGTGGCTTTGAGTGACGCTTTTAACATTGAAAATGTTTATGTATCGTATAGGGGTTGTTTAGGGTGACTCTTTTAACTTCGTAACAGACTACCCGTGTGACATATCGTTAGATCGGGCTTGGGGAGAGGACATGAACATGCATATTATGTTTCATTTTATATCATCCCTGTTCTTGTAAATTGCACAAAACATCGCAGATTGGCGTTACATATCGTTTTCGGCTATATTTCGACGCGACATGATGAAATAAGCTATTCCACGTGCTTCTCAATGTTAAGTCGTGTTAGGGGTTGTTGGGGTGAATTTCTTTATGTCGCGACAGACTAACCGTGTGACATATCGTTAGATCGAGTAAACGGAACGAGGAAACGAGTACGCATATTCTTTTTCATTTATATATCACCCCTGTTCTTGTAAATTGCGCAAAACAACCCAGATTGACGTTACATATCGTTTTCGGTTATATTTCGACAATAGATGATGAAACAAACTATTTAAGTTGCCTATCGATGTTAAGTCCTATTAGGGGTGTTGATGGTGGTCTTTTTAACGTAGCAACAGACTACCCGTGTAGCTGGGCAATGTAGCTCAAAATTTTGAAATCGATATTCTCAAAACTTGTTTCGGCTGTTTTTTTTTATTTTTGGACAGTTATTATGATATAGACAAGGCCATTCTTTATCGTATCCCGGCGTTTTATTCTTTAGAAATTTCTAGAACCGGAGTTATGATGTTTTGAATATCAAAATTTCAAAAAGCTGTAATTTATTTTCTAATAAAAATTGAAACTTGAAAAATGCTAAATGCAATAATGTAATTGTAACGGTGCTGAATTTGAATCTGGATACTAGACCAAATACTGGTACAGTAATACAGTATCCTGGAATTTTTGTATCATTTAAACTAGCTACTTGTCAATTTTTAACTTATTTTTTTTAGTTTCCCCTAGCGCCGCCCCTGAGATTAAAATAGAGATAATTTTTACATTCCCGTGTTAAGCTCTTCTAGCACTGTCATTCTCTTGGAGGGATTGGGTAAGAATCCGCGAACTTTAATTTTCCCCATTTTATTATCAGCTGATAGCAGCTGATCTCCCTGTAACTCGGAAACTGCAAGAGCTAGAGCTACATTTAATTTGTAGTTTAACTCTTAAATCATTTTTAACCCTATATAAATTAATTACCCTTTATCACTTGAATATTTCTATATCTAATAGGTTTTTATTATAGGATTGTCAAGTTTTAAAATTTATAGATTCCGTTTTTCTTCTTTTTTTTTCTTTTTATCTCTACAGTTAATTAGCACCCCTAAGTACTTTCTACCCCTCAATTAACTTTATTAATTAATATCATCGCTCGCCCTTTCAATTAAAAGTTATTAATTTAATTATTAAAATACAGGGTCATTCAATACTCGAGGCGAAAAATAAAATGTCATATTGAGCGTCAAATTTAGAATCAAAAATGTAAAATAAATTTTTATCCTATCGGGTTTCGTTTCCCGAAGTTAAGTAAAAGTGAATTTTTTGCATATAAAACAGATAGGCCGTGCACTATAAACAAAGCACTATTAACATTTTGAACACCCTGTATAGCACTTTAGTAGTCGCATTTCGAACAATCCCTTCTTAACGGGTAGTACCTACGTCGTTAAAGGCATGTAGAATGCTAAACTGTGTCTCTTACAAATGACTATTACAATTTTCAACACCCTGTATAATTGTTTAGCATTTGAATTTATGCAATGTCCCTCTTCATGTTTGTTAATTTCAGTAAAGAAATGTAGAATGCTAATCATTTGTGTTGATTACAAAGCAGTATTAACATTTTGAACACCCTGTATAGCACTTTAGTAGTTGCATTTCGAAAAATCCCTTCTTAGCCTGTGCCTACGACGTTAAAGGAATGTGGAATGCTAAAGTGTGTTTCTTAAAATTACTATTACAATTTTCAACACCCTGTATAATTGTTTAGCATTTGAATTTATGCAATGTCCCTATTAATGTGTGTTCATTTCATCAAATAAATGTAGAGTGCTAATCATTTGTGTTGATTACAAAGCACTATTAAAATTTTGAACACCCTGTATATAGCACTTTAGTGATTGCATTTCAAACAATCTTTTCTTAGCGGGTACCAACGTCGTTAAAGGAATGTAGAATGCTAAGCTGTATCTTTTACAAATGACTATTAAAATTATGAACACCCTGTATCTTTCTATAGCTTTTCCATGTAATTATACAATATTCCTCTTAATGTTTGTTTATTTCATGAA
Source organism: Malthinus seriepunctatus (assembly GCA_963924605.1). Lineage (NCBI taxonomy): Eukaryota > Metazoa > Arthropoda > Insecta > Coleoptera > Cantharidae > Malthinus > Malthinus seriepunctatus. The sequence continues at coordinate 27,430,463 of OZ004601.1, read as the reverse complement.
AGGAATGTAGAATGCTAATCATTTGTGTTGCTTACAAAGCTCTGCAACACTATTAACATTGCGAACACCCTGTATAGCACTTTAGAAGTCGATTTTCAAACCATCCCTTCTTAGCGGGTGCCTACGTCGTTAAAGGAATGTAGAATGCAAAGCTGCGTGTTCTACAAATAACTCTTACAATTTTCAACACCCTGTATATTTCTTTAGTATTTCCATTTATAGAATGTTCCTCTTAATACTTGTTTATTTCATGAAATGAATGTAGAAGGCTAATCGTATATGTAGCTTACAGAGCACTATTAACATTGTGAACACCCTGTACCACACTTTAGTAGTCGCATTTCGAACACTCCCTTCTTAGCGGATGGTGCCTACGTAGTTAAATGAATGTAGAATGCTACGCTGTGTGTGTTACAAATGAGTATTACAATTTTCAACACCCTGTATCTTTTTTTGGTAGTTGCATTTAAACAGCTGTTCTTATTGATGTGTGTGTATATGGCGTTACAATAAGTATATAACCGATTTTTCTTAACCAATAAATTAAGATTGAACATTAAACACCCTGTAGAATGTATATCCCTTAGGATTTGCACTTCGAAATATCTTTTGATGGTGGGCGTCTACTGTCTATGTCGGTAAAAGCAGCATATTTTTTATCAATTGATCTCAAAGAACACTATTAAACCTTTAAACACCCTGTATAGCACTTTAGGAGTGGCATTGTAGAAAATCTTCTTCAAAGGATTATATTTCCAAAATTTTATGTTTCTAAAACCCGCGGTTTTCCATTGTTAAGGAATAATATAAAAAACTTTAAACACCTTGTATATTCTTTCAGGAGTTGAATTTCAAAAAATCCTTTAAGGGGTGTTCGCTTATTTCGTCAGGGGAATACACTTCCAAAATTTCGTTTTCTAGGACCAACGGTTTGGGATTAATAAAAAATACCTTAAAACTTTTCAACACCTTGTATATCTCTTCAGGGGTGGAATTTCAAAAAATCCTTTTATGAACTTGTAACGATAACAAACTGTACTATCCGATTCCGCAAGAAAAAATAAATTATCGTTTAAAAAAAATCCCGGTGACGTCATTGCTCGAAGGGGTAAGGGGTAGAAAAATGAAAATCACCGGCAAATGTTTGGTTTTGAATAAATCGATTTGACGTATCAAACAGTTTTTCGATATTCCTATCGGGAATGAAAAATAATCGTCTTATTTTGTTACACCCTGTACCTATCGATTTTATAAAAAAAATTAGGGTTGAAATTTTCTAAAGTGTCAAAAATCAAATTTCAACGAAATTGAATACTGTTCAGTATTCAAAACGTCGCAAAATTGCATTTAAAAAAATTAATATTTTTCGATTATAAAATTAATTACTTACTAATTTACTTAGTAATTTACTTAATTAAGTAAATTAAAAACTAGGTTAAAGTAAAAAAATATACTGCAATGCCAAACAATGCCTCGCAATGCCAAACAATGCCACACAATGCCACACAATGCCACGCAATGCCAAACAATGCCACACAATGCCACACAATGCCAAACAATGGCACGCAATGCCAAAACAATGCCATACAATGCCACCTGCGAATTACCCCTCGAATTTACCCATACGAAAATAAAAAGTTGAACGTCGGGACACCTAGCGTCGATGTGATAAAAAGTCGAGTTTAGTATTGTTTGATAGCTCTTTTGACCTTCTGAAAAATTTTCTCGAGAATTTAACCATTTTTAATGGTTAAAATAAACCATTTTTAAACTACAGTCGAAAAAATAAATCGTCAATTTCTAGTTTTTCTTGCGGTATATCGGTAACCATTTTGAGTATTGAAATTTTATAAACGGAATCTTATAGCTCTTTAAAATATGCACCTTTTTGCTAATTTGACCAATTTTGTAACTCTTGCGGTTTCCGAGATCCCAATCTTAGTACATCATGGTTAGTACTACTACCTAAAAAAATCACCCTGTATTATAAGTAGAAGAATTCTAGTTATAGAATCCAGATTATTAACATATTTTGCAAATTATATTAAATATAATACAATGTAAAAGGATTACTTCGTATAGAAAATGCGAAGAAGAGTCTACTAAGATTAATGTCAATTTACAGCTTTTACTAAAGAAAAGAGAAATAGCATGTATGCTTCTGGCATTATCTTAAAGAACGAAGTTTGTACATTACATATTCACATAGATGTAATAACATATTTTTGTTGAAGTTGACAAGAATACCTTAAAGATTGTCAGCAGCCATCAAGTAATAATTCTCTCATGTTTGAATGATCGTATTTAAAAGCTAAAACAGAAAGAAAAGAAAAACCATTTTCATCCAGACTTTTAAAAAGTTTATACTGCCATTTTAAATGACATAAAAAATACTTATTATACAGGGTAGATCACGAAACTTGTAGCTTTTGACTATTTTTGACTGCAACCCAAATAACAATGATAGGTGATTGACTAAGCTTGTCCCAGTTAGATATGTCGATAACTAAAAGACTACACAATTTATTGTTCAAGATTTGATTATACAGGGTGAGTCTGAGCGATTGCAATCTCTCAGCCTTTGGCCATAGCCCATGGTCTATTATGTCTTACTCGAGCTGTGTTCATTTTAGAAAAAAACTGTTTAGACTAGACTGTTTCATTTAAGATGTGCTTAACCTAACTTTCTTATTTTAAACGGAATACTATATATTTTTGCATATTCGGATTTTTCGTAAATTTTAAAATCAAAAAAATTTATAAGTCTTTATTTACATATCACTAACTGTTCTAGAAATCAACGTCTGTCAGTCAAAGTGTTTCACCTCAGCATTTACGCCAAAGTTTAAAATTTCAATATTTTGTAAATTTTGTATAATGTTCTTTGCGTTAGAATATTTTGTAAAAAGTTAATTAGAAAAGTGTAAATTTACCCCCAACAATTAACGTTTAGCAACCAATTTGTATGTAATATATTTTTTTACGTGTATCCGACACGCTATTTCATGTTATCAATCAAACTCAAAATTGTAAACATAGGAACATAACATTTATCTTCATAAATTGCTTTTAAAAAGGGCATTTATAAATGTGTAATACTACCTATTTAAATTACAAAATAGTCAAATTATCACATTTTTTAGAGACTTTAAATTATTTAAATATTAAGCCTTATTTGTTTACTATTACATAATATGAACGTATTATGGACTCCCGGGGAGAATGGCGATTCTTTCAAAAATTCAAAACGATAGTTTTTGTTTATAAAGCGTATCAATTCCCGACACTCGTGTACAAAAACATAAGCTAGTAGTAATCTTATTCCACTTTTCGTATGGTAATCTGCCACCGGCTTGTGTTGAGATTGAGAGCGCCCGAAACTGTTACCGACGCGACGTGAAAATAGCATCCCAGAAGTTTCCTTTCGCATCCTTTATTTAATAATTTTACAAATAATAAAATAGCGACAATAGTATTTTTTACAACATGAAATGAAACATCAGTTTGTTTCGTGAGATAAAATTTAGAATTTAATTCAAGAGCCGCGTAAGCGGCGAGTAAAATAATCTTTCGAACGAAAAAAACGGATTTCATCTCGAGTCGTAACTGCTATTTTCTTCTACGACAATAATTAATAGGTACATTTTAATATAATTCTTTTTACTAAAATTTGAACTGACATTTCAATAGAGATTTTTTAAAAAGCCGCTAGATGACACCAAGTAGCAATGTCACTTTTCAAATAAAATTAGAATTTATTTAAATTTAAATTATAAAATATTTATTAAGTTGTAAGTGCCATTTAGTAAATTTATAAATTTATCAATTAAAACAATTAATTAACTAAAATCGCAAGCTTCAAGCTCGTCTTACTTGGCTCATTTACGCCATCTATCAACATCCGCTTGTAATATTACTTTTCCTCTCTAGAGAAGAAAACACTATTTTCGTAACGAGTAAATTGTGACAAAATGCTTACTTTCACATATGAGAGTAGAAAAAAGTAATTTATTATTTTTTTCGAAGCGCTCACTATTCAAATTTCAATAATTTTTACTTATTACGGTCCTGTGTTTTAACGTTTTAACTCTTTGAACATAACAAGTTTACAAACTTTTGTAATTTATCCTTTTAAGTTAAACTTATGTATCTGATTGTAGCGACAGGCTCTTTAGAATTAAAACTCCATTATTCATTCCGGAATACCCTGTATTCCCGTATTTATTAAAATGAAAATACAATATACATGATGCACAATTAATTATGTTACTTGTTGACATTAAAGTAATTAATTTAAAACTTAGTACCTACTTGCGTGTTTATTATGTGCGTCTTCTTTATTTCTTGTAAATATATTATTTTCCGACACAATCCATCTCTTTCTTTTTTTTGACATCGAGTTTGTATATCCTTGTTAAAGAGGAAATATAAAATTGAAAATTCCTTTACGATTCAATTAACAAAACTCCCTACAAAAGCTTTGTATATTTATCAATCAATCATCATTGAATTGCATTTGTTGTCGTAAGCCAATGTCGACTGAAGATACATTAATATTGAACACACATACGTTATGCCGCAGGGGAATTTTGGTTTAATAATATTTGAAAATTGTATAATGAAAACCGTCTACTGATATTCTCGATATATTGGTGCAGTTTGTTAGTTAAATTTCGACTGTTTATTTAAAAAAATAAACGATTAGTTTAATTAATTAGAGCTCAAAGTTGTGCAAATTCTAGTTGGATAAAAAGAGTTGGGAGTAGGTATATATAATTTGAGCTATCAAAATAAGATTATATTGAGAAGGCTGTCACTGCACACGTCATGTTTATTAAATTACTATTACTTTCTCATTAATATTATTTTTTAGCCTCACAATTATTGGCCACCCTGGCTATACGCTAGGGTGGTTATTAGCCAACAACGACAAAAAGACAGAAGGGGAGGTTGTTGATTTCCTACTTGTTGGCAAAATAAAGTTACCCCTCAATTTAAGTATGGGATGTTATGATGGTTACATTCACAATTCGTGCTAAACTTATAGCCAGGGTGGCCATTAATTGTGAGGGTGACTGTACAGTACACTGTACAGGGTGAAGCGTTTTTAATGATTTTAAATGCGAAGCCTTAATATTGAAGACAAAATCTGATAGTAATACGTTACAGTGCTCAGAATCAAAGTATTTTCCTTTGTTTTCGAGTTATACAGGGTTATTCAAAAAAAATTTGAGTTGGTGATGGGAATTCAAAACCGAAACGTTGTTTTGAAAATCTAAAATTATCATCTTGTAGATACAGAAAAGGTGCAATGAAAATGTGTTTTTAGTTTTGTGATTGTCTTTGAAAATACCTTCAGAAAAAAATAAATATGATTTTCCAAAATTTTGATTTTTTAAAATAATCTCGCAATAATTACGCAACTTTTGCCCCTATTTAACCATCTTTGTACCTCTTCCAGTTTCCGAGATCCCTATACCTACTGTTAATAGAATTTGAATAACACCCCGTACGTAGGTTAAAATTGCAAATATCACCACTTTTAATATTTTAAATAACTCCCTTATTTATAAACTTATTCACAAGCTGTAAAAACTTTCTTATTAAACTTTTTTGGTTAAATGCATTAGTTATTTCAAATTTTTTCTAACCTCCATATTTTAGGAGTTATGTCATAAACTTGTAGTTTTTTGAATGCAAATCACAGTTGGCAATGATATCATTAAACTGAATTTTTTTGTCTCGTTTCAAAAATATATAAATGTTGGGGAGTAAATTTAAAAACAAATCCCGCTAATTAATTTAAGTAAAGATGGCTGAAAACACAACAACGCGCGCGTAAAACAAAAATGCAAAATAAAAATAAACAAATGTTGTTTTCCGCCATCTTCCACTAAATTAAATTAGAGGTTTTTTTTTTTAAATTTAAAGCTGCGTTTACATTTGTAATATAACATGTTATAACATAACCAGTGTTATATAATATTTTTGAAATAAAATTTTTAACAGTGTTTTATAACACATGTTACTAATGGAAACGCAGCTTTACCCCCCCCCCCTAAAAATCGTCGTAGCGAGTTATTTTAAATTTTCAAAATGGCGATATTTTAAATTTTTGACTCTAACTCTTAATCAAAAGAATATAATATTTTAATTGTATCTTGGGATCGAAAATCAGCTGTAAAAGAAAGACATATTTTCCGTCGATTGTGATTGCTTCAGAGAACTAATATCTAAATATTCTAAACAGTCATGCAATATCAAGAGAATAGAGGAATAGAGTGTGTCACGAAAGCGCAATCAAATAGAACCAGAAGGTTGTGATTATGTGATTAATCTGTCATATACCTGTTTTTGCTTTAAATATGTCAAAAATTTTATTTTTAGTAAATTTCATGGCACACTATGTTGTCAAGTATTAGTAATTTTTTTAATTGCCAGTTGTCACTTCATGATTTATTAAATTCTACCTACAGCTCTACCAACCAATTTTGATCGACGGAAAATATGTCAACTATAAGAATTTTATTTCAAATATTTCTTTGAGGGAAAACATTCGTCCAATTATAATTAAAAATTCAGGTAGGGACATACAGGCATTTTTACAAATAATCTGTTTGTTCATTACTTATTTTAATATTTTCCTTTAGGTAGTTTTGTTATAACTAGTTATATTGTAATTAATTACTAATCAATTGAGAGTTAATTATAAACTTTTTAAAGTCACTGTCTTTGGTAACCTATATCAACCTATATTCAATTTTAGTGACAGTTACTTGTCAAATTTAGCGACTTCTAACTATTGTGTACTTGAAAACCTATGGCAGCGCTGGCCACGCCTCTTTAGCTACCGAATTACCTTGGGGTTACCAATGTCACTGTATATCAAATTAATAAAAAACAGAACTTGAACTGCAAAATGTGATATTTCATTTTCTCAAAAATTAACAAAGTTGAAAATTAAAGATAAAACCAAACATAAAGAAGACGCATACAAAATTAATTTATCCAGTTAAATAGTTATGTATTTCTACTGTATAATAAGAAAGATAGTCATGTTTTCATGTTAACCCACGTCTCGTGGGCCACATTGTATAACAAAAATTAACGATAAAGTTAATTTGAATATTTGTGAGGTTTTAAATGGGAATGTTTGGCATTTTATATACTAAAGCTGATTTTGACAGTCCCTGTGTAATATAAGAGGTGTTATTTTCGAACCCAATCTATTTAAAACGGAATTAATTAAGTGTATCCCGGAAATCGACATAAAAAATTAATTAAACCTTTTGACAAAAAAATTTTTTTCGGTGCGTAACACGATGTAGACATTTGGCTGTAACACTTTTGCATGTTTTTGTATTATAGTAGCTATGTGTTTAAATTGGGGGTTTTTTAGTCCTTGATTTACTACCCTTTTGGTGTAAATAGAGGGTGGTTTCAATTCTACCAGCATGATTTATTAATAGACCTGCATGCACACACAGGGTTCAATTTCAAAAGTAATTGGCTGTAAATAGTGATACACTTTATAAAATTATAATCAATATTAATTTATTTCTTGAAGCAGTTGAAGATTTGATTTAAAAAAAATAATTCAAATTGATGATAATTTAATACCTACCTTATGTGAGTTTTTTTTCATTTTTAAGTGAATGGAGTTTTGAATATTTAATTTTATAGACTGGAAGCTTGAATTTTTTTACTTTTATAACGTTCGTCCCTTAGTTAGATGATTGCTTTTTAAAATGTCACGCGAATAACAAATTAAGGGGCAATACGGTAGGAAATGAATGTAACGTAAAGCTTTCACAGACAGTTAATCCGCTCTAGTTTTGGTGTTAATAAGCTCCGGTTGGGGTTTTCCTATGAGTTATATGAAAGAGTTGGTTGCATGAAAATGCGCTTACGTGTGGAAAATATTGCGTGGAAATTTATAAAATTTAACTTGATATTTATTTTATGAGAGTTCTTTATTATACTTTTTGTATTGGTACTTTGTATGCTTTGAAAAAGTAATATAATCGGAAAAATGATTTAAATTAAACTGGACATTTTGAGTCCTGCCAAGTTAAAAAATGCAATTAAAAATAGTATAGGAAAAGTCGGCTGAATCAATTTTGACAAAATTTTGCTTTTGTACGACCTGATTAATAAGTACTATTTTACACCCTCAAAAGTGGGCGTAAAGTGTTACTATGGTAAAATCAAAGTAAAAACAGAAACTTGGTATTCAATTTTTATAGCAAACATCAACTTGACAGCTGAATTAATTTATGATAACTTTATCGGGTCGTACAAAAAATATTGTTTGCACCACTGGCGTAAAACTCGAATTTGGCCCTAGTGTAAGCGATTTTCTCGGCTGCGCCTCGTTAAACATCTCTCAAACGTACGGGCCAAAATCTATAATTTTACGCACTTGATACAAAAATAACTATTGAGATATAGCAATAATATTTTATAGTGACGAGCTGAGGGGAAGCGCAGATACCTTAATTGGTATTTTTCCCCTCTATGCAATAGTAATCGCCTAGTTACTTATAATTTAGTAGCCACTGATACAAACTCATTTTCATACAAAAATGAATTTTTAGATTCAAAATCTAAATAAGGGTGGGTAAATAAAAATGATAAGGATGGCTTATCGAAAACGAGAAAAGCGAATTTTCTTATACAGGGTGATTCAGAACTCGAGGCGAAAAATAAAATGTCGTAATCAGTATGGAATTGTAAGCAGAAAATGTAAAATAAATTTTTTTCCGATTGGATTTTGTTTCCGAGATAATCGATTTCAAAGTTTTCAGAAGATGTTAACCTATAAATATTAAAAACAAGGCAGGCCTTTAAAAAAGTAAAATGGAATGTCATATTCCGAGTCGAATTTTAAGCAGGAAATATGTAATAAATGTTACATATTTCTTAGTTCATAGATACATAGTTCTTTTCCGAGATAACGAGATCAGTTAAAAAAGTTTCCCATAAAGATCCAAAATTTTAAGTTAGATCCACACGCACTAATAAAAGCTGGATAGTGTTTTGTTTTTGCACGACGTATCTTGTTTATATGCAAAAAATTTAGTTCTTCTGGAAACTTTGAAAACGATTATCTGGGAAACGAAAGCCGATACGAAAAAAATTTATTTTACATTTTTGACTCTAAATTTGACGCTGAATATGACATATTATTTTTCGCCTCAAGTTTTGAATCACCCTGTATTTAACGTCACGCAGTTTCTTCAAAATTGTTGGTTCAGATTTAAAAATTGATACATCCTTGGAAAGAGATTTTCAAGGACTTTAAAATGAATGCCACTCGACCTCCTTTCTGTATCAAATTTTTGGGGTTGATTGCTCCACCGTTGAGAGGTTGAAGTGGCGGTGTTGAAAGTAGCATATGAAATTGTTCCATAGAAAATAAAATCGACGGTTTTAGTGTTGTTTTGTGAAAAAATGAAGTGAGAAAATATGCTTGTTTCGTTTTCGATGAACCACCCTGTATATAGATTTCCCATTTCTTAGTTTTTCTATTCTTACTTTTCTCTTCCAACCCCTGCCTCTTTACCACAATCTCTGTTTTTATTTATCTCCAGTTTTTAGTCTTATCCCTTCTTTTATTTTGGTTTTTGCCATGCCTTATTCTCTTTCATCTTTCTTCGTTTCTTAATTCTTCTTCTCCTATCTTTACCACTCTTCTTTTTAACTTTTTCCAATCCAAGAAAACGTTATAATCGAGACAACAAAATAATAATAATAATTAGGCCAAATTCATTTTTACTTGGCTATAAGACAGTACACATGAGCCTCAACTGAAAAATTTTTTTTTATTTAAAATGGCGGCCAATGGAACGATTGTCCCATTTTGTTGTTTTTCCCTTATAACTTGGCCGGTAATTAATATTATAAAAATTTCAAAATGGCATTGTACAGTAAAAGCCACTTCCTCTGTACTTTCATGTCCCTCATTTTGAACACATTCGGCATCATCATCGTACTGAGGAGACCTTCTAGTGACTTGCTCACTTAGAATTCTCATAATTTCGTCACCAACCGACGTCATTTTAACATCTACGAAGCCACCCCCACCTGTCTGCTTGATCGAGTGTTTTTCGTCAGTATATTTTTCTTTTATTGTTTTTTTTTTAAATTTTCATATTTCCTACGAAGGGTTGCTACATCTGCTGCCACATCATCAGTATTTTGAAATACTCGAAACCATCTAAAGGTAGTGCGACTATAGCTACTGTATAAAAGCAAAGACAATACAGAATAGGACTACCGAAACCCATATAAAAAATGTGAAGGGCTTTTAAGATCAAAATCCTTTCAAAAACAAGCTTGTTTTATCCCTTTCTTCGTTGCACCCGCCTGCGCCTTGACAAGCTATCTAATTCACTGAAATATACCTATAGTCAAATTTTTTAAAGACTACCGACACGTGACCACCTTTATATGTATAAATAAAGATGAAAACGACTTATTTCGTGATTTTAATTAGTTAATTTAGTTAATACATTTATTGCTAATTATTATTAAATATTTATTTAGAAAATTTATAATTAAATTAATTATTTATTCAATATTTTAAAAGTCACGTGTCGGTAGTCTTTTAAAAATTCTAGTGTATATATTTGGTCACATTTGCCCCATAAGTTATGAGAGTCTTATACTGTATGATCTTCGATAAAAGGCGGCTGACTTGTCAGCCATTTTGGGCGCAACGTCAAAGTGACATTTGCATAAGACCGATAAAAGAATTCACTGTTCGATCACTTATTGTTGAATGTTTAATACATTAAACGTCAGAACGTCACTTTGAGGTAGGACCCAAGATGGCTGACGAGTCAGCCACCATTTATCTAGTAGTTGTAGTAAGACTTATGACGTTGCAAAAAGTAGAGAAGATCCCCCTGGTGCTCTAAACTCACTCTCACTCTGTCAAAATTATCTACACCAGTTTAAAAACGTCACAAAAAAGTAGTGGGGGCGATTCTATGTTTTTCTCTATTTTGCTTTTAGTAAATCTCAGTTTATCGCCTCATAAAATAAATATACAAAATGGCATGTTTCTACGAGCCATATATTTAAATATACTCGTCTGCATGACTTAAAAATTTTAATAATACTATTATAGGTAAAATACAGTGACATTTATATGAAATGCAAACTGTAACATACCTACTCATAACATTTTCTTTTTTTAACTTTTCAACTGAATGAGTTTGATGTTTCAGTTCGAATCACGTCCGATTCTAAAAGTTTGTAAACCTCGAGATGATATCTTGCAAGAAAACTTTTAAAATGTTTTTAGAAAATTGTTAATTTTCCGCTAGTATTGTGTAGTGGAAAATAAGTTTTCTTTACTAAACATAAATCAGGGCACCTAACAAAAGAAAATAATGAAAACAAACAAAAATGTTGAATTTAAATGTATGTAGAAGGTATATAAAATACAAATCTCAGTTGGAGAGAATCTCGAAATAGAAAAGAAAAGCTTTCTAAAAATTGATAAGCACAAAGCGATAAGGGAAAAGCTTAAGGGAAAACTTTTAAAAGATTTTGTATCAAAATTCTTTAGTTAGTAACCTTTTAAAATATATATAGGAAACGAATAAAAATGCTTAAGATTATCGGTTGAATTTTCTTAATGTACCTTTTATGTTAGTTTCTATGAGGAGGAAAATTTGTTACGTTTAAAGGTGAAAATGTTTTGTAAAGGGAATTTTAAATTTATTTAGAGCTAAGAGATGTAGGTATACAATTTCAAATTTTCAAGTTGTTTACCTTCGTTGTGCTTTGCGTGTTTTGTTCTTTTCTTTCTATTGACTTTTTAAATTTTCGGTTTTTCCATTTTTTCTCGTTTTGGTACTTTTTTGTCTGCTGTAGCATAAAGAACAAAATCACGATATCCAATTTTGGTAAGATATTTTTATGAAAAAGGAAGTTGCAGACAATGAAGAGAACTGCACACAAAAAGCTTGTCTTTCTTCTCCCTATTTGGTACTATTTCTGACACGACACGCGGGGGTTTCGCGTACGTGCCCTGCATTATTTACACCACCTTTATCCTCAACTTATCCGAAAATCTATACTTTTACTCGTTCTATCTAAAATATCCTAAACTCGAAAGGATCATATGTCTTTGGCCTTAAGAAAATATATAAGTTTAGGGGGTTAAAACCATTTTTGTTAGCTTTAGTGGTCGATAAATCAAAAACTTTTTTCCTTTAATTGAACACTGTTAAGTAGAACGAGTCAAGATTTTTTTAATACTGTTATGTCGTAAAATTCGAGACGACGAAATAAAGTCGTTTTCGTGCATCAAAGTCAAACTCCTCACTAATTAATAATTTTTAATCTTCTAGAAGTACAAAACGAAAATTTTCTTAAGATGTATTGGAAATAAATTAATTTGTAAACTTTAATCCGTCTCTTTTTGGGTTGTGTACAAAATAATTCCAAATAGAAGCATTTGAACCGTGTAATAAGAGTTCGCTCGATTACGCAGATCAGAGGGTTGATATGCTTAAATACGCTATGATTTTATGAAATTTTAACTTGAGGCGAAATCTTCCAATATATTAAACAAAATTGATTTTATCTCTAGTTTTTATTATTAAAGGTGGAAAATGTGTTTTTTTTTAAATTACCAGTGGCGTAACAGCTGTTGTTGAGCTATTTATGATAACTTATTTTTAAAGTTTTCTAATGGTTTTTTTTTATTTTCAGATTTATACGGATTGGGCAAATCATTATCTGGAAAAATCTCGCAGTAAGAAACGTGTAAATTCATTAGCTACCGATTGTAGTGACGGCGTACTTTTGGCCGACGTCATAGAATCAGTCAGTAAGTAAATTTTATTTTATTACTTTTTGAAAAAAATCTCTTATCCTGTATCTAACATCATTTTAGTATTAACATTTTACAAGTAATTCAAATGTGAAAAAATATACAGGGTCTTTCATTTGAAAAAGACGAGAAAAATTAGCAAATTATGCTTTTTCGAAAAGGTTATCAGGTATTAATCTAAGGGCCGTTATTATAATCGACAAAAAAAATTTATTTCGAGAATAAAATTTATCTTTTGTAGACATGACAACGTAGCAACGTTAAAATGTCAAAGTTTGACGTTTGAATATAAACACAACCATCGAATAAAGAAGTACTCACCCCCTACTCTACCAGGAAAGAGCCATTTAACTAATAATTTGGATCGCAATGGTTTTCTAAATATAGCGATTTCCGGTCAATTTCTCCAATAGAAATGGTTGCTTCTACTCCCACTTATAAGGAGAGATCATGGCAGCCAATGATAATGACAGATCATGTAAACTCGACGCAATGAATGAGTCATCCGTAGTTTTCTAAAATGTCGTTTCCTTCGCATTTTCTCTTATAGTGAAATAAGGTGGCTAACCTTCTTTCCGGGTCTTTTTATTCTAAGAACACAACACATAAAGAGCTTAACCTCAAATTTTAATATTTATATTCAAACGTCAAACTTTGACGTTGTTACATGGCTACGTTACCATGTGTACAAAAGATAAATGTTATTCTCGAGATAATATTTATTCGTCCTATTATAATCTCGGACCTAAGTCGACTATTATTAATAGTCGGTGGTCCAAACAAATTTAAAAAGATCATTACAACCCTGGCATCATGACCCCAAAATTGACTCTATTTTGACATTAAATTGACAATACCTCCAGAACGGTTAGTGATAGCAACATAATACCTTATACAGTTTATGTTTTAAATGTCACAGGGAATCCAAATATGCAAAAATATATAGGGTGTTCTCTGTTTGAACACATGTTTTTGACCATATTTTTTTGGGAGCCACGGTATGTACCTAAATCTTTTTAAAATATGGGCCCAAAGGGCACATTTACTATGCCAAAATTGTTTTTTTTTTTTTTAAAAATCAATATTTTAGCAACGAAGTTGCTAAAATAACGAGGCACGAAGTGCCGAGTAGTCGAACGTGGAGGCACGAAGTGCCGATAAGTACGTATGTGTAGTCGGATTTGTTAATTTTCGAAAGGGGGGGGGTTTAACGGACGTGGAGATAAATCTAACGCGGAGGCACGAAGTGCCGACTTATCTATCGGGGAGGCACAAAGTGCCGATATATCGTAAATACATGTCGTTTTGGTCGTAATTTATCGCAAGGGGGTGGCGCGGGGGGGGTTTTAACGAACGATAAATGACACCTTTCGAGTAGGAATTAAAATCTCCGTTACCCTTTAAATGCCAGAGTTCAAAATTTACGGTTGTTAAATGTGAGCTTTGAGGTATCCCCTCCTCAAATTTCGAACCAATCGGAGAGACGGAAATTTTTTTATAGGTCTCTATTGGACGAAAAATAGAAATTTGTCGATCGACGCAAAAATTTGGATTCGGGTACGCTAGGGTTGTCTCATAAACGCCCCGCTGTTAGTTTTAAAAAATCACGATAGATGGCCGCCCAGCTGTCGTCACAAAATTTCCAAAAATCGTCCTCCAAATTTAAAATATCGTACGGCAAAACTCGGGAAAAAATTTTGAAATTTTTTTCCAAAATGAATTCCGGCCGTCGATCGGCCATCGTCCGACACAAAATTCGAATCGATCCCTTTGGCCGTTTTTCCCGCTAGGATTCCCCACGAATTGCGGCGTAGTCCAAAAAAAATTTCTCTTCCATCAAATTGAAATTCGGGATCGGGCGTCTCTGGGGGGTCTACGTCGTCGGTCCGGTATCGGTTTTTCCGTAACCCCCGCACCCGCCCCACGGACGGGAGTGCAAAAAATGACTCTCGCTGCGAGAAACGTGGCATCTTTCTTACGGCATCGATGGCTTTCGGACCGGGCTCCACAGTTACGTCGTACTTTCCCCTAGGATTCACCGCAAGATAATTTCTACGACTTCCATACAGAGGGCGCCGTCATTTTTCAAAAAAGGGTCTATTTTTAGCGACCATTTGGGGATTGCGAGAGAACCGGGAGGCGCACGGCGTCCCTACCCTTCTCGGAGGAGGAGAAGCCGATTCGGTTCGGTGAGCCGCCGGGAATTTTTCGGGGCATCCGTAGGGCGTCTCAAATTTGGTTTGGCGCAGTCGGAAAAGGCGAAAAATTCAAAAAAATCGTACTCGAAATGGGGGAGCAAAGTTGAAATTTTTTCTTCCGAATATCGATATCGGGCCGAGTCTCCGTCGTCGACCCCAGGTGGAGGGGCCAAAAAGGCCTTAATAAAAAAGTCACATAGTCGAGGAACCAAGTTCGTCTATTGGACCAAACAGATTTTTATAGGGTACCTAACACACATCATTCGAGGTCAAAATTGACGAATCCGACGTCAAAAATGAGCTAGGGCCGAAGGGACCCGAGTTATGAATTTATCACATTTTTTTGGATTTTCCGACGTGTCTTTCAAAAATTCTCATTACGAGACTCTGCGAACGGTAGCGATGTCGAGCTACCGTTTTTTTAACCATCCTTGGGGCAACATCCGTGCCAAATTTCGAATCGATCGGGGCGCCCTCTCTAATTTTTAAGGTCGCTCAAAGTCGAAAGAAACGGATAAAAATTCAATTTTAAAAAATCGATTTGAAATTCGGTACGAGGGCGAGGGAGGTGCCTCGGACGACATTTTCATTTATTAAAAATCCGAAAGTTTAAAAACAAGAGAACGTACGAGCCTAGCGTTTCGAAGATGAAAATTTCTAAAATTTTTATTTACCGCACGATTCGGCCGAAATTTGGCACGGGAATAGTTTCTGTGGTCCAATCGACGATTCCGTCGAAAAAATCGAGATAAAAAATTTCGGGCCCCCCTTTAATGGGTGCCCAAAATTTTCGACTCTAATTTCAAAAATTTTTTCGCCGTTATGTTTGGCCATCGGTCCTCTAATTTTTCGACGAGGGAAAATTTTTCCTCAAACGTGCCGTTAGGGCGCTAACATTCGACGAAACTAAAAATGGGTAATTTTTCAAATTTAGGATAGTGCCGCGAACACAAAAGTCTAAAAAGATGATTTATTTTGCCTAGAGGAGGAACTCCCAACTCTCCTCTTTCGATTTCGTTTATCGAAATACCTACCGTTCCCATAGGGGTGCCGCAAAAAATTATTTTTTAATGTCGTGTTTGTCTAAATTTTAACTTTGCCTTTCAATAACACATACGAAATTGTGGGAATATTGCCAAACTTGGAAGGGTCATAAAGTAAAGAAAATTTTTTAATTTTCGTGTTTCTCGAACTGTGTGCTATTAGGTCTATGTGGCAATTTATCCCTTTTCAATTTTTTTAAACGTTTTTATGATTTTTCATAAATTGACCATATCTCATTTTAAGCTTTTTGTCTAACTTTGAAGGGTAGTAATTACCCTTATAAAAAGTTTGATTTTAAATTTTTTTTAACCTAGGATAGGTCGGACTGTGACCTATAAGTTCGATGTGCCAATTTATGCAGTTTTAATTTTTCTAAGCGTTTTTTATAATTTTTCAAAATTTGTATTTTTTTAATTTTAAGGTTTTCTTCTAACTTCGAGAGTTCGTAATGGACCCTACAATGAACTTTTTTGTCAATAGTTTTTTAAATTTTGTATTTCTCCAAGTGTGTCCTTTATATTCTATTTACCAATTTGCTCCGTTTTAATTTTTTTAAGTATTTTAGTAATTTTTCAAGAATTGACTACTTCTCATTTTTTTAAACAGTTAGTTTAAATTTTAAGGGTCGTAAGAATTTTACAAATTTTTTTTTCCTGCACATTATTTTAAATTTCGTCTTTCTTTGACTGTGTACCATGTATCATGTGTCTTAAATGGATTTTGCTTACATTTAATTTTTTTAAGTATTTTTAAAAAAATTTGCATTTTTTTAAATTTAATATTTTTGTCGAGTTTTTAGGGGTGAATTGTATACCCTTAAAGAGTGTTATGTTAATTACTCTTGCTACGGTGGGGTACGTGGGACTTTGAGAAGTTTTTTTATAAGTAAGTAAAATTTTACATTTTGAATTTTTTTCAATTCTTCAAAATGCTATACCTACATGGTTGAAAAGTTATTTTACAATAACTTATATAGTTTTAGTTAAAAAGTTATTTGTTATAAAATATAAAAATATAATTAGTTATAAAATATAACAAAATTTCTTTTTACATGGATAAATATTAATTAAAATATTGAGGTTATGTCAACTTTCAAATCTGACAGGTTTGCAGTGGCGTCGATAAAAGGGAGCCACTCTCGACAATACTTATAAAAAAAAATTATCATACTGCTAAAAATTCTTTATAAATTATTAGTAATATCAAATTATTATTAAATAATGAATACATTATTAATGGTTCTAAGTAATAACTAGCTAGAGTTAATTTGAATTTATACTAAAATTTGCATCGCCCAATAATTTTACCTCTATTTTTATTGGGACATTAGTCACTACCTTTCAATTTACCAAGGTCAGGAAAACGTCACTTTGACATTTTTTATTATTCTTTCAATTGATGGTGCAACGAAACTACAAGGCGAATGAACTACAGTGCAAATAAACTACGATAGAAACTATTTGCGGACAAGGTTTTACATTATTTTGACGTTTAATGTTTGAGCTATTTAACCTACACGTACAAACTTACTTTATTTTATAATCGTCTTTTTATGGCTTACAAGCTTATGAGATCAAATTTTCAATTAGGTATAAGTGCCCCAGACCACATTTTCGTTTATTAAAAATCTAAAAGTTCAAAACAAAAGAAATGGTCTTCCTTGAACATCGAAACTCAAAAATTTCTAAAATTTTTATTTATAGCACGGTAATGTTGAAATTTGGCACGGGTGTAGTTTCTGTGGTCCGATTGACGATTCGGTCAAAAAATTTTCTACAAAAAAATTCCGACACCCCTTTTGGGGGCCCCAAAATTTTTCAAATCTGATCGTCAAAATTTTTACGTCATTTTGTTTGGGTCGGGGTTCTATAACTTTTTTATCGGGGGACATTTTTTGACCCACGTGCCGTTTGGGCGCTAGGCACCAATTAAGGTAAAAATATGAAAATTTTCAAATTTAGACCTTTGCCGCGAACACAAAAGTCAAAAAGGTGGCACTATTTTGACGCGGGAAGGTCATTCCAACTCTCCCCTTTCGATATCACTCAAAGACAACCTCAAAAAATTTATAGGGGGTACGCAAGAAATTATTTGTTAAATTAAAATTTTCATAAATTTAATTTTACATAGTATAATTAACCATAAAAACATTTATAACGTAGATTTCTGATTCCAAAACATTAAATATCTGTAATAGTTAAGAAGCAATCCCCCATTCACCCAGTAAACACACCCACCCTGTATAATACCTTAGTTGATCATTACCAAAAAGCAAAGAGACAATTATTTTAATTACTTTATGTTGCTTTTGAATGGTAGAAATTTTCTAGATAGTCATTTACTTTTAACTCGAACAACTAAAGAAGTTTCTAACAGCTAATTCTTTTTAATATCGTCAATAAAAGAATCCAAACCCTATAGGTGTAGAATTTTTAAGTGTGTTAGATAAATATCTAAGTAGTAAACTTCAGAGACTCCTTTTACTGGAGGGTTTTTAAGTGTTAAATGTTTTAAGTTTTTCATAAATCTAAACCGTAATAACAAGGAAATGTAATTTTAGAATTAGTTCTCTTGAAGTTTTAAGCATTACAGTTGAGATGTTCTTTAATCACCTGGGAAACATCTTACATCTCCTGGAATGTTTATTATACTACTTGAAGGAAACGTTTCGAGAAATCTAAAGAGACTTTCGTTTGAAAATATTTATAAATGGTTCAATTATTCAATAATTTGTTTTTTATTAAATCGTAAAGGTTAGAAGGTTTCTGCTTCAATTTTTTAAGATGGATTTTGCTTGAAACGTCAAACACAGCTCCAGCACCTTGTGATTTATTATTTATGCGGCAGTTTTCATTATTTAAAATTTAAAGATTGAGTAATTGCAAATTATTCAAATCTAACAGGACTGTGTAAGTATGTTCTACAGGGTGAGACAAGAAACTTGTGACGGCTCTGACGATTTTTGACTGCAACCTAAATAACAAATATCATTACAGTCTATAATCTCTGTTCAGCGACCACAAATAGTCTTATATAGTCTTACGCCTCTGACATTTTTGAAAAGGCTCACCCGAGACCCAAGAATTATGGCAGTGCATGGGGATTATATGTATTATAGCAGAATATTGTCCCAAACAATTCCCGAAGGATTGTGGATCTATTAAAAATTAATACATGAAACTAAAAGCCTTCCCAGGCTACCGATCTTGTAGTAAGGTGATTCTTGAAGATTCGAAGATTGTCGTTTGAAGATGTATACCATTACTAAAGCACTGAATACATCAGAACTAATTTTGAAGATTCTGTAACATAAACTGGGCACAAGTGGATTCCGAAATTGTAGATGGTCACTCTTACATGTCGATCTTCTTGATGTACATACTATACTCTTGTAGATTTTCATAAGTAACCACCAACGGCCAAGCAGCCATCCCGAAACTTAAAGACGAAGAAATGTTGGAATTTTTTAGTAATTAATTTCGAGAGAGAGCTCGGAGTTGCCATAACTTCAAAGTCCCTGGACGCTATAGCGCTCAGCGCCTCTTGCCAGTCCGCGCTTGTCACCTTCTTCAGCTTGACACTCTGATAGGCCGAGCAACCCACGTCGAACGAGCTATGTGGTAGGGCTGGGTAAAGTCCTGGTTTGTTCCTTGACTTAATCTTAGCCAAAAAGTTTCTATCAACATTTCGGCAAGCTCTTCTTCTTCGTTATGGACATACAGGTCGATGAATTTATCTCTCAACGACATGCGTCTTTCAAGTACCCTTAAGGGAATGGCCATTTAAAGTTTAAACATTTAAAGGCTTCACCAAGGAGAGTAGTCACTTAGTCTCTTACTTCTTTGGAATATGGTAGTGGAGAGTTTCTGAGGCAATTTAATGATAAAAGCCTCTATTATATTAGACTACGCGAATGACGCATAAAAACAAAGTTGTTTTTTTTCACCAAGAAAAGAAAGATATAGAACATGACAATCCCCACTTTTTTTCCTACATGTCTTACACTAGCTAATAATGGGAAGTATCTGCGAGTTGTACTTGACCAAATGCTTAACTGGGATAAACATTTAAATGAGAAAAGAAACATGTCGTGGTTTTCTGGAAGGGCGAAGATAAACAGTTGGAAGGTCTATGGGAATTTATATTCAAATATCGCCTCATGACTCTATTGAGCCGTTATTAAACCCATGGTGTTCTATGAAACACTTGTTTGGCGATTTAATCCAGAATCAAGAAAGCAAACGCTACGGATGTTTTACACAGTAGCTTTTGGTAGCAAGAGCAATGAGAACATTTCTCAGAGACATTTAGACGAAGAAACTGAAAAAGCTATCCTGAGTTTCTGGAACTGAAGATTAGTAGTGGGGAAATTGGGGTCTATCCTTATCTAAAGATCGTTTTCTGACTCTTCAGTGTTGTTATTGGACCCATGATGTGCTAAGGGACGCTCGTTAGACTTGTAATAGGTGTTGGTAATAGGAGCAATGCCTGAACTAAGATGGCAGCTGACTGATGAATTATATTTATATGGTTTGATGTATATAGGGAATTCTTTTTATAACGCAACATAGCATTGATTTATTTTGCAACACCAGAATACAGTTCATTAATTTTAGATAATAATTATAAAGATCGAAATTAGACGGTCGCAAAAGTTGGTGGTTCTCATACGTGTTTTATAAAAAACTTAAAGTTTTATACGCATTCTTAGGCTAAAAGTTGCGTTGATGTAAATGGAATTCACTGTATATCTTCCAGCTCTCTCTCTTCAGGTGGAATATTAACGTCAAAGTGTCTCTGACTTACTTAAATGTTAAGTCCTAGACTTAGCTCATGTTTTTTCATAAGTCATAAGAGTGCATTTCTCTCTACGTGGTCGAATATGTCGAAAATTCTATGGAAGCCATACTCTGGAATAAGTTTGGTAGTGACCCCTGTAAAATGTCTTTGTCAACAAATTCCTTTATTTTTCTAAAATATTGTTGTGCGATAGATCGTCATTTTGTGTATTTTGACTTAATTAGAAAAGGTAGAAGCCACAAAGGATTACTCTGTTTAACTAATTTATTTCACCACAATACCTATCAGAAAGAAACCTACTACAACTTTCTAAAAGTTGTCAACATAATGAAAATAGGCCTTCGTGCAATTGTCGACTAACACAAGACATCTCTTATTATTTAAGTGAAATTAGAAAACAGCTTCATTATATTGACCTTTGACTCTTTGACAGTGTTAATTTACAAATTTAACTCGAATCAACTTGCGAAAAAGACTTAAAATGTGGAAGTGGAAATTGGGTTCAAAAAGGACAGAAAGGAAGCTGCCCAAACCGCTTAATTAATTTTAAGTTTTGACTTAAGTGAAAACTTTTAGACGTAAAATAATAGGTTCTTCATTCTCTTTATTGATTGTCGAAATTTATGTATGCAAGGGTTAAACTTAATCAAACTCTTAAGAGGGATGGTTTTTACAATTTAAAAATAAAGAGTGTTAGATCATTTCTCATTACAATAAATTAGATTCAAACTTTCAAAGTAGGTGTTTTTACTGCATATGTATTAAGTTGTGGGTTTAATTTCATTGTGGAGAGTATTTAATAAGTTAAAAACTTTAATACAAAAATTTATAGTGGGTGTTTTCTTAGTATACCTAGATATGGGTTTGGTTTTAAAATTATGCCTTATTGTTTTCTAGCATTTAATTATTTTTTTTTATTTTCAGCATCTCAAAAAATTCCAGATATAAATAGGAAGCCTAAAACACCTACACAAATGGTGAGTAACTTAATTTTTTAATAAAATCCATCAAAATAAGATCGTATCGAGAAAGCTTAGGAATGTTTTTTATGTGTAATAAATTGCAAAACAAAAGTGACAGTAAACATTCCTAAGCCTTCTCGATATAATCTTATTTTGATCGTTCGGTATTTTCTTTTGTAATTTGCTTTTAACTTATTTGGGTGAGATTTTATCTCGGTAACTCAATGTTTAAGCTTCTGTCTAACGTGGGTGTCCGATTTAATTCTCTCCGAATAGATTTATATGCGTTTATCTCGAATACAAGATTATAAAATCTCACGAAATAAATAGTACCTGAAAAGATCTGAGCGGCAATGGAATTGGTATTATTTGGCTTTAAATATAAAGACGACGGGATGATAATAGAAATTGTGATAAACTTTAATTTAAAGCTTTACGTTTTTTTAAAGTTTAATTAAAAAAACTAAATTGAAAAGTATAATAAATATTAGTTTTATCGATTTATTTTTAATTAGTAAATCGTCTACTTTTTATAATTCCAATCATGCAATTTTTTGAATGAGTTGAAATCGACTGCAAATATTGGAATATGTGACTTGAATGTTTGATTTTAGTTGCAATAGGAAGTTAATCCCACGGATAAAAAAACAAAAAATAGCTATATGGGGAGTTACAATCAATATACGTAAAATAGGGTAAAATAATTTTTATATTTAAATTTTAGATAAATAAAGTTCAACTTTCTCATTTAAAACTTTTCAAAGGACATGAAATGATATTCATTTGCATGTTTAAAAATTATGATGTGGTCATAACGGGAATTTTGCATAGTTTCAAAATATTTAAAAATATACAGGGTGAGTCTGGATAGATGGGCCATTAGAATTATGTAGAGTTTTGTTAAGAGATATGAAAAAAAGTCCTTAACAAAATTTTCTTATTTCAAAACGATCTATATCGTAATAATAGTTTAGAATATACAGGGTGTTTGAAAAATTTTCAGGAGACCAAAAAAGCTATCACACGATACCAAACTGGACTTTTTATCACATTGACGCTACTCGTCGCGACGTTCAACTTTTTATTTTCTTATAAAAAATCTATCATTTTTTTACAAAAATTACTCAGTAGGCATGTCTAAATTCGGATACCAATAGACAACTTTCTATCTTGTACTGTTCTTATTTACACAACTTTTCAGGTTATGTTACTCTATGTTATTTTCTAAGATGAAAAATAGCGACTAAAACTTAGTTTTTAAAGCTGTAGAAAAGTAAGTTAACCAAGAAATAAAATTACAATACTAATAAGATTTATGTTCCTAAAACGTTAAAAAACTAAGTTTTAGTCCTTATTTCTCATCGTAAAAAATAACACAAAGTAACATATTAACATAACGTAACATAACGTAACCTGCAAAGTTGTGTAAATTAAGAAAAGTACAACATAGGAAGTTCTAATTTGGTATCCGAATTTAGACAAGCCTACTGTAAACTCTTACAAAAAATGATAAGTCCATCATGAAGAAATGAAAAGTTGAACGTCACGACGCCTAGTGTCAATGTGATAAAAAGTCGAGTTTGGTATCTTTTGATAGCTTTTTTAATCTCTCTTAAAGTTTTCCTGAAAATTTTTTTATAAAGTAAGCTATTGTGAAACTACAGTCGAAAAACAAAATTGCCAATTTTCAGTTTCAGTTTTGCATTATCTCGGAAACACTTTTGAATTTTTAAATTTTCTAAACGGATTCTTAAAAGTCATCAAAATAGTTTTGCATATTTTGCATATTTCTCAAAATTTTGAATATTTCTACAACTTTTGCATATTTAGTAAATAATGCAGTAATTTTTTATGCTGACCAGCGGTGGGATGTGTAGATACCTAAAGTGATATTCATCCCCATCAATGCAATAATCAACGCGAGGGGTTATCCACTCTCTGCAGTCAATGTACAAAAAGGGAGCTGTCAATGGTAGTCATCTGCAGTCAATGGCAGCCATAGCATATGCAGTCATGGGCAGTCAACTGCAGTCAGTGTACAAATTTAGAACAGTGGTTGACCCCTCGAATCAACGTATTTAAATTATTAAAGGGGCGTGGCCAAATCTGGACGAACTTATCCCTACCGCTCGTCAGCATAAAAAATTATTGCAATATGTTGGTGTAAAACATAAATTAAAAGAAAATTTTTAAAATTATAATTAAGTTAAAATTGTGATTTTACTTTACTTTTTCTGAAAAAGATTTTGAAAAAAAGTTTTCAAAAAAATTAATTTCAATATTTATGAAAAATGAGTGCATATTTAAAAAAAAAATTGTGCATAGATAATATTAAAAAATTTAATAACATTAAAATTTTGCATATAACTCCGCTCTCTAGTGACCACTTTACGCGAAATGTAAGTTTTCTCGATTTTTTTGAATGAAACACCCTATATATTTTTGCAGATTTAGGTTCCTGGTAAAAAGTAGAAGCTTCATTTTTGTAAAAATATGAAGTTTTTATTTGAAAAATTGAGAAAAAAATTACATTAGAACATTTATATTTTTTAAAATTTGAAATTGAAATTTTGATATTTTGAAGTTCAAAATATTATTACTCTGGTCCTGGAAAAATTTAACAAATGAAACAAGCGTCGTTCGATTAAGAACTACAAGGGGTATAACCATGGGCGTCGCTTCTAAAAATTTCAGGGAGGGTCAGATTTTTTTGTCCTATGCACCTCTTTTAAATTTTTGTCATCTCAAGGTCAGCGCGTTTTAGGAAAAGTTAACAAATTTTGTTATCTAATAATTTTATTTTTATTCGTTTGTGTCAAAACTGTTTTTTTTTGGCATGTAAAATTTGTTAATTGACAAACTTTGACATTATTAAATTAAAATAAATGTCAAATTGGCATTTAAAATTTAAAAAATTATTAGTATTTTGGAGACTTCCTTACAATCGAAAAAAAAAAATTGTATGACACACGGACTAAAATGTTTTTTGAACGTTTGCTTGACTCGGCTTCACCTCTTCCAGCGACTTCACGTATTCGTTCGAGAAATTCAACTTTTCGTCCTTAGCTCGTAGCAAAATTGAAACTAAAAAAATTAACAGACAACAAAAAGTTTGCTTTTCGAGCGCCTTACTCCGGGGGGGGGGCTTTTGTCCTCTCTTACCCTTCCTTGACGACGTCCATGGATATAACTTATCCAAAAATGAAAAAAGTTACTGGAGCTGATTTTGAGAAAATCTATTTCAAAATTTCTTTAGCCTTTATTTAAAAAGCCCTTTATTTCGGGCCCCTTTGTATAGCAAATCCTATGTAGTTGGTTATATTGTGCCGAGTTTGTTCTCATGAAGGAAAAACTGTAACAGTCGTTGGCCTACTAATTAATAATGATCTGCAAATGCTAAGGATTCTTGATCCATCTCTTTTAAGTAACTCCTTTGGATCAACTGATTTAATCAATTTTTTTAGAAAAATGATGTGAATATCTTTGTGAGCTGTGAGTAATATGTGTATAACGACTTGCTTTAAAAACGTGTGACTGTAATAATTCTTAGATTAAGAAGTTTTATTAACGTTCAAGTGGCTGGTACTTGATACATAAAAGCCACAAAAGATTTTTCTTATCTTACAACCACTTCCCAACAAATTCTGAAAAATTACTATAATAGTTAAATGTCAAGTGATAATAACACTGATAGAACAGAGTACAGTGGTGGCTCATCCAACCACCAGCCTAACTCTTTCTAAGATTATGGTTGCAATTAAATTTTTTAAGACCTCACCATGTCAAAAATTGTTCTTTTTGAATTTATCTTACTATAGATAGCACTTGTCCACTTTACAAATTAATGACGTACCGTGTGTCCGTGTATGAATATTAAAAATTATGAGTTACCACTGTTTGATATGAGGTTCATCCTAACAGTTTGAAAAGTGGGCCAAATAATATTGTATAACAAAAAACATGACCACGACAATTTTACTACCTGTTATAGATGTTAATCATTTTTATTGCTTGCCCAAAAGTCATTGTGAGCACCTTTATACAGGTGTATATGTTCTTTTTATGGTCCACTCGAAACTGTGGGAGTCTGACCGATTGTTACGTTAACAGTTACGAACACAACGGTGGGGATTTTCAAATCTGTGTGTACACACTTCGTCAGTTTCGTATGTACTTCTCATTGAATAAGAAGGTATATTATTACGTATTATAAACATACATGTTGTATTTGACGGGCGTTTTGGTCAACAAACGGAATCACGCACGTAATCGATTAAAAGTTCCGATTTTGTCGATGGATGAGTATCGAGTACCGCTAATTTCCTGACCGGTTCGCTTTATTCAAATATTATAAACGGGATTAAATTGTTTTAAATATTGTTGAAATTTTTTGGACAAAAATTTAATTATTTTTAATCAGGTAAAGACTAATTTAAGGTTTTTTTTAGCGAGGTTGCTTCGATAATTATTTTTATTTTAATTAAAATACGAAGGACGAGAGGGTAATTATTGGAAAAAAAATTATAATTTTTTTAGATTGTGAGAAAAATGTTTTCTAATAACGAGTTTTTTTAATCCAATTATTAAATGCAAATTAGCTCGAATTTTCTCGTTAATATGTTTATGTTGACTTTATATAATGTATTCCAATTTTTGTTTAACCAAATAAGGTCAAAATTAAACGTTAACAACTCTACATGTTTGGTGTGAATTATGTGTTTTCGAAAATTATCGCTTGGTGTTGGACATCGGTGCTAATTAAAATTTAACCTTTTTACTTTTGTTATGTAACATTTAAAAAAATGTAAGATGGCCTTAAACGATTGATTAAGAAGTGGCCCGAAAATCAAAATCACAAGTAGGCAATGGAAAATTGATAATTACGGGTATATAATGGTTTCTCGTATTCTCGTACACATGGAATGGGCGTGTAATTTTTTTCCCCAAAGAATAGCTCTCCAAATCACTTAGAGAGGTAAAAGCCACTGCAGCAAAGTTGTAGATCACCCAAAAAGTAGAAAATTTTACCTTGGCCGCTAACATTTTTCCCCGTGTAAATACAAAAAGTATCGTGATCCGGGACGTTTCAGTAAAACATAATCTTCTTTACAAAAAGTAGAACAATGCTTTGTTTTATATTTAAAAAATAAATTTTTCAGGAAAACGTTTATTGTGCAAGGTTAGATAATGTTAGCCATGATTTGGACAGTTGTCAAAAAATCCGTGCGATGAGCATGTTGTTTCTTTTGTGTGGTGCAAAAAGAGTCCCAAAAAAGCCCCAAGATGGATGATGGGCATGGGATACTATACCATATACCGTGTGTTCCTGACCAAAGTTATACACAAGGATTTAACATGGTTTTCAAGTTTATAGCGGATTTTTTCTCGCCATTTTAACTTAACTTCCATTTAACAGGAATGTTAATGATAATGGCAATGGATAGAGAACTTTTTCTCACTTCTGATGACATGAAAAATTTGAAGACACAAAGGCCTCTTTAAGCTGAATTTTTAAAATAATTTTACACATTTTGAATACACTCTGTCCTGTCATGGAAAACAATATTAAGGGTGTAATTTAGTAGGCATATGCTATCGCAGTCGCACTCATTGCTTATATGGACAACACTTGCTAATTTTGCGTTGTCAATTTCTCAAAAACCAAAAGTTAAAATGAAATGCTGATTTGTTTATCAAATAGTTGCCGTTAAAGTCTCGGAGATGAGTTAATTTCAGACTCAAATGTGAAGTATTTATATAAAAATAAATAACTGTAAAATGCAGTACAAAAATGAAAAATTATTCTTATTAATTGCCACCTTATTTCTTTACAAAAATCATTCGAAAATTGCTCATCTCCGAGACTTTAAAAGCAACTATTTGATAAACAAATCAAAATCAAAACAAATCAAATCATTTTAACTTTTGGTTTTTGAGAAATTGACAACGCAAAATTAGCAAATGTTGTCCATCTCAACAATAAGTGCAACTGCGATAGCTATACCTACTAAATCACATCCTTAATGCTTAAATCTAAAATGTCAAAAATAATAAATCTTGTCAAAATGACCAGAACTGCCATTTTTGACGTTTCAGATTTTATATTGTTGTCCACAACAGGACAGATTATATTTAAAAGGTGTTATTTTATTTAAAAAAAAATCTGTTGAGTTGGTTATTTTAATGGCCGTTTGCACCGCTTACAGATAAACTGACAGATAATTTATCTCGCGGATAAGATGTCAAAATATAATTTATACATAAACTAAAATCGGTGCCTTCGTAAATAACAACACACGTGACCAATTTGCTAGGCAACCACCAAACACCAAGGTTCGTAATTGGTGGCTGCTTAGTAAATTGGCCACGTGGGTTAGATGTTATTTATGAAGGCACTGTATTCGCGAAAATCAGGAAGTATCTGACACCTGACACCTATCGGTTAAATATGAAAAACTCCACGTGGGGGTATCACGTGTTATTTGTTTACAAAATTTTTATACAACCGCTTTCAATAGTGACACTATCGGTTAAATATGAAACACTGCTCCTAGGGGTGTCACGTGTTATTTATTTACCAATTTTTGTAGCAACCGCTGCGCCAACATAACCTCAATAATATCAAATACAAATGCATATAAACATTAAACTAATGTAAATAAACAGGGTATGTAAGCGTCAAAATCATATATTTAATGTTATCCCCACGATTTCCGACATCTTGGAATTTAGTGATGCTCCATCCTCGTTGAGATTTTCTCAAATCACTGAATAGAGAAAAAAATTCTCTACCGGATGATGCAAAAAAAAATTATATGTTGCTATGTAAAAAAATATAATTTCTTTAAATATGCGCCCCCTAGCGGGCTTATTTTGAACAAACCATACTTTTTTACCTGATGATAACTGATAACATTGTACTTTGCGGTATGGGAAAGTAATATAACGTCAAACTTTTGATGTTAGCAGAAGCGCAAAAAATTCTTTATCGATTTAAACCAGGGGTCTTCAAACATTTTTTTTCGCGTACCACTCATGCGTACTAAGAATCAGTAGCGTACCACTAAGGGTCGATTTTGCAATCATGGCTTAAGCTGGCCCCAG
The DNA here is from genome assembly GCA_963924605.1 of Malthinus seriepunctatus. Lineage (NCBI taxonomy): Eukaryota > Metazoa > Arthropoda > Insecta > Coleoptera > Cantharidae > Malthinus > Malthinus seriepunctatus. The sequence continues at coordinate 27,401,505 of OZ004601.1, read as the reverse complement.
ATAAACTGGGTATAAACCTGCATGAGCGCATGCGCCGTAACTCGTTTACGTTACGATAGATTTACAGTGCATGCGCTCATGCAGGTTCATACGCGGTTTAGGTGGAGCCAGCTTAAGATATGATTGTAAAATCGACTCTTAGGGCCTATTTTACAAAGACCTTTTAGTTAGAGTTTAACAAAACTTCAGTTTTACTACGGTAAACTACATTTGATCTGATTTTACAATACGAATTTGTCTTGAACTCAAGTTCAACCGAAGTTTAATTTAAAACGTTGTTGAGCCTCAATTGTAAAATCGGCTCTTAAAGTTCTATTAGGATAAATAGGGATGTATCTAATTTTCGGAATAATGAGAAATGACGATCGTTTTTGAAAGTGTCTATTATTTATGTATAAAATTATAAAAAACAATGGTAACGTTTAGGTAATGTCTGAAAACTTAGTGAGAAGGATGGTGTTGCATGCTTGAAACAAGCAAGGTGAAGTTAGAACCTTGTAACTTTCTGTAACGATGACATTTACATATTACATTATTTTATCGCGTATCTTTGCTTGGGGCTTGCGTACCACTTTGAGATGCTCTGTGTACACGTACCACAGTTTGAGAACCTCTGATTTAAACCATTAACATCCCTGTAGGTTAAATGGCAAGCAGGTTTCTGCGAAAAACTTGAAAACAATGTTAAATCTCTATGTAGACTTTTGGCTCAGGACACACGGTATAATAATTATAGAGGAGAAGTTAATTTTATTAAATGGTATTACGCATACTCGAGATAGGTACAAGTCATGGCTAACATTATCGAATCGTTTATATGTTTTAAACATTTTTTATCAATCACACCTAGGGTCAACTCCATCCGGGGACACACTGTGTAAGACATAATTTAACATATTTAATAGATTCGGCTTTTACTATGTGCAAATCGAGATTGATTTTTGTTTGAACTAAATTAGAATAGCCATTTGCACTAATTTTGTCAGTTTTGTTAAAAACCCGCTCCGAAGATGATACAGTGTGTCGAAACAGCTGTCAGCAACCAAACTGACAAAATTAGTGCAAATGGCTATTCTAATTTAGTTCAAACAAAAAAAAAACATAATTTAACGATTATCCAAAATTGACGATTAACCAACGTGTAAAATCATTCTACATCCCCTCTGTTTTCCTCTTTATTTTTCATTTAAAATATTTCTTATGAGAGTGGGTTGTGAAAATCTGAAAATTTTAACTTCTAAGCCTTCTCGATTAATACCTACTATTTTTAAAGCTCTATACCTAAGTATAGTACGTTCATTTTAGAAAAACACCAATGACTTTTTGCTCATTAGTAATCCTGCGGAGCTATACCAGTTCTTATAAAGCTGACTTAAAAATATTAAATTGCAATTATTATAATGAGTAGAGTTTGTACTTCACATAAAAATAATAACACACAGTTAGTAGCTCATCATAATATCATCTTCTCAAAAACCATCTATTATTATTGTCAAGGTGTTTAGAAGAATTTTATACTTTATATCACGTGTTATTTTACCTTCTCTATTTGATGATTAGCCAAATGCTTGAGGATTTTCTAAAATATATTTATTTGACCACCAACCGCAAATAGCGGCGTGGTTCAGCACCAACAGACCAACACCATCGCCATGTCTGATATCTAACTATTTAGTTATATTTTGGCAGCCGTAAGACTAACTATTTGATGTTTTGTGTATTGATCTGTAAAAGATCTTTGATAAAGTGCTTTTACAAAATATTTTACAGTGTAATACAGTTAATTACATTTTATAAAATGTACGACATTACACTGTAAAATATTTCATAAAAGTGCTTTTATAAAAGAACTTTCTCAAAGATCTTTTACAGTCTAATATCGGCCTTAGGTTCAGAAATTTTGTATAAAATTGAGATAAGTAAGTGCATACAAAATTTTTAAAAGTGGGCGGAGATAGGGCTAGTTGAGTTAAAGTTTTTTCTTGAATTTGGCCCTGAATCTTGCTTACCTTCGCCTGACGAAGACTACCGTAAATAATAAATAAGTAATCAATTAAACTGCGTCTGTTTATATAATTTAAACAAGAAGAGTGTATTATAAAATAGTTTCTATTTTAACAATATATAGGAAGAAATCTTCAACTGTTAATCAGCGCGCAGCGTAGGACACTAATCCTGAGCCTGACTCACCCTTTGTTTAATTTAAGGTGTGTATTTATTCTAATTAACGTAACTTAAAATGAAGGAGTAAATTAGACCAAACAAATCATTTCTTATTATATCTCACTCGAGTTCCAATTTATAATCTTTTTTTTTCTCTTAAATCTCTCAATTAACAAACTGCAAATATATGACACCACTCATTATACTATATCGTTACTTATTGCAACAATATTTTACATTAACATTAATTTGTTAATTTTTATGGAATGTTAAAACAATAATTAAAAGTATTGTTGCAAAAATATAATTACACAACTTTCATGTGTGGTTATTCTTTCTTATTCTTATTGATATTGATGACACGAAATTCTTCAACAGTTCTGTTTTATTGTTGTTATAATTTTTTTATCTAATTATAAATAAAAGCATATGCTGCATGTATGTTTAATAAATAAAAGAGTAAATAGTAGCTTATAATAACACAGTCCCTAAAAATATGTACAGGATGTATACTCTTGATAGCGAAATGAAAGTAGTTGAGTTATTACGACCACCCTGTAGTTTTTAGCGTAAATTTCCTATTTGACTGTTTTATGACTAATATGTTACTATAAAGGTGTGCACAAATATTCAATTATAATGTTGATAGTTTTCTAAATTACTCTTAATAACCATCTGGTGTGTTTCTGTTGTACTTAAAGTGATTAAATTTGATTATATAAATTATGTAAGTCATAATTTTTATAACCACCAATTTATTATTGAAATTAAAATGCAGGTCTTATTTAATAACCCATTAAGTTCTTCGTGGTAATCGTTATACGGTTTATATTATTTTAGAATGTTTTCTTTTGTAAATTTATTGTTTTGAGTCTTTTCTTCCGCTTATTTTATGTAATGGAAGAAAATCCAATAAAGGTAATTTCCGTTAAATGCAAAAAAAGCGTATCTACTTATAGTAATCGAAAAGACGATTTTTTGTTTGATTATATTGAAATAATTACTTGATTGGATTATATAACATTTTAGCTGGTCATTTGATAATTATATGGTTTCCACTAGTTGTTTAAAATTTTAATTTGATGGTTATATGTAGGCAAATAGGTGCCTCGAGGTAGATATAACGTTAGGGCATTTATAACAGGTGTCCAAAGTGCTATTTTTAAAAACTTAATTAAAGGTAATTGTCAGGACATGATCGAGCAAGTTTTAATTTAAAATCAAGTGTGCTTTGCAAGGTTCGGTACAGCGTTTATTTTTGAAGGTTTTCATTCTGACTTCATCGAATTGCTCTAAGTTAGTACTGGAGTTTATGAAAACATAACTTCGTAGCAAAACCTAGGCTACAGTTCTTTAAAAATTATTTTTTTACCATATAAGAGTTTAAGAGAGCCCAGACTTTCCAGTTAAACCTACTTCTTAAATACCGATCTTTAGGAGGTCACAGCTTTTCTGCTTGAATGAAATCCTACCATTATTTCATTAACAAATTAGTGACAAATAAAAATTATATCTTCAGGCTTTGGACCTGTACTATAATTTACGAGTGTAGATCGAAATCGCCACTGTTTTCTATAGATATGTATGGTCAAATGAGTGTCACTGGTAGTGGGTTTTTTAATTGCTACTTTATGGAGCTCCTATAAACATCGGTTCATTTTCCTTTTTAAAATAAAATTCTAATTTAGAATTTCACGAAGGCAAAATTTCTCATGATTTTGGGAAAAGTTTGGTAACAGCTCTATTTTTTGTCTTGATCGATCGAAACCATCACTGTGAGTTAGTGGATAAATTGTTCTAACACTCTTTTGACTGGAAGGAACTTTTTCGTCGTTTTGAATGCAAAATTTTGATCTTTTCAAGTTTCCGAGTCACTATTTTTTCTATATATTTGCTTGTATTGGTCCGATCGGGACGAAAGGAAATGGTTTTGTTTGTAATGAAGTGCTTCTTAAAACTGTTTGGATTGAAATAATATTTTTTTAACCTAAAAATAATTCAAAACCACTGTTATTGATGGTGGCTCTTGGTTTTTTATAAATAACTTTAGTTTAAATTAATATTACGGGATGAAACTGGGGAAAGTTATAGTTTTTATAGTAACAAGTACGTGTGCCAAATTTGGTCTCAAAATACACTGGCCCGCAATATTAACGCACCAACCTAAATTAAAGAAAAAAGATTACTCAGAATACTTTTTTTATCCAGTTGAGTATGTAGTATCAAAGTTAATAATTTAAACTAAATGTCGAACGAGTTTTAAAGGCTTTAAGTGGTAAAGTAACAAGTAATAAATAGCAATAAACAATAGTCTAAGAAACGACGGAAGAATTGGCCATTGAGAATCGCTAAAAAAATGTATGATGATCAAATTTAATTCGTTTTAAATAAGGCCAGTTAATAAAAATCCGAAGTTACCAACACATAGTTCCAGGAATTCAAATTGAAAATTGCAAATAACGTTGATTTTTCGATAATTTTGAACAAATCTGCTACTTTTCAACGTTATTTGCAATTTTCAATTTTAATTCATGGAACTGTGTGTTGGAAACTTCTGAATTTTATTAACTGCCCTTATTTAGAAACAATTAAATTTGATCATCCGATATTTTTTTTGCGATTCTCATTGGCCAATTCTTCCGTCGTTTCTTAGACTACTGTTTATTGCTACTTATAACTTGTTACTTTACCACTTAAAGCCTTTAAACTTGTTTAGCATTTAGTTTAAATTCTTAACTTTGATACTACATACTCAACTGGATAAGAAAGGTATGCTGAGGAATCTCTTTTATTTAATGTAGGTTGGTGCGTTAATATTGCGGGCTAGTGTATTAAGAACGACGACCAAAATTTGAATATTGAGTTAAATTTTCTTTTGCATATTTGCTCTCAGCAATTGGTCGTATCGTAATAATCTATCTCTTGAAATGCAGGAAATTTAATCCTCTTTCAGATTAAACCAAAATTAATCAAAACAAACCATGTTTTCGGAAATACAGGGTGTATCCGAAGTAGGTGGACAAACTTCAAGGAGACGTTCCTTACCTAAAATTAAGGTACCCGTATTTTTTTGTTTTAGTCAATTCCAATTTTTGACCGATGTGGGAGCCCCTAACAGAGGACCCCCTAAAACACTATTTTGTTAACATTTTAGAAACCCCTTAACCGATTTTAATAAAATTTGGTATGGGAACTAACAAAGTGAATTAACATAAGTACCATATCCGACTTTTGTAAATGTCGCTAGAGGGCGTTAGTTACGGTCAACTGATCTTGGTTTTTCTGCAATAACTTTTTTGGTCAAAACATTTTTCAATTTTTTTATTGCATAATTAAATGTACAATTTCATTCTCTAAAAAAAAGTATTTTTGATCTTTTTCTTAAGATACACCATTAGAAAGAAAAAGACGGAAAATACAGGCCGAATGCATAAATTTTGAACTATTTTCTCAATCAAAAGATGTCGAAAAGCTGATTTTTTCATTTTTAAAGATTGTGTTACAATTTCTAAAGTAAAATTGCACTAAAATTAGAGAAATTATAAATACAAGCTTTAAAAATGAAAAATCAACTTTCCGACTATCTTTTGATTGAGAAAATAGTTCAAAATTCTCGCATTCGGTCGGTATTTTTCGTCTTTTTCTCAAAAACTGTGCATCTTAGGAAAAAGATACAAACACACTTTTTTTAGATAATGAAATTTTACATTTAATTATGAAATAAAAATATTAAAAAATGTTTTGGCCAAAAAAGTTATTACAGAAAAACCAAAAACAGTTGTACGTAACTAGCGCCCTCTAGCGATTTTAACAAAAGTAGGATATGGTACTTATGTTAATTCACTTTGTTAGTTTTTATACCAAATTTTATTAAAATCGGTTAAGGGGTTTCTAAAATGTTAACAAAATAGTGTTTTAGGGGGCCCTCTGTTAGGGGCTCCCACACCGGTCAGAAATTGGAATTGACCAAAACAAAAAAATACGGATACTTTAATTTTAAGTAAGGAACGTATCCTTGAAGTTTGTCCACCTACTTCGGATACACCCTGTATATTTTAAAAATAATTATTTATGATACAAGGACGAAAAGTTGAATTTCTCGGACGAATACGTGAAGTTGCTGGAAGATTTAATAATGTCAATCTGACATTTATTTAATTTAATTATATCAAAGTCTGTTAATTAAAAATTTTACACGTCAAAAAAACAGTTTTCACTCTAGGACGACAAATGTTACCTAGCAACACAGTAAAAGATGGTACCTGATGAAAAGGTTAACTTCTCGTCTAAACAATTTAACCATAAAATATCACTTTTTGATACAAGCGAATAAAATAGTTATTTCTGATACAAGGACAAAAAGTTGAATTTCTCGGACGAATATGTAAAGTCGCTGGAAGATTTAATAACGCCAATCTGACATTTATATTAATTTAATTATATCAAAGTCTGTCAGTTAACAAATTTTACACGTCGAAAAAACAGTTTTCGCACTAGGACGAAAATTTTTACCTAGCAACACAGCAAAATGTGGTACTTTGATGAAAAGGTTAACTTCTCCTTCAAGTAACTTAACCATGCATGCATAAAATATCACTTCTTGAAACAAGCGAATAAAATAGTTATTTATGATACAATAAGGACGAAAAGTGGAATTTCTCTATTTTTGAAGTCTGTTAATTAACTAATTTTACATGTCAAAAATCAGTTTCCGTTCTAGGATGAAACTTGATGTGTTACCTAGTCCTAGTGTTACCTAGTGTCACCATGTGTCACCTAGTGTTACCTACCATCAAAAGATGGTACTTTGATGAAAAGATTAACTTCTCGTCCAAGAAACTTAATCATAAAATATCACTTTTTGACACAAACGAATAAAAAATATTATTTGTGCAAGGACGAAAAATGTTACCTAGCAACACAGAAAAAGACGGTACTTTGATGAAAAGGTTAATTTTTTATAAATAATTTAATCATAAAATCGAGCATAAAATATAACTTTTAACACATTTTTCAACTTTTTGGCCACCAAACAAATTTTAATGGTCTAAATTTTTTTCTTTTTTAGTTTGGAAAACAATGACAAAAACTCATAAAATAAATTTAGAACACTAAAACTGATTTTGTGGTCACAAAACTGCAAAATTTTTTTTTCCAATATCAACGAAATAATTTTTTGATTTAAATCAAAATTCAAATTTTGACGGTTGTGTTTAATGTTTTTGGACAAAATTTGGCTCACGTATTTGTAATTATAAGAGCTACAATTTCCCCCGGTTTCATGCCATAATATTAGTTTAAACTTAAGTTATTTATAAAAAACTAAGATCAACCCGTGACAACAGTTTTTAGGGTTTAGGAATAGGAAATTATTTTAAACCCGGACAGTTTAAAAGTGAGATTTATTAAATAGAAAATGTAATTTTTTAGGTCCCGTTTGGGCTAATAGGTACAAGCGATTAATACAAAAATAGTGAACTGACAACTTTCGACCGATTAAGAAGAAAAAGAATTGTTTAAAACTTTTCCCGAAATCATAAAATTTTTTGCTCTGTTGATATTATTTTTATATTTTTTGTAGAAAGTTTACATTGAAACAGAAAAACTCATGAACGCATCAGTTTTACATGTCAAATCCTTATTAACTATCAGAAAAGCGTTTCACCACCTGTTATAAAGTGATTGTGGAGATTTGTAAAAGTTCGACGATTTTCTTTTAAAACAAAGCTTGAGAATGCACGAGAAAGATTAGAAAGACTTGAATTGTAATAAAAAAAATGGAATGTTAGGTACATTTTGGCACATGAGCTTTTATTTCTGATTCAAACAATAAAAGAATAAGCCCATTGTTAATTAACAATTAACAACTATTATCCCCATTCTTCCATCAAGTAAGAACAAACAAGTCTAGTTAGTACATCCATTAAAGAAAAGAGGCTATTAATTCATTTCTCTCTTTAAACTTTTCCGAAAGAACGTGTTTATTCAAATTGCATTTTGTGTAGGTGTTGTATTTTTATTGCATGTTTGAAAGTGTTAAAAAGACATAAAAGTCACAGGTTCTGTTAACGTTGGGCGCCACAACAAATTTTTAATTTTTTTCACCTGTTAAACAAACAGAAAAAAATGTTTTTTCTAATTAAGTTGCTCGACAAGCATAAAGTATTATTACAAAACACCTGTACGTGTGTGTGTTGTATGTGTGAGGTGTAAGTAAATATCCATATTTCCTCCAGTCTAAAATTACTTACAAATAACGACTTTTCCAGTTTCCATGTTCTCGTTATAGGTTTTAAAATCGTGTCGCGCGAGAGAGTAAGTAAAAGAATTTGTGTCGTTTTATTTTTAGTTTATATTGTTAAAACGATTGTTTCGCAAATATATTGTTTGTAAGTTAAGTATACTGGTCAGTGTTTGTGCCATATTAGGAAAGAAAAAGTCTGACCAGTTTAACCGGCCAATGCACTAATGCAGTTTGAAATAGGCGCCACAATGGAAATTAATATTATGAATAAACGCGTAACATTGTAAAATTATTGTGTAATTACTTATTATTTAAACAAATAGCTTTTGTAAGGTGGTACCATTAAACTCGCGTATAATTTCAGATTAAATTTTAAAACGTCAAAAGTTTTGTAGTTAATAATGGTAGTTTTGAGTAGCGTAACTAATTGAGTATAGTAAAGTAACTTTAAAATACGCCACATTTGTGGCCTCTCGCTCTTTTACATCCCCTTGTGTATAAAATAACGGCGTCCAATTTAATGACCAACATGTTTCATTCACACAGCACACTTTTTATTTTTACTAATAATACGTATTTATCAACATCGAACTTTTTTTATTACCTACAATGCTTAAATTTATACTCAAAGTTAACAAAATTTATATCCCCTAAAGATAAATTTACCACTTCAAATTTTGAATGATTGCAATTTTTATTATTGTAATGTTTCTTCTCTATTTATCATCTTAGCTTGGTTTGAAAAAGCCGATGCTTTTACTACCAGTACCAAAAATACCAATGCAGCAGCAGAAAATCGTATACAAAGGGGCAAATTTCCCATTATTTCCAACAACGAAATCTGTTGAATCGAAATTAGAAAATTACAAAAAAATATGTTTAAATTACCATTTTTGTAAAAAAAATTCTTCAGGCGCACAAAAATGTCAATCTGACAACAAAATTATTTTAGCTTACTGGATTTTTTGCAATAAATAGAATTTTTGGAGCATAACAACTTTAGTGCAATCGCAGAGAAAGTCAATGCTTGGGAAATGGGAAAATAATGCTTTGAAGATGCATCAACATGTGCAATTTTATTACTTTGGTACTTTATTTAGACGCTCCTTTACAATTTTGTAATTTAAATTTTAATTGGAGTGGAAATTTGTGCCAGTTTTTTGGCACTTTATTAATGAATTATTGAATAGTTATTTTAAACGAAGCTATATTTTTAAAACTATTATTCTTCAATATAGCAAACATCCCGCTATTTGGTATACAGGGTGGTGACTTGCGTGACGCAGCATAAGGATTTCAATGTTAAATTCTTAAATTAAATATTTGCCCACAAATTATTTTGGAGCTCAAAGTATTTAAGTTTCTTGTAGAGAAAATAATATTATTTTCCGAAAACGTACGTAAAGCTATAGTCAAGTTTATCTAAAGATGCGTTTTTGACACTGACCGGAGCAAACCTAAAGTTAGTTCAAGGGGTTATCCACTCTCTGCAGTCAATGTACAAAAATTGAGCTGTCAACGGTAGTTATCTGCAATCAATGGTAGCCATAGCATATGCAGTCATAGACAGTGAACTGCAGTCAGTGTACAAATTCAGAACAGTGGTTTACCCCTCGAGTTAGTTAGAAATAAGACAATGCAGTTTGGGCTATTTTAATTTGGCATCTCTGTACAGAGTTGTCACATTACAATTTAATTTGTTTGAAATTCAAAGTTTTTAGCTTGATTTCTTGATATGTGGCTAATACCAAGGAATAAACAAGATGGACATCGTTATTTACATTTTTATTTGTCTCCTACACCTTTCGTTATGGTAAACATTGTTAAGATCAGCTTCGAAACGAAGTAATACGAACTATCACATTCGTAGTATTACAACTGCATTCCAAGATCGGATATTTCATGATAATAGTCATTGTTTATTTACGTTTTGTAAATGAGATTTCCAAGCAAAGTACGTTTTTAGTGTTTCTAAAAGGCAATGGGCAAGGCAATTTCTAGAAGGCATATTAAAATATAATTTATAAAAAAGGTACGCAGGTGTGTATGTAAGAGATTTGATAAAAAAGAGGAAGAAATATCTTTCCATATGTAACATTTTAAAACCTCTAACTATACTTCATTCAACTTAAGCAAGTAGCTGATGTAAATAAATATATGTGCGTAATGAACCCGTGGACACTTCTGTTTAGCGCTGTGGTTGTGGCTCCAACGTATAATCTTTTAGCGATAGCTTGTCGCAGGTTTGTCTAAATACTTTGATGCTGGTAACATTGGTTGTTAACGTGCACATCACATGTATTTGTTTTGACTGGCTCCATAGGTAAAATGAACGTAGTGTAATATTTCATAATATAACCGCACGCTTATGCTGAAGAAGGAATGTTCATGTTTTCCCTCTCTTCCTCTCACTTATGTATGTTGGTGACAGTTTTGTACCACGCTAATTCGTATGTGTGCAGTGTCCATCTTGATTATTGATCTGAGGTAGAGTGCTTGCCATATGTAAGCGACCTGCGCAGAAAGCAAAATTGTGTACTACCTCATAACCAAGCTTACACAAATTAAACAAAGGCTAAAAAATAAAAACTCCAAAGATTAAATGGTTTCTCGAAGAATGGGTATACGTGAAAACCATTGCGAAAACAATGTTTGGGCGTCTTTTTCTACAACTTTCTCACTTGCTCTTCTGCGCATTTAAAGTCGCATAGATATGGCAAGCACTTTATGTGGCAACCCTGGACTGTCATTATGAAGTTATGAAACTTCAAAAACGCATATTTAGATAAATTGGGGTATAACAAAATTAAAAATGGAATTTTTACAAAAAACAGTGATGCCTTGAAATTATCGAAACAAATCACATGTGCATTTACATTATTTGTCATTATCGTCGTCTGCGTTGATCTGTCGTAGTTTTACGCTACTATAAAGTCATACCAATCGTTCAAAATCGTGCGATGACATATGCTGTGAAAATAAGGTAGATGGCTCTACTTCAGGGAACATAGGAATTTATTTTACCGATAGTCAATTAGACATTTTGTTGTGACTGGTGCAAATTTCATATTGATATTTGGGACACCAATCACAGCACAGTTAAATACATCTCGTACTCTATGAGAGAAGGGGGTACAGTCGCTGTTTTCTGAATGTAGCTTTAATTTTGTCGTTGTCAAATAGACAGTGACAGTATGATGACATTACTCCAGTGTAAAACATGTTATTACAGTTTCCATTGTTCCCTGATGCACTAGCGCCTCTAGTTGCAATTTATTGGATTGGTATGACTTGATAGTAGCGTAAAACTACGACAGATCAACACAGACGACGGTCATTATATTTTACATTTATTAAATTATTATTATTATCAAATTACTATTGTTTTGATCGTCGTCTGCGTTGATCTGTCGTAGTTGTCAAATATACAGTGACAGTATGATGATATTACTCCAGTGTAAAACGTTTTATTACAGTTTCCATTATTCCCTGATGCACTAGCGCCTCTAGTTGCAATTTATTGTGAATTTATTGGATTGGTATGACTTTATAGTAGTGTCAAACTACGACATATCAACGCAGACGACGGTTTTGATAATTCCATGTCATGATCGTTTATTTTGAAAAATTTAATTTTTAATTTCCGATAATTTTTTTTTCATATATAAAGCCAATTATATTTTACAATTTTCAGTCGCATGTTCATTTTAGGGATACCATGATAAGCGACACGACGTCTGGCGGATTTTTTTGTACTATGACATCGCACAACATTTGACATATGTTTTGACGTTTGGCGCATGTTTGCGTAGTTTTTTTAAAAGCAATAAGTTCTTCGATATGAATTCTAATAAAAATAATACTTTTTGTTCAGTGTCTCAACGTAAATCATGGATTAAAAGAAATCCAAACTTAAATGTGTGACTTGATTGTGCGATGTCTTAGTTGACGGTTTTATTTTGAGGGCGCTGCAATCTTAACCTGAGATCCCTATTGTCTTCCTGTATATTATATACACTCTTCTGCTAGTTTTCCTACCTACCTGAATGAATGTCAGTACTTCAGACATCCGTTTATTTGTCTCCTTCTCTATCCACTGGTTTGCTTGTCTACACACTAGTCTATTTCTTTGTTTGACGCTGTACCTGATTGTTCTATGGGGTGTTTTGTAACACCCTGTTTATTATACACAGTAGTCATTAGTGATTGATCCCAGTAAGTTTGATTGTATGTCTACAAAGACTTTTTAAGTTGCCTAAAAACAAAAATCTCTAATTATACGTTATGTTGCATAAGAACTGATCCCAATCTTTTATAAACGCAGTGTACAAGTGACGGCATGGTAATTCGGTAGCTGAGGAGGCGAGGCCAGCGCTGCCATAGATTTTATAGTACACTACGGGTTATAAGTCGCTAAATTTGACAAGTAACTGTCACTAAAATTGAGTAAAGGATAACATTAAGACATTGAATCTGAAAAGTTTACAATTAACTGAAAATTGTTTAATAAATAATTATATTACAACTAGTTATAACAAAACTACCTAAAAGAAAATATTAAAATAAGTAATGAACAAAACAGATTATTCTTAAAGGTAGCGGCAAATTGGTTTTATCATAACCTAATAGTTGTAGATACACGCGACTTTTAACTATGCCTGTACCTACCCTGAATTCTTGATTATGATTGGACGCATTTTTCCCGCAAATATATATTTTAAATAGAATTATTTTAGTTGACATATTTTCCGTAACGCAAAATTGGTCGGTTGAGCTGTATTTCCAGTCATTTACTGATGTCTTTGTCACCAAATGCTCTTTAATTGCTTCATCGCCGTTAATCAATCACATTTAAGTAGACTAGAACCGATCAATCTTCCTGGGATTTCAATAACTTTTAATAGGACACGTATAATCTTCAAAAAAATTGAGATCTGCGACATATTGCTTTTGAATATTTAGATCAATCTCTATTGTTGATAATGCGACAGTTTGAAAGAAGACGAGTCAACTCGGGAAAAAACAGTTTTCACAAAAATTTCAAGAAGTAGTCGTGGCTAAATACGTGGAGCAATAAAAGAGAGTTCGACAAATTTTTATAAATATTCCACCTTAGAAGGCAAGCCAGGGTGGTTATTAGCCAACAACGATCAAAAATCACCAGGGGAGGTTGTTGTTTTACTACTTGTTGGCAAAATAAAGTTACCCCTCAATTTAAGCAGGGGGTGTTGTGATGATTTTATCCACAATTCGTGCTAGACGTATAGCCAGAGTGGCCATTAGTTGTGAGGCTGACTGTACATTGTAGCAACAAACTTGTTTTACGTCATTACAGCACATATAAATATAGGTTAGGTCTTCAAACAGTAGCAGACAATAGCCAAATAAATTAAGGAATTGAGTGAGTGAGTTGAAAATATATTCAAATAAAAATAAAGCAAACCGTTTTGTGTCAATAAACTCGAATTTTAACTAGCATTTTATGTTATAGCAGCTGAATAAAGTAAAAACTTTTCGTTCGGGAAAAAATTGATGCTTTTTGCTAATTAACCAAGCAAATTTTTTCATTCTTCATATAATTTCTTGTTAATCTTACAGTCTTCAAGTTTTTTTTATTAAAAGTAGTAGCAATTATAATATTTTTACATTACATCGAGGGATCGAAGAAGAAGCACATTCAAATGTTAAAAAAATATTTTTGATCATAAATTTTACATGACATTTATGCTTTCAAGTAGCTAAATCCAATTTGCAATATAATTTATGTAATTTTTTACTGATTAAATAGGGGTGAATTACGAAACTCTGTTTTGAGGAATGTTTGCTATCCTCAGTTCATTATTCGATATTTTTATATGCTTCTCAATATTGAAGCTTTTGCCCTTCTTTTCACTAAAAAATTAAATAAGGTAATACACTCTGAGCAAGATTTTTGTGAAAAATCAGTTGTAAGTCTATGTCCGGATTAACGAGGCTTATATTGTATTCTCTTTTGTATGCTAGCATTGCAAGCACGGTTTTCGGTAAAATTTTAGCAACCAACTCAAAGAACCATACGGTCTTTGTCCAATATGCAAGATGCAACTGTTACGTGAATTTTGCATATTTAAAACAAAATTAAATTATTATAATTAAAGATGATTTTAATAATTGAAATAAAGAATTTAAATAGCAATAACCTTGTCTGGTGTTTTTTTGCTTAATTTAACAACCTAAAACCGCGAGGTCGTTTATAATATGTATACAATTAAAATTAACTTTTTTTATATAAAAACATTTCTAATCTTAAATCCATTGTTGTTAATATTTTTTTTCAATAAAAAATCCAATTGGCTTTAGTGCTTGCTCTATTATAGCTGCAATTTCATTATTTTTATTCAAAAAAAGTTGATGACATTTTTTGTTGTTGTAATTTGTTACGCGTTCGATGTGGTTTTCTATTTACAAAAATATATACACCGATCTTTAATTGATTTTTCTTTTGTTTGTTTAATTATCTTCTTAAATATATCTTTATTTGTTTTTTATTGTGATTTATTGTTGATTAATTAATAAATTATCTTGCATTCCTTCTATAAAAAAAAAGTATTTGATAACGGAATTAAAAAATTATTTTTGGGCATACCGTTAATTATAAACTGTCGATGTGACCCTCGTATGGTTGAAATTTAAAAAAAAAGGAAGTATGTGGAAGTAAACACTATGTTGCGTGGATTTACATTAAGTTAAATACTAAAATGGGTATCTCATAAAGGAAAGCTTAATGATGACAACAATAAGAGATTTTGTGCGACGATAAGATTTTAATGCAAATAATATTCCGTATCATTGCAAATATTTGTGGTTTATAAAACGTTATGCAAATATGTAGCTAGTGGTAATAATTTCTTACGTTTATCGCAAGTTTGTAGTACTTTAGCGGTCTATTATCTATTGGTATAAAAATTTGCTCAAAAGAGAGGTTCTTAACTTGTAGAAATTGAAATAGGATGATAATATTTTTCAAACAGATTGTATAAAGGTATAAATTCAAAACAAAGATTCATACTGATCTAATGTAATTTGGAAAGAGATAGAATTAAGTGGTTTTACTTTTTAAAAGAAATCTGGCAACAGCGTCATCAAATTCATTAAATAGGTTTTGCTGTCTTACTTCAGTTCTCTAAATTCGGTTTCAATCGAATAAGCCGTTTAAAAGTTACAAGGACCAAGGTCCCATTTCAAAATAAAAATTTTACGTAATTTATGAAAAATTAGAAATCTGGCAACAGTGTCATCAACTACATTAAATTGGCGTTGCTGTCTTACTCAAGTTTATTAAATTTGGTTGCAATCGAATAAGCCGTTTAAAAGTTATAGGGGCGGTGTTCCATTTAAAAAATCAAAATTTGTCACGATTTGCGAAAATTTTGAAATCTGACAACAGCGTCATCAATTAAATGAAATCGGTGTTGCTGTCTTACTAAGTTGGTTTCAATTGGTTTCAATCGAATAAACCGTTTAAAAATTATGGGGGTTTCATTTAAAAAATCAAAATTTCCCTTATTTTCTGACAAATTAGAAATTTGACAATAGTCTCATCGACTTCATTAAATAGGCGTTGCTGTCTTACTCAAGTTCCCCAAATTTGGTTTAAATCGAACAAGTCGTTTAAAAGTTATGGGGTTCCCATTTAAAAAATCAAAATTTTTCTTAATATCTGAAAAATGAGAAATTTGGCAACAGTGTCACCTACTCCATTAAATCGACGTTGCTGTCTTACTAAAGTTCACTAAATTTGGTTTTAAACGAATCAATCTTTAAAAATCATGGGGGTTTCATTTAAAAAATCAATTTCTCTTAATTTTTAAGAATTAGTAATTTGTCAACAGTTTCATCGACTCCATTAAACAGACGTTGCTGTCTTACTCAAGTTCTCCAAATTTAGTTTTAATCGAACAAATGTTTATAAATTGTGGGGGTTTTATTTAAAAAATCATAATTTTCTTTAATTTCTGAAAAATTTGAAATTTGACAACAGTTTCCCGGACTCTATTAAATAGGCGTTGCGGTCTTACTCAAGTTCCCCAAATTTAGTTTCAATCGAATAAGCCGTTTAAAAGTTATTTTAAAAATCATTAAAAAATCAAAATTTATCTTAATTTCTGAAAAATGAGCAATTTGGCAACAGTGTCACCTACTCCATTAAATCGGCGTTGCTGTCTTACGTAAGTTCACCAAATTCGGTTTTTCATCGAATAAGCTTCTAAAAGATATAGGTTTAAAAAAAATCTGTAGACAAATGGATAGAAAGAAGGTTGGACGGACAGATAGACCACGACATGACAGATAGACATGTATGTAGTTGGTCATTAGGTTACATGTTATCTTGTTTTGAGAATGATTTTTTTATAGCAAAATTGAGTATGACGTATCAAAATATCTATAACTACAGAGCTGCATAGGGACCTGCATTCCTGTATAGATTGAGTATTTTTTTCATTCATAAAAAGGACAATAGATAGCTGACACCCTGACACTTGATACGCTTCCTAAAAGTTTTAAAGGTTTTCTAATTAGTAAGATAATATTTCACCCTGTGAAAGAGGGAACTATTCAATTGCAATTTAAGATAATAATGACGATTATTTAACAAAGATGTAACGTATGACCGAAATAAGGTACCTACTTTTATTTCTATACTGTTTCATTTTATTCGTTTTGATTGTTTGATGAGTTCTTAGGAGTTATGAATACTCAACATTTTCCAACTAAGTAAGTTTTTTTTCAAACGTCAAAAAAAGTTGACATTTTGTTACTGAACAAGTAAGGTTTAAAGTTCTGTCTAACCTCCTAGAAGGTAAAAGTAAATTCTAACTTTAATTATTTAGGTGTAAGAAATTGTAAAGTAAAACGATATTTCTAAGCATTTATAATGTAAAAAAAATTTACGCTTTTTCAAATTTTTTTAGTTTTACTTTAAATTAAGTTTGAAAAAAAAATAAAATGTTTCATACAGAGTAAAAGTACTTTTTTTGGCTCATTAATAGTTGTCAGTACTTTTACTCTTAATAAAACTATACACTATTTAATTAAGTTTGACGTTTGAAGAAAAAATAAAATGTTTCATACAGAGTAAAAGTACTTGTTTTGGCTCGTTAATAGTTGTCAGTACTTTTACTCTTAATAAAACAATACACTATTTGATTAAGCTTGACGTTTGAAGAAGAAATAAAATGTTTCATACAGAGTAAAAGTACTTTTTTTGAATCGTCAACAGTTGTCAGTACTTTTACTCTTAATAAAACAATACACTATTTAATTAAGTTTGACGTTTGAAGAAAAAATAGAATGTTTCATAAAGAGTAAAAGCACTTTTTTTGGCTCGTCAATAGTTGTCAGTACTTTTACTCCTAATAAAACAATATACTATTTTCTCTCCACGTTACAATTTTTATCTGACGAGTTTGGGGTACATTTTCAATTTAAGTCCGACGTGTGAATTAATATTAATTTGTAATGGGCTTCCGGTTACTAAGCCAACTAACGTTTTACCAACGGATTTTACGGACGACCATTTAGGTGAACGTACAATTATGGGAATAGAGGTAATGAGGCTTACAGCTGAATGTAGAAATTTGCTACCAGTAACGCAAAATACAATACAAACACTTTTTCAGTTCCTTAAAAAATTTCCTGCTTTTTGCAGCCTCTCATAGACCTCCCACAGCCACTTTGCACTTGACCTACAGACACTTGATCCTTTACTAAATGTGCTATTAAGATTTTCCTATCATGCAATGATGTTATGCTTGTGCAATTAAATTGCAAAATAGAAATTTAAAAAAAACACAATAATTTAAAAAGTCCGGTGTTCATGTTCGTCTGCCAAATGATCATTGGTTACCTATCCTATCCAGTATCCAACCACACGTTTGTATTGTATGCGTAGTCATTAATAAAAATCAATTTAGCTCATCCTAATAGTGATATTAATTACTTTTGCGTAAACAATAAGGATTAACATGAGATAATAAATCAATTTATCCTTAATGAAGGCAGGATTTTAATTGAAGCATGAGTAGAAATTCGGATACGAATTTGTCGAATTACTGACAATTAAATCATTAAATCAACATAACTTTTGTTAATAAACAGAGTTGGCTTAGATAATTATTCCAAAACAATTTAAAACCACAATTTATTTGCTCTTGAACCGAATTTTAAATAATCTCATCCTGACTAATTTTCTTTTCTGAAAATAAGATTACAAAAGCATCTCATTATTACCAAGGCTCTAATTATGTGTTGGGCGGATTTTTTTTTACTAGAAATTGTTTCGCACTGAGTTCAGAGAATAAAATTATTAAATATGGAAATGACTAATTCGTTTGTCTAGAGTCTGAGAGTAAAAGAAATGAGTAAATCTTCTCACAAGAACATAAAACAAATGATTCTAATAACCGACTTTTAAAAATTAAAAAAAATGCAAAAATACTTGAACTCAAATAAGATAAGGATGCCCTAACAAAAGCTTATCAATAACTAAATTTGAATATTAATATTTGTTTTTGTTTCAGTTGGACAATATTAACACATGCTTAAGTGTGTTACGCAATCAACATGTTGCGGGGGTGGAAAGTGTATCTGGTCAAGATTTGCGCGAAGGGCGTCTGAAGGCCGTTTTGGCTTTATTTTTTGCTCTATCCAGACATAAACAAGCAACAAAACAACAACGCGCGCAAATACAGCAGCATAACATTCAACACGCGCAACAAATAGAAATGACGCCTAACAGGTATGCAACCCAACGTACAGCAAATAATTTTTAACGTAATTTCAAACAACAAAGTTTCGTTTGCGAGAGTTTAACTTTTTTCCAATCCAAGAAACAGTTATAATCGAGAAAAAATAAATAATAATAATAAATAATAAGAAATATATACAGGGTGTCCAAAAATAGTATGGTTATTTTAATTAAATTTGGACCAGATTCATTTCTACTTGGCTATAAGATTTTGTGCCAAATGGCGGCGAATAGAACGATTGTCTCATTTTGGGGTTTTTCCCTTATCACTTGGCCGGTAATTACATATTATTGTAAAAATTTCAAAACAGCATTGTACAGCCAAAATATAGGACTTTCGTCCTAATCAAAGCGACTTTTAAAATTGCTTAAAAATTGCCCACCTTTAAGGGGCCAAAGTAGGTCAACATTTTTAAATGGATTTTCTCAAAAACTGGTCCGGCCGATTTATACAGATTTGCATAATGTTATAGGCAACGTAATTCTCTATTTAACTCTAAATTTCTAAAGACTTGTATGATGGGGATTCGGAGTTATGATTTTCTAAATTTCAAAATTTCTAAAATCTCTAACTTCTTTTGTATAATAAAAATGAAAACTTGAAAATGGATATATATGTATATCAATCCCATGAATATCTATTATTTGACACTATTTTTGGTTAACAAAACGCTTCCGGTTAAACCGGAAATTACAAAAATATCAATATTTTTAGGAACACCCTGTGTATTTTTAAATATTTTGAAAGCTCATAAAATTAGCTATTACACGATACTAAACACTTTATATTTTGACTTCCGGTTTAACTGGAAATGGGATCAAATATTTTAAATAAAATAGAACACCCTGTATATTTTTAATATTTTCAAAGCTCGTAAAATTAGCTTTCTGAAGATATAAAATAATGTATATTTTGAACTTCAATTTATGCTAAAATCATAAAAAAATGAAATTTTTGAAACAGTTTATACCTAAAAATTCTGTTTAAACTACACACAGAGCCCCAGGTTCAATCCCGAACGGAAGCAATTTAAAAAAAAAATTTTTGACTTTTTTTTTGAATTTTTTTTTAATATCATGTAAAAATAAATTAAGTACAAAATTACAAGATTTGACGGACGGAAAAAGTTCCTCGTATGGCCACATCCATTGTTTCTTGTACATTAAAATGCGTTAAATTTACCTAAGATTTTCAAAGTATATTAACATCACCTAAATGTTAATTCAGCAAAATGTTTTTGGGGAGAAGTTGCGCGTAATCGTAATTTATTCTCCCTTGGGATAAATAAATAATATTAACGATTTGCATACACGCGTGTGGGAATTCTCTCGAAAATTTGCAAACGACCTAAGGTTAAATCAATACAGTTTAACTTTATTTTACTATTGCTATCCATAAACTATTCTCGAGTGTCAATTTTAATATTATTACGTAGTTATTTATATTCCAATTATAGCTCCAACTTTAAGGGTTGGTTGTCGAATAAATTTAAATCGAGCCAAGTAGCTAATCGAGATCGAGACGAAACAAATTGAAGGCGAACTTAAAATTAATTACATTATGTTTTAGCTTCTGTTACGTTTGTTTGACAAACATTTAGAATTGGCTTTAGAGGAGACGGTACGAGTTAATTGGCTGAAAAGTTGAAACCTGCTTACATGAATAATTTATTTACTCTTTTTTTATTTAATACGAATTGAATATGTATTTAATGAGGCGATACGATAAGATAATTCGATAAGCGAGCTTTTGTTGTGCTTTCTTAACAACGTTTTATTCTCATAAGCGAGGCGCGAGACACAGGGTGTGTGTATAGTTATCTTTTTAACCCATTTCTTGATCCCAGACTTAAATAAGCTATTGTTAAGTTACAGTACGTTAACCTGAATCATTTTTCGTACGAAAATTGCGTCAAAATTTATGTTTGTAAAGAGAACCAGGTGTAACAAATCGTAAAATTGATCGATTTATC
This sequence comes from Malthinus seriepunctatus, assembly GCA_963924605.1. Classification (NCBI taxonomy): domain Eukaryota; kingdom Metazoa; phylum Arthropoda; class Insecta; order Coleoptera; family Cantharidae; genus Malthinus; species Malthinus seriepunctatus. The sequence continues at coordinate 27,380,339 of OZ004601.1, read as the reverse complement.
ACGTTGAGTTATTTTTCCACTTCAGCTGTGTCTTTTATACATCAACGTTCAGTTAATTCTGTCGTCGATCTTTTACCGCCCCTTGCTCTTTCACTTATTTTCTTAATAGACGTTTCTCAATTTATTAGCCGTTTTAAGCAGCAGGGGCGTACTGTGTACTTACCTAAAAGGTGATTTAGTTAAATGGAATCGAGTTGGTTATACGCTTTATTGATGTGAATTTTTTTCATGATAAGTGTTTTGCTAGGGCGCTGAAACAAAAAATAATTTAAAGGTTTATTCACACACGATGCTAAAACCGTTCCTAAACTTTGTACTTTAGCAGTGAGTTCTCTTTAGTACTCACTTTTCACCATTCCATAGGCGTTCCTAAAAATTTAAATATTTTCTAATTTCCGGTGTAACCGGAAAAATTTGTAATCCGAAAATAGAGTCAACTAATAGAATTAATATATTATTATTTTTTAAATATTTGTTTTTGTTATAAAATAAATCACCGATTTTTGAAATTTTGAGTTACAAAAACTTATAACTCCGTTTTTGGAAATGTCGAGCTAATAAAACCTACGACATTCGGTAGAAAACTGCAATGTCTATAACATATCCAAAATCAAAAAAAAACACCGAAGAAAATTTTTAGAAAATTCATTTCAAAATTTTGACCAACTTTAGCTAAAAGATAGGCAAATTTTAAACAATTTTAAAAATAGACCAGCTTAGGACGAAAACTCTATATCTTGACAATACACTGCGGTTTAGAGATTTCCAAAATAATAATTACCGGCTAAGTCATAAGCCAAAAATTAGGAAATGGGACAATTGTTTAATGGACGCCATTTTGAATTAAAAAAAAAATTCTATTCAATTGAGGTTTGAATAATTTAGGTCTAAATTTGCTTATATTCGCTCAAAATAACAGCATTTTATTTTGGGCTACCCTGCATAGATTTCTTTTAAAAGCTTATTTTGAAATCTAAAAACAACGGATGTGACCATTCGAAGACCTTTTTCCTGTCCGTCAAATATTATAATTTTATATTTTTTTGTATTAAAATTTAATTTGATATCTTATAATTAATGAAATGATTATAAATGAAATACATTAATAGTATATTATCCAACGAGCGGGTAATGAAGCTTATTACTCACAAGAAATAATTTGCGACAGGAGCCGTATGACGAGTGTCGTAATCATTAAAGTGAGTAATGAGCTTTACCCGCCAGTAGGAAACTATACTTTATCCACGACTGTAAATATTAAAACCAAATATAAATTGAATACACGCGTATTTTTCGAAAAAAAAATTTTTATTTATTTAAAAAAAATTATTTTTTTATTGAAATGTATTTAGAATTTAATGTAGAACTCAAATATATAAAAATATATAAAGTGTTGCATTTAAAAATAAAAAGTTTACTTCATTTCCGGCGAAACAGGAAGTGAGAGAATTTTCAAAAGTAGTTAAACAAATTGCAATTTATATAACTATAAATCACAGCAAATTTCATTTTGATATGTTGATAAATAACGAATCTATAAAGTGTATAAAGCTATAAAGTGTCGCCCGGTAAACCATTGAGTAATATAATAATCGTTGAGTAATATGTATGTATATTATTCAATGATTTGCAACTGATGAGTAATGACACAGGTTACTGGTCAAAAATCATATAGCAATGAACGTATTATTGCACGGTCGTGGATAAAGAAAATTTTAAACTATAAACTTCTAGAAATGCACAAAAAAATACGACAGGAAAAAGTTCCTCGTATGGTCACATCCGTTGTTTTTAAATTTCATTTCTCTACGTTTAGAATCCCTCTGAACTGAAAATTTCAAAATTTTTAGGAACACCCTGTATATTGGGTGAAATTGAAAGCTCAATTATCAATCAATCAGCTATTGAAAGCTCGGAAAATTAGCTGTTACACGATACCAAACACTTTATATTTTGACTTCCGTTTTAACCGAAAATGGGATCAAGTTTCTTAATTTAAATGGAACACCTTGTATTATTTTTCAATATTTTGAAAGTTCGTAAAATTAACTTTCTGAAATATTAAATTTAATTTTAATTAAATAAAATACAAAATTACAAGATTTGACAAACTGGAAAAAGTTCCTTGTATGGCCACATCCGTTGTTTTTGGATATGTTATAGAGTTTCTGGTTTTTAATCGAGCACTGCTCGTTCCATTTGTTAAACTTCTCCAGGACTGGAGTTATTATTTTTTTAAAGTCAAAATTTTAAAAACTTATCTAATAACAATTATGGAACACCTTGTATATTTTTGAATACCTACTTGAAAATCTCCTAATATTAGCTGTCAGCTGAATGGCCGAGAGCCACATGATCTGACGATTGTCGGTTCAAGCCTCACTAATTTCTAGTTTTTTTTTCATAATAAATTTTAATTTTAAGAGGTTTTACTACTTTAATACTATTTTTAGTTAAGTGGAATATTAAATGAGATATTTTAGGACACCCTGAATAATTTTTAAATCTCTGAAAATTAGCTATACGTAGTACCGTACGTATACGAGAAAGTCCTGTTATGGCCACCTCAGAATTTTTTTACTTCATTTTACTAGCACTTTTCTTTCAGTTTTTACGTCCATTTCTTGCAAAATTTTACGATTGGTTCTTATAGTAAAGAGGAAAGTGAAATATATTGAAATAAAGTTAATAAAAAGCTTCTGACAAAAAAAGTGTAAAAATGAATGTGTCAACAATTTTCAATTTATTCTTATTGCTAAACTTTAAGAGATCATCGTAGCAATATTTTCTTAAAGCCTATAAGCAACCCTCTTTTAACATTTTAGACATTTCGATCCCACTTTGATAAAAATAGGAATATTACGAAAGCGATAGAAATACGGAAATAGAAAAATGTAAATGATCTTAAACCAGGATTGGCTCTAAACGACCACTTTATCATTTTTTTGAAATTCAAAAATTTGAATTTTGTTCAATTTATGAGTTTCATTTTAATACTCGCCGTGGTTTTACTTAGAAATCAAAATTTGACGTCTAAATTGGATTTGTGGAGACTTCACTTCTAACCTGCAGCCGGCTCTGTTGACTGTTAGTGAAAAGTGCAAGTGTTTCATGATGTTATCATGAAATGCTTTGTTGTATAAATAACATTTTCTCTATTTTTCATTCGAGCGCGAAGCGGTTCTGCATTGTTAGCGCGTTCTCTAACGCTTCTGTTTTGTTTCGTCTCGATACTTCAAATACTTTAGCCTTAATTGAAAAATTTTTATGATACTCAAAATTTAAATTTTCTGGAAACTTTAAACATTTTGTATTATCAAACAGCAGTTATGTGGTCCAAAGTTTATAAACGAGCATTGAAATGCAAATAAATGTTAGGATAGGGGAATCAGGGGTCGCGAGATGGCAGATGCAGTTTCGCATTGTTAGGGTGCGCGTATCAGTGCAGTTGCCACCGCGGATTTGTACGTAACTTTCCTTCCTACGCTACAGCATGGGCAACAACGCGTCTTCGGGAATACGTAAAACTCAAAGTTTACCAGCTTCGCCCAATTTACGGAGGTTTGTTTTAACAAACTTTTAATATCAATACAAATGTTTATTTTCAAAGGTTGTGTTTCTAAACTTTTGTTTGTTGTTTTAGGTCTTTGGTGGGCCCTCACAAAGGCGGTTCGAGTATACCCTTGCCCGGATCGGCACTGCCTTCGCGAAAATGTCCACCGGATAAAGTTCGTCCTGTGGCCGGATCTAGCAGGGCATCTAGTCCGGCCATGTCGATGATTCCTCGAGCGCCCCCAACAGCAGCCGTCAACAGCCCTTATCAAGCCGCTCCTCAACAAAAAAACTCAATGTTGGACAAACTTAAATTGTTTAAATCGAACGATCGACCCGCACCAGCTACAACCGGCAAAAGGACGAGCAGTTCTAGTGGAGTGTCATCCGCGCGTAGTGAACGATCCGACAGTAGTATTAGTTTAGAACCAAATTCCGAAATTAAACCAGTTCGCAATAACGGAAGAATAAAACAACAACGCCCACAAAAAAATGCAACACCTAAAAATAGTCCCGGTTCGAACAAAAAAGAAGTTCAAAAAAATCTAAAAACAGCCTCAGAAGTGGAGAAACACGCACAAAAAGTTTCCAAATTGGTTGAGCCGAAAGTTAAAGCAAATTGTAAGAACGCACCTTCGAGTCCTCAAGCGACACTTCCTACGCACACACCTGGCACAGGGATACCCAAACCCACGGCCGCAATTAAAGGCACTAGTAAAGTACCCCACACCTCACCAATAATCAAATCGCCCACAACCGTCTCGCGAGAAAGTATTCCAGTTCCTAAAACCGTCGTAGCCTTGGTGTCTCCTATGAAAAATATCGAAAAGGACAATCAGTTGTCGGAAAGTAGCCATAGCACTTCCACCGGTCAACACAGTAATTCGAGCGAAAGCAGTATAATTTACAAACCATCGAGCGAAAGTGGATCCGAACATATCAATATAATACCAAATCGTAAAGAACCACTATCTTATTTAACCGACATAACAGAACAAGAAGTAAAATTAACCAACATCATAAATCACGTTAGAGATTCGTCTTTAGGTGATGACGAGCCCACATCTATGAATGTTGAGCCCATGAGACCGCTGTTTAGAGGATATTGTAGTACGTTGACTCTTCCAGGACGACCTAGACATTATCCGCGAGTTTCAGAAAACGGGGGTGATTACTGCGAAATTTCCTTAGCTAATGGTTATTTATCAGATGGCGAAGTGCTACGAAATGTGCCCGCTAGGGAGTTGTGTGATGGTTATATGTCTGAAGGGGGAATGGCCTTATACACCAGGAGGTTACAACAAAACGTGCCCACACACATGCAAAATGGGTAAGTTTTAATTAAATTTGTTACAATTGATAATTAGCGTAGGTATATTAAATAGAACAGTGGCGTAGCATATGGGGACTTTTTTAAACTGAAAAAATTAATTCTAAGTAATTCGATTTAAGTTCGGTTTTAAAATGAGAAATTTAATTACCGCCACTTTATCGTGAGAATGTAAGCACGTTCCGCTTATAAATGAGCTTTTGTTTGATCTCTTTACCTTTCCTGTTTGCTATAGAAGCTCATAGGGATGTAACTACGTGATTGAGTTAAAATAATTCAGTTACACCAAGTGCATTTATTAAAACTTTCGTAAATCCGAAAGAAATACGAAAAGCTTTGGTGAGCGTATAGATCACCATGACGTAGGCTTTTTCCTCCAATACATTCCCTCCTCCTCCTAAGCTGTAAGACAAAATAAATTGATGGTTCAAATAAGTCAAGAAGCTTGATAAATTACAACTTTCATTCACATCCAGAAAAGAAATCTCTTAACATTAAAAGAGTATTTTCCCCATAATCTATAATAAATTCATCCCTTTTACATTAAAATTGTTGCAAAAGCACGAATTGGCTTTTGTGCCTTTTGTTATTTATTTTTTATAAGGGTGTTTTTTACACATTAATTCTTCTCACGTATAGAAAACGTATTAACTTTGGTGGAATTTTAATGTACTTTCAAACACAGTAAACCAGCTGGCTCTTTTATTTGTTGAATCATGCACGCGAATACGACACGCGCGCATTACCCCATAGGTCCAGTTTGGTGATTCATAAGGCAAATCACTCGACCAGAAGGTATCGGGAAGCCTGGAGAGTTGGGTAGTTTTCGCTTTATCAAGTGTGTCACCCTCGTATAATTAGGATTAAAGTTTCTAAAAAAAATCACTTATGGGATATCGAGTTCGTTTGAGCGAAATTTGAACAATAATTTTGGCTCATGTGCTGAAGAGTGGATCGATATGTTGTGTTGAAATAATAAAGTATCAAATTTTCCCAGAGGGTGGGTTGCGAATCTCGAGTAAATGAAGCAACAAGTGGTCATCTCTGGTGATTCAACACTTTAAAGTTTTTCTAAAGTTGTTTTTGAGTTGAATTTTTTTAAACTGAAGCTCAACAACTTTTTGGTATTAACGTTCTCTAATTCTTCATCATCAGTATTTCTCGACATTTTCAACCAGTATGAAATTACAATAAAAAAAATCTGAAAAAAAGTCTTCTATCTGTATGTTTGTTTAAATGAAGCCCGCAGAGATTGTCGCAATTTTTGAAAATATTTTAAAATTGGCTACCTTTGAGAGTTCGTTACAATTTAAATTGTAATATCTCAAAATTGGTTCGGGCTCTTGTTTTAATTTTTGACTGTGTTATACACATCGCATTTTTTAATCGAATGTTGCTCGTTTTATGTGTTAAATATTTCCAGGACAGGAGTTATAATTTTTTTAAAGTTATAAAATCTCAAAAATCGATCATTTCTTTTGTAATTAAAATTAAAGTTTATAAGTTGGCACATGTATTAATCTTATGAATATCGATTAATTGACATTATTTTTTCTTCAGAAACCGCTTCCGGTTAGACCAGAGATTGGAAAAAAAAACTAAAGTTTTTATGTTTATATTTTTAAATAGTTTATCATCTCGTAAAATTAGTTATCCGATAATATCATACACTTCATACTTTGAGTATCGGTTTAACCGAAAACAAGACCAACATTCTTAATGTAAATGAAACACCCTGTATATTTTGTAATATTTTTAAAGCTCGTGAAATTAGCTATCATATAATATAACACTATTTATAGTGCCTTCCGGTTTAAACGGAAATGAGGATAACTTCCTTATCCAAATTGAGCACCCTGGTCAGTTAACCGCTGATATTAAACTCTTTATAAAGTGTCTTCCGGTTTAACCGAAAACAGGACCAACTTTTAAAGTTTAAATGGAACTTTTTTTTGTAAATTTTGTAATATTTAGAAAACTCATAAAGTTAGATATTCACTGTGTATAGTGGCTTCCGGTTTAACCGAAAATGAGGATAACTTTCTTAATTTAAATTGAGCACCCTGTCAGCTATCAATTGATATTGAACTTTTTATAAAGTGACTTCCGGTTTAACCAAAAATAGGTCCTGCTTTTTTCACTTAAATTGAGCACCTTGTATATTTTGTAATATTTTGAAAGTTTGCAAAATTAGCTATCCCCTTTGTATAGTGGCTTCCGGTTTAACCGGAAATTGGGATAACTTTTTTAAATTAAATTGAGCACCCTGTCAGCTATCCGCTGATATTAAACTCTTTATAAAGTGACTTCCGGTTTAACCAAAAATAGGACCTACTTTTTTAATTTAAATGGAACACCCTGTATATTTTGTAATATTTTGAAAGCTCTAAAAGTAGCTATCCGGCGATTTTATCAGACTTCTTCTGTAGTAACTTTCGGTTTAACCAGAAATGGGACCAACTTTCTTAATTTAATTGGATCCCCCTGTATATTTTTCAATATTTTGAAAGCTAGTTAAACTCGCTTTAAAAAGTCATGTTATGGCAATATTAAAGTTTTTAAAAATGTTTTTACATTTTTATTTGCTTATTCCATTCTAAAGGAAAGCCATTCTAAAGTTTTTCTCATAGCCCCAATTTGTTGATTGTATTAGACACGTTTTTATTTCTTTCTATTATTCTGTCGAAAAGCCAATTTTGTAAATTGTAGGGACATCTGTCAAATTTAACATCTATAATACAATAATAATGACCCCTTTTTATACCGTTTAAAACACCTTCCTTATAAGGTTGGCTCGTATGGTCTCTGAAAGGTTTATGATGAAGGTACTGTGGCTAGCATTATGCTTTTTGCTTATTCGTATTAAAATTTAAAAACTAAATATAAGCTGGAATAGAGAAAACGCGTGTGCAGGATTTGAACCTGAGATCTTTTGCTCTGTACTGTAGTGTCGTACAACTGTAACACCACGACCCCCCCTCCCTTAATAACGGATTATACAAAGTGTTCATTAGTGATTGGTATCACTAAGTTTGGTTGCATAAGAGAAGATTTCAATCATTTATGAACACAGAGTGTATAATGCTGGATTTCCATTACTGCGGTGTGCATGGTGCGTCGCACAATTATCGCATTGGGTGCATTCACCGAACGTAACAGTTGTGGAGCAGCTATCAACTGCTACATCACTAGCGCTACTATCGTTCGGTAATTTTGTTAAGAGAGCAGGTATCGAGTTAGTTCAACATAACTCAAATGAAATGCGTTAGATAAAATGGCGACCGCTCCCACACGTTTCCAAAGGAGGGGTAAGTTAACGAACGATTTGGTAGCTGCTGCACAACTGTTACGTCCGGTGAATGTACCCATTGAATATTTAAAAGCGAGCAATGAAACTGCGCGACGCAGCGACTTAGCACGCACACCGCAGTAATGGAAATGAAGCTTAAGAATGCTGAATTAATTCCTGATATTCCTAAGTTTATCAGTAAAACTTCTACGCAACTACTAATTCGTTGAAGTAACAAACGCCCTAGCCTAGAGCTGTGAAGGAAGAAGTGATTCGGTATTTTAACATTTTAAGAGAGTCCCACGATACCACCACATCAAAAACGATTCAAGATCCGTTTAAAAAAAATTAAAAATATAAAAAAAAGCCGATGTAAACCGCTCCCGGAAACACCTCTTTTTATCTGTTGCTTCATCAAAAAAAAAGTGTATAAAATCATCCCTTGGGACGTTTTGATGTTTAAAAATTTTTTACCTGACCTAATCCAACTAGTAAAAGTTTAGGAATAGTTTTGAAACTTCACAAAATTTAATTTATTCCATTTGATAGTCATCTGTGAAAACAACACCGTGGTGGTGTTGCCGGCTTCCGCATAAACTTAGGGTACATGCGCCCCCTCATTGATTTTATATCGCAGACGCTAGACAGACATGGTCACTGGTCCTAACTGAAATATTACAAAAGAAAACACTCGTACGAAAATTGTGTTTTCTTTTATAAAAATAATTAGTTAATTGTGATGAAGTTTTCGTGTTTATGGAAATTAGATTTTACGATTGGATTAAATGATGAAGTTCTTTTGTTAAATTCTGGTATGTCTTATAATTATAATTATTATGTTTGTGAACGGAATTGGGGGAATTTTATATTTTTTTATTAATTAAAAAAATATTTTTACATTGTTGGAGTAAAAATTCTACTGCAATGGGCAACAAATTTTATTTGATCGCAGGGGCGGCGGATAAGAGACGAAAGTTTGTTCCATGTGTTGCCCAAAATTTCTTTACTATTTTTTCTAAAATATTTGATTTTTAAATGTTGGAAGATTTCAAAATATTTTCTCCCCTAATTTTTTTGATCAAAATAAAATTGTTTTTTTTTTCGATCCGTCGACACCAAATTCAGGAAAAGACGTTAATATTTTCAGTATTAATTTTGTCCAAAATTAATTTAGTAATTTATAGTTACAATGTAACCTGTAACCCGTAGCAACTAACGAACGGTATGGAAAGGTATCAAAACACTAAAATTTACAACCCAAACCGTTTTACGGTTTTATGTTAATTAAATCGTTTTATTATGTTAATTTAAATTTGTATGTTTACCTAATATTTGTAATCTTTGTTTAACCAGAACACCCTGTGTGCCCGGAAACTTCACCGTGTTGACAGAACAATCTGCAAGAAGGGGGCGCGTGGAGGAACCACCACCTCCACCCGCCCCGCGGGTTTCATCAAGATCACAACGAAATTCCGCCACACAAATTCATCAAGAAAATAAACATGGACAATGGAAGAGATACACGGATTCGCCCGGAGTCGGTAGTCCACCGCCACCCGCACCAGCACCTTCCAGTCCTACCTCATCGAGAAGAGAAAGACGAAGTAGTCCGCACGGAAGTAAAGAGAAAAGTTCTAAAGTAAGAGGAGTTCCCCAAAGTTTTGGTTATGTTAAACGAAGCAGCAATTCTAATGGGACCAATGGGACTTGTACTGTTAATGGAACTTCCAACTCTAATTCAGGTTAGTTTTGACTTAACTCGATCTTTGTTATCTAAAATTTCTACTTTCCCGTAAGAATAAACTCAAAAATTTATGTGGAAAATCGAATAATTCTGAATTTTTTAGGTGGTCATAATTCGTCAGGAAAAACCGCTCAAGTATCTGCAGTTCCAAGGACTAAAGTTAAAGTTTCTGGTGGCACTCAGACATGTAGTAGCGATTTACAACAATCTCACAGTAAGAGCATAATAAGATTGAATCCCAAAAGACCTATTGTATATTAATAATTTATTTTTATTTTAGAAAGTCAGTACAAAAGCTATTCCCTAACGGGAAATACCGCAAATCAGTTAAGTCAATCTGTAAGGGAACGATTAATGATGGGATCACAAAGTTTGCCTAAGGGTGCCGGAGCGGGGCAAGATTATGGACTTATTTTGAGACAAGCTAGGGTTAAGGCGAGCGATGGATCTTTATCTGATACTCAAGCCATAGACGTTTCGAGTCCGTACGCCCCTTGGTTGAGGCATAGGTAAATATCGTCTGTTATAAATAATTTATGAATTTATTTGTTAGGGTAGCGAAAGACGAGAATATGGCTGCAAAAGAAAAGCCGTTAAGAACTTTTTTTAGGAAACTTGGAAAGTCATTACTTGGCTTTTCATAAACAATTTTATTCGGAAGAATATGGTGTATTAAATGTACATCCTCTTCACTAGATTTTGTTTATTTTTAAAACTTTTATTTCTCTGTTTTGAATGCTTTTGCACAAGTTTTTTTTTGTATTTTTTAGCAACACATATTCTGTTGCACCAAGACTATCAGAAACAGATAGTTTAGAAAGTTTATCGAGTGTACCTGGCCATCGTGGCAGTTTAACACATGCGAGGCTAATGCGAGATTCACCAGCTCGCCTCAGTCGCAGCAATAGCATCAGGTAAATATCCAAAAAACTAGGTTAAGGGTAATTAAAAGAAAATTGTAATAAATAGTCAAAAAGTAATATCTATGGAATGAGGCATCAAATTATTTCTTCCTGTGCTCTTCCTCATTACTGAGTTGATTTCGACTTCATGAATTTTTGAAAATTTGCTCCTTTTCATTTATATTAGAGATGGATTGAATAATAACTGGAGAGGTCTCTTCAACAGCTAATTCAGGACAGTGTATTTTACTGATAGTTTGATTGAACAACTGACATGAGCACAGACTGACAGACGTAAAAACTGATTTACTGAGAAGCTAATTTCGACTCTATGAATTTCAAAAAACTTGCTCTTTTCCGTCCTTATTGTGCATAGATGGAACGATCATTGGAGAGGTCTGTTGAACAGCTAATTAATGACAGTTTATTTTACTGATAGCTTGATTGAATAAGTGACATGAGCACAGACTGACAGACGTAAAAAGTGATTTACTGAGAAGCTCATTTTGACTATGAATTTTAAAAAACTTGCTGTTTTCCGTCCTTATTGTGCAGATATGGAACGATCATTGGAGAGGTCTCTTCAACAGTTTATTTCGTTGATAGCTTGATTGAATAACTGATATGAGCACAGACTGACTGACGTAAAAGCTGATTTACTGAGAAGTTCATTTCGACTTAATGAATTTTTGAAAATATGCTCTTTCTCATCTTTATTGTGCATAGATGGTACGATCAGTGGAGAGGTCTCTTTAACAGCTAATTTATGACAGTCTATTTCACTGATAGCTTGATTGAATACTTGACAGGAGCATAGACTGGCGGACCTAAAAACTGATTTACTGAGATAAGCTGATTTCGACTTCATGACTTTTAAAAAACTTGCTGTTTTCCTTCCTTGTGCATAGATTGAATGATCATTGGAGAGGTCTCTTCAACAGCTAATTTATGACAGTCTATTTCACTGATAGCTTCATTGAATAACTGACATGAGCACAGGCTGGCGGACGTAAAAACTGATTTACTGAGAAACTGATTTCGACTTCATAAATTTTTGACAATTTGCTTTTCTATCTTTTAGCTAGATGTAGCTAATTCACCGACAGTCTATTTTACTGATAATTCGGTTAACTATCTGATATCAGCACAGATTATGTAACGGACATGAACACTGATTTCAACTCCATGAATTTTTGTAAATTTATTCTTTTCTATCGTAATATTGCAAAGAATCAATAATCATTAGAAACATCTCTTCAGTAGCTAATTCACCGACAGTATATTTTACTGATAGTTCGATTAACTATCTGATATCAGCACAGACTAACGGAGATAAAAACGTATTTCCAATCTAAGAATTTTTTTTAATTTGTTCTTTTCTATCTCTATTTTCCAAAGAATCAATAATCATTAGAGATAGCTCTTCAGTAGCTAATTCACTGACAATCTATTTTACTAATTGTTCGGTTAGGTATCTGATATCATCACAGACTACCGAAAGGACACGAAAAATGATTTCAACTCTTTAAATTTTTGTAAATTTACTTTTTTCTATCTTTATATTGCAAAGAATCAATAATCATTAAAAACATCTCTTCAGTAGCTAATTCACCGACAGTATATTTTACTGATTGTTCGATTAACTATCTGATATCAGCACAGACTAACGGAGGTAAAAACGTATTTCCAATCTAAGAATTTTTTTTAATTTGTTCTTTTCGATCTCTATTTTCCAAAGAATCAATAATCATTAGAGATATCTCTTCAGTAGCTAATTCGCCGACAGTCTATTTTACTGATAGTTCGATTAACTATATGACACCAGCACAGACTAACGTACATGAAAACTGATTGTTTTGCGTAAAATAATTAGTGAAGCAGGAAATTACGAAAATATGATTTGATATTATAAATTCCTATGACCAAGAGCCACAGTTACCACCCTGTACCCTTAAGAATTGACTGACTAGGTCAGAACTTCTAATTCTGACTAATTGACCCAAAAGTGTCATTTAAGTGAGTTCCATTTCTTGCTAATTATTTTGTATTTTAGATTAATTCTAGTGAAGGACAAGATCAATTTAGCTATATTTCTGACTTGAGTATCAGACAACAGGCTTCAGCTCAAAAATTTTAAAAGCAAACCTCTATTCAATTTCCTAATTTTAAATACATTTTTAAAGAAAACGTATAGGAGAAAGACAAGTATTTTTTAGAAAAGTCGTGCCAAAACACCATATTTGCAAAGAAATCATTTTGGACATCATGTAACAATAAAATGTTATTTTTTGTTTCTTGAAAAAGGCTTATAATTTTATAAGCAGTTCCATCACTCGTGATCACATGATCAGCAATAAGCAAAGGTATTTGCGTGTCGTTTCGCATGTGTTTTCTTTAAATTTTCCTCTCCGTTGTGCAGCTGAGCCCATTAATTATATTTATGGACATCTTAATGAGGATGGGGAGATCATATTCATCTGTTGATAATGAAAAAGTTGTAAAATTGAAAAAGAATCGTTTTATTCCTCTCGTTAATTATTTTAAAATTCTCGTCAAAGAATTTCTATTACTTTTTGACTATTTATGGTAGGTAAAAAGAAAAAAACTTTATGTTAAATATTTTTCTTTGTTTACATGATAGCTATCTGAGAGATCGGACGTTTCCCAGGTATTTTATAGAAGGGAAAAATACACTTTTAATTTATTTACGACTGAAGTTAATGTGTTTATTTTTTGCTAAAGCAAATAAGGGGTTATTTTTAATTAATTTATAGAGTTTTAAGTTTCTTTTTGTGTTTGATTGCTTTTGTGTTTATACATTGACTTGTTGTTAGGGGTTAGGGTGGGATTAAATTTCTCATCTCTCTGTTCGCTGTACTCTGTATCACATATCTGTTCCGATTCATCTTCATGACGTTTAGGCATGATTATGGTGTGGTTTTTCTAAATAATGGGCTTTGGCAAATGCTTTCATTTTTAATTAAAAAATCATTAACTTCAGTTTTCAAATAAACGCTTTGCAGTTCCGCACATTGTAATGTCTGCTTTTTGTGTCTCATTGCAGTGGTTAAAACGAGCTCGACGACAATCCATCAAAATATTAAAAAAACAAATCTTGTTTGTTTCAGATCGACAAAATCAGAAAAGCTGTATCCTTCGATGTTACACCGAAATACAGAAACTGAAACAGAACCATATTATTGCTTACCAGTAGGAGCAATTTTAAGTCACTGGTCACAACCCACAAGTCCAGCACCTGGCTCAACAAGAACTTTTCCATTATCACCAACACATTCGTCAACACCAAGACATAGCATACCAAAAAATGACGAAGGTAATTTCGAGTTAAACAAGAAGGTTTTGGTTTAAAAAAGTTTATTTTTTAGTACACGGCTCATCAATTAGTTTAGTTTCGACTGCATCGAGTTTGTATTCTTCGGCAGAAGAAAAACAAGCGCACGAAATTAGAAAACTTAGACGAGAATTGATGGAAGCTCAAGAAAAAGTTCAAACTTTAACCTCACAACTTAGTACTAACGTAAGTTGTTTTTTTATTAATGAAGAACGCGTTGGAATTAAAAAATATGAATTCTTCCTAATAATTTCTTTCTGCTTCCAACCTATTATTAAAACAATTGCTACTCATTTAATTATTACTTTTGTTTTCTTTTACATTAAAAATAATAATACGGTCTTGAATTTGAATTTATTTTATAAAAAATAATTATAGGTATAAACAGATAAACACGCATCTTTTGATGGAATAAAAAATTAATTACGTCACATAGGTTATTTTGAAACGTAACCCAATTTAGTTAATTTACATATTAATATTTAAATTGTCGAATTGTATCAAGACTTGACATTTTATGAACTACCCACGTACATTTTTACTTAATAATTGGAACACAATTATTATTACAAGTAGTAGTATTTTTATTGGTCTTCTTTTTTTTAACCGCGACTATACACAGAAGGCACTTAAGCAACTCGAGTTAATATTTCCATTATTGCACTCTCTCATTGCTCTTCAATATAAATACCGTATGTAATAATTACAATGATTTCGATCGTGGATAGAATTAATTAATTGGTTCGTTACTTTTCTGAAGATGAAAAGCAAAAAAGTGATTCCTTTCTCTAGTCTCTCCGTCTCTGGTAGAGTTAAATGTACTGATTTATTGCAAATAAGTATTATATAACTTTTTATTAATAAGTGTTGATGGTTTAAGTGTCAAGGTAAGGTCTTCTCGAATATTATACAAGGTTTTCTCTACAAATACCACTGTGTAATTCTAGAAACGGTATTTTTATTTCTCTTATTAAATTGTTTAAATTGAATCTAGTTTCCTATGAATGCAAAAATACCATGCCTTTTTAGGTCTTCTTTTCTATTCCTCTTTCGGTCTTATTTTATATACTTTTAACGCCCAAAAGGCAGCATTCGTTACTAGTTCTGTTTTCTCCTCATCATTTAATTTAATTTTTCTTGTCTAATAAACTTATCTTTATCGCTGTGTTTTTCTCTCTCATTTTCTGTGATGTTCTCTCCTGCCTCTTTCCACTTCTCTCGGTATGGTTTTTTGCTCGTCAGCTTTCTGTACTCTTTATGTTTTTCGCTTCTTTCTATTTTGCTCTCCATTATAATTTTCTCTTTAGTGCTTGTGTTCATCTACTTATACTGTCATCTGTCATTGTTTACTGTTTTTCTCTGCTATTCAGTTTTCTAGTATCTTTCTAATACACACTTTAGGAATTTACTATATCTGCTTCCATTTGCTTACCTATCCTTTCTTGAGAGAATAGCTAGAAATGAGTTAAAAACCGTATTTCTGAAGACTACTATCATCAAGAAAAACATACTGTGTGTCAATTTAAAAATGAGCCAGGGGCTATATCTCTGAAACTAAAAAATATATCAAAAATCGCTCAAAACCATTTGGGTAGTACGGAGGGGGAAATCTAATGACGTAGTAAGTGATGCACCCAACTTACCCCTGAAGCTCCCAGCCACTCTAATTAAAAAATCTTAAATAGCAACCCTCTACTTGTGATACATCATTGGAAAGCTCTTAAAACATGCTTTTTGGTGATTCCAACTTAAACTCCATTTGGTTGGATTAAGTACCAAAATAAAGCTCTTAAAAAATACTTTTTAGTGGTACCAACTTAAACTGAATTTGGTTGAATTAAGTACCACTGAAAAGTATTTTTTAAGGGCTTTCCAATGATGTATCACAAGTAGAGAGTTGCTATTTAAGATATTTTAAATAGGGTGGCTGGAGTTTAGGGGGTAAATTGGGGTGCATCACTTACTACGTTATTAGATTTCCCTCTCCGTACCATGGGCTCAGGGATCAGAATGGTCCCTCGTAATCTTTTGGGGCTACACCTCTCTAGTTCTCCTTAAATTCGCCCTTGCGTGCTCCAATCTGGTTTATTTTTTGTTCTCTACATCAATATAGGAACCCATCAAAAACAGAGTTTAAGAGTGCCTGACAAGTGGCAAGTCTTCGAAAGTCCGAAACATTCTGAATTACTTAAATACTACATCTATACTTTTCACTCACTACTCAAAGTGGTAAAAATCCACGCTATGACTTTTATCATGGCAGCTCATATTACGCAATTTTGTAATAAAAATGAAAACTGGCAAATTGATATATGCATCAATCTCTTGAATATCTAATTATTTGACAATATTTTTGGTTAACAAAACGCTTCCGGTTAAATCGGAAATTACAAAAACACTAAAATTTGTTAGGAACACCCTGTATATTTTTAAAAATTTTGAAAGCTCGTACAATTAGCTGTTACACGATACTAAACACGTTATATTTTGACTTCCGGTTTAACCGGAAGTTTATATTTTTAATATATTTTGAAAGCTCGTAAAATTAGCTATCTAGAGACCCTGACATTTTATACTTTACATCCGGTTTAGGGAAATGGGAATAGTGCCCACGAAAAAGTTTCTGGTATGGCCATATCCTTTGTTCTTAATATCCACTAATAAACTTGCATTTATAAAGCTATAAAAACTATGTTTTCTTCGTTATTTTTCATCGTAAGAAATAACATAAAGTAACAGCAACCTAGAAAAGTTGTAAGTATAAATTTAGAAAAGTACAAGATAAAAGTTTTTTATTTGTTTTCTGAATTAACACAAGTCCCCTGTGTAATTTTATAGAAAAAAAAACAATAGGTCTCCATAAGAAAATAGAAAGTTGAACGTCGCTCCATCTAGCGTCGATGTGATAAAAGTCGAGTTTAGTATCGTTGTATAGCTCTTTTGACCTCCTGAAAATGGACCTCTCTTCAAAAACCATGTTGAGGTTATTTTTTTTATATAGATGCAGGGTCTTGTAGACGTGAACCCGTGGTCGATGTCTCCGAATTGTTGTTAAGATGGGTTCAGACGTACAGACTACATGATTTCTCATAGGAGAACTAATATGACTAACAGTTTCATTTTATTTTTGATACAAGCCACAAGTAACAAACAACCGGTACTATAAATCTCTCGATTTATTAATATCGGCATGAACTGTAACATAGATTCTCCTTTGACAAAACGTAAAATTTATAATTAATTCTGATTGGTCAAAAGACAACTATATGAGCATATGAAGTTAATTTAATACCGACATCAAAATTTTAATGTCGAAAT